>OW052035.1:11562500-12812500 GCA_932526305.1 Epicampocera succincta | reverse complement strand
CGGTATATGCCATTTGTTTTTGTAACAAAAAGCTTAAATTACATTTTTACTTTTATTAAGAATTTGAGTAGCAGTCGTCATTCAACAACAATATCAAACTTGGATACCGGCCTTCCTTTGGATGTTAACATAGCTGCTGGTATTAATTTATTGGCAAAATACGAAGACGATTGGAAAGCTATTCATCTGAATAATTTGGAAAATTCAGAAAAAGCTCAATATGTTGCCAAACAAATACAGACATTGGATACTAATATGACCAATCAACATATATTAATGACAGATTTATTACACTGCTTAGCTGGGATACCAAATTTACTTGAAAAGCTAAATACTTGTCGACAAACTTTGGATGATGTTCAGAACTTAAGTAAAATTGTTCACAGGGAGTTGGATAAGTTGGAGGACTTATGTGGGGAGTGTGAACTACAGGAATACATGCTAGAAAAACATTGTGAAATTTCAAAATACAAACAAAGGAAAATGGGTAATTTAAGAAAAAAAAGTATATTTTGAAATTATCAAACAATATTGCTTGTTAGAGGACTTGGAAGTTTATAGACAAAATGTGGCTACGAAGCATCAGAACCGCATTCAAGACCATGAAAAAAATTTGAGAAAAATTCAAAGAGAACGGCAAGCAGTGTTTGATGATGCCTTTCGTCATGATTTAGAAGAGTTTAAGCAAAAAGGTCATATACCTAGTAAGTTTGCATTTATTATTCCAATACTATCAGGTATGTGAAACAAATCGATTTCGACTCTTAAATAAATTGGAAAACGTAAAGCTGTGAAGATAAAACTTTTTTAATAGTTAATGAATAAAAAAATATGTGTATATAAATATGTACGTGTATACAAATAGATATGTACATATGTATATAAATATCTTTGTATGTTAAATTGAAATTTTTGTGAACTCCATACGAATATATACATATGAAAACATTTTATTGTTTTCAGTATTATTTAAACTTTTTTTCAGCGTTGAAAAGGACAACAAAAAATTAGTTTCAATTAAAAATGTACACTTTTTACAATACACTTGATCGTTTGAAAATTGATTTTTCTTTTGAAATCGATCCATTTTTATCACATACCTGTTTATCAATAAATAACAATATTATTATTATTTTTAAGAAATCCATACGAATCTTAACCAAGAAGTTAACTTGGAGGAAGTTGTTTTAGAAGATTCGGAAGGTAAAGACGCTTTGGAAGAATTTTTAAATGCATAAGAGAAAATGTACACTACGAACTTACAATGATGCCTCAGAATCGAAATATTTTGTATTTTTTATATATGTATGTATATAAGTTAATAATGTGGATTTTACATGAAAAATGCATTAATTATAACAAAATGAGTTGATACATTATTCAAAGTATTGCCCATTGTTAGCCACTCCTTTTTCCCATCTATCTGAAAGCGTATGGACTCCGCGCCAAAAGAACTGCTCCGGTTTTGAGGTAAAGAATTTATCATCAGAACAGGCTGAAGTGAAGTGTATTCCAGTAAGGGGGTTCTGCATAGATCGAAACAAATGGTAGTAAGATGGGGCAAGGTCTGGGCTATAACCTAAACTTCCCATCCACTGTTTTGCAACTAGTTTTTGATCGGTCTTGCAACATGTGGCAGAGCGTTGTCATGATGGAAGATTATGGCCTCGTGTCCGGTCGAATATTCTGGTCGTTTTTCGTTGATTGCTCTCTTCAAACGAACCAATTGTCTTCGGTACATGTCCCTGTGATCGCCTTATCCGATTTCAACAACTCGTAATACAAAACAGCCATCTGATCCATATGACTGAGTTATCGTATTCCAATTGCTGATCTTCAAACTTTTTCGGCTGACCAGGCCTCTCCTTGTCTTGTGTCCAAATCACCACTTTTGAATCCCGCAAACCATCGTTCACAAGTTTTTCGTGTTGGTGCATGTTGGCGGTAAGCTCCTACCAACAATCGATAACTTTCAGCAGCGCAATAAGTGCGCCATTAACTCTGTGTATGGATGAATGAAGTTTTTAATTTATGAAAAATCGTTTAAAATTAATTAACTTAAAACAGATTAAATGACTAAATAAAAACTATCGATTAACAATATTAATATTAGTTTAAAATAACGATGGTGGGCATGCCCTGCAAAGCTTACATCACCTAATTTACGAAACTGAAAGTGCTTCTGCCCAATAATACATTCACACCAATTCCAAATCTAATTCATATTGACGAGTTTTCCATTACGACTTGAAATCTCCATTTAGAGTAAATTTTGGCAATATCTACCGAATACCAAGCGCTGCAACTTTGATTTTCTTAATTTTTGACTAAAAAATGCACCCCTACACATTTAAAACTGGACAGTTTGAGAGAAAAATATTAAAAGTGCGGAATATCAAGCTTTTGCATAAAGAGATGCAAAATTTAATATGTTATTGACTACAATACTAGTGACGTATGACTCTTATACGTCTCTAAAATTTTTACAGACAAACAAGAATTCGCGAACTTGCCTCTACAAAAAAAGTCATCGTGTGCACAGTACCATTGTTTTTGACATTTGCTGGCTGTACTTTGTGACAAATATCAAATTTATCATAAGTAATCCAGAGTAAAATAAATATAAGATGAATAAATATTGAAGCTGAAAGAAATTTGTTCACGTCTTTTTTACAGCCAGTAAAAACAGAATATGTATGTAATTAAAGTTACAGCAAAGTAGAAAAAGGTACTGAAGCTTATTCGTATTGCAGAATTAAAAAATAAAAAAATGGAAGAGTCGGAACTAACGAGGTAATTGAATATGTGTGTGGAAAAAATTTGTTTGTACATATGTTTGTATACGTGCATACATACATACATACATATGTATATATGTATTTACTATGGATTGGAACTTTCAAAAAAGTAGTCTGAAAAATTTTGCGTAAATATGTGTTCCGAACTTATTTCTTTACTTTATTGGTTTTGTTTTCGACTTAATTTTTGACCAATTACAACGATTATTTTTATTTCTGTTTTTTAGAAAAGCTATTGAAGAACTTATGAAAGAAATGGATGAATATAAAGAAAAGGAAATCTTGCCTATAGAACGAAAAAAGAATCCACTGGGAAAGCCAAATAAACTTTTCTTAGGACGAACTATTAATTCAATAATGAATCATAATAAGCGACAGTCTGATAGAAATCTGCAGAGATGTGAACGAAAGCTTGAAGAACTAGATGCGAGAAAAACAACACATAATTCTAGAAAAGATCGTGCAAATCATTATGCTGAAATTGAATATTCTAATGAAATTATAAGCAGCGATAATTCCAATGTCAGATTTTCAAGCAAAAGAAAGAAAAAGAAAAGAAGGAAGAGAAAATACAGATTTCGTTCGCTTTCATCTTCTTCCACAAACTGCAGCTATGCAACAAGTTCAAGTTGTAGTTCAGACTTATCTGTCAATAGAAAAGTAAGAAGTCGAAAGAGAAAGCGACATAAAAATGCAGTTAAAGAGGAAGAATATCCGAAAGATTTCCACAGTAATTATATGGGATATTACATAAATCATAATATGGCATATGCGGCTATGGCATATAATCAAATAAGCCATTTGATGCAGCAACAGCAAACGCAGCAGCAAGTTATAGTAGATGTAGGCTTAGAAGAAGAAAGCATAGAAATTCCTAGCGACCTCAATATTTCCTGCCATTCGAGTCCTGAATCCAGTTTAAATATAAGCTTACATAGTTCCTCCGCAGAAGAAGATGAAAATGGTATTTTAACGTTTAAATTATCATCTGACGATGATGACAATGTGTCAATTATTCCGCAGAGTGTAGACGGAAAAAAAGAGAAAGAAAATTGTTTTTTAAAAGATTACGACGATAAGGAGAGTTTACATTCGCACATATCACTGGAGTCGAAAGATTCTGAAAAGTCTGTATTAAAAAAAACAAACGAAATTTATGAATTAAGCAGCTCTGACACAGATGAATTGGAAATAGTAGAAACAGCTAGCAAACATTTCTAATTAGCCGAAAAATTATAAAAGATGACGCATACGTAGTATTAAAAAATATTCATTATTTCTTAGTCGAAGATCGACTACGGCATTTGTTGTGAAATGAAGAAATCTTTATTTTTATCTCTTTATTCATGAAAGAATTAAAACCGTTGAAATTTCGACTGCAATATAAATATATTATGTATATTACACGGATAAATTAAAAACTTATTTTATTGCAAAAATAAAAAGAATTTTTAAACAAAACATTTGTTTCTCTATTCTTGACTTAAGCACCGTTCCAGAAACACACGCTATCGACATGGACAGAAAATATCTGTTTTGTTAAGCATTATGCTACTTTATAAATAGAAATAAAGTCTTGAAAGAAATTTTTCTTACATGTGAAGAAGAAATTATATTTATATCAAATACAAGTTAAAAGTCTGAAAATTGAGAGAAAAGGAAAATGTTTTTTACCGCCTGAAATAAGTTCGTGTTTTAAAAAAATGATCAGTCAAAACTCTGGCAGCCTTAAAGTTTTTGGTGTACTGACGGCCAAGAAACATTTTACGTTTAAACAACACTAGTCAAAGCAGCAACCTCCATCTTTTTTCGGTATCTATTATTGAAAAATTTAAGCAGAGTTCTTTGTACACACATTATTTGTTAGCAAATTTGCGCAACCTGGTTAAAATTAAAGTTATAAATAGAGTAATTGATTCAAAAATAGGTAAGCATAAATAAAATTTAAATTATTTGTTTAGCAAAGAAGTGAATTTTAACACATTTTTTCTTAAATGACGCCATCTTTAAGAAACTCGTCGTAGACAGCCGGTAAAAATTATTTATTACGATCTTTAAAGAGAAAAACGCAAAATTTCACAAATTATAAGCCTGAAATAATTATGAATATCCTGGAAAAGCAATTTCGTACACATTTTGAGTTGTTTCGTTTAGAAAAATGGCTGGTAGCAGTGCGGTGTACAGGCGGTGAACTTATTTTCAATATAATAAATTTCTTTGTATTCGATTTCCATATACAATTACTCCTAACATTTAAGTCACATTTAAACACATAAGAAATGTTTTGGGTTTTACTATGAAAAATTTTAAAATGATTTGTTTTTAGTGCATATCGGTGATAAAACGTTTCGGTTTGGGAATCGTTACAACACTCGTTGGCGGTTCTTTGTTTTAAAGCGGGGCGTCGCAGATTCTATCTCCGAACGAACAGAGAAAAAAATCGTCCGTACGCAACCTTCAGCAAACGTGTTCGTAAGCCGTTGTTAAAAAAAAATTGACGCGCTCAAAATGCCCGGAGCAGGCACATTTAAGCTATTCATCGGGAATCTCGATGAAAAAACTCAAGCAACCGAGCTGAGACCCCTTTTTGAAAAATACGGTACCGTTGTGGAATGCGATGTTGTAAAAAATTATGGTTTTGTGCACATGGAAACCGAAGAACAAGGCCGCAAAGCTATAGAGAATCTTAACGGTTTTATGTTAAATGGATATGGCATTAAAGTTGAAGCTGCCAAAAGCCGTCGTGCACCAAATACTCCAACCACGAAAATATTTGTGGGCAACTTAACCGATAAAACCCGTGCGCCCGAAGTACGGGAACTTTTCCAAAAATACGGCACCGTGGTTGAGTGCGATATCGTTCGTAATTATGGTTTTGTTCATCTCGACTGCATCGGTGATGTTCAAGATTGCATCAAGGAGTTAAATGGCCGTGTTGTCGATGGACAGCCCCTGAAGGTTCAGGTCTCTACAAGCCGTGTACGACCAAAACCTGGAATGGGTGATCCAGAGCAGTGCTATCGTTGCGGCCGTTCGGGTCATTGGTCTAAAGAATGTCCGCGTTTGTTTGGCGGCAGCGGCGGTGGTCGTGACATGGGCCCGGGCGGCTATAGAGATCGTATGTACGGACGTGATCCATATCCACCACCACCTCCACCACCACCATTTTTACGCGACCGGATAATGGACGGCTTTAGGGTAATAATATTTAATATATTCAATCTTAACAAACGATTTCGTTTGGAAATTTTGGAATTATTGTGATGAAAATAGTCAAGAGCATTTTTATATAAAATTATTTATAAAAAGTTAAAATGCAACTAAAATATTTCATCACATATTTTATATTTTCTTAATACTCAGTACAGAAAAACATACTTAGACAATCATTACCTTGATTTACATATAAAATAATATTTTCTTATAGGATTATGACTACTACGAACGTAGATTCGATGATTCGCGTGATTTATTCGAACGTCGTTATCAGGGATCGCGAATGCGTGATTTTCCACCCCCACCACTCTCCAGACGAGATCCAATGCCGTTGCCTCCACCGTTGAGTGGCAGCCTAAGAGGTGGCAGCTTATCACGTGGCTATGATAGCATGTTCAGTAGACGGTCTCCTCCCCCGTCTCGTAGCAACGGCATGGGTCGTTACGGAGGGTAAATACTTCATCATAGATTTATCGATTTAATATCACTAATTATTTCGTTCTTTCATTGTAGTTATGAAGATTTTAGTCGCGATTCATTTGACGATCGTATGATGTCTTCTCGTAATATGCGTGGCCCATCACCACCAGGTCGCCGTTATGCACCGTACTGAAATGAACTGTATTCGTATTATATAAATAGCGGTTTCAAAACCAGCATTACGCGACACTTATCATAAAAAGCGATAGAGAAGACAACAATTTTCTGTTTTTACTAATATTTATTGTAATGGGTTTTTGTCGTATCATCTGTTATTAGATGCAAATTACTTTGCTTAAAGTAAAAAAAATATTCAACACTATTAGTTTCTACAACAGTTTACAAATAGTTTTCATATAAAGTTGAAACAAAGGAATCTAAATAAGAAAAATAAGATATTTTTCACTAATATTTTTAATTGCAATTTTTTTTGCAAACTTTTTAGTTAAAAAAGATAAGTTTATCTATTACTAATTTACTTATATTTTCATCTATTGGTATAAGAAAGTTATTAATTAGCATAATGCTTTTTTTGAGAAGAAATCTCAAATATTTTTCTGAGAAAGATTTTATATAAGAATTTGCATAATGTAAATAAAAAAACATCAAACTACATACATATATGAAAATAATTCTTTTTATTGTAAGATAACAAAACTAAAACCTAATAAATATTCTGCGAACTTGTTCCGTACGAGCAAATAAAGCTCTTCTTAAAAACATGCATGGGTTGGTTGGCTGAGTGGAAATTTCGAATACTTCATTCATATGGAGTTTTTGATTTCACACTCTTGTTTTAATATAAACAGAAGAGGTATTTAAATCGAAAAGCGTTTAGGAACACGTGCAACAAAAACTGTTTGTTTTTTTTCAAACAAATATCAAAGGTTACACATTCTATTATTAATCTGTTGCAAACTTAAAGACCTTAAAACGCAGCTTTTATCTTTAAAATGAATATTCTTGATTATGTACTTACATTTGTAATTTTTGGCCGTAATAGTAAAAAATTTACATATATATACATAAGTATGTATGTAAGAAACTTTATGTAGAAAAAGAAAATGTTTATAACATAAAAATACCAGGCGAAAATTTATATAAAAAACCAATTTAAATTATTAACGTATTAAAATAATGCATCTAAGTGGGTATTAATTATGACTGAAAAGATAACAAGGTGTGGTGCTCTGCAACTATTGTATTAGTTCTGTATATTTTATTGATAAACTAGGAAGTTTTCCGTTTGGGTGATTGTTTGTGCGAATGTCTTGCCCAACTCAGTAGGTGCACTAAACGCAATTTTTCCTAACTGAATTTCCTCTCCAAATATCGTATTTAATTGTACTGCTTGTATCAGTTTGGATCCAATATGTAAACGACGATGCAATGGAGATATCCAAATTCTAGAGATGCCGCATCTAAAAATAAATTATTCCATTATTAAACATTTGGCTAACAAAAGGGGCAAAACTAAACATCCATAATAAGTTAAGGATATTTCAATCAATCAATAAAAAAAACTTGATTCAGCAGAATGTTCCTAATTGCAATACAAGAACCTTTTGCAAAAACATGTATGATACAGATAAATATAAAATTTTTTTTTTAAATTACCATATATCGCTTTAAGAGTTCTTTGTTCGTACTCACTTTGCTTCAAATTGTTCTTCTGTACAGCAATCGACGCCATTAACACACATATACTTATTGGCCCTGTTTAAGGGCTGCACTAGACATAAACCAACAATTTGCATCTTTCGAACTGCCAGATATGCAACAAATGTTTTTGGTACGACATAAGAGGAAAATCCTAGTTCTTTATCGACGATTTTTAAAATCTCTAACAGCCGCTCGCGGCGTTTGAGGGGAGAAGCTTCTGTGAGACGTAAAATACGTCCATCTGCTCCCCATTCAGGATATATAGCCACAATGTCTTCGTCAATCCATCCTTTAAAGCGTAAAATGTGCAGAGAAGCATGAAAATCACGATGCAATTTTTCTTCTTCGGGTTCATGTACTGTATAAACTAAGCCGCATTGTTTACACTGATGGGCGCCAAATTCTGTCTGACCCGCATCAATTTGGTATTGATTCAAGCCGAAGCCTGCATTCCACGAACGTTGCTGTTTCCGACGCGTATAAATCTGAGGAATTGGTTGGCAACCGCCGGGGTAGAAAACGGGGTACAATTTTTGTTGCTGTAATTGAGCGGATAGATTATTATCTTGTGGAATAGTGTTTGAAGTAGCAATTACTGAAGGCGCATTTGTATCTTTATTTGCGGAAGTTAACAGAGTGGATAAGTCTTCTCCTCCAAGTACTGCTGTATTATTAATAGTATGTTCAAAAGCACTATTTCCTTCAATTGTTTCGTTATATGAGTTAATTGCTTTCTGGGTCGTCACGAAATCATTCTCACTGGAAGTTGTCGTCAATTCTTTCATATTTTCTGCACAGTGTTTATTCATTGCTAGCACATATTGTGATAATATAGCATTTGCCTGCTCTTTCTTTTCACTATAATTTGCTATAAATATATCAAAATTTTCTTCGGTGCAAATGTTATTTTCTAAAAGAAAGTCTAGGAAATTATGTTGCTGTTCTATAACTGCAGGATCTGTAGTGTTATAGGGAATTCTTTGCCTAAAATCAGTATTTTGCTGGTCTGTAACAATTATAACCAAATCATCGATTATTTTTTCGGCTTCCGCTTTATGATTATCTGGGTCGGCTATAAAAATATTGAAATTCTCTTCGGTACAAATATTATTTGTGATCAAAAAGTCTAATAATAAATGTTGACGCTCGATTATTTCCGGATCTGCAGTATTGTATGGTAATCTTTTCCTAAATTCATAAAAATCTTGATTGTCTTGCAGTACAATGTCATCAATCAAGTTTGAAGAACCACCTTCATTCATCAGAGCCAGTTGTTGGTCGATTTCATCTGAAAATAAATTGTTATCGCTTGCAATTATGTTTTGAGTTTCGTCGTCTTTTGGCAGAACATTATCGCCGAATGTAGTGTCATCCAAATTACGTAAAATCGCATCAACTGTAGCCTGTTCGTCGGAGAATTCAACTGCGTAGACAAATTTATATACAACAATATAAATTGTGTTATAAGTTAAGTTAGAGATATATGTATGTATGTATGTACTTTACTCACCTGAATTGCGTATTTTAACTCGTTTTTTAACTTTCTTTTGTTCTGGTATTATGGATATTTTACCGTTAGCAGTTATAGTTGCCTTTATATTATCTGTTAAATGAACTTCTTTGCGTGTAGAAGTTGTGCGGCCAGATTTAAAAAATTTCCGCTTCACTGGTGGCGGGCTATCTTTCGATTTGCCAGATAAATGATCACCTGACTGGTGGTTTATTAAAGGAATAACATCTTCATTCATATCCATTAAAGCATCTTCCAAACTATTTTGCTCACACGCATGCTCAATTTCTTCATCGCACTCAATATCAGAAAAATCTGAATCAACAGTACTGGCTTGCTCGTATCGGTCCATAGGTTTTATTTGCTTAATCACATCTTCAGACAGATTATTATTTGCATCATCATAACTTGAAATTGAACTTAAAGGACGTGCCATAGCAATAGGATTTGAAGCTTTACGAAGAATATTGTGAATTTTTTCAATTTGTTGCCGTTCTTCGCGTTTGGCGGTGATTAGCCTGCGCAATTTTTCATTGCGAACATTGTTTAATATTTGATCAATATCAACAGGAGCATAGTGTTTGCCAACTAAACTTAAACTACTTGGTCGTTTTCGTACTTTGTGGTGGACACCACGGTTAATAGATATAGACTGTAGTCCTAGACTTCGCCTTGGAGTTTGTTTTGATTTTGAAGGTGTTGTGGACCCCGTTGTGAAACTTTGTCCAAATAAATTTCTACAGCTTAGTCGACTAGAAAAGTTGTTCTGTGGAGTTTTATTTTTCGCAGAATAAAAAGACGCTGTAGATATAGATAGTACATCAATAGGAGATTTTACGGTTTTTGCCACCTTACGGACTGGACTAAAACCAGTTGGGTCGTCAACTTCACAGTTTCTTTTGTTTATATTTATTTTATTGGAAGAGTTTCTGCAACTATTTATTTCATCCTCACTGGAAGTTTCCTCAACAATCATAGATTTATTTCGTGGCGTTATTTGCATTGAGTTGCTAAACATTTTTTGTAGTTGCTTAGCTTCATGTGCTTCTTTGTGTGTGGGAGTTTTAATTGGGATATTTTCCTTATGCGAAGTAGAATTTTCTGATCCTGATTTAGGCGATTTCTTTAAACTAAGTCTTAAACTCCTACGTGATGGTGACGGCTTTTGTTCTTCTGCAGTGTCACCCTCTGATTCAGTTTCAAAAAAACTTATTACGCGTGGTGATTTCTTACATGAACCCATTAACGACTCCATAGTGTTTGTACTTTTTGGTGTATTGTTTCCCGTTCTTGACTTAATTTTTGGCAGTGGTTCTATACCACTCAGTAGTTCGTCTTCTTCATCAACTTCTTCGCCTTTGGTGGTTCGAAACAATTTCTTTTTTCTTTCCGATAGTTTTGGGGTATGATTACGCATTGAGCGTACGTACTGATGGCCATTCTTAGGTGTCTCCATGTTTGACAATAGTTTAATTGCTATTATGAATTAAATTCAATTTTCAATATTTTGTAAACTTGAAAAATACTAATATTACTTTATTTTTTTATGTTGAATGGAATAGTTTCAACAAGACTCTAACATTCCTTTATATAAAGCGCGGATGTTTTCATTTGTCTAAATATATGTTTAAGCGCGAATAAAGTAAACATAGGATATCACTCCACAGTGAATGAAAGTAAGCCCGTATGACATGTTATTGAATAATACATTTCATTTAGCATATGTGACGGCTCATTAAGTTGGTCATGCATATTTGCATGTATATATGCATATGTTTTTAAGTAATTGCATGAATGGAGCATAATTACATACTTATGTAAATGTTTAAAAATAAACAAATATTTTTCCGATCTCAAAAACTATTTTAAAATAATATAGAAGTACTAAGAAATATTTTAAAAAGCTTAGAAACATAAGGCAAAAAGATTTATTAGTTTGCATGTGAACAGTTACAGACTAGTTGCCTCCAAAAAATTTTTTATTGAAAACACTGGCCAGGTTTTAAACATATGACACTTATGAACACGCACAACTATTTGATAACACAGCCATTTTGAGGTTAATTTTGTTCCCTCAATGCAAATAATTTTACTTGCGCTTATACGTGCCGTGTTCGGGACTCTATATGATTGAATTATTAAATAAAAATGCTTTCCAATATTATTAGAAATTTTAATACAAGAAGTAAGAAATTTATGTTAATATCGAGCAACAGGCTCTTTACATCTTACAAGGAGCGTAACGAAACAAAAGATCAGGAAGAGGAAGCTGTTTTGCAAATCGAAGCTAGATTTTTTGATAACTCTTCGGTTAAGTATGAACCAATAAAAAAGGAAGCAATTTTAAAAAAACCAGAAAAAAAGTTTTCAGAAAAAAAAGCCGATAATAACATTATTAGCAAGCCAAAACAATTTCCAAGTTTTAAAAAATCTCGCTTGGAGCGGGAAGCCGAGTCAAAACTAATAAATGATGAAGAATTGGGTGTTGAATTTTTAAAGTTGAGTTTGAATGATCCCAGGCTTAGTAGCTTATTGATTACTGCACGATCAAAAAAAAGGCGAGATAAGGATAAACTAATAGTTATAGAAGGTAGGCGTTTAATACTGGAAGCTCTAGCCTGTGGTCTTAAACTAAAAAGTGTTATATTCAGTCAAAGAGAAGAACTAGCTGATATTAAAGAGCATATCAGCCATGCTCAAAAGAAATTCAGTACAAAAATCTATAAAGTTTCACATCATGATTTTAAAACATGGTCGACGCTTACTACCCCACCCGGTGTAATGGCCATATTTGAAAGACCGTGTTCCAAAGGGGTTGCAGATAAAATTAACTCTGACGCTATCGCTCTACCAATTACAGTCGTTTGTGATAATATACGCGAGCCCAACAACTTGGGCAGTATTATACGCGTTTGCGCAGCTATACCTTGCGAACAGGTTATTGTAACGCGTGGCTGTTGTGATCCCTGGGAATCAAAAGCTTTGCGAGGTGGTTGTGGTGGTCATTTTCGATTGGCCATTCGAGATGATGTCGATTGGCAGGAGGTGCCTTTAATGATACCACCAGAAGTTGCGGATGACTGCTTTGTTTTTGTGGCTGAAAATAATTTAGAAAAACTGAAAAACGGTTTAACTAGTGCAGAATATTCGAACATGGGAGATATAGGCTTACACAATGTGGTAATCATTGGCGGTGAAAGTTATGGCGTAAGTCCAGATGCTTACAGGTAAATTTTATGCCTATTACAGTAACACTACTGTAATTTCAACTGCTGATGGGTTCTTATACTTATTTCTCTTTAAATTTCTAGATTAATGGAAACGGTTGGCCAAAGAGGAAAATGTCTTAACATACCTTTAGCTCAAGGCATTGAAAGTTTAAATGTGGTCTCGGCTTTAACTTTAATTTTATATGAATTAAGAAAAAATGTTCTTACATCCAATGAAATAAAAATGTAAACCGAAGGGATATTTTAGAACTCTTAAGACTTAAATGGCGAAGTGTTTCTTTTGAAAGACGGTAAGAAATCTCTGTGGCGATAACAATAGACAAAATAAAAAAACAAACCAGTTTACGCTTTTATCAGGTTTTTATTTATAAACTTTCCATGCTATCAATTTTAAATTAAGCAAAACCTAAACAAAAGTGTTATTTTAAATAAAGAAAAAAAATGGAAAAACAAACAAAAAATAACAGATTTTTATGTTTTACTATAAATTATCTTTTTTTTTACTTATGCACATGATTACTTTCGTTAATAATAATTATAATACACAACGTAAAATAAAAATATATGTACATATTACGTAGTTAAGCAGTGGAAATTACATAAATAACAGATATAAAGCAAAGTATGTATGTATAGTTGTTTTGGAAAACTTAAAAAAGCAAAACAATATGAATGTCGTGGAATCCAATACGTACAAATTTTCTTAGAAAAACGGTTGGCTGTGCTTGGAAATTGAATTATTGGATTCTGCAAACAAGCTTATTAAAATGCATAGAAATAGAAAAATTTTAAATAACATAAAAATAATATGTAGTATGTTTTAGTATTAAATTACTAAATTTTTTGACTGTTGGAAGTTTCGTTTATCGGATTGATTTTTTAATGTAGTTTGTCATTCAGTGAATAATAAAAGCTTATGCTGATGTTCATTTTGATAGCAATAAAATAATTTCATCTACAATTCTTAAAACAACTCATTCACATTTTTAGTTGAACATTAAATTTTAAGTTAATTAATATTTGCTCCAAAATACTGGGATTTCTTAGTTACTTTAGTTATACTAAAATAGGTTATTTTTGATCAGCATTTTTTTATTCTGTATTTCAATTTTTTGGGTTTCCACCGATTCCTTTTTATAATTATTTCGTGAGTTGACGTGGCTAGAAATTGAAACCGCCCTGTGGGGCACCCAAATCTGTATTGAATGCATATTGATCGCCCTCTACTGAGGGCGCTACTCGTACGTCTTCTTCTTCGTTGCCAAAGTATTGTTCAATAATATAGAACGATTTATGATAAATATCACGATTTTCATGGGATTGTAAATATTCGATTTTATCCAAACCTTAAAAACGGAAAAATTTGTGTAATTTTAAATGTAGTAAAAATAATTATTATTAAGTGGTTGCTAAATAAATAAATGTTATGAAAAAATTGAAACAAAATAACAAATACCTCCACATTCTTCAATAGCCATTGCATACGGATTTGGTCGGGCTGGGAATTTTTCCCCCGCTTTGAGGATATTTTCTAAAGCGTTTAGTGCTACTTGTACAATATCCGAATCAACAACTGTTAAGAAATCGCACATAGGCGGTATGCAACCAACGTGAACCTACAGAGCAAAACACTTAGCTTTCAAAAGGTGTTTGTGAGGACAATTTCAAAACTAAGCTTACCAAATATCTAATTTGTTCAGCCGTACCACTACTAGTGGCATTTGTTATGGCCCAAGCTGCTTCCCGTTTTGTTTTAAAATCTGCCGTTTGCATTATATTAATGAGTGTAGGAAAGATGTTGGAATCGATAACGGCTTGTATTTGTTGACGATTACCGGCTGCAATATTTGAGATCGTCCAGCACGCTTCTTTCTTTATTGTATCAACAGATGAGCTTAGTAAATAACTAATGCATGGTAATGCGTTACAATTCAAAATAACTTGAGTTTGGACGTCATCGCCAGTAACGATATTGCCAACAGCGCGTAAAGCAGCAGTAACGACATTGTTTTCATTATGCCTTAAAGAAAATAATTAAAAATAAATTAGAATGGAACAAGAAAGTAATATATGAGATAATATATAAAAAGCCGATAGTCATTGTCGCTACCGCTTAGCTTGTAGTTTTAATTATAATAAATTTGTAAATAAATAAGATATTTAAAAAAAAGATATGCTTTTTTGTATCAAAATCTTAATTGTAATTTCTTCCTTTTCTGCAAATTGCACTCCCTTTCCAAAATACATAAAATTTCTACAGGGAAAAGTTGATATTATTATTATTAAATCTATCAGGCAATTGTTTTGAAATTGCAGAAGACGAAAACAATAACAGGATTTTAGCATTAATTTCTGTTGATTTCACCAATATGATAACACTAATTTCAAATATAAAATTTTCCCACTGTTTCCAGTTTTACTTACATTAACAATTCTACTAAACGTCTGCAAACGCCAGCATCTATAACAGCTTGTATTTTGTCATTGGGACCATCAGATAAGTAGCTAATTGCCCAGCAGGTATCGCTCAAAACATCTGTGTCCGTGTGGTTTAAAAGCCGCGCCAGTATCGGTAAACCATGTACAATTTTAGTAAAATCCGCAGGAGGATTTTTACCACGACACAGATTTGATAGGGTCCAAACAGCATTTCTTATCATTGTTAAACGTTCGGTGGTACTTAAAACACTAGTAATACAAATAGAACAGAAAAAATAACAAAAAAAGGAAGTTGATTACATAAATTTTTCACAGTAAGTAAGTAAGTACTTACTGCAGAAGTGGTTGCATTATGCCTGAATTTAATAAATGATCCCGACAAGCTGGTGAATCTCCGGCTATATTGCCTAAAGCCCAAACTGCTTGTTCTTTAACATCATCGTAGGGGCTGGATAGTAATTCAATAAAAATAGGCACTGAACCTGCTTCAATAACAATTTTAGTCTGTTGCGATGTGCCCGATGCAATATTTGTTAATGTCCAAGCGGCTTCAAACTAAAATATTATTAAATTATTTGCATGCAAAATTTTATTCTAATATTAATTTACTTAACCATACCTGCAAGGAAGAATTATTGTTGTTCTTTAGAAATTGAACAAATCTTGGAACTATACCCTTTTGTATGACTTCTTCGATTGGAGGGGTCGGATCTCTAGACAATAGCTTTCGAAATTTTTGTGTAGCTTCCAATTGTATACTTTCGGTTTCACTGTATAATGCGTCAATCATTTCTTTTTTAATCACTGTGTTGGACTGTTGTTGCAGTGAAGTGTAAGCATTTTGTTGATGCTGTTGATGATTAAGCACAGTTTGAGGTATGTGTTGATACTGCTGTTGCTCATTACTTTTTGACAAGTCTAGGCCTTCGGTCGGTTGCAAAATATCATTTGATACTTGATGCATTTCAGATTCCTGATAAAAGTATTCGTTTTTTTTTAATACGCAATCAATATGTTTAAAGACAAGCCTGCTGTGTGAACAGTTTCATTTATGTACATACATATGTATGTATGTAAACGACTATATTGACGGCCCTATTTATTTTCTTCTTTTTTTCAACCAATTGGTCAGAGCAATCAAAAACTTTTCTTAACGTTATTGACTGGTTTGAAATTTAAGGGCTACGTTCATATGTATGTATGCATGCTTACCTGCATAATGTCATTATCCATGTTACCTAAGATGGTATTATTAGGATTTTCCAGGACAACATTGCGTCGCTTGGTAAGTTGTTGCTCCCGTTTCTGCTTTCGTATCTGTATGCCCTCTTCCTCGCGTCTTCTACGCATTTCGGAAGAGTCCAGGCCTGCATTTTTATAGCGATGCCTATGTGTAGTGGACATATCTAAAAATAAATTAAGAAAATTTAACAACTTCAAGCTACATTTGAGTATAGGGTGTGGTTGCTCATTATAAACTGTATATTTATTCAATATTTTTGCAAAATTCCCTTAGGTAGGTGTTTACGTATCTGCATCTGCATCTAACAATTCAGACAACTTTTACTTTCTCAACGTTTCTTTTTGTGAGCGAATTACCAAAGAGGATGGCAGGCCATTTGTTAGTCAATCAGTCAGACAGGCATGCATTCACTTCTCGTGCTATGACACTTTGCACAAATCACATCACTGCACAACCATCTAACCAACCCATTGACTTACCGCACTTACTTAAAAATGCACACTTTTTCCCTGCTATTCCCCTTTAATAATCATTTCTAACTAACACATCTAAAGAAATTGCTATTTCCTTTCAACATTCACTTATAAAACACACATTTTACCTACAAAAACTCAGAAAATAAAATATATTTTTTATACATCAAATCTTAGAAGCCACTTTTATGAAATAACTAATGAAATCAATTAAAATTTACCTATTCAAAATAATTTTGTGCGGAATTGTTAAAAAAAATTTGTAAAATGAAAAATTTTTGTGACAAGTGTTGTAAAGTTGAAAAATCAAGCAGTATACATAATAGATGAAACTAACAGTACTGCTGATGGGCATTTGGTAAGTTTTACTTACGATTGAATGTCAAAATTTCAATAGGAAAGTCTTATAATGATTACAAATCCTACAACTTGGGATTTTCAACGAGTTGCTTTCTTGTACTTTTATTTACCTGTCATGAATTCCTCTTGTGAAATACAATTTGAAGGACAGCGTTGCATAAAACTTTATGTATGATTTATTGTGTATTTAGGAAAGAATATTTTAGTAGTAGCGCTTTCATTCAAAAATGTGGATATGTTTATAATGACAAGTTTTAACTAAAGTTATGGAAAGGTATTGTATTTGTAAAACTCTTAAAAGAAGCGAAATAAATTTATTAATATAAACATAGTTTTTTTAATATGAACGGAGAGGCAAATACAAGACCATTTTCTGCAACAACCAAACTGTGTGGAACTTATAAAGAGTTAGAACAACTGATAGAAGCAAACGGTCAACTTACTTTGGAAGATAGGAAGCAAGAAATTATGAGTTTACTGCACGAATTCAATGACGTAAAAGATGCCGCCCAAGTGGTAATTGGTGCATTAGCTAACATGGAAGGAAAAACCATTAAAGAAATGCATATACACTATAATCTTCCCACGAGCGAATAATGTTATACTTCTCTGTAAACATTGGAACTGCACAGCAGCTTGTGTAACGGTTATACAGCTATCTGGTGCTGGCATGCGTATAACATTTACCCGATAACAAATAAATATTACCGGCGCACCAATTTTTCCCCAATTGTATACAAATACTTCGTCATATAAACGAATTATTATTAAATTATTAATTCGTTATTTAAATTAAATTATAAATTGTGAATAAACAGCAACCACCATTTAGCTCATGTTGACAGTTATGAGTGGAATGAAAAATAAAATTCTACTTTAAAAATTACATAAGCAAAATAAAATGCAAACATTTATTTTATACTTAATCAAGAACATGACTAAAAAGATAATTTAATTCTTTTTTAACAAAAATCAATAAGTAGCTAATCTAATAAAAATCCAGTTTCATAAAGACGCAGAACCAGCTCTAAAATATAAGCGGCAGCGTTCATTGAAGGCCTTGTAAGAACGTTCTTTAACAATGTCTTCTACGTTTAGTTCTGATTGCAAAACACGTAACTAAAAAATAAAATATAGGTACTCAGTTACGTACGTACGGAGACAGAAAAAAATGTCCAATGGGTTTTACTTTTCTTTCCTCAGACTTGAATTTTTTGTCGATGTCAACATCGTCCGGGGTAGCTTGTCTTTTTTGTCTGAGGCGTTTCAGTGTCTCGGCAGATGCCATTATACAACTTCGTATTGCTTCTTCCCGCTCCTTATGACCAGTTTGAAGTTTACCATATAACTCTTTACAGGTCCTTTCGCTGTCCACCTGTCCTTTAAATGACTCGGTTGGTAGTGATGTATTTAATGCATAAATTATTTTATCATCGATATCACGCATCTTCTTCAATGCATCCTGTCACAAATTATATTATATTAGTGGTTTGTGCCCTTTTGCCTACTTACTTGGAAGCCCATAAAATCCTGACAACTATAAGAAATTGCCATTCTCTCCTAAAAATGTTACAAAATTGCAAGAACAAGAAAAAAATCAGCGGTAAAAATACCGACAAAATGACATTTGCAATTATCAATATTGTAAACATAACCTTAAAATGTTAAGAGTTGTATTTTACAGTTTAAAGTCTTCAATTTGAATGTGGTTTGGTAATAAGGTGGCCGTGTAGTTTTAAACGGAGCTAAATTAGTTAATATCAAATGTAATTTTCTCTTTTTACAAAAACAAGACCACTTTGCGCTATTAATTATTCGTTAAAAATCTTTATAATATACACGTCTATTTTGAAATATCATATGTATGTACATACATAATTTTAAATCACGTGTCTTTAAAAATACACTTTCGATTTTCTAGCGTTCTGTTAATCATATGTATGTACATATGTATATAACTCAAGACAAGATAAGTCTAACATCTTCAGTATGTAAAGAACATGCTGACTGCTAAACTTTCATATCAAACAGATGAATGAATTACTTATAAATTTAAATTGCAAATAAAAATTTTCCTAAACTTTTGTAGGTAAAAGATAAAAGGAAACCATTTTTATTTACATACATATTAATAATAAATTGTTCTTCTGTGCATTTCTAAAAACCACGAAAATGTTTTTACGCTGTATACATATGTATGTGTTTATTGATAAAGTTAATAATAACTTGCAGATTCTAAACAAGTTTTACAACTTAACGTTAGTTAAGTCAAATGAATTACTATTACTTAATTAGTGACAGCAGAGCCGCTGCTAAACGACTTCATCAACTGATAACATTCTTTCAATTTACGTTTATCGCCAACTCGTTCTAATGTTTTAGCCGCTTCGGCTAACATGCCAGCACGTTCGCCCGGAGAACATAACAAAGCCGATGGCAAATATTTACATGCAACATACATAGCATTAGCCCGTTCACGCTCACCGTCCTCAAAATGATGGTTTTTATCTTTACTACCGCATATTATCGATGATCTCGGGTGTTTGTAGTGTAAGCTGCGGTCTAACAGTTGTTGAGTGGGACCAGGCGATGCACCCGCCATCAAACGACAAACAGCTTCATATAAATAAATGCGTGACTGGCCGCTCTATTAAAATACAGAGCGGGACATTAACATTTTCTTGTGCAAAGAAAGAATAAATTTGAAAAAAAAACTTACAGGTATATCCTCTACTATGTTTCTTAAAGAATTCAAATCTTTTTGGAACTTTTCCAGAACATCACCAGGCGCTTGATAAAAGCCATCGTCATCCATATATATGTATTCAGATTCCCAGATCTGAGTACGCGTCTCTAAAATCCAATCGCATGTAAGCAATTGAAAAAGCTAGTTAAAAAATATTTTTTTTTTTATTAATAACGCTTATTCTTTCCAATTAAGTGTATGCATTGTTAAATTAAACGTTTAAAGGGTTGATTTCAACATTGACAAAGTTTGCACTGCAGAAGTATTGTAAGAACTTTCTTAATAACACACTGACAATGCGACTACAATGCACCTTTGTCTAATATTATTATAAAAGAATTTGTTGCTGTTAGTACTTATAAGTATGTATTTGGATATACAACTTACTAATTTTATGCCTTTTGTATTTGTAATTTTGTTTACGGTAAGACATTCTTGCAAATAAGCACTTGACTCATCGCATATTTTCATTAGAGTTTGTTTTTCACGACATTTCAAAACATCTTCATTTATGCTGAAATTGTTTATTTTATAATTAATTTTATTTATTTTTTATTTGCTTCAGTTTGCATTACCTCATTAAAATGGTTTTCGCCCTTAATATAGAATGTAGCGCTTTTGGCAAATGATCACCACTATCGACCAATTGCTTGGGCACTGTTCTCACTGTTTCTAAGAGATTTTCAGCCAATGTTTCTTCGCCTAAAAGCCAATGTACAGCAATTTCTAAAACACTTGTCCACCATTCTGTATTTGTGTCATTATTATCGTCTGATAGTGTATCACGCAACAACGATGTATACTTGAGTACATTGCTGACCATAGTGCCGGGTGGAGCAGCTGTTGTATTGGAATCCTGTGTTTTGTTTTTACCCTTATGGTTTTTATGACTGCCAGAGCCTAAGAGGCATTGAATGGCTTTGGTAAGCAAGTGTTTACGGTATAGGTTCACCACATAGGACATTGGATCAGCTGGATTGCTAAGTGAGGCAAATATTGTATTGGCATCGGAATTGTCCTTTTCATTTTCCACAAAATCAAAATTGTGTGTTATAAAATAACGATAGCCATATGAAGTAAACAGCCAGTGTGTGTTTTTGGTTTGTTCGTGTATTTTGGAATTTTCATTTTTTGCACGGCTGATGAAATAACGGCAAAAGAACTTTAGATACCGAGGATAACTGCGTTTTACTCTTAGCGCTGAAGTAATAAATATGCTTGCCAATTCATTTGGTGTAAGTAGAGAGGTGGCCACTTCAGTCATATTAATGGCATACAGAGACATTACTAAGCCATGCGAATCATTCATTTGCGATGTCAAGTGTAATTGATTTAAACGATTAAATATTAAAGCTAATTCTCTGCCTGAAGCTAAAGCTTCTTTTCGTTGGTTTTCACTACAAAATAGACCACCAGCTTTTCGTGATAATATACGACCAAGCCAAATGCGGTGAAAGAAAAGACGTATAAACTGCCACGTTGTTACTGAAAACGATTCCAGACGTGTCGTCGGCAGAGAGATTCCAAAGACTTGTAAGCAGCGTAGATACTCGTTGTAGGCATTTTTAGAATTTCCCTAAATATAAATGAATACAATTATGTTATGTTCTCTGTTTGATTAAAAATCGTTTTTTTGTCTAGATATTTTATAGACAAGAATTGAAAAAGTCATTAATAAACGAATAAATAAGTAAAAAGAGTAAAAACTTTATAAAAGAGTTATTGAAGTTGTATTAAATTATAGTTCTTACGGTTGCAAAATAATGTTCCGCCATTTTCTTATGTTTCCAATATGTGTCCGAAGCTGAAGTGTCCGAAGCTAACAAAGGATCGCCGTACACTAATAGTTTTACCATACACAACAGCATTACCAAAATATTCATTGTCCATAGTATTAAAGAAGACATTGAAGTCTCCCAAGAATAATTGTTATCAGCTAAAAAAAATTAAAACGTCAAGCGAATTTTCAGAACTTATTCTTTCTTATAAACTCACCATTTTCTTCCATCGACAATATTCTTCGCTGACCAACTAAATCTATGTCATCATATAAATAATTGCTTCCAATCTCACTTCCATTAAGAAAATGTTTGAAAGGATTAATTGCAATAATTGCAAACATAAACATACACAACGCAAGACGGGAATGAGCAGTCATACCTTGCAATGGTTTGGGCAATATTTCCATGTCACCATCTTTAATGCTAGATGATGAACTTGAACCGTCATAAGGTGAAGGTGGAAGTGATATATCGTAATGTGACGGCGACAATGAGGGATCAGAAACATCACTACGCGGTGGTGTCATAAGCGATTGTTCTTTAACGGAAAATACTATATCTTCATTCGATAATGCTTTGCGTTTCTTACCATGCCCTGGAGGATGTAATAGATCCTGCACTTTAGAACCATCACGTGACATTAGCTCACTTTGCAATCGTTGTACTTCCATTTTCAATTCATAGTTTTGTTTTTGCAAATCTCTGATTTTGTCCACAGATTTGCGCAGAACAGCAGATTTATTCAATTTAGCCGACTCACCCACTACTAAATTTTTTAATTCGGTTATTTTATCATTGATTGAAGTACGATAGCGTCTTTCAATAGCATTATGAGCAGAGCGTTTTACTTCCTTCACCTTAGGCTGAGTTCGTGGAATACACATTTTTATATTATCCAAACTGCTATGACCGGGTGATGACATGGGAGATGTACTGCTTATAGAAGGCGATGAAGGTGCTTTTGCTAATTGTACGGAAGTTTTCGTTGTGTTTGCTACCACGTTAGCTGTCGGTGAGTTTGGAGCTGGAACTGGTTCTAACACAACAGGTATGTGGGATGTTAAAATAGCAGTACCATTTGCAGTAGTGTACATTACAGCTGGATTTGCTTGTATTATAACTTGTGGTTGCTGCTGAGGGGTTTGCGCTGATGATGGTGTTTGCTGACGGAGGGGAGATGATTGGGCGGTATACTAAAAAAAGAATAATTCATCAATTTGCTCATTATAAAGGCAAGATTTTTTAGAGCTTAGTATTATGCTCACCTTAATAGTAGTTTGCATTGGCAAAATTGGTTGCTGCTTATCTGATAAGTTCAACGAGGGGCTGGTATTAGTTGTTGCCACTTGTCCTATATTTTGAACAGTCAAAACTTGGGGCATTGATTGTATCTTCTTGTATTGCGCTGTTGCTGGCGTTGAAACATTTGTAGAGCCTGCAGAAATTTGTACTTTTTTCTCTGGTGACAAGCTGTTATTCAACAAGTCGCTGTTATTTGGTTCAGCGGTTGCTTGAAGTATGAAAGCATTGTTATTGTTAGGGCTACTTCCAGCAGTGGTGGATGTAGTGGCATACAGAATTGTAGGCAAAGCCGCACTGGTGACTTGGGTCAGCGCTATTGTTTGACTATTCAAATCTAAATGGCTCAATTGCAAAGGTGCTGACGAGTTTCCTGTGTGTAAAATAATATTTCCCGTCCCGTTAATTCCGTCCATTGTTTCCATCGGCTGTGTTGAGCTAGATGACATTTGTTTCTGTTGCTGTTTTTGCGGCATATGCTGCCGATTCATTTGCATAGTTTTTGCTTGTAAAGGTGCTGCTGTTGGTATCATAGTGGCCGTAGATGATGGGCTCGACATAGGCGGAACGGGACTGAAATTGGAACCCATTAACGGATCAGTTGCCATAATAGGTTTATAGGATGGAGACTGAGCTTCAGAGCGCTCAGTAGACAAATACATTGGAGTTAATGACTCTTGTTTTATTTGCATTTCAGGGGCCAAATGCTCTCTCTTAATTGAACTCTGACTGCCATCCATAGGGCAGTCAAGACTGTTGAGAAGATCGTCCGGAAGTTGATCAATGTCATCTAAAAAGTTTTTTAACATATCTAAAAATGGTATGTGTTAGTGCTTTATTTCTAGCAAAGTCCAGATTTGTACCAAAGTAATTTTTAGGCCTTAATTTGTACGTACCCGGCGAAATCATTTCCTTTATAATTGTTAAGGCATCTTCATCTTTAAAAAGATCTAACGAATCTACCATGCCACTGGACATAAGATCCATATCTATTGATGGATCCATATCCATTATTGACGATTATTTGCGTTGTTAGTGAATAGATCAAACTTCAGTAGTAGCATAGAATTTCAAATCCAGTTTGGAGGTTCTTAACGTTAAGTTTGTTGTTTCGGCAATAAGTGAAATAACTACAGACATGGATACATAACCATTATTACAGTGATCTTGAAGATTGTAATCAAATCTAAAAAGTGAAGGTTGTTAAAGTTATAATAAAATAATTATTTATAAGTATACATATGTATGTAGATTTAATTTTCATATTCATTCATACACAGCTTATAATGCAATTTGTAACGCGGCAGCAGATATCAAACAAATAATTCTTTTAAAAAAATAATTACCAGAAGAAACTGTTTGACATATGTATGTAAGTATGTTCACCGGCAAAAATGTGTAGGCCAAATATAAAAAATCAATGTTTTTCTCTTTGAACAATCAACTCAATAGTTGGTACTAATATACATAAATACTCTTGTCTAAAGAGATTTTACTTCATTAAAAATATAAACTTTCATTTGTTTGAAGATAATATTGGAATAATGAAAAACATAAACAATTGTAAATATTTAAAACCATGGTTGCGGAGTAGTGATGTGCGGTGACAGGGCTAACGGCCAATCAGAATTTGTTTTTAAATCATACGATGTGACGTCACAACTATTAGAAATGAAATCCGTATTTTCTACGAATAATTCAGAAGTAACTTTAAGGAAATTTGATTTAAGTCTGTAGTAGAAAACAAATAATTTGAAAAATTAAAAGCAAAAGTTATTCCATTTATTTTTATTTTAGTTGTTCTTGTTTTGTGTTTCTTTTACGTTTTAAATTGTTATCACTTTTAGCAAGACATCAACACTTAAAATTATACAAGTAACACAATTTCCCAGTTTTCACAACTTTCTCAATTTTATTTTGTATTGCATCAGATACACTTATTATTTTCTTACCGCATATGCTATTTTTGTAATTCTAATCAATATCAAAAGCGTACTGTGTTTATCAATGCAATTTTTCGAATAAATCATGTAAAAACTGTTGTCAAACTTTATATAAAAAATAAATATGTCACATTCGTATGTGACATCGGTTTAAAGTAACACAGCGTTTTCACGGTGACTTACCTTTTGTGGATAGAAGTGGTAAAATTTTGTATTAGCAGTAGAAAATATGTCATAATAGTAATTCTGAAATAATTTCTAAAGTTTAAGACAAATTGCAGTTTACTTTTGACTATAATGAGGTTTGGATTCAGTTAACTATATTTGGACAAAATTTTGAAAGGGAAACTATGAAAATCAGAAATAAAACATGCCAATTCACATCCTCCAAATAATTGAGTAGAGAAGTTAGCTACTTATGGCTATACATATTTCGTTTTCATTATTTTAATGCAACCCATGAGCTTTAGTTTATGATTTAGTTTTAAGATCACTTTATAATAAATGGTATAATTTTGTTTTAAATAATAAATAAGTAAGTCTTATTTCTAAGTCAGCATATCGACAGGTCTGAAAATAAAATTTTTAGTCACTTTAAGTTATATGAGACACATCTGAGAGTGTAAGCGTTGCCACATTTTTGAATAATGTAATTTCGAACTGGCAGCCCTATGAGAACTTCAAGCCGGAAGAAGACATTTTCTGTGAGAAGGAACCAACTCGTCTATATAAACTAGCCGTACTCTTTTTACTGATTGAATTTAACAGCAATTTGATTGAACATTTGTACCTTTTGTAGGTAACCATGATTTTCATGTCATTCGAGTAAGATCTGGAAAAGAAACATCATTGCACAGCGGACAAAAAGGATTTGGGAGTGATTTTTTTTACCATCCATCACTCGAACTTTAAGAACGGAGTAGTTGAAAGAGTCCCCAAATAAAAAATAGCATCCAAACACCAAGAAAAAAAACAAAGCCAGCAAAATATCGGTGAAAAAGAACTTTTGTTTAAAAAAGAATTTATAAAGGTGTACAGAAAGTTTCCAAAACGGTTTTTGTGAGCTTTTTTTAAGTAGATTGAAGTAAAACAACTAGAAAGAAAAATGGAAGACTCCCAGCTCCAAGAGCAGCAACAACAATCCCAAGACTCTCCCCAAGGAGGTGAAGCTGTTGAAAAGCAGGCACCGCCTGCCAAAGAAGTTATTGGTATGTATAAAAAATTATATTAAAAACTATAACGTGCTTAAAAAAATACCACATGTGTGTGTTGGAAATGTGAACAGTGAAAATTTTCTGCTTCAAATACTTATTGGCCGCCATTTTGTATGACAAAAGATGGTCATCACCGGTACTACATACGGACATATGCTGTGTGTAAGTTTTGGCTATTCTATTTTTCTTTAATCAGAAATTGTCACGACGAAGAAATCGAAACGAAGAGCATCAAAAAGAATTTTTTAACTCTCCGGCCCGACCTAAGAGTGTAGTAATAAAACTTTTCCCTCACGTATATTTATTTTTAATATTTAACCCCTTCCTTTACTGCGCGACGTATTTACGTATGTATACAGTGATAATAGTGTTGGCGGATATGCGCGTGTGTATGCTGTTCACCAAATTTACTCAACCTACTTTTAGGTTGCATTTTCTTGTGTTTTGATTTATTTCATTCGCAATTCCATTCACTTTTTATCATTTGCTTTTGAGTTTATTTGTTTTTGGATGTTTTATTTTTCTATTCGTTATATTTATATGTACATATTTTTTAATTGCAATTTAGTGTTGCCAGTCAAAAAAGATACTGTTTGTAAATAAATATTACGGACATATATTTCTAACTTAATGTTTTGCTAATATGTATGTATATAAGCATAAGTTTATTACGGTTCGCGCAATTTTTGAGAGTGAAATTAATAAATATAATTCGAATTGTTTTTAATAATAGAGAGCCATAACCGACGAAAAAATGTATCCTACAAACTCGAAATTTTACAGAGGAAGGTTTTTTTTTCATTTTAAATGAAATCAGTTTGAATAAAGCCATTATTTTAAAATTTATAATGTAAATATTGTTTTGTGTAATACATTTAATTTTAATAATTTTAAATAGATATTTGCATCATAACGGTTGTTTTTGTGGGATACATTTATTTTTTGCTTTCCTTCTGGCAACCTATTATTAAAAAAGTGCGTGGGTTACACAAAAATTTTTTTAAGGAAGTGACTTCCCGTTTTTTTTTTATTTAATTTTTTTTACTTCTTAAAATTAAATTAAATTTCATTTAAAAGGAAATAAATGTATACATTTCATAGTATATTGGATAAAACAAAAATAAAGTAATGTAATTCATATATTAAAGTTTTGTATTAACAAAGTAATGTTATTCATATTAAAATCTTGTGAACTTGAAAAACGATAGATAAAAATATATAAAGAACGTTAAATACTATCTTCCTGGTCGGTTTCAGGTAGCAAATCTTTAACAGATCCATCCCATTTTAAATTTAAATACTCGTGTTGGAATTTTACGGGTATAGTTTTTCTATCGCAAAGCGTTTTCAACCCCTCTTATTTAGCAGAAGAAATGTTTAATATATCATCATATAATTGAGTAGCTCCCTTAGAAACTATTTCGGAGTTCCGTCTGGATCGTGGAATTGAATTTAGATCATAATTTATGGTTTCAGATTCATCAAAGTAGCCATATTTAAGAGTAATATTTGGAATATTTTTGTCCAATGTAACAGAGCGTAATTTTATAAATTGAATTTTCACTGAATTTGGAAATAACGCCAGTGAAAATGTCTTCCAGTCTTTAAAATCACTGTTAGTTAATTCAATACAATTATATTTTCTTGGGTTAGTTCTTGCATTTGATATTATGGTGCACCACTCACTTGGAGCCCAAATAGTTCTATTCCGAATAAATGATTCAATTGTACTATGTATCGAATCAACAGGCATCATAGTGTGTCCAGGCACCAACTATGTGATTTTTATATTAGTCACAAAATTAGAATTTTCAACAAAATAGGTTTATGTCGCAAGCATAGCTCTGTTTTTCTTCTGTCCTGCGCAGCTATCACAATAAAGATGGACTATCGACTGGGTTTTTCTTTCATTGACTAATTTAAGGTATTGCAAAACAGTTGTGCAAATTTCATTACACCCTCGTTTACCATCCTTTTCTCCCCATAAAAAACAAAACCCATCTCTTGTACCACTCTCATAAAAACTTTCATTGTGGAATGAATATTTTCTAGAATAGAACAAAGTTACACTTTTTGCATAGGGAGTATTTAAGACCTTTTGCAAGTCGAAACTTGTACATAAATAAACCGGATTCTCTGCATAGCTTTTGGTCCTCCAAAAATATTTGCTTAGATTTCTCTTTGTCCTTTAGATGCATTTGATACTCTTCTGATGAATCCAATTGCTTTTTGGAATCATGGGACCCCTTCGACATATTGTTTTAAAGCTTCCAAAAATACAAATCTTTATTTTTAATTAAAGTCTCAAAAATTGTGTTTTTTTATTTTTTTCCACTGTGTTTCATTTATTTTAAAAGAGAATTTAATTGTATCCCACACAAGCGTTAAAAAAAATGTAAACAACTCACCATATGCATTTACATTAAAATTGTTTTTGTTATAAAATCATAACGGTTTAATCTACAGCCATGAAATTTTGACAGATGATGCAAATGATGTTGAACTATCGATTTCGATAAAAAAAAAAACAAAAATCGATTATGGTGTGGGATACATTATTTTGGCGGTAATGGCTCGATATATTACAAACTATTGAAGAATTTTAAAACTGTAATGAACATGAATATGCACATATACATACATACGTATTTATATAGATACAATAATGTAATCAATGGCTTGTAACATATATTGCTTTCATTTGTGAAATTTACAGCTACCAAGGTCACCGGTACAGTTAAGTGGTTCAACGTCAAGAGCGGATATGGTTTTATTAATCGTGACGACACTAAAGAAGATGTGTTCGTCCACCAAAGCGCAATAATAAAAAATAATCCAAGAAAAGCGGTACGTTCTGTCGGCGACGGTGAAGTGGTAGAATTCGATGTCGTTATTGGAGAAAAAGGAAACGAGGCTGCCAATGTAACTGGCCCTTCCGGTGAACCTGTACGCGGTAGCCAATTTGCTGCAGACAGACGTCGCTATATTCCATGGTCTAGGAGGATTCGTCGCAAGCAAGGAAATGGCGGAAATCAACAACAGGTTCAAGAGGATCAGGTACAAGCTCAGCAAGGTAATGACCAAGGTCACGAGGGTGATCAACAATCACGACCGCAGAGAATACGGCTCAATTTCAGCCGTGGAGGAGGAGGTCGCGGCCGACGTTTTAGGAACTACTATCCGCGCAACCAGTCAAGACGTCCAGTAGGCGATGTTGATGGAGGTATGGGCGGCGATGGTGGCTACGACCAGAACGCTGATTCCAATCAGAGGGGCGGCGATGGTCAAGGTGGTCCACCAATGCGCCGCGGTGGTCCACCAAGGCGATTCTTCCGTCGGAACTTTGGAAATCGCGGTGGTGGCGGACCTCGTGGTCCACGTAGTGATGGTAAGATTATATGAAATGTATTAGTTAGATGAGAATTGAAAATAATATCGATAATGCTGTGAAAATTTGAAACTGGTACTTTTTGAAATGCTTTATATTTAAATTTATTTGTTTTGTACAGGTAACGGACAACAGGGTGGTGGTCCTCCACGCAACAATCGTCCTAGACGTAACAACAGAAAACCTAATAATGGTGGAGGACAAAACGATCAACAGGAACAGGTAAACTAAAACAGCATACAAGAAAATATTAACAACCAAACATCACAAAGTAAAACAGAGCAGTCTAGTCTCACTTCTTTATTTATTGGTTATTTTTAACATACATTAGAAGAGCATCATCTAATTGTTTTTTAAATAACGAGACTTAAAAGCTGTTTATACTAAAATAAAATTATTGAATATTAATATTTATTAAGAAAACCATTTAATATTTACCACTATTCTCTTCTAATACCAATATTAATCACAAAAAAAAACAAGTTTATAACATTTATTGTAAAATGACTGCAAAAAGAAAATCAAATAAGATCATTAAAGAATAAAATTCATTTTGAAAAATAAACATACATATTTTTTTAATAACTTACATAACATGTACTAGTTATGCAAAAACCTTGGGGACTGACCATTTTGACTTTAAACGAGTTAATTTTAGAAATTCCTACAGTTCAACATCAGATGTGATATAAATGAAATAAACTTAAGTTTTCAGTTTTACTCAAATACAATGCAAAAGATTTAATTCATATACGTAAATTAAAACCAGAAAGACCACTGGCATGTTTTAGCTTTCAACTATTATATAGTAAAAGAAAAAAAAATCGATTTGGAGCTAAGCCACAAAAGCCTGAAGTTTAAAACCAAAAAACGATAGATAGAAAGCTAGGATATACATACATACATACATACATATATATATACATATATATATATATATATACATATATATATATATATATATATATATATATGCACATGGTTTGTTATTTTATTTAGTAACATACATACATACATAGATTAACAAAAGCGGGTTTCAAAGGTCTACAATGATGGATCGAATCAAAAGGCAATAAGAGAAATTGCAAAGTATTGGAGAGAAAACTTTACAAAAAAAATTCATCATTTGTGGACTGTGAGGTCTTACCTTACTATTTCCGTGCACTTAATCCCTCTTCATTAAACATAAGAGATATTTTCATAATCCTGCGGTGTGAGAACGATTGAAGTTTTTTTTAAATTAACTTATATTCAAACTTTATTCTTATGTTTTGCTGTGATGAAACATCGTTTAAGGTGCTTCAAAACGAAACGCAAACCAATGACTTCATTTTCAAAACATAGCACATATGACTGACGTTCTGACTGCATGCGATATGGCTTTTAAATTTAATATAGCGTTAGCGTAATTATGATCATATACACATTTTATAAATCCAATTTAATTTTCTTTATTCCTAACCTCACAATATGCCTAATAATCTTACTCAATTTTTTACATCAAACCTTTTTATATGTTTTGTTTAAAAAAAACTAATTTTGTACCTTTCATTTTCTTCTTTTTTTTTATTAATTTTAAAAATTGTACGTCCATCTTTACACGTCACAATTGAACCAAAAAATCCATTCCAACTATTCCATTCCATCCATGAACCAACAACACACTGATCAAATCAAAACAAAAATATTATATTTAAATCTGTGTACACTACTAGAATATTGGCCAGGAGTTTGACAACACCACTACTGAAAGCAGCGCTTAAAAAACATTACCCCCGTAAACAGGTAAAATTAAGGAATGGTACAGGCATTGATACAAAAAACAAGAATTATCCAACACAATATTTAAAAATGTTTAATCTTTTTTATATCATGTGTCTAAACAAAAAAATGTTTATTTATTTTAATTTTTCAATTGTTAGAACAAAAAAAGGCAACATCAGCAAATTAAAGAAAACTCCCATTTTGCTTTTTTTATATAAGTGTTTTTTGCATTTTAAAATTGAACTAATTAAGCTTTTTCCATCTCGAATCAAACATTTTGCTACATATTAGAAATGTAAAAGTAAATATCGGCATGAATTTCAAACTATATGTAAATTTTAATCTATTTAAATTGTTCTTTTAATTAAAAATTATGGTTAAAAATGTGTTGTTACACAATTTTTTAATTTAATTTTTTGGAAGCTTAAACATACATGAATTTTAAAAAATAGAAAACACTTTTCTTAAAACAAATGATTTTCCTCTAAAACGTAAAATGTAAGAACTGAATCACACTTTTTAGAAAAGTCTTTATTTGAAAATACCTTTATATTTGTAAATTATTTGATTTTTATTAAATCTTATTTATTATATTTTGGTTCATAGAATATTTATTTCTATATTCCAGGCGACTTATTCGTCGCGGAATTTTAAAAAAATAGAAGTTTTGCAATACGATAATTTAGATATTAAATGTTAGTTTTGGCATACTTTGTTTTCCTTAAACTTCAATCTTTTTTTAATAAATTTATAATTGAACCAACATCCTCTGAAGAATTTTGTACAATAAAACCAAGTATTTAATAAAATTTTCAAAATAGTTTTACACATATGGTTTTTTATTTTTAAATCACGTTTTCAACAATGAAAATACTTTACTTTGATCTTACAGCGTTGCCCGGTGCTTTTTATTTTTTATTTTTAAATCACGTTTTCAACAATGAAAATACTTTACTTTGATCTTACAGCGTTGCCCGGTGCCAACTGTGCTTAATTTTAAAATCTACGCAAAACGAATTACATGTGAAATGATATCATTTACAAGTGTTGGTGTTCGCCTATTAGAGAATTTGAAATTCTTAAAAAAAAGCTTAGGATATAGCAGCAAGTTTGCAAGATGTTTGGAAGAAGTTACGAGCCAATGAAAAGAAGTGAAGTTGTAAGAGATTGTAAATTACTCGTCATACTGATTAAGCGGAGAAAAGTTTAGGAATATAAATTGGCAAAATAAGAAGCAGAAATTTCATAAAAGAATTATGATTTGAATTGATTTTTGTTTCACATTTAAAAACGACCTGTTTTTGACTCACTCTGTTTTAGCATCAATACTTTTCATACAACTGTGAACTATTGAGAACAAGTTTTGTTTTCCTTCCACACAATTTCTGTAAAAATAATCTGCCTAGAATTGTACTGCTATACTATAATAGTAATGAAATTACAGGTAAGTTCTTAAGAAATAAATTTGTAACTTACTGTTGCTAAATATATGTGCCTACATGCAATTAAGCTAAATCAACAAACCATAATTACAACTATTGATGGTTTTGTTGGTAGACAACATTTTGATAACCTAATTAATATACATATAACATAATATACATCTGGTAGCACGAAAATTTGATTCAAAACAATACCATCATATTTGCTCACTTCTTTTCTTCATGAAAGAATATATTTTTGTTTTTCATGAGCGGTGAATGACAACCCTGTATTTTACAACGTCTATGGAATCGTAGGCAAGAGGACAAAAAACATTTTCTTCTTTCACGAGCAAATTTAATTAAACTAAAAGAACTCTTAAAGAAAGCAACAGTTTTTATATGAAGCAGTCACAAAAAAATCATAAGAAAATATAAATTACTGTGTTGGAAAAAATGAGTTCGCCATTACTTATCAATTATGAAGAAAATAATATGGATACTTTTTCTATGAGCGGAAATGATTTCGGGGAAACCCTTAATGAAGAGTGTTTTCTTGAAGAAAACAGTACTGAGAGCATTCAAAATAAACAATATTCAAATCCTTATTTGATTAAGTGGTTGAAGTCTAAACAAAAAATTGAAAAATTTCGTTTCAAAGGATATGTTGAATATTACAAAGATACAAATGTTTCCAAATGTTTGATAAAGTCTTGTGATAGGCTTTTGAGTTGTCAAAACGCGGGCAATATCAAAAGACATTACCGCAGAATTCACAATTTTGTCATATTACATGGCAAATTAAATCCATTCCCTGAGGGAGAAAAAGATTCAACGAACTTGGATAAATATTTTTCTCATGATAGTGCTACAAACAAATCACTCTGTAAAGTACCAGGTTGTACTAAAACATTTGAAGTCAAAAGTCCAAGAAATATGCTGCACTTTCGCTTAGGCCATAATTATAAAACTAACCACAATGATTGGGTCGGTTTGTGTATGCTTAAGTTCGACAGATCTAAGTTACCCTTAAATGAGTTGATCACTTATGATAAACGAACCACCACCTATCGATGTTTGTTTTTGAACTGTGATTACAGTTTGGCAAAGAATTTTTTTGCCATTGAAAAACATTACCATGATTCGCATATGATTATTTTTTCCAAATACACTGGCAATGCTCGTAGTGTACATCAATTCAGCAACGAAAATATTGAACTTTCAGACCAGCATTCTACAAATACGATGGAATATAACAACTTTAAAGATGAGTTAATAAGCGATGGTGAACGATCAGGAAATGAGTCAAACGGCAAACAGCCAGCAACAACTATGAAAGTCCAAAAAAATAGAAGAAAGTTTTTTGCCAGCAATTATGTGGAATATTGTAAAAAAACAAATGTCTCAAAATGTTCGATACAAAATTGCGGGAGACTTTTGAAAGGCCTTTCACCCTACAACATCCAAAGACACTATCAGCTCCTGCACAATATGTTCGTTTTAAGTTTCCTAAAAGATTTTACTATCCTTGATGCTCAGAATTATGCTTTTAAAGAGAAACTTACTAATTTCGTGTCCTATAACGTGGCTGCTGCCTCTTACCAGTGCTTATTTATGAACTGTACTGATAATTTAGATAAGGATGTCGATATTATTAAAAAGCATTATTATGAAAAACACGAAATTGTCTTAAGCAAGAAAACATCTAAATCTAAAGAGTATGAAGAGGAAAGCAGTAAAGACGAAAATACACCACATTGTTCGAAATCGTTAGTAAAAGCTGCAAACAGCTCTTGTGAAATTTTACATTCAGTACGTTCTGAAAATTTCCTTGCAACGAATTATGTGGATTTTAATTGCAAAGAAAATATATCAAAATGTTTGGTAAAAAATTGCACAGCATTAAATGAAGAACTGGAAGATGAACAAACAATTAAAAGCCATTACAGAAAAGTGCATAATATTCAAATTGGTCAGAATTCGCCGTTAAAAGAAGGGGAATCACCTAGTGAATATGCAGAACAGGAAAGCTTAAATATAGATAATTTTACATTTTTTGATCAGGAGGTTTCCTCGCACAAGTGCCTATTTAGCAATTGCAATCAAGGTTTGGAAAATTGTTGGTCTGACATAAAAAAACATTACCACGAAAAACATATCTCTGTTATTATCGAAAAAAGTTCTGAAAGTAGCTCTAAAAAACGTAAACAATATTACCGTTGGAAAAGTGCTGGTTCTGAAAATGATTCTTTTTCTGTAACAAATGAAATTATAAGTGACGATGAGACGCCTTTGCAATTGGACAAAAAACAACGTTATATATCTGAATTGTACGCCATAAAACAGGAATACGCCACCGAAACTGGAGATTTTGTTTTTAATCCAATAAATACTGAAACCGCAGACCAAGGCAAGGCAACAACAGTGAATAGTAATACATTTAAAGACACCCCAAAACTTCTTACTGATACCTCACTAACGAAACAAAGATTTCTGAAATCATGTTTCGGCTTAATTGTTCAACGTGATTTACTATTGAATCTATTCGATGACGATGTATTTTTCAAACATCTGTTGTCACCCTATGAGAAAGCCATAAATTTTCAAATTAATTCCCACCTATTGCTGGATATTATGCTGAAAGCTAACGATATTATTGCAGATGTTTTAAGAGAAACTTTCTGCAGTAAAATAGTATGTTTAGAATTGTTCGTTGTTGGCCAGGAGGGGAAATACTTTTCGACTATAAATGTTCGTTTTGTTCACGAACAAGTAATGCATAATTATATGATCGGTAAGTTAAGTCCTTAAACAAGTTCTAAATAATTTCAAATTTTGGGACTGCTTTGAATTATTTGTAGGTAATGGCATACGTGTGTGTGTGTACATACATACATATATTTTTTATTAAATGTTTTTATTTTACAATTTTTCTTTGAAATAAACTGGTTTGTTTTACAGGCAGCATGAAAGTACATAATAATCAGCATCAAACATTGAAAAAGATTGTGAAAATAAATTTCTCCGCGAGTCGGTTTGAAGATCTTAAAAAAGTACATATTTAATAGTAAAACTCTTTTCCGGCTTTAGGTGTCATAAAATCCAATATTATCGGTTTTTTATAGGAAATAAAACAAGAACTTGACAGCTCACGGAATTAATTGTCGGGCTATTGTTTTTACTTCTTCTAGTTGGATAATTTGCAAAAATGTCAGTAAATAAAAAAGTTATCATAATATACGTATGTATATATTTAGTAAAGTTTAATAAGTAAAATTTGTGTACAAATTTTAATTTTACTTTATTAATGTTCAATAAATTAGAAGACCATTGTGATTTACATCTTTAATAGGGGAAAACACAAAACGGCATTCTTCTGGAGTTTATGGAAAAGTACACTGATTTGGCAAAAGGGTTCACAAAACGTGATAAGCCAACTGTGGATTCCCTCTGGCAACAATTGTCTGAACAATTAATAGTGCTGGTCCGCCGCAAAAGGATGTGATCTTTGTTTAAACGACAAGACGCTAAGAACCTGCAGAACATTTTTTAATATATGTATGGAAATAATTACATATATATTGAGATACAGTAAGCATTAAAATATACTTACGCTATCTCCGGCACTTCAAATGGATTGCTGCATTCCTTCAAAATTTTCCTTGCCACCTTCTCAGAGTGTCCTTCTTCCAATAACAAAAATGCTGCAACGTCGGATGCCATTTCATTTATTTATTAAATGTAGTCATTTGGTCCTTTTCTTTGTCTTTATTTAGCGAAAACACAACTTTTAGCAATATTTTAGCACAATTTGCAAAATTTTGTAAAAAAAAATACACTTAAAATTGTAAACAAAAGAGCAAAAACAGAAAACTGCAGCTGATTCGAATATCGGTCTTATTTGCATTCAAAACAAATATGTAACAAAACCGACTATCGACAAATCCAATATCGGTTTTCAAAATCGACAATTACCAAAACCGACTTGGATTCCATGACAACCCCGAATATGTTTATATAGATACATACATACATAAAATTTAAAACGAATAAACTTAATAGTTTTGCAGAAAAAAATGGTTAATAACAATTTGTTCTTTAGTCGTTATTTTTACTGAATTATTTAATTCATGTTTGTATTATAGGTTTTATACCTGTAAATAAAGCAGGGGCAGAAGTTCTTGCAATATCCGAGTACCTGAACAAATTCAGCATTGATAAGCAACAAGTTTATATGACAACAATATTGTCTGAGTTGGATGATGATGAGCAAATTGCTGAAATTTTAAATAGCATTTGTCAACACAATCCCGACGTAAAGAAACATCCCTTATACTATATAAAAACATTATACCAATCTGTTGTACAAAAGCACTCTGAAGAAATTCAAAATTGGCAAAAATTGTTGAATAACGACGACACTGAAAAAATTTCGAATGTTTTTAACAGCTTAAATGATTTGCAGAGCCAAATAGAAAAGATATCTAAAATGGATGTTGGCTTAAAACCAGAATTAATAAAAGAAATAAATTTCTTTTTAAAAACTATAAAAATATTCAGAAACTTTATGGTAAAGCTGGATGAGGAACAATATGTGGCGGGAGACTTTTATCGTGATTTATTGTGCTGTGAACTTGAATTAAAAGGTGAACATAAGGAAAATAGCAACACATACGCTGGCAAATTAAATAAAGCTCTAATGGAGTGCAAAACGTTTTTAATGAATTCTGATGAATTTGTGGCTGCTCTATATTTGGATTCAAGATTTAATTTTTTGGGCTCTCGCTTGCTCAGCGATGAGCAAAAAACTAAAGGCAAAGTAATGAGCAAAATTTTAATTACATCTGTACATATGCATATTTACAACAACAGGCATAAATAAGAAAATCTTCTCTTTTTTAGCATTTGCTGTGCTCTTTATCGGAACGATTTGGCAAATATTTATGGTCTGCTAATAGTCAGTTTGATCCTCTGGGAAACAGCGAAGATACCAAAAAGAACTGTAACGATGATGATGATGATGAATATGCTCTTCTTAACCAGCACATTAATGATACAATGCCAGCCAAATCAAATGTAATTATGGAGGACTTGCTAACCAATTGCGTACATGCTAAAAGGGAACCGTTTAGCCTTGATATTTTAACGCACTGGCATAGCAAACGTCAGCATATGCATGATATAAATGTTTTAGCTAAAATTGCATTTAGCTTTCCCTCTTCTCAGTACATGTTAATTTATTTAAAAGAAAATTTCACTGTTTCACATAGCGATAGCGATAAAATCGACAAATTTCTTATAAGACATCATCAAAATATTTTAGATAAAAATTTAGATTTATTACTGCAAGATATAAAATAAGTTTCATATTTAAATGTTCCATAACAGTGGAAATGTGCTAAAATCATTATGATACCCAAACCTGATAAGCCTGATCGCCTAGTCTCGTCATACAGACCTATAAGTCTGCTACCTACGTTTTCAAAAATTTTTGAAAGACTTTTTATTAAGAGATTACTACCTTTTTTAGAAAGAAGAAACATAATTCCTGAACATCAATTTGGCTTCCGACATAAACATGGTACGCCAGAGCAATGCCACAGAATTGTTGAAGTTATTTCCGATGCTTTAGAGAAAAAATTATTTTGCTCCGCTGTATTTTTAGATATTCAGAAAGCCTTTGATAAAGTGTGGCACGAAGGGTTGCTATACAAGCTAAAAATGTTAATTCCTGCACCTTACTACTTATTACTCAAGTCATATCTCTATCAAAGGTACTTTTACGTAAGCGTCAATGATGAAAGCTCTAATTTTGGTGCAATTAAATCTGGTATTCCTCAAGGCAATGTTTTAGGCCCAATTCTTTATACAATTTATACATCAGATATGCCAACTATTGATGGTTTGACTATTGCTACATATGCTGATGACACCGCCCTACTAGCATCTCATGGATTGGCAGCAGAAGCTTCTAGGATGGTACAGGAACTATTGAGTTTGCTGCAAAATTGGTTACTTAAATGGAGTATAAAGGTTAATACCGAAAAGTCAATTCACGTGACCTTCACTTTAAAAAGAAATGACTGTCCTGCCCTCTCGATGAATGGGTCTCCCATTTAGGTCTCCATCTTGACAAAAGACTTACTTGGAAAAAACACATACAAGTGAAGCGTAATCAATTAAATTTGAAAACCAAAAAAATGTTTTGGTTATTAGGACCATCATCTACATTAAGCTTAGAAAACAAAGTCATGTTGTATAAAGCTATTCTGAAGCCAATTTGGACTTGTGGTATACAATTGTAGGGTACCGCTAGCAATTCAAATATTGAAATTCTACAAAGATATCAAACCAAAACTCTTCGCTTAATTACTAATGCTCCCTGGATCATCAGAAACAACAATATTCATAAATATCTTAGTATCGCAATGGTCAAAGAAGAAATTAATGGTTTCAGCGACAGATCTAAACCGACTTAGCCATCAATTTATTAGATGATAGCAACGAAGTACGTAGGTTAAAAAGGGTACATGTACTTCACCTACCTTTTAGAAAATAATATTTAAGATGTATATATTTATGTAACTAGTGCAACAGTTGACAACTGTTGTTTACTGAGCTGTTTCTTTTTTTTAGTTATGTTTTTAATTATTATTAAATTTGCTTGTTATTTTAAATTTTGTCAAATAGTTTGCAAATAAAACAGATTACAAAAAAAAAAAAAATATTTAAATGTATGCACATATGTACGTATTACCTTTATTTATAGAATGTTAAAAACTTGTTTTGTTTGTTTTTATAAATAAACCTGCCCACCGAGGGACTTTACTAACAGTAAGAATATTGCAAAATTAAAACACATTTTTATTCCTCAAAACAATAAAGGGAACTAAAGAATGGATATTATTAGGCGAGTGTGTGAAAACTGGAGCTCATGCAAATTAATCAAGTGGCATGGAAAATAGGTTGGTCCGCTTCTAATTTGAACAAAATTCAGCGTTTAATGAACTACTGTTACTGCATTGACCTACAACAACGAATTGCGTAAAATATTACTGAATGTTGTTGGTTTACTTTGCAAATCAAGTTCACAAGAGTTGAATAACCGACAGTTTGGCGAACCAACTGGAATTTACTTGCGCAGTTTAATTGTTTGTATTAATATTAATAGAAAGTGAAATACTTAAATCTGTCTTTCATTCCGCAATCCAATTAAAAATTTATATCCGTTTCGATTGTTTGTTTTCCTAATTACAAGTTTTTAAATTGCAAAGATTTGCATTTGAATTTGACGAATTTTTTTAGTTTCAAATAAAAACACAAACAAGTTAAATTTTTTTCCAAAACTATAGATATATTTATGCAATTTTTACAGGTTTTCATATACATATCATTTCTTTTATAATTATTTTGTAGTTTTAACTTAGTGTTAGAAAAAGTTATTTTTAAAATAAGAGCAAGAAACGTGAAGAAAATCTTTTATTTAAAATAAAAAAAAAAACATTTTTTAAGTGTAGAATCTATTATGAAGAAGATAAAAAATATATGTAAGTCTGTAGGTACTGTTATAAGTCAAGCTTATCAAAAGCTTTTAACAATCAATGAATTTCTATCTGGTACGCAAACAGTTTCACTTGAAGTGTAGCCCACCCACAACAAGAACGACTTAGTACGTGACTACAATAATAATAATAAAAAACAAATGTTTTTGTTGACTGCACACTAGGGCTCGTGTAATTTTTGAGTGATTAAGTGATAAGTGTTGTAAAAAAAGCAAGTAAATAAATAAAAAAAAAGTATGTTTAAGATAAAGCAAATTAAAACTTTAAGCTAAAACCCGGTGCCATGGCCAGTTGCCTTTGATCCGCACTGGCATTCAGAACAAACCCGGTGTTGGCTGACGATTTCTTATTGCCTGTTATTATGCCAGATATAATTTTTCCACCACTACCCGTGGCAGGTATATCATCTTTGCCCAGCTGCTTGAATTGGGAACCACCAGAAGGTGGTTTTGGCGATGAGGCTAGAGCTCTGCGAGCACCTAATTCACTTTTAGCTGGCCAGGTGGGAAACATGGATGGATCAATGGGTACCGGCAGTTCCTTGAAATAGTGATGTTTTTGCGCCGTGTCAGCCGTTAATCTTTGTTTAGGGTCATAAGTTAGTAAGCCCTGCAGCAAATCTATGCCGGTGTCTGAAGTTTTGTCGGCGAAATGTTTGCGCAAACTGGATACAGGATAATCCGCAAATTGCGAATTTTGGCTAAGCATATTTTTCACGGCCGGCAACTGATTGTAACCAGGCCATATTTTCTCATTTGGCGTGCCCAATTCCTAGAAATGTAAAACAAAAAAAATTTGGTAATAATACCATGGTAATTGATTGCTGGTGACTATTTCTAATACTTTATTAAGAAAAGAAAAATATTCACCTTAAATATCCTATTCAATTCATCAACTTCAGACTTTCCGGGAAATAAGGGCGCCATTTGCAGAAATTCAGCAAATATACAACCAACAGACCAGATATCGATTGGTGTGGAATATTCTGGTGAGCATAAGAGCAACTCGGGTGCCCGATACCACAAAGTAACCACCAATGAGGTATACTTTTTCAACGGAGAACCATATTCGCGGGCCAAACCAAAATCGCCTACTTTTAAAATGCCCTTGTGCGACAACAACAGATTGGAAGTTTTCAAATCCCTATGCAGAATCCAGTTGTCATGCAAATGACCCACAGCTTTAAGCAACTGTTGTGTCAGACACTTTATTTCTCCAGGAAAGAAAGATTGCTTTTTCGCCTTCATCGTTTCCATTAAGGACTTTAAATCATGTTCGACGTAATCCATAACAATGAAAATTTTGTCCATATTCGAGCCGACTACTATTTCACGCACTGTTACAATGTTTGGGTGTTGACCCTTGAGAAGTGTATTGATTTCACGTAGCGATGTGATGGGAAAGCCCTCTTTTTCTTTTTCCATTTTTAGACGTTTAAGGGCTACAATTTCATTGGTGCGTTTATCCTTGGCTCGATAAACGACACCGTAGGTTCCCTCTTCTATGCGGTTTAAGCACTGAAATTCTTCAACCGAACGACAGCCCTGTATGCCGGGATAGTAATTTGGCAAAGGATTGCCTTTATCATCTGTGGCAGGAAGATCGTTAACATCGTCGAGTTTTTTTTTGTCCGTTTCGCTCAGGGTCAGTTTTTCTTTCGACTCTTTTTCTTCTTTGCGGGAATTGGCTTTCATGTCACGCTCCTCGCTACGTGAGCGGGAGCGTGAACGTGATGTAGATAAACTACGGGTATGTGAGGATGCAGAATGTGAACGGGATCTGGAACTTGAGTGGGTTCTACATCTAGATCTCGATCTGCTGTGCTCGGATGACCGAGTTCTAGAACGTGATCTGGAGCTGTGTGAAAGTGATGAGCGCGAGTGCGAAGATCTTGTTCGAGAACGAGCAGGTGTGTGCGAACGTGTGCGAGACCTGGATCGACTAAGTGACAATGACAGAGTACCAGATCTAAACGATCCTTTACTGTGTTCTTCATCGTCGTTAGCCTCATCGCCGGAATATTTAGCCCTAGAAGAACGTTTCTTCTTCTTCCCTTTCTTTTTCGATTTTTTGGGAGATTTAGCCAACTCACCTATCGACAAAGGGCTTTCCGGTAGAGATACCTCACCATCACTTTGGTTGGTATGCTTTTTCTTTTTCGATTTAGTTTTTTTGTAATTACTGTGATCTGTTTCGGAACCGGAATTACTGACAATATCTTCCTCATCATCGCGACTATCATCATCTGAAGTATCAGATTCGTCTTCTCCATCTTCTTCATCGTCATCCAGTTCATCCTCCTCATCATCGTTATCTGTGTCCAAAGATTTTCTTACACGTTTTCTTTTCGTTTTGTCTTCTTCAACACTCTTTTTACGTTTAATTTGAACATTTAAACCGGCGGTTACACTTGCCGCCACAGCGGTGGGACTTAAAGTATCAAGAGCACGATCTCTTCTCAATTCTCTGCGCGCTTCTAATTCCTTGCGAGCTGTTTCTTTCCGTTTTTCTTTTTCTTGTTCGGCAGCCAACAATTTAGTTCTTCGTGCTACCAACTCGGGATCTTCAGGACTGCGACGCTTTTCCGGTTGGACTACAATTGTTTTAGGTTGAGGGTTATCATCTATGACGGCTGTTCTTTTTTCGTGTTTGTCTTTATGGCGTTTATGCTTTTTGCGCTGTGTGTGGCGATTTCCTGCAGCATCTTCTGGAGGGCTATCAACAACTTCAATAATAGCGTCCTTCTCCTTCAAACGTTTTGCTTTATGGCGGTCTGCTTTCGAAGACGATCTTTCATGTTCTCTTTCATCATATAAACGTTCATAGGAATCATCTCTGCCACTGGTCACAGCTTCTACAATATCGTCCTTTACATATTTATGACGTTTACTCAAAAGTCGAGAACGCAAATCTTGTTCTAAGCTTTCGGGATCTTTAGCTTGATCGTAGGTGGCATATTTTCGTTTATCTAAGTCATGCTCATGATACTTATGACCTCCTGCAGCGCGGGAAACTTCAAAGGCTTCATGATGCTGCTGGTGATGATGACGTTGATTGTGATAGTCGGTGGGTGGTGCATGATGATAGTCTTGTTGTCTCCGGTGTTCATAATAATCCTGACGTTGGCGCATTTGTATTTGTGCATGGTTGTGATGCTGCTGGTAGTGGTGATACTGGTGTTCTTGATGACCGTGATAATTACTACTGCTACTACTACCATGATGATAAATATTACTAGCGCCTCTGGAACTAACAGCATCCTCACTAATGCGCTCGTAATGTTTACTATGATAGCGTTTATTATCACTACTTGCTATATAATCCTCTCTTTCGTAACCGCTTTTTGCAATCTGATAACGATCGTCAGCGTTGCCGTGTCGCATTTCTTTACGTTCGACATCATTGGCACGTCTATGGTAGTCTTTATCTTTTTCGCGGCTTGTATTATTTCCGTAACGTTCCTTATGTTTGCGTTCTTTGGAATGTTTTTTATCCTTTGATTTTTCTTTACGTCTCGAACCGCCTAAATCTCTGGATATATGGGCCTGTGGTGGTTTAATATCTAAAGAGTCTGTATCATGTTCATCATCGCCACTAAAAAGAGAAAATTCAATTGTTTTGTTTTTTTTTTGGAAATAATTATTTTTTTTTTTAATTTTGCAAAGAAATGTAGTAGAAAACATGAAGTTTTGCCGCAATGAGTTATTAAAAACTACAATTTTTCAAACTCCACTCCTCTCCTCATGGGAAAAGTGCCATTCTTTTATTCAATTGTTCACGCTCCTTTCGAAAGTTATAGCTGATTGTGACTGTTCATGTCTCCAGTTCCAGTAAGAGCAAGAGTTTGGAAGTAAAAGCGTTACAATGGCCAATATGAGGGTTTTCATTGTTTTTGTTATAATATAAAATTTTGTACTAATTTTAAGTGTTTTTCTATTTACCATTCAAATTTTTTTTTTTGCTTACGATTTCGCTGAAGTTTGCAATTTTTGCTTGGAATTGTATTAATCTACATAGAAAACAAAACAAAGAAAAAAAAAACAGTTCATTAATTTAATGTTTTGGGTTGAAATTTGTTTATCTTTTCAATGCGAAAAGACAAGTAGAAACAAAGTGAAGTTTTTGAAATTTAATAAATTCTCCGCTTGAAACATAGTAAATAGTTGTGTTGCCATAGTTGGTAGAAAATGTGTGCTAAAAGGACAGTAAACAAGAATTACTCTTACTAATATGGAAAAAATGTGCAAAAGTACGGGAACACTAAATACGTTATTTCTATCAAAGAAATAAACATCACAGTAGTTTTACATGAAAAGATAGCAACTAAATCAATTTTTTTTTTAATTTGTATATGCACATCCATACATATAGTATATCCACTATACATTTAACGCGTGACCCGCTATATCGAACGTTAAGTTACTTCGTTCGGAGACTATTAGGGCTATTTTTTGCCGACGTCCCGATCAGTCAAATTTGCTTCTAATTATTAACTTTTGAGTTTAAACTTTTTCAGATTGCTAGATATACTATATGTAAGTTTTAAATATTAATTTTTTTCCAATTTTACAAATCCGTCTACAGAGAAAAGCAATATTTTTCTTTGTGTCTTTCACTTATGCAAACTTTCACTACGTTACAAAAACACAACTAATGTATTAAATAAGACAGTCTCTTTAGAAGGCATATGTATATGAATGTCTGTATGTGTATATACATATAAAAATCGAAATAGATTTTTTAAATGTTTATGATGCACCATATCAAAATACATTTTCCTGGAAAGGTTTTATGAAATTATATAATGGCGATATATTATTAAAACTTTGCTTCCAAGACGCCGGGTGGTGCTTAACAAACCGTTTTACTTCATACTACTTATTTGTTTATATGTATATTAGAGTAAAGTAAAAGTAAATTTACAAGTTATATCTGTATAATAAAAATTGTTTTTGTGACTAACTTAATACCACCCGCCCTTTGACAAAATTCCTCAAACGAAGTATAAAGCCCTACAGTTATCCGGTCAAGCAATGCTATTGAGAAGATGAAGCTCTCGAAGGCCAAACAATAGCACAACAAAATTGCACTGACGTGGGAGCTGTTTCTTCAGCCCAGAGTTGCTTTACGACTGTACTGAAGTACTCGAATGGGCTGATAGTTGTAGATATAATATATGTTTTACCAAAATTAATGAAGAAAACTCGGATTAAAGTAAACAAATTGGCAGCTGTGAAAAAATTAAATATGTACATGCATATGTACCCAATTGAATTGAATCACAAAAACATACAAACAGAGATATGCAACTAACAAACGGATAATATGGACCACAACTCTCAAATAAAACCGGTAATTGTATTATACATTTTTGACTTATCAGAAGATAGAAATTCACTAGTTCCTACTAGTTCCAATATTTTTTGTCAAATTTTTTTTTTTTAATGTATCTTCGTTATGACATGTTATTTTGTTTCATGTGAATTTCAGTGCATTCATAAAGAGTTATTAATAAAAGAATCATGCATAAGTATAAATTTTGCTTCTGCGTCGTTTCTTTTAGTTAATTTGAATGGACGGATCTAATTTGAAAGTGCTTCTTTTCAATTAATTCAGTTTACTATTACACCTTACTGAGCATTAAAACGCCATGTTACGAGTAAAATATGTCTAATTCATATAAAATAACGTTTTAATGAACGTAAATTTATAACAACGAATATAAAACTCACAAAGCTTTTTGCTTGTCTGGAGAAACACCCATAGTCTTCGATAGAATAGGACCAAATCATTTCGACTTAATGTCAAATGTCGTACCGATATTTTATTCGATAGAACAAATTGCATAAATTTCTTTAAATATTTGAAAGTTTGACAAAAGCAGAAAAGAGTGTGTAATATTTTGATGCTTTAATGAAAGCTGAAATTTAAATTGTTCTACGCAATTGAACCTTAACCTCAGCTAGCATTTTAAAGAGCAAAAAGCTAATTTGTCGCGACTCGCTCAGTTAGTTTTCTTTTAATCAGTTTTCGGTTGTTTAAACTGTTGACGAACGTTAGCGTTCGTGATCATTGAGACAAGTCCGTAATTTTTCAACGCTTTTCTGCATGTATTTTGGAGTTTATTCATGGAAAAGGTATTGAATTGATGCGTATGTTAATGGATTTATAAAAAAATTTTGTTTGTTTGCTGATTTTTGGCAAAATTATTTTCATTTTCAATTATTGCAACTTACACGAAAAAAGCTTGTAAGAAAATGAATTTTATTCTTTCACTACCACTGTCATTTACACAATTTGAAAGTACCGGAACACTTTCACTTTTTGCAGAAATTGGGTCCTAGTGGTATCCCAAAGTAAAATAAAGAAATAAATCTGTTAGAGAAAATAAAACTCAATTTCTTCTTAAATCAATTTGTGAGTGAAAAGTAGCAGTTTTCAGCAAACAGTCTTTACCTTGATCCATATAGTTTGTAAATTTTCATAGTTGCTGTTAGATGCTATTTACCTTTGACTTTGATTTATAAATCCTTTAAAAGAAAATCAATACAAGAACATTAAAAATATAAATTGATGTAATGTGTAATAAACTCACCCTTTACTAAACGTTGGAACGTCTTGACGTCTGATATTGATGAAGGTAGTATTAATACAATTCCAAAGCAAAATACTCCACAAACGACAGCTAGAGCGAAGAAAGTAAGCCAATGACATCACCAATAGGCAAAAATGATAATCCATTGCTTTTTATAGTTTAAAATGAAAGTTAGTCTTTTAAAAGATTATAAAGAATCAAACTTTATGACATGGCATATTGGATATACCCATATAATTGTATAATTTTTAATACTTATATTTATGTAAAAAAGAGAATTGAAAATATTAGAATTGGTTTTGTTAAAGATTTGTTCTGATTTTGTAAATAGTAAATTACCAACAAATTAAGATTTGATCTGATGAATAGAAGTGGAAAATACGATAAAAATTTATTTTGAGATGATATTGTTATCGAGTTTTTTTTTTATTAGTTGTTTGTGTTTTGTTTGACACGTTTGTTGTTGTTTTTATTCAACTTGCTCCCATTTCTTTACATTGTGTCTAAAACCTTTCTTATGCTTTTCCAGCGAAGCTGTTTTTGTACTCCTCTTACCAGATGAATAAAGGCTCTTTTCATAAGCAATTTTCAATAATAATTTGGCAATGAAAATGAAGACTGAGTGTTGTATTTCAGTTTTACTTTAGCTGATACATTTTGTAGCACACGGCAACCAACCAAAGCAGCTCTTTCTTATTTGGAGGCTGAAGTTATGTCGAGCCATTTTTAAAATTGTGTGGCTGTTTTAGTTTTTTTTTTGTGATTGATTTTCATTTTTTAAATGATATACTTTTATACATATTTTTTTTATTTTTTGATTTAAGGAATTTGTTTTGTTTAAAAAGGTAACGTCGTGGCCATCGCGCGCATCGGTCATTGGACATGTACACACTTTTTGGCCTATTTGCAATGAAAAAATTCAAGTAAATTAAACATGTTTACAGATAAAATATGTTTGGTAATTGAAAAATTTTGTTAAAAAAAAGTATAAAAATGAATATTGGTAAAAAAAATTAATAAATTAAACAAAGTGATAATTTCTGAAAGGAATAAATGTAATTATGAGTAAGGAAATAATGGGATGTTGAAATAAATAAAATTTGCTAAGGAAATTGTGACTGTTAAATATATACAATATTTCTCTACTGTTTTTTATAAGTAGAAGCAAAGGAATTGTATATAGTTATACTGCATTGTATATTACAAAGCATTTCTCACCAAAAGAAACGGTCTGAAAGCAGCGCAAAAATTATTCAATATAACTGATGGTTAATGCAGTCAATTGAGACAAAATTCAGAATTTACTTCTATTTAGTCGGTGAATATCAAGATGAAAATTCGCAGAGCAGGATTATGATTTTTTTTTTGCTCCAGGTATGTGTAACGCCTACTCGAATCTATAGAGCATTTTTAATCAAATTGACTACAAATCCTAAATGCAGAAATATATTTCAGGTTTTTCTTTGGTTCAGAAATCTTTATATGTTCGTAACACAAACATATTACTGAGACCTAGACTATCCCGAATATAAGCTTTAAATGCCATCTCTTAGTTTTAAACAAATATTAGTTTTTTTTTAAGGTTTAAAAAAATTCATAATGTAAAGTTTTACACTATCGCTATTGCCTATCAAAAATAATGATTAGAAATTCTACATTATTTTGTGGTTGTTGTCTAAAATGTAAAATATATTAAATATTATTTACATTTGTTGTCAAATATTTTTTTAATACAGAAAGGAAATAAAATACTAGAAGTGTCTGTAATGTTGCTGTACCAAAGAACACAAGACATTAATTAAGCACTTTCCACAACTTCTTATGTTTTGATTTTGCGTTTCTTAGTAGAAAAATTTCAATATCTTTTTCCCTTTTAGTTTGAATCGGTAATTGTAGAAGTCGAGCTGAAGTGAAATTGCCAAATTCATAAACTAACATCTTACTGTGGCAAAAGCACATAAGCATATACATATATATGCATGTATGTGGGGATATCGGAAAACAGAATTTTAATAGTATTTTTTAATACATTTATAAAACAACATATATAGCTAGTTTTTGTAGAGAGTTAGTTTTGTGAGTGCTTTTTTTATAGTTTTTAAAACGTTTACTAAATTTTCTTTAACCAATTTTGTTTATATGATGTACACAATTTATAAAATTATTGAAAACTTTATATAAAATCTTACGAAATACATAATCAATTTAAATGACATGACATTGTCAACATATTTATGCTGCCAAGAAATAAACTGGGGATTTATTCAGTTCAGATATGTAGTTCCAAGCAAGTTTAAAGAAATTTAATGTTTTATACCTATTATGATTTTAATGTTCAAAAAAACATGACGAAAATGTTTTATTTAGAGGAGCAAACACATTTTCAAAACTTTGATTAAGGAAAAAGGTATTTTTAAAATTTTTATCTGTACGATTTTTTTTTAAAAGAACAAAACCCCACAATAATTTCCATTAGAACACAAACCTTAAAACAGAAGTTTGAAGAAGTTGAGGGGCACGATTTTATGCTCAATGAAAACAGTTTCTTTCAATTCATTTTCAATTGAACTGCAGAACCTTTTGGCATTTTTGTTGTACTTTTCATTCAGTGGTAGCACTGTCTGCAATTTGTTTTAGTCCTACATGCTCGACACCCAGAAATAACTTTGAACTTTCTAATGGCAAAAATAAAAGCTGTTCGCCCTTCCAAATAATTAATGTATATATGCATGTATGTGTATATATGTAAGTACGGGCATAACATATGTAAGACATTACTCAGGTGGGGAAAATTGCTTTTTAAGTAAAAATACACAAAAAATTCATTTTTTAAATATCGCAGCTTAGATTAAAACTTGCAAATTATTATTTAGCATTGGAAACTTGTTTTGAAAAGATTGAAAGCCACTCAAAAAATAAAAAGAGGAATTTACATTTTGTGTAAATGACAAAAAAAAAACATTTTTGTTTGGAAAAAATCAATTGATCAAATTGTACATAAATTTGTTATTTCTATATGAAAATTTAATTTTCTTTTACATTTCTTACGCATTCAAGAAAACATTATTGCATAAATTATTAAAAAAAAATTATGGAAAATTGTTGCAATTTTTAAAGTTCGCCAATTATATTTACATGTATTCTGTAAAAACAGAAGTTAAATCAATTCAAATAGCACATTTTTTGCAATGTGATTTTTTATGTAGCAACAATCGTCCATAAGTACGAGATGGTTCGAATATACATACCTTAACATATGGTCCTCGGCAACTGGACTGCGTAATTGGCCATCTTCACTCCCAGACATTTCGTCGATAGGCATATGAGTAAAACGCAAGGATAGGAAATCAGTTGTGTATTCCAAGCAAATATATATCTTTGATTATCTATTAGTTTTTGGCTAAAAAGGGGCGCTAAGCATTTTCCGACCTTCAACAAACGAAGAATTGAATGAGTGCATACACAGACACACTCTCGCCTTTGTCTCGTTGACAAAATTTTCTTTTTGAATTGTTACTTCAAAAACCAAGCATCACTTAAAATATTTCTTTTTTACAAGGAAGGAATATGTTTTTTGTGAATTTGGTAATAAAATTGTAATCTTTCCGCAGAAAACTATACAAAAGAATAAAATTTTTCCGTCTGCTACTAAGGCTTTTTCTTGTATCAATAAACGTTTATGTCTAAAACGTCAAATCGAAGCCCAGAGTTGCTTAAATAAATAACATGGCCAATTCGCTTGGGTGCACCTTGGCACTACTTTTTGGTAGAACCACGGTAATGTTAAAACCGACAGAAGTATCAGGAATATTCTAATGCAATTTTTGAAAAATGCACTTTGTGAAGATCAAAAAACCAAACGTATCCAATATCAATATTAGTTATATTAAGTCAATACAAAACATATGTCTACACCTTTGAATACAGTTATCTTCGTTTTTGGCAAACTAGAGTTAATAATAACACAATATTCATTTTCATTTTTATTTAGTTTAGGTACCTTGCCATAAACCATATAGGTAACTATGTCGTTAGATGCCTTAAAACCCGATATCTTATGCGTTGAAAAGGCAAGTTTTCAAAATCGCTCAGTTTACATCAATCGTATAGTTAGCGGCCAACTTCACGCCATTTATTCCAACAGCACAGTTTTTTCTGTATGGCGTTCTGTTTTCTTTCAACATAATTTAATTTTAATTAAAATTTATATTTTTGTGAAACTATTAAGAATTCTACTATATAAATGAAGAAATATATAAAAACTTTATAATTAGTTGCATAACATTTGTGTTAATGTGTGTACAGCAGTGAGTTTTTGAAGTTGAAGATTGTGCTGTTTGACTGTCCGGCGACAGAAAAAGAAATACACGCTCAGTGACAACAACAAAGAAAATCTGAAAAAAAAATTTCCTTAATTCACTTTTCTTTAAATGTTTTTTAAATATGGAAAACTTAAGAAAAAGTGATAATTTGTTTGCAAATATACGTTATTTTGTTGTTGGGAACTTAGATGAAGAGGTATGTAAAAATACATTTGATGAACATTTTTATTATAAGAAAAAAAAAAAAAATTAGCAAAAGGCGCTTTATATGACATTGCAGACAGATTATTTTGTTGTTTTAAAAAATGGAGGTAAAAGATAACATTAAGCAAAAATGTAAGTGGAATAGTTTTTAGGTATTGGTAAAATTTGTTCCCTTTAAATCCTTAAAAAAGTTATTATAAATTCAAATATGCAGAATATTTAGTCAATGATTTAAATAATAATTTTTTAAATTTGTTGAAAAAGCGACCGTTTTTTTAAATTTTCTGGACATTCACGAAATTAAAATTTTTTAAATTATAAGATTAAAAAAATTTTGCGCTATATTATAATTTAGTGGCCATCTCTAAGTAATTTCGAACGAAGAGTTTTTGCTAATTAAGCAAAAATTCATTATAAGAGCATGTCAAATTGTTTTTTTTAATGAAAAATTCATGTAAAAATAGATGCAGGAACTTCTCTAAACGCAGTAGCCTGCATCCTGCATTAATGTACCACCACTAAATATGTAAATAATTTGTAATAATAAAGATATAACTCCAAAAACCTTTTTCCACACAAACTTATTACTACTACCTTATCACTATGTTTTAGGTCGAGCAAATACTTAAAAATGGAGGAGCTCAATCGAAGATTTTTCTTTCTGACTTGGTTACTCATCTTATTTGCGCTCCAAATTACACCGAAGAGGAATTATTAATGAATTTAGACTTGTACAGTGTTATTCCTGTTACGGAGAAATGGGTTATTCATAGCGCAAAACTAGGTCGTCTGGCTTCGACCAAGGCATTCGATCCAAGTGAATCACGTTTTATGAAAAATATTTCTGCGTCAATAGTGAATGTTGCACCAAATGACCGCAAGCGTTTGTATGCCATGTTGTCTTATCATAATGCGAAAGTAACGCCAAACTTTGATGGTAACAATACACATTTAATATGTGGTATGGCTATGGGTCAAGCATATTCAAAAGCAAGTGCTATGCCTAAAGGTAGTATAAATATAGTAACACCAGATTGGGTAGCGGAATGTCTTAGGCAGAAAAAGTTGTTGCCATGCGATATATTCCACCCCCGTTTACTAAAGGTTATGGAAAAACAAAAATTGGCTTTGCCAATCATGCCATCGGGACCACTAGCAACAACGACAATGCCTAATAATCCTACAAAAACAATGCAAGAGCAAGCAACACCACCGCCTCCCCTACAGTCAGAATTATTGCAGGCACATTCTCAGCCAATTGCAGATCAAACATTATCAAATATATTGGGCTTTGATGATGATCCTCTATTAGATAAGGCAACTGAATCAACATCTGTCACGTCACTTGATGCAGCTCAAAGTATTGCAAATATTAAGTCCCAGCTGCAAGCAGCTGCTGTACAAATAACTGCCGCCAAAGATGTTAAGACTGTAAACACTACAACCGCAACTACCTCCTCGCCGACATCTGCATCAACTCCTACCAAACAGGAAATCTCGCCCACATCAACAGCAACTTCACCATTTTCTGCAAACGTCAACGTTATCGACAATTCTTCATCAATGTCAGGCAATTTACAGCAGCAAACGATACTACACCACCAACAGATGCAGACACAACAACAGCCGCCTTTACTTCATCAGACACAACAAATGCTACATCAACAACAACAACAACAACAATCACAGATAGTTTTTGTAAGACCAAGAAGTATAAACCCGCAACAACAAAGTCAACAACAACAGCAATTATTGCAAAATGTGCCGCCTGGACAGAACATGGTCAGCGCTGCTACAGGGCAAACACAAATTATTTTGCAGCAGAAAATCATTCCGAACGTTGCAAATTTACAATTACAGCAACAACAACAGATTCAACAACAGCAACAGATTCAACAACAGCAACCACTTAGCCAAATTCAACAGCAACAGCAAAGTATCCAGCTGCAGCAACAAATTATACAACAGCCGAGAACACCACAAACCCCTACTCCGTCAAATACTCCTTTGTTAGAATCACGTACACCTACGCCCACTGGACATCCACAAACCCCAAGAACTCCACAACCCAGTAGTGGCAGACAAACCCCACAAACCTCACAAGCACCGCGTACACCCTCTACAACACCACAACCGCAGCAACAAACGCTTCAGCAGTCACCACAGCACAATTCGCAAATACAAGTGTCACCATCTCGCACTGCCCAATCTCAACCCAGTCCACAATCTACTCCAGCAATTCAACAGCAGCAGCTTCAAACACAAATTTCTCAAACGCAGCAGCAAACACAACAACAAACTGTAACAATGTCACCGCAAATGTTACATCAGCACATACTGCGTCAGCAACAAAACTTGCAACAGCAGCAACAACAGCTGCAACAACAAATTCAAAATGGTCAAAGTTTATCGCCACATCAGCAAGCCCTTCAGCGTCAAATACAACATCAATTGCAACAATTGATGCAGCAGCAGTTGCAATTACAGCAGCAGCAACAACAGCTGCAGCAGCAACAAATGCAGCAACAACAAATGCAACAGCAATCACCACGTATACAGCAGAATCCGTCCCCTGCTCCTCAGGCCCCATCGCCTTCCTTAAACAGTAGCAGCGGCAGTGGAATTTCGCATGCTATGATGCCTCCACAATCACCACGACAGTTGCAATCACCTGCTCCACAAATGACACCGCCACCGCCTCCTCAGTCTCCTGGTGCTGTTAGCGTACAACAACAAACTCATTTGACTCAGCAACAGCTAAGACAGCAATTGCAACAGGTTAGGCAGCCACCACAAAGACAACAGCAGGTGAGATAAATTTATTTATTTATTTTAATAAATGTTATTGACAGGAGTTTTTTCAGTCACCCCAACACATGTTGTCTCCACAGCCTTTTCAGCAACCACAGAGGGTTCAATTGCAGATGCAGCAGATGCAACAGCAGCAGCAACAACAGCAGCAACAATCTCCGCAGCACAGAACTTCACCTTCAGCGCCACCGTCGCCACAGTTGCACCAACATCAGTCAAAATTAATTTCAAATCAAAAACCAATTGATCCAACAGATCCAGTTCAAGTGGCACAAATTTTAAGCAGATCTGCGCCGAGTCCCAATCACGAGTCATTGATTATGAGAACCCAACAGTTAAAACAGCAGCAATTACAGCAGCAGCAACAACAACAACAGCAGCAGCAGCAACAGCAACAGCTTCAAATGGTTAATCCTGCAAATCAAACCGTTCAACCGCAAGGAAATGCTACACCTAGACAGGTTATAAACACTTCAACTGCTCAGGGCCAACAGATCATACAAAATCATATGATCAATATACAACAGCAACAGAAACAGCAAATCGTTCAAATGCAGCAACAACAGCATCAGCAGCAACTATTACAACAAAAAACTGGTATAACATCGCCACAACATCAACCACCCCAAATTCAGCAACAGGTAATAATACCACCACAACCACAACAACAACAGCAACTGCAGAACCAGCAGCAGCAAGTACAGCAAACAATGCAACAACCTAACCAACAACAGCTACAATTTACAAGTCCAACATCTTCAACCCAGCAAAACGCTTCTAATATAACTACCGTTGCTGGACCGGGTGGCGTTAGAATTATACAACAGACTGTGCAGGCTCAACCTGGATTTGCCACATCCCAACAACCGCAACAGCAAATTTTACAGCAACGACAAACACAGTTACAGCAACAACCGCAAATTCAGCAACAAATTATATCTCAACAGCAGCAACAACAACAACAACAGCAGAGTTCTCAACAGCAAACGCAACCGCAACAAGCGGGACAGTTGCAGCAAGTTATAAATTCAAATGTTGGCTTGCCGCAAGTACCACAACAAAATCCAAATAAACCAAAATATATTATAAGTCAACAACAGTTTAATCAGTTGACGCCACAACAACAGCAGCAAATTCTGCAACAGAATCAACAAAATCAAAATTTTTTCATAGTAAATCAAACTAATGTGACGCAACAACAACAACAACAGCAGCAACAACAGCAGCAGCAGCAGCAGCAACAACAACAACAACAAGTGGGCCAACAACAACTTATTCAGCAAAATTCTAATCAGCTGATAAAACAACAGCAACAACCGCCACCTCTATATGCTCAAAGGCAACAAACTCAAGCCCATCAACAACAGTTGATTGATATTGAAGGAAATCTCATACAGAACTCACAACAGCAGCAACAGCAACAGCAGCTCCAACAACAGCGAATTATTTTGCAGCAGCAAACACCGAGTGCTTCTCCACAACAGCAGCAACAACAAATCGTTATAAATCAACAGATCATCAATAATCCCCAACGTTTGCAATATTTGCAACAGCAACAGCAGCAGCAGATACAATTTCAGCAAAAGCCACAAATACCGCAACAGTCTAATGCGTTAGCAGTAAGCCAACAGCAGCAGCAGCCAGTACAGCAGCAAATTGTTCAGCAACAGATATTGCAAACGGGTTCCCAACATCAGGTCGGACAACAGCAACAAACGCAACAGCCACAGCAACAAATAATTATACAACAAACTATACCACAACAATTAGTTGCTGGCCAACAGCAGCAACAACAACAAACTTTATTACAACAAACCCCACAACAACAACAACAAATTTTAGCGCAGCAGCAACAAAAGCTACAAATGCAACAACAAATAATCGATACTCAGCAGCAGCAGCAGCAGCAACAACAGCAGCAAATAATTCCAACACAACAGCCAGTGCCTCTGCATCAAACAGTTTTGATACAACAACAACAATTAACACCGCAACAAACGCCAACACCACAATCTCCTCAGCAGCAATTAGCACAGCAACAACAGCACCAGCAGCAAATAATAATACAACAAGAGCCGACACAACCACAGCCACAACAAAGACTTTGGTCCCCCCAAAGTCCAGCACAACAACAACAACAACAGCAGCAGGCACAGCCGGTATCGTCGGGTTCAGTAACAGGCCTGCAGTCACCTCTTCAAGGTCAACAATCTCAAATCCAACAAATCATACCTCAACAATCACAGCAGCAACAATTTATAAGAACTGTACGGCCTACGGGACAATGGCAACAAGGTCTACCTACAGGAACTCCTCAACCTCAACGTCAACTTATCCAGCTGGACGACAAAACTCATGCTCATTTTATGTCGTTGGATCCAATTAAAAGAGCGGAATATATTTCCAAATTACAACAGTCAAAACAGCGTGTTATGGTCAGGCAGCAAGTCGCCTATCAACCACGACCTGGTGCTCCCAATGTTGTTGCTAGTGCTCTCGGTACCACACCCAGACCTGCTGGACCCACAACGCAGCACATTATTGTTCAAAGTCAAATGCCTGCAGGTCTCACGCAACAGCAACAAATGCAGTGGTTACAACAACAACAAAGACAAGTTGTGGTCAGAACAGGAAGTAATCGGGCTCCGGGTCTTACACCTATCACGCAACAACAAGTTATTAGTGGTGGGGCTCCTGTCAACGTGACACAACAGCAACTACAGCAACAACAGCAACAACAACACAATGTCCAACAGCAGGTTTTCAATTCGAATGATCCAAATCAACAAATGTTAATTCAAAGACAACAACTAAGGGTACAACTGCAACAACAGCAACAGCAACAGCAACAAATGTTAAACCAGAAACCTCAACAGACAGTACAGGTTATTGCCGGTCCCGGCGGTCAAGTTATAGAACAACAGACCATTCTACAATCTCAACCTGTTGTTGTACAACAAGGTAATCAAAACATACAGGGACAGCAAGGTAAGAATTTTAATTTAAATTTCACGTAACTGCAATTTTACGGTAAATTTATATCAGGAAATACGTATTTATATGATAGAAGAGATAGTATTTTTCTTTGTTAGAAAAAGTCTTTGCATAGAACTTTTAATTAAATTGTATGTGTATGTATGTACGTTAAGGATCTGAAAATGTTGTTACAGCATTGGTTTCCCAGACAGTGCTGGCATCTAATCAAGGTACAACAATGGATGGTCAACAGATACAACAGCAACATCAACCTGCAAATTTACAACAAACTCAGCAGCAAATGAATCTAAAAACAAAAACAGCTCTGGCCAATATGCTCAGTAATCGTTTGGGAGGAACTAATGCCATGCAAATGCAAACCCAAGTTGCTGGAGTACAGCAGCAAACATTAGCACAACAACAAATGCAAATACAAGACCCGAACCAACAGCAGCAACTACAGCCACAAATAATTCAACAAACACAGGTAGTTGTAGCAGGTCCACAACACTTGCAGCAACAGCAGCAGTCACAGCAGCAACAAATAATGATGAATCAGCAGCAGCAGTTAAGCCAACAGCTTATTATGAATACGATGCAAACACAGCAGCAACAGCAACAGGGTGTGGACTCAAGTGCTGCCGGCACTTTACGCATGATGACTCAACAGCACAATGTTGCTTCTTTGCAGCAACCTGCAAATCAAGTGGCTACTGCGTCAGCTGGTGCTACCGTTTCTAGTGTTGTGGGAGTTCCTAGAACTCAACAGGAGCTTTTACTTTTGCAACAGCAACAACAGCAACAGCAGCAACAACAACAACAACAACAAATGCGTAGACCAATCTTACAATCACAGGTTTCAACAACAGGACCAGTAGCTGTTAACAATATTATAGCCGCTGGTGTGCCCTCGCAACAAACTGTACAACAGCAACAGCCGGTGCAACAGCAACAACAAATTGTTCAACAACAATTAGTGGTTGCTGCGGCACAGGCAGGAGGTGGGGGTGCAATTCAACAGCAAGTAGTAACAGCTGCTGGGACTCCTGTTCCCGGTGGCGTAATGACTCCGACCGGATACATTCAGCAAGGACGAGTAGCACAGCTTCCAATGCCTCCACGTCCGCAATATTACGGCCATAATCCGAATTTAAAATTACCCCCAGATCTTTTCTTGGTTGGCTGCACTTTCTATATAGTAGAAGAATACGAAGAAACTGACGGCGAAGAATTGCCTATTTGGATGGAAACAATTCGTCAATTTGGCGGTGACATAGAAAAAAACTACTGTCCACGTGTCACACATGTATTGTGTCGCACTCAACGGCACGGCGTTGTTATGCAGGCATTAAGAGATGCCAAACGTTGTATTACCGCTTACTGGTTAAGTGATATTTGTCTCAAGAAACAATTGCTTCCTCCTTGGCAACCCTTACATTTGCCATTTCCATCACAGTTCGGCTATCAAAAACCGCTGGAACGACATATAATAGCCGCAAATGGTTACGAGCCTGAAGAGGAACACCGTATCAAGCAAATGGTACAGGAATGCGGTGCTATTTACACTTCATATCTCTCGAAATTGCACACAGTTCTGGTGTGCAAAAAGCTGGAAGGTGAAATGTTTAATGCTGCCAAAGAGTGGAACATACCGGTTGCCAATTCTCTATGGCTTAGCGACATAACAATTGGAAATTTGAGTCTCTTATCGCAATACGACAATCAAAAGTATCAACAATACAATATAACAGCACCATTTCGTATTGATTACAATTTGGTGCCACATTTAATGGGTATGTAATACAAATGTTGGTTGTCTATATAATTTTAAATCATTTACTTAAAAACTAACACACTTTTTACAAACATTATATTAAATTGTTTTTTTTTTTTTTTTTGTAATTCCCAGCTGCTTGGAAAGCTCCCATCAACCTAACGCAAGATGCTCATGAACGTGTCAAACGCTACCTGGCCGATCCATACTATGAAAAGGCTAAAAGGCAAAAAATTTCACCTTACCAAGAAGAATTACCCGAAACTATAGTGTGTGTGGAATATCCTCAGACAGCTAAACCGCCAAAAGTGTTATTTTCTCAAGTCGCTGATCCCGAGTCACTTAAAAAAGCTGTTGTGTAAGTAGCTCCAGCAAAACACCCTCTAATGACAGAATTCTAATGAAACCAATAAATAAACAAATTTTAGTTCTCTTGGTGGCATTGTTGTGGACAATCCTTCAGATGCTTCTTACCTGGTTATGACATGTGAAAGTCGCACCTGCAAACTCATACAAGCTGTATGTCACGTTGACTTTGTCCTCAGATCTCAATGGGTGATCGAAAGTGCTAAAGCAGGTAAATTTTTACCACCTGATCCGTTTAAAATACAATACATACCAGTAGATGAAAACCTGAAATTCCACTTGGACGCCGTTTTACAATCTACCAACCGCTCCACATTATTTGCTGGACGCTATTTCTATGTGACACCGGATGTGTTTCCTGCGCGCGCGGAAGTTGTGCGCATGATTGAATCGTCTGGCGGCAAAGTTGAAGAGAAACGACGTTCATCTCAAGCTATAGCCGAAATTTACAATCAATCGCCTGAATCGTATATTATAGTAACGTGTCCAAACGACATGCACTTGTGCGTCGATCTTACTCGTTTTGGTAATCCCAAATGTCCCATTGTTTCGACAGAGTTCGTCATGAGTTCAATACTTAAGCAACACCTTGAAATCGAACCTCATATTATACCCTATCTGTATAACAACAACAACCTTAGTTATGGTGGTGGCGGTAATAAAGCATCATGTAAATAACCCTTATTTACAACAGCGGACAATCACGAATTTGAATCCATTACAGAACTATTTTTGCGCAAGTATTTAGATTTGGAGCCACTAGCAGAAACATTTTGTTCTCAAGAATAATTGTACGAGTATATTTCTGATTTGATCCCCCCCATAACTAACATTCACTCGAGTCGTCAACTGCAAGCTTTTAGTCTTCTTAGGTGTCATATTCCTCACAATTGTACATAAACTTTTAGTTATAAAAAGTTAGATTTTTTTTAATTTTGTATTCTAATTCTAAAAATTGTATAAACTTTTGAAATAGTTAAGCTTAAATTTTCAGATTTGAAAGCCAACTTTTTTAAAAGACATAAATAACATATTCACACACACCATGTTTGTGCGTAGTATTGCCGTAAATACATAATTATTTATACATATATTTTTGTATACGACTATAACATACAGACATAAATAGTTTTAAGTGCTTAGGAATTAATTTATAATAAAGTTATATGTAGCTCATAACATATAAGTACATATAAGCTACACATGCGCAATAAAATGCATACAAAATTTATTTTCATAAAAAACATTTATTTTATTAGTTTTCATTGTGAACTGCAAAAAATCTTGCAGTTTTGTTGTCCTTCAAATTGCTGTATTTATTGTGACTTTTCTTCTAAACCACATTTTACAGAAACGAATATATTTTCAGTTCTCGCAGTTCTTTTAAAATATCTTCACTTTAATAGTGTTATTAATTTTTATTTTGCGTCAATCAGGCAATATAAACATTTTCAGAAAATGTAACGAAGAACGCATGTCATTGGGATTTTGGAACAAAGTATCTCATAAAAATTCATTATTTCTTTTGGAACAATTTGTTGTCAAAATAAGTTTTCTGAAAATTTTTCTTTCGGTTTTTCGAAGTCACGAATACTTTTCTAATGTATTTTCCAATTTGATTTAATCAGAACAAAATAAAAAGAAAAAAACTTCAGTTACTGCTAATAATAAGAATTTATTATTGGAAAAATATTTTTTACTTTTTAAAAACATATTTCTTTTTTTCTTCTTAGCCTAAGGTCTATAAAATTTTTGGTGAGTATAAAAACCCCAAACCAGTAAGCTTATGTCGTGCTTATAGTCTACCCATTGAGTGTCGTTTGAAACTTAACCAGAACAGAAAAATGTAGCTAAAAAACTTATGTTGACCATAAGTAAAAGTATGTCGATTGCCAGTGGGGCAAGTAGTCCAGTAAGGGGCCGGCAAACATTTTAGCTATGGGTACTTTATTAGCTATAAATCCTAACAGATTTTCTAATTTTGTTTTGGTGAATTTTTGATAAAACGGACTGCGCATGAGATAAAGCAGCAGATTAACACAACGATGAGATAAGATAAGTTGTTGCCGCTTCGTCATAAGATGACGATTTCTACGATACATATTTATGCTGGCCATATCAATGGCTAATGAAATCACATATTGTTTCCAGGAACGTTCGCCAAAAGCACCAACAGATGCCAAATGAATTAATGGCTTGACAATGTATAAATATTCAGCTTGCAAAAGTATCTTCGGAACTTGAGATTTTTCCATTGTTTTGAGTTCCTCATTAAGTCTAAATGAACGATATTGTAGAGGAGGGGCACCCTCCACTTTTCGCACTAGTCTCCCTGATCTTTTTAGTTTAAAAGTAAAGTTGTGCTCCTCAAATGTTTTATTTGCGGTTAAATTGTCATCTGCTGAGTGATTTTTTTTATTCAATGCTTTTCTGTTTATTGCCGGCAGAGCTGGCGACGTTATAATTTGTTCAGTGGAATGTTTTAATATAAAAAATCGTCCAGCTGCTTTGATCATTTGCAGCCCAGTTATAAACAACCATTTCCCTTTATGACCGAAAATTCTTTTCGCAGAAATTTCTATAAAGACTTCGCAATATTCAAGAGTGGTCAATATGACCTTTAAACGGTAACAAAATCCATTAGTTTCTGGTATGTTGTCACCGGGAATACTTTCGCCCTTTTGTTTGCGGTCTTTGGCTATGATGCGGTCATTGTATAAAACCAAAAGATGTGAAAAAGAGTGTATTAACTCAGTGACCGCTATGGATTCGGAAATGCGCCCTTAAAGATTAAATTGTTGCAAATCAATATTTATGGATTTTATTTAATTTTAAAGTATATACCTGCTATAAAATACGATACCCATTTAGCTGTGGTTTCAACATCGCACACCGTATCTGGGTTTTTGGCAACCCATGTCTCATAAGCTTTCAATATACGCTTTATATTATCCATCATAACCTTGTAATAAAAATTTTAAATGTATCCCTAAAATATCTTCCAAGAGGTTGCTTTTTGGATACAAACAAACTACAACGTGTACAAGGTGGTAGCAATGCAACAAGATTACGACACAACAATAACAGGCTCTTAGTAGACACTGTTTGTCAAAAACATCAATTAGAAAGCTACAATTCCCTTGCCTTCCTTTTTCGGCATAAAAGACAGGAATGAATTTTCATTAAAATGTTGCGACCATTCAGTTACAATCGTATAAAAATATTTTGTGAAACGTGTAAAATTGGAATAGAAACTTTTTCACAATTGTATGGAACAGGAGTTTTGACGTTAGATATCCATGCGAATAAGTTACAAAAAAATTGTAAACTTTTTAAATGCTGCCACCTTGTAGTCGTAAGTACGCTTTGAAAGCAAAGAAACTGCAACAAAATGTTGCCAGCTGTTGTATAAAGTAAAGTAAAAGATCAGGGATGGTAAGTCTGCGTACTACATTGACGTTCTTGCTTGTACTTTCAATTCGTTTTACTTTCTTATTCGTACTCGGCCAAATGCACGCTTGTGTGTACGATAAAGCAATAAGAATTCCTGTCTGTTAACAACAAAGCAATTTCAATGACAAATATGTATCTTTCTTATTAATAAAATTGAACATGTAAATTGTGACTTATTTCAAGAACAAAAATACTTTATTTTCGATACAGCAACACTGTCGCCTAGATTTCTGGCAACGTTATAACTTGGCGGAAAACAATTTAAACACAAAAAAGAAAAGCAAAATATTTGTAAGCAGGTGATAAAAAAACACAACTAGATAAAAGAAAAATTTACTACTGCAGGTAAAACTTATGTTAGTATAATAAAAACCAACAAGAAAAACAAACTGTACCATTAGCCAGTTAGATAAAGACTGGAATATATGTACGTGTATATACACACATGTATGTAATTACGCAGCGCTTATTGAAATAAAAGAAACAAATTCAAGGTGATTCTTGTGCAAAGCTGCAGAAAGCAGAAATGGCTATACCACAAAATACAAGAATTGCATTAGCAGATCGCTTAGATATATTGCGTATGGCCACTACACCAGTTAATGCAAACACACCTCGCACTTCAATGTCGTCCTCCATATTTTTTTCCTCTCTAGTGGACAACAACACGAATATTGCTTTGGCACAAGATTATGAAAGTCGAATTCCTTCACCCGATGAATTGGTAATACGACAACGAGGCCGCAGACGTCTTTCATCCGACTGGACTCCAGAACGAGCAGCAGCTCTAAGGAATGTCATACTCAAACCCTTTCCAATAACACCAACGAAAACACCTTTAGATCCCAATTTGATATTAAAGTGTTCACCTCGTAAGCGTTTAACTATGGGAAGTGTTTTGTACGATCCAAGCACATTTTGTGGCAGTAATTTAAATTCCCCTACAAAACACAATGCCAAACAACAGCTGTGGCCAGAAGAACCGGTGGTCAAAAGAACACGTTATTGCGATAATGTGCAACCTATTGGCCAAATAAACGAAGAAATACCTCTGGCTACAATTTTACAAGGTTTATCACAGAAACAGCTAGTTGACTTAATTGTGGGAAAATTAGTTTCTGGCAATAAAAATGTGGAGACAGAACTTAGAGCCCAGTTACCCTTGCCCGATATTGAGTAAGTTGCTTTTGGTTGTTAAAATTCTGTTTATATCATTTTAAGCACATTTTTTACAGGGATATGGAGCAGGAGTTATTACATGCTAAACGACTGATTTTTAAATCACTTCCAACTTCCCGATTGTGCACAAAAACCGATAGTACGGCCTATGCACGAGCATCCTTATATCTAAATGAATTTAAACGTTTAGTAGTACAACACACTAAACAACTGCACGCTTCGGCTCATTGGGATGCGCTCGTAGATTATGTGATGATTGCCTGGGCTTATGTAAGAGCTACACCGAAATGGGACAATAACGCCCACAATGCTGTACGTCGACAATGCTTCAAATTGTTGACCCATAGCTGTATGGCTGCTGTCAAGAGTGGCGGCATTCGCTTGGGCACAACACGCTTGGACACCCTTGAACGTAGATTGCATGATTGGTCTAACGATTATAAAGATGTTTTATTTTGTGCTAATACTCTAAATAAGGTTCTTTCGAATAGAACCAGCCCTTAATTTTTATTATTATTTTTTAATATATGTATGCATGTAAGTATGTATTGACTTGCTTGATGTTTTAGTATAAAATTTACTTTTGTTTAGTTTGTAATCGAAATATTGCTTTATTTTATATAAATTTAGTTTTTAGCGTAAGTGAAAGGAGTTTTATTAAAAAAAAAAAAACGAAAGATTTCTTTGTAATAACGCAAATTGCTGCATATCAGATTAAAACAAAACTAAATTGTTTGTGTAAATGTAAAATGCATGTGTGTGTGTTTATTTTACTTTTTTCATGTTTGCCATAATTTTATGTCATTAAATGCAATACATACTCGTAGTTAATGTTCTTTATACCAAATTAATTTTTTTGCTATATTATAGTTTCAATACCAAAAGTATTTCTTACTGGGATTATTTTATTTTTTTACGCTGAATATTTTATTTTATTTAACTTTTAAATTTTTACTTTAATTTTTAAATAAAAATTAAAATAATTTGGTTTGTTTTATTTTGGAAATGGGAAGGATTTTATTCAACACATACAATATACATACATATGTATTTAAGTGTTTTATTTTTGTCTCGATAGTAGTGTTGGTATCTAAAGTAATGAAAGCTTAATTCGGCTGCATACATGTGTGTGACTGTACAACATGGGAGTGTTATTTTTTTCTCCAAGAAGACCTGCAAACAACTTGACGCATATTGTAATGCAGACTCTAAAAATATAAAAGCTAGCTGCTAAAAAAATATTTATTATTATTGCACACCTAAAACAAACAAAAATTCCTGAAAGTGTGATAGAAAAAGATGGTTTTTGAAAATATTTCGTGGACTATTTTTTGATGATTGCCTTTTGAAAACCAGACTATTGGATACAATGCACAATCCTAGCTAAATTAGTAATCAGAAATGTATGTTGTATATCAAAATTATTATATATCATAAATACATTTTTATACATTATTCAGCCCATATACAAACATGTTAAAATATAAACAGTCTATTGAAGCAAAACTAATATCTGACGTTTTTGTCATTTCGGTAACTAGAACATTACATGAATTTTAGATTTTTACTTACCAGTTTAGCCTATATCGCCTTTTTGCCTGTGATTAAGAATTAATTAAACATTTTCATCCTTTGAAATTTTTATTTTATTGAAAACCATTTCTAAAAGCTCTTTTTTTGAGATTTGCATTTTGTACATTTGTTATTATAGACATTTAATATGATGACAATCAATTAAATTGATAGGCGTGTTTAAAATAAGTGTGTAGTTTCTTTTTAGTTCATTGATTAAAGCAAGTCGTTTTTTAAATAAATATTATTTAAATAGAAACATTTAAAATTATATATATGGACACAACGATCAAATAATTCTGTATGTAAATTAAAAACTAATTTCTTAAACAAATACATATCTAAAAGATTATAGTTGGTTTGAATTTAAAGGACATTTGTTTTATAAAATCATTATTTGATTTAAAAGCATAATACTTTCTTTGGAAATTGTCCGGACTAATCACAGTTGAAATACGATTCCGGGCCAAAAGCGGTAGTTTTTCAATTTTAACCACCAAAAACTAAACATCTGTTTTTAATTTCCTTTAAAACTATAACCGAACTGTGAATGGACATCTTTCGGATCTTATATTATCATACAATACATTTGATGTATGTATCTATGACTAAATAACACTCATTTGTGATTATTGGTTAAAAAAAAAAAAACAAAACAATATTTAAGTTTAGTTTATATCCAGCATCTGGCTGCGATTTTAGTTATGCGATCGCCTTCTTAAAATATACAACAAACACAAAATGGCCACCAGCACATAATTGTTGTTAAACGATATTCTGCTGTAGATAGAAGTTGCAGCTGATATATGACGCCCTGCAATGAAAGCAAAAAATAATATCATTATTCATGATTCGTTTAAAATAATAATGTTTTTTCTTTCAAAGTTCTTTATACTAAATATTTCTTATAGAAGTTCATTTAAACATCGGTTTTAAATATATTCTATTTTTAAAAAAAGCTCTATAAAAAACTGATTGATAACAACAGTTTTCTATAAAAAATGTATCCACAAGAAAAATTGTTTATATAAAATTTATTACTTACAAAACTATTTGTTAGAAATTGTGTTACGTTAAAAATGTATGGATAACAAACGTTTTCTGGCGAAAATTTAGTTATATTGGTTTCTAAAAATTTTTTTTTAATAATTTTGAGGTATTTTTGATAATAAAAGGCGTGTATTAACAACAAACATTTTCTATAGATAATTTATCGAATTTTTATGCAGAAAAATTAAAGATAATGAAAATATTCTGGTAATAAAATTTCCTACTAAAAATTTTGATAGAAAAGGTATTAAAACCAAACATAGTTTTAGAAAATTCATATAAAAGATTAGTTCTTTTGTAAAAAAACCTTTATAAAATCAAAATTTGATGTTAAGTTTATCGGCAAAACAATTTTCCTTTAAAGCAGTTATCGTTAAAAATATTTTTAAATCTATAATTATTGATAAGAAACACTTTCTCTAAATGGATGATAAAAAAATTATATACTTATATAATTGAAATTTTCGAAAAAAAAGAATATCCATCGATGGCAAACACTTTTTATAGTATATTTAACGATAAAAAATTTTACATAATTTTTATCGAACTCACAAATGTAATAAATTTAAAATTTCTAAAATTTAAGCTTTAAAAGTTTTACCTGCTGTCATGCCAACGGCTTTAGCGGGTTAATAATACAGGAATTTTTGTAGCAAATAATTTAAAAAGGGAAAATAATTAAAAATTGTAAATATTATTAGAAGATTTATCGATAATGAAAATATTTTTGTTAGATTTTATTTGGTATTTTTATATTTATATTTATTAAAAACAAACATTTTGTTAATAACAAATTATCTTTTATGTGCAAACATGTTAAAAATTAGTTTAATTTCCATTTGAAGTATTTAACATTAAGTGTCTAATTAGCTTTAATAGTTCAATATTTATTTAAGTGTACGAGTTCGATTTTGTTTGTTCATAAGAGTTCATTTATTACTGATGTATCTCTGTGTTAATTTAAAGCATGTGCTAAAATAAATCTTAAAGTATAAAAAAAAAATAATTTTTAAAAGAAACACACTATTAATAGGCAATTGTAAAATATATTCGATTTACTTTAATTTAGAAACTTTAAATTGCAACAGAATACAATGAAAACTCAAACGAAAATAAGCAAATACATACATACATACATACATGTATACATAAAAACATTTTCATTTATTTGCTTCTCTGAAAGCGAACGTTTATTTTTAAATGCCAAATATTTTTGATACTAAAAGATACCCAATATGTTTTAAGTATTAGGACCGGTTTCACGATTACGTTCGCAAGCATATGAAGAGGCGAGAACCGTTATTTAGCGTCCACAAAATAATGTAAAAATATATGTATGTGTTTACATAGCAGGTGATTCAAACCATTCACAGACCTTTAATTAGAAATAAAATACTCCTATGTTGTATTAAATTATTTCAAATTACTTATGACATTCTCAAAATTATAAATTAAAAAAAATTACTAAAATTTAATTAATCAGTCAAACAATTTAGTGGTTCTTATGGAAATTTTCCCGACAACGCAATCGCTTTTAGCTGCATGAGAACTATCGATATCGATAACAATGGCTTAATGTCATAATGTGTTGATATATTTGTCCAACAATGTTTGGCAAGTCATCATGAATCGTTTAACGGCAGCACAACTGGACTGATCGAATGAATCATGTGACTGGTGGCTACGCCATCCGAATGCCACAAATCATATTTAAAAAATAAACGCCACCTCTCAGATTATAATAAGATATCAGATTATAATAAAAAACCAATCATTTCAGCAATATTTCTTTTAGTATCATTTTAAGTTCTCGAGTTCCTATTTAAAACATAAACGCCATAAATTTATCTATTAGACTATAATAAAAATCATATCATTTCAACAACATTTCATTTATTATCATTTTAAGTTCTCGAGATCCTAAAAAATGGAAACTTGTAGTTCTTACCAACAGGAAAACAATCAATAATTGCTATTGGGAAAAATCGTATGAAAAATATTTTTAAACATGTATGTACTTACATTCTTTTGCTAATAAAGAGGAACAACAACAGTTCTTAACTTCTTCATAAAAGAAACAGGAACCCAGTGAGGTTTTATAGATCTTTTCGCCCACATAGCAGATATGGGGAACAAAAGGCAAACCCTCTGAAAATAAAGTTAAGTGCAAAGTTACTATGTATATGTATGTATGTAAGTAATTTTATTAGTATTTAGAAATATTCTTAGAGCAATTACAATATCTGAAATATGTTTTGGATTAATATACATATAAATAAACAAATTCGATTGGGCGGCCAGTGATGATGAACAAGAAATCTTGAAGGCCATAAAACACATTTCTTAATATGTATAGATGTACATATGTATGTACATGCATAAATACATACAGATTTTCCCAGATTCCTCAGAACTTTGGCAGCGGTGTAAGAACCCTGAAGTTGTTTTGAGTTTTCAGTTTCTCTTTCATTCCAAATATTTGGGAAAATAAATGCGTCTGCTGGTATTGAAAAGGTAAATTTCAAGTTAATCTGGCAATCAGCATCATTTCATATCACTCTCACACGTACTCTCTATTTTATTATTGTTGCAGTAGTTGTTGGTGTTGTTGTTATTGATTCAACTGCTCCCTGTCAGTATTTGGATGAGATTGTTTGTTTAAGAATGTTTATGTTTTCTGCAGTTCGCTCAGTAGGAAAAAAGGAGAATTATTATGAAATATGTACATACATATATACAGTGAAACCTGCCATAACTGAGCGAACAACGTTCGGTTTTCGCAGATGTCTGTTTAACGTAGAAGTACACAACTTGTTTAAAAGCCGATAAGAAAATACATATGTACATACGTGCATACATACATACATATATATGTATGTATATATCGTCATATGATGTTAAAAAAGCTCTAAGATTCCAAATCGATTTGATTATTACCTACCGCATCAAAATATATGATCTTGGTAAATTTTCGACAGATAAAAATAACGTTATTATCAACAAAATTCTAAAAGCCCAATGATTACCAAAACTTTTTTAATTTGATTAAAGACTTTTTGGGTTCATATCCCTGCAAGTACAAAACGGGATAATTTTCTTGTTGAATAAATCATATGACGATGTGTAAGTCTTTCGCTAAAATTCGAAAGTGATATAATTATTACATGTATAAATAATTTTTTTCCATAAGTAAATTTATTTCGTCTCCATATACATACATACATACATACATACCTACTATATATTTTCAACTTGAAATTATCTTCCAATAAATTTCTCAATTCATAAAACATATTTTGTACCGCCCGTTTTTCTACTCTAGAAAGAAAAACAAATTTAAAAGTATTGATTTTTTTAAATGGGCTGATTTTCAACTCAAACTATCAACAATATATTGTTGTAGTAGTTATAGTCTTCAAATGCTGGCTGGGTATCTATAAGTCAATAAAATTTTCTATTAAAACTTGTTGCCTGCCGGTGGTGCATTAGTTTTCATTTTGTTTTGGTTAAAGCAATAACAATAACAACAGCAACAAAATTATTATAAATATGGTCAATGCAAATCATGGACTTACTGCGGCAGACTACAAAAGCCCACACACATGCACACTTGGGCAATACATACATACATATGTATATCTATTTATTGGCCAAAATAGAAGAACAACTAAAACATGGTTAATAATTTTATGAAGTCATTTTATCGTAAATTTTGTACTTGTTTTTCATTTTCTTCTAAAGACATTTCAATGCAGACCAGTTGGATAGTGCGGTGAATGTGAGTATAAAAATAGACACAAATTAATACTCGCAATTTCCCAATTTTTAGGAAAACTGTTTGAGTTGCTGGAGAAAAGCAAATTTCATTGTTGATCCATGTTGTGGAAATAACAGCATTTTTCAAATCGTTTACAGTTTGAAGAATGCAAAACTCATATCAGCTTGTTTTAATATCGCCAAGATTTGGTGGCGTTTGGATAATTTTGAAACAATATGTTTTGTCATAACAAAGGGTATTGTAAATACATAGAATATTACAAGATTTTCTGCCAATAAAAGGGAAAACATATTTGAGCCTATGCAACTATAGTCATCTTTTTTAATAATTCATTTCTTTTAACTTTCTTTAAAGACATTTCGCGCAGCTATTCAGTGATGCCACTTCCTTATATTTGTCTGCAATTTGTATGAAAACATCACTCGTATTTGTAGTTGCATCCACTTAAAGTATACTTTAAATATAAGTACAATAGAAAGAAAAATTTAAATTGTTGTTGTTGTTACAGTTTATTAAAAGTCAATATCATTTAAGCTTCTCTTCAAAGTGCAGTTTCCAATAACTAGCATTTTCGTTTCAAGAGAAAACCTGTTTGGCGTTTTCGAATCGGCAACGCTAATTTTAGCCGATGTGGGGTTTTAAGAACATGGACGATTGTTATGCTAAACAAGTCTTTGGACACAAAAGCAATGTATTTTTTTGCCTGTGTTATCAGTCTTGCTAAAAGTAAAGAACTAATTGGTATAAAATGTGTCAGCGATCACTATCTTATTAATATTTTTACGAATAAAATTATAACATAAATGATAAGCGAAGCAGTTTTGATTTTTAATTGGCAGTTACTAGCAACTATTAACCTGCTAGACCTTCGCTGAAATTTGCAAATTATTGCTATTATTTTGAATCTTATCAACAATTTTATAATAAAAATTTTCTTTACTATAATATTTAATAAAATATTTATACATTTAAAATAATGAATAATTGTACTTTAGGTTAAGAAGCCGGTATTGGTTTTTTTCTTTATTCTTACCTATAAATAATAATTTACTATTTTAAAATATGGAAAACTACTTTCAAGTAGCGAACAAACTGCATATTTTTTTAAACTACTTGAATCAAACAACGAAAGAACCAACAGTTGGTAACTTTGAAACAATAACAGCATTCCTGACATACAGTGCAGGGCCAATTGATAAGCACTTTCAATAACAGAAACTTAGATTAATAGAACAATTAAAAATATAACCATAACAAATTTGAATTTGTTTTCTCCTAAAGCAAAATTAAAACCGCCTAATTCTTTAGCGCACAATTGCACTAACTGGTCGTATACAATAGTTTTATTTCGCGAAATTCTTTTCAGTGTAAAAATTTACTAAATAGAAAAGTCAGCAGCAAAATTATTTTTGAAGTTTTAAAAATCCTGTAAAAAGTGTTCTACAAGACGAAGTCTGGTTCATAAGCCTGGGAGATTTCGATAAATTTTCACACACAATGTGAAGTCTACTTTTTGGATAGATTTCGAAAAAAATTATTTATTGATTATGGACTAAAAATACAGCACAGCACAAATAACATTTGACAGTTTGACAGCAAAAAATTTATATACTGGCATCGATAATTTTATATAAACATTTTGTTATAGACAACTTTTTCATATATTCATAATTTTTTACAGAAACATTTTGTATCTTATATACTATTTATTTTTTGCTTTGTCGATTATCTGTTAATGCAACAATTTTATAAAAAAATTTTTATTGAGAATTTTTGTATAGAGAAATTTTGTAATAGACAATTTTCATGCCATTGTTACCTAAAATTTTGTTCGCTTTATTTCGCTAAATTCACGTATCGGTTTTTGGAGAACTTTCCTCTAGAAAATTCATTTAATAAAAATTTTCTATAGCAAATGTTTGCTATCGACAATTTTCCGGTAGAAAGTTTTAGAATCGACAATTTTTCTATAGAAAAATTTGATCATCAAAAGCTTTTCTCTAATAAAAATTTATTATAAAAAATTAGTTTTTAAAAAATTTTTCCATTGACAATTTTTTCTTTAACAAAATTTGCCATTGACAATTTTTCTATAAAAAAAATTTACTATATACAAGCTGTCTATGGAAAAATTTTACTATCAGTTATAAAAAAATGGCTTTTGAAACATTTTCCCATTTACAGCACTTGTAAGGATAAATTTTCTTTAGAAAAATTTTACTATTTGTTCTAAGACTAGTTTTGCCATGGACAAATTTTCAATAGAAAACAATAGATTTTTCCTATTGAAAAATTGTACCATTTACAACTTTTCTGCAGTTTTATAATCGTAAAATTTTAACAATAGAACTTTTCTTTAGAACAATATTGCAATTGGGAAATTTTCTATCGAAAAAGTTTCACCATCAGCAAGTTTTGTATTGAAAATGTTTACCATCGCACAATCTGTGCAAGAAAAGCTATTGCTCTCTATAAAAAAAACTTTCTCTATAAAAAGAATTTTGCAATTGAAAATTTTTAAGCAAAGTTTATTATCGAAAAACTAATATCGTTTTAAATTTTACTACTGAACATTTTTCTTATCGATGATTTTTCAAAGGATACATACATATGTTTTATTTTAGATGTTTCTATTGAAGAATTTTGTAATCTGTAGCAAAATTTCTCTATGAAAGAGTTTGTCACTGTTGACACAACGTAACATGAGTTTCGCTGCCAGAACTTGTTTTTGTTTTTATTCTGCATCAAGTTTTTATAACGTTCTTAATACCAGACATGAAAAGTTGCAATTGTCGCCAATTTGCTTTCATACATTTGACGGAACACTGTACGAGTACAATAAGTTAGACAAATGTCATAGAATTATTATGTAGTGGCTTTTTATTAAAGCCAAACTATTTAATATTCCAGTCACATTGCAGATTTGTTTATTTAGATTTACGTTAAAAAAAAAGACAACAACAACAGTAGGTGAAAAATGTGTGTATATTTAAGAATAAATGGAATGAGTAATGATAGATTTTTTCAAATAAACCATAATTTATGCTTAAAGGTATTAATTAAAAAAATTTAAATATTTATTTTTTAAAAGCAATTTAACACCTGATAAATTACGACAAAAATAATTTAAAATTTCTGATTAAAGAAATAACCAATTATACATACATATATATAAGTATGTACATATGTATATATCTTATACCAGTAATATGGTCATATGTATGAACATATGTATATTGATTTTAAATCAGTTCAGCTATTGAAAGCTTGAAAAAGAAACAGGAAAAGAGGATTGGGACAAAAGCTTTGGCATAGCCAATTTCTTCTAACAATACTATTTATAACAAATAAATTAACTTTTTTAACCTAAACGTACGAAATCTCTAAAGATTTGAAAAATATTATAAGATTGCAATTTCTTCACTGCATTGAGACACCAACATCCGTTTGTCAAGCGTTAAAACAGCAGAATTACGTGTAAAAACTGACAAGTGGAATAAATAAATATACTGATTGGCATGCTACGTACATCTACATATGTACTATGTATGTATGTATGTATGTATGTATGTATATATGTACCTGCGTAAATCTACTGTAAGGAATTTGCTTGCTTATCTCCTTGCACAAAGACGTTAATCATAATGCAAATTGTTTCATTAAATAATCAATTTCATTGCCAATATTACTACAATATAAAATTGTGCATACACTTACAACCTCTTTTTGATCCATTTTATACCTGTAAGAACTTCGAAAGTTTTTCATCGACATTGCTGTCTTATGTCAAATTGTATTTAAGTCTACATGGTGGCAGCGCCAGATCAAAATTACAACAATCCAATAAAAAATATCTGATGCTTGCAAGAATTGTTTAAATAGTATTAATTTCTGTTTTCCACAAGGCTAGGAGAAAAGTATGAGCAGTCGTAGCGCTGCTACCTTGTAGACATACACACATACGTACATGCATATGTATGTACATAAACGCACCTTGAATTATGCGATAAGAAATTAATTTTTATTGCATTTAAAATTATTGAGAACCAGCCAAGTTTCTGATCACAGTTTGGTGTACATATTTTGTTAAGGAAAATTTGTTTGTAGCCAGTTTTGGTGATGGATAATTTGTCTACAGTTGAATAAAAGAAATGATAAAAAATGCTACTGAAAACGTGGAGAAGAGTTGATCATTATGGACAGTTGTGTGCCTAGAACATGAGAAAGAGTAGAAAATATAGTTTTGCTGCTCCCCATTATCAACTATTTCACGTCAAATCTAGCGCTTATTGTGGGAAAGTAGTAGAACTAAATTGAAAAATATTGCTAAAATAATGATGTAGCAAAATCTGATTTACAGTGCGGTTAAATGATCAAGTTTTGATTTCAAATTTTTCACACGTACTGATTGTCATAATTCACTAAAATTGGAAGTTGTGACGTGGGCTGCACGCAATTTTCAATCGTCATGAAAAAAACTTTGTTTTATTTATCACAAATCGAGTGTAGAGAAATGGCTTCAGATATTTAGCGGACTGAGCATGTACATATGTATGTAGGTATATGAAGTTGCTAAGGTATGCTTAAGAGTGGCTTTAAAACTTCAAGTCGTTTACACGTCAATAACCTTTACCTACACTTGTGAGTTTAAATTTTTATTAGAAATTTTGTTAATTTAAAAAAGAAATTTTCCCCAAACTGCATTTTCACGTTGCGTGCCTTCCTTTCAAACACTTAAGCTAAAATTTAATTATTTCCATTAATCATTTCGAACTGCTAAGCACAAATTAAATAAATAAATACAAACAAACAAAATAAAATAATAATTCATATAAAAATGCTCAGTAATTGTTACAAAAATCGAATTGAATTTGATTTTCACAATATCGTTCTTTTATACAAACGTGTTTCCCTATAAATTTCATTAGCACGTAGTATTTTTTATATTATACATAAGTACATGTGTATATATACACATTTATATATACTATATATGTATATTGTATATTTTTCATTTTGGAAAAATATTAATTTGTAACAGTAATACTCGTGTGTACACAAAAAATTAAAATGTTGCTATACTTCTTGTGATTAATAAATTTTATGTGTGTTTTGGGCACCACATAAATCATTCGCTGAGTGTGTGTGATTGTGTGTTTTTCGCGATTCTTATTCAGTATTTGGTCTTATGTTTCCAACGAAATTTTTTTTATTTGCGTATGCATTTAAAAAGAAAACTTTAAAGGTTTAATTTTCCAATAGAAGTTGTTAGATCCGGCAGCTGCTTTATTATAAAAGCATTGCATGGCAACATATTTTTAGAATATTTACGGTTATTTCTGAATATAAATTATAAAAAGAGGAACGGTAAGATTCGATTATACTATACACCGTTAATGACGTTAATCAAAATTATACGGCAACATTTTCACTCATACTTGCAAAACAACTTCTTTATATAATATCAATTTTTAAAAACGTAGATTTACGAGTCTTAAATCCTTAAATATTACTTGCTAAAAATGTATAACGGTATTAGATTAGATTACATTTTTTGCATACCGTTTTTCTCCATACTGGATTTTTTCTCTATGAATATTAGCTACATAGTGTTGAATCGGCTTTTGACAAATTCTTTAACTTTTACCTTTCACCGAACAGTATAAAAAAATACTATTGAAATTTATACTCTGTCCAAAATCATTTTTGAAGAAATATGAATCGAAAGCACCGCTACTCATTTGTTGTCGTCATTAAACGATTGGTTTTCAACTTCACTCAAGCCCTCCATCACACGATACACTAAGAAATACGATTCCAATATAACACTTGTCACGTTAGATATTCGAAAAAGCAGCACATAAGAATAAGTTCTTAGTAGAACACACGTTATTTAATTTTTTATATATGTACCTATAGTTGCACGAAACCCAGTATCTTCTTTTCATTTTGCAAAAAAAAAATTTTCATTACACCCCCATACTATTGCAAAATAATTTATTATAAAATTAATATTATGTTTAACCAAATGTGTAATTAAAAATGTTCAAAAAGACTGCATGATAACAGGTAATTAAACGCATGTTTCTAGCTCAAGTTCAATTTCTATATTATATATAAAAAATATATACACATTTATATATGTACATACATATTTGCCTATATACAAACAGATATACATACATATGTACATACAATAAAATGTGTACATACATACGTTTGTATGTATGGAAGTGTGTAGACAATAGTTTTATTTTTAAGTTATTAAATAAAAAACAGCGTTATCGTTAAATAAAAATTGTTTAATGAAACGCGAATTTTTATAATTCAAATCCTTAAGGTTAGAAAAAGTTAAATTAAAGTCGACTTTTTTATTTTAACAATCAATTCGTTTTAATAGAGTTTTAACAAGCGTGTGCAGAAAAGACACAAAAACCAGGCCCAAAGTTTTAACTGGAAACTTTCTGTAGTTTTTTCAGATGCCCACCTGGAACAGGAGCTGCCAGTTATTCGTATTTCAATTTTCTTTGGCTTATGCTGGGACTTTACAGATTTTCATAAAATGCAGTGATTGATTTACAAAAACGTTTTCAAAATATTGAAATTCGTATTAAAGGAGCAAAAGCCCTTCGAAAATAAGTTTTCTTAAAATTTCCAACAACTTTCAATCAAATGCAATTCAAATGAGCATTAAATCAGATGCAATACATATGAAACAATTTACCTTAATACTTAAAAAGTTCTCTATGAACTTAATAAAATTTTAAATTAATGAAATGATTGCAAGAAAATTGCACATAAGTGGACAATTACAAGCACATACATTGTAAACACGCAAAAGTTAAAAAACAAAATTAAGCCAACAAACGCGAAATTTGATTTTTTTGATAAAAAATTAAAAGATAAATCTTATTGAAAAAATAATAATTCAAGCAAAACGAGAGTTAACTCACTTAAACAAAGAAATATAATGATTTGGGAGATATGTCTGTTGGAATTGGAATTTACATCTATTAGTTGTCAGTACTAGACCAAAATGACAACAGTAGAACAACAAGTATTCTGCTTGTCAAGTTTGGATATTGTTTTGACGCTAATTATCCTGTAATAAGGGCGCTTTCATAATGGGCAACTTAAATGCGTAAGTCACTTGTACAACTATTGTGGTTGTCGATGAAGGGGCAAGCATTTCTGACATTTGAGTACAAACATGCTTTTTGCCGACAGGCTCTATGGCAAATTTAAGTTGAAAAAAGAGTCGTGATGAGGAAAAGAAAAAGTTTTGGAATGAAGTAAGCTGAAGAAACTGGTAAGTCTTTAGACGTGTAAAGAAGATAAAGCATGAAATAAATATACTTATATTTATTGTCAATATCTATAAATATCCAGCATTGTTAGCCAATTTGCAGGCGAAATTTTCTTAACAACATTTTTCTACTGTCTTCTTTAACTGAGATTATTTTAGTGTCAGGATGACGGACAGTTTTTGCCATTCCAGCAAGATTACCAACAACTTCTAAGTCCTGGCTTAGAAAAACATCAATGCAAGAAGGCATTGTGTGCATTACATGTACATAAGTGCTCAATAGGCATGAGCATAATATTTTTTCGTATATTTATTTATTTTTCGTATATTTAAAGAAAATGTTTCCAGTTGATCTTAATTATTGATTATAAACAACAATTATCGCTCCTTAAAAATAATATTAATAAACTGTTAATTGTTTAAGACAACCACAATAATTATTTTATTGTAACTTCAAGCTTGATTAATCTCAACAATATACATACATAGTATGTATGTATATAAAAATGTACTTATATGTACATAAATTAAAAAAAATAAACAAAGTTTAAAAAGATATGCTTTGTTGCTGTTAAGTTTTTTGTAATAATACTGCTTGTGTCACTTGATTGGTTAATTCAAATCTTAATTTCATTTCCTACTCAAATAGTTGTTGATGTCTGTGCATGGCCATACCTCTTATGCACCGTAATTCTATTTAACGTACATTTGTATGTTTTTCTTTTAAGAATTTTTCCAGCTGACTGAGCCGTCAATATTAAATTTACGAGCACAAATAGGAGTTCCATATTATTTAACAGATAAATAATTAAAATAATAGGTAACATGCAAGGCTACATACTATACTTTAAGCAGCACTAATGCAACTTAAGTCTTTGATATTACGAACAAAAACAACAACAACGAAATGTGGTGCAACGCCTGTTTAATATCCAACAAATCGCAATTTATTATCGTTAAACACACAAGATGCTTGTTTTTGTTCAGTATAAACACTTAAGACCTGATATGACTAACTTTATTTACAAAAAAAAAAAAGAAAATCCTTGAGTGAATCACTGGAATGTTTGACTTCTTTGAATTGCAAACAAAACAGATTTTGCATTCTGATTTTATCTTTATAATTTTTATGATGCAGTTTTATATACCTCGGCTAGTAGCGATTTGGTAAAAAAGTATCTTTTGATGTTTACTAGATGAACCGTTATCTTCTTAATACGTGGAACTTTACAAACATCTTCTGGCAGAAGGTTGCCAATACTGTGTTGTTATCTTGTCATCCGCCTACTTTATATCTTGAAGACACTGCAAACCTCTTTGAGCAGATATGTATGTGTGTAAGATCTCTTTTTCGTTTCATTGGCCAAAACGTGAATAATTTAAGTATGTATGTCCATATGTACATATTAAGTTTTGTAATGCTTTATCGGGACGAATTCAAAGCAGGTAAACTTCTCATCACAAAAACAAATCGCAAGTATGCATTTTATTTTATTTATGTATGTATTTACTTGATATTAAATTTATATATGTAAAAATAAAATTAATATTGGCAGAGAACACAAACCACTGGCAACCAAAAGTATGTAGTTTGTTTTTGTTACATATTCGTGTAATATCAGAAACGATCATTTTAATTTTGAAGCGTTCACATCCAAGGGCGACTAAAGTATAAGAAAGTAATCAGCTACGCTTTCAATTTCGCCTGTTATGAAGTCGCCTTGTGATTTACTAAGCAATCTTTTTTATTGTGTGGGCTAGAACTTTTAGAAATACACACTTGTTTCCTTTGGGAAAATATGTTTCTAAAAGTTAAATGTTTATTCGGTGTTAGTTAAAAACTATCCAAACATATGTACGTTGTGCGTTAGCAGGGGATTAAGATCCTTCATAAAAAGAAATATGTATCAAAAAGTCTTGCCGTCATAAAAAGCACCCAACGTACTTAGCTGGTAGTACTAATATTTTCCATCATGAATATTTGAGTTATTGACATAATTGCGCTTCAAGTTTCAATACTGACTTCAAAAATATTTGTCACGTAAAGTGAACACCTGCATATAAAACATATACTGACCGACACCAATCATATGGTAGTATAGTTTTAACAATTTTTTGCCAAAGAGATGATAAATTTTGTTTATTTGTTTGCACATCCCTGGTGAAATACTAAACAATCAGGTTTTTGTTTTTTTTTAAATGATAAAAGTGCTATAATTGTATTTATAATCTGTATCCTAACTTTTAGGCAGGGTTCGAATTACGACTAAGTTTTTATATACATACATATTTTTCAAATAAAAAATAATTTCATTTGTTGTTTAAACTTATCAAAGAGGAACTCCAACGCTTTTATACTGATCCTCTGAGTATAAACATGATCTCTTATGATCATATCACTGTATTTTTTTTAGTAAAGACAAAACTCTGAGCAATTCCTATTACTGACAGTTTTTTGTCAGTGTATTCACTCCGGAATAGACATACGCTGCAAAATTGTGGTAACGCGTATTTGACAAATGTTAAAGCATGCAAATCTATTACAAAAATACCCTTATTTTACTAACATTTTAAATCCAACAAAGACGGGTAGAGCTTTTCTAAAATCTTGTTCATTATCTATTGTATTTTATTTTGGCTATGGCCCAAAATGCAGGTATGTCGAAATCAGCTTTAAAAGAGAATTAACTCTAGCTCTTGTTCTCACACTCAAAACAATAAAAATTGCAATGCCGAACTGTTTACTAATCGAATTTGAAAAATATTTTTGAATAAAGGACTATATTATTACAAGTCTCGTATATTTCTGGTTCGACAGACTAGATTTATACATATGTATGTATGTAGTACATTTTAATTTTTTCACTTACCCGTACTATGGCCAACTTCACACCAACAATGATCGTTTATAAATTGCGGACCCAAACAATATCTCATCACTTGCTCTGTACAACGCACACCATTGCACGAGCCATCCGAAGCAGTTCCTAAGAAAAAATACTACTTTAAAATGTTCAAGCCTTAACTTAGGTTTTAAATATTTGTTTTTATAACATTCGTAACAGCGAGCCCTAACTAATTCTCACCTTCATAAAAGCTTTCGTTGAGTTGCCGCAGAGCATTAATGGCATCTTGTCTTGTCACTTGATGTTCGAACAGAAACTCTTCGTAAGTGGTTTGAGGATCTTTTGCTTGCAAATCATTTTTATCACAAAGTATACACGACTGTGGAGCAGCCGTGGCATATTGAACTAACAGTAAATAACCCAACAGCAACACTTTGACAAGAGAGTGTCCATTGTATGAAAGTGAATGTAGAACATGTGATAAAGTACTTGCTGTTGTTGCTGTTGTTCTCGTTAAACGTGGTGCAGGCGATATATAATTGTTACAATAAAAACAACTGGATCTTTGGTTTAGTGCACTGCTTTTTGTTGGTTGATAATATGGTTTTATGTGATAAAAATCGTCGACGCTTTTACTGTATTCATTGTTAACATTTTCTTTACTTTGTTTATGATGATAACAGTAGTGGTGACAATGCATTTGATTTTCTTGCTGCTTTTCGTTTTTACTCATGTAAGAAGTTTTTGTGATTGGTTTTGATTTATTGTTAGCGATATGTTGCAGTTGTTGTGCTATTCGTAGAGTTGCCATATTAAAAATTTGTTTACAAACTGCTATTGGAAAGTCAAACAGAACGTGATATTTATTGTTTAAGGAGTATCATTTCTCACAATTTTAAACAGCCTTGTTTGCACTGGTTTGTGTTTTAAAGCTTATTGATTATTAAATTGTTCATTTTGTATATGAGGTTGTTTAGAAATTGGATATATTATTAATGTTAACATTAAGCTGAATTAGAAAATAAGTACAATTTATAGTTTATTTTTCTTTCTAAACAAATAGAAATTTGATGCCATGCATATGTACATACATGTGTATATATGTATGTTTATACACCACTTAAACGACTGTAGATTTGAGTGAATATTTCGTTTTTTATTGCATTTTGTATGCAATTAATTTGTAAGATATAGTACATAATTTTCTCAAGAATATTTTACCAAGCTCGCTCCTAATGGAACAAGTTAAAGTTAAAGTTCGACTTTGTAATTTTCAGAACAGAAATCTAGGACCACTAAATACTTGACAAGCACGTCTTTAATTAAATTAATATTTTTCTTATTCAATGGAATAATATTAAGAAAACATAAACGATGAGACGAAGAGTTTTTTTAAGCCAATTTTAATTAACCAAGCAGCTTGAAATGCAAGGAGTAGTTAAACAATGGAACTGACATGATTTTGCTTTCACAGCTAAATATTTAAAATTTAGATTTAGTTTTTGTTAACAAAATTACTTATTTGTTGTACTAATTTTTAAATAGTTTTTGATCATTTATAAGCTGTCCAAGAAATGCTCCCATTTACCCCAACTTTTCACAGCTTTATTGGACAAAAATTTGACAAAAATAAATCCATTTCATTTTCTTATGCGCTTATTTTGAAGCTAAAATTAAAATAAAATAAATAAAGTCAATTGACCAAAGAAAACTTAATTCCTCCAACAATTTTTGTGGATAACTTTGTTGCACATACATATGTACGCGAACATGTTAGTAATTTTTTTTCAAATCGACGTTTTTTTTTGTGCAAATTTTTATGAATTAAAGGATCCCGTATTTAAATATGTAAAAAAATAAGATAAGTTACACTATACCGAGTTAACGATTATATGTATATAAATATTCACACTTAAGCAAATTGACACTATATTTTCTTAATTTTACCAGATTTTATTATATTTTTATGTTAAGGGTAATAAATTAGTTGTGATCGATATGCACATTGTAATTATTTTGAATAATTTCTAAAACAAAATTTGTTTTTTTAACTTTTCGTTGTCGCTTTCGTTTTTTTTTTCTTTTCGATTTTATGCACATAAATATAAACGTTCGCGTTTTAATCCGTTATCAATGCGCCTGCACGTCCTCTTCCGTCCACGTTTAAAAATATTCTATATTTTATTTAAGTTAAAATTTGTCTGTTAAATAAATTCACAACTTTTGCTTTTTCATTTGAAAAGTGTGTCTACGCTTTTTTACCCCAACACAACAACTGCCTCTTTAATTAACAAAGTGAAGAAAAATGCTCAGAATTTTTCTTGCAGTCTCTCACCAACCATTAAGTGAGATTGAGTATTGTTGCCATCGTTACATAGGGGTTTAATAAACTTATAGAAATTTTTAGGCGTTTGTGTGCAAGTGGCGCATGCATGTTTTTTTTTTTAATTGGAGCCTAACATTTTTATACACGTAAATGTTTGCGCGTTGCAAGACAAAATGTTAAAAGTATTTAACATAGTCTTGCTATGTAAACTTCAATAAAAGTGACTGCATGTTAATGCACTTTTCTCATTTTAATGTTATTACCAGATAATTTTTTAATTTGTAGCCTAACATTTCAATTACTATTTATATGTATGCAAATGTTTCCACGTTGACAGACAACATGTTAAAAGTGTTTAACATAGGTGGGGTATGTAAACTTGCATAAAAATTTGTGCATGTTAATGTACATTTCTTATTTATGTTATAACTGAGCCAAAAACTTGAACATTTTTCATTATGAAGAGAAATAACAAGCCATTAGAAAATAAACAAAGGATTTTAAAATTAATTACATATGGAAATTTAGAAATGGGTTCCAAGCACATTCAAAGTTTTTACTGCTGCAGAAATATGTATATATGTACATTAAAAATATAATCAGATTTTATTTGCAAAACTAACTTCTTTAAAAACTATATACTTAAATGTTGATACTTTAAATATCCCCAGAATTAAAGCACACATTAATTTATTGCATTTTTATCATGTATTTACAATCATTGCACAAACATTTGCCAAATATGTTGTACATACATACATTGAAGTTGTTTTATTTTGAGAGCGGAAGTAAATATTGTTATTTATTTAAGACATTTTTATATACATAAATTAAATAAAAAGAAACAAAAATTTTTGCCTTAAAATAATGAGTCAATTTTAACTTAAAAGATAAATTTACACTATTTACGAAAACATAGCCATATCATAAAGCTTTCCTTAAGGAATTACATAAAGAGAATTGAACTGTGCCAGATCTTATGATAACAACCGCGGCATCAAGATGAGCATAAATGAATTTTTTCACAAACGGACTCCACTTAATTAACGTTCCAATAATATAAATTCTATCGAATATTTATTATATTGCAAATATAGCAAATTAAATATTTTTAGCGTCTTATTTCCTTTTATATAATCTTTCCTTAAATGAATCAAGTATTTTCAGAATAAATTTCATATTACTACTAGAAATCTGTAAAATTTCTCTCCTACAAAGGGCTAATTAAATAATCGTTTAGTCTTTTTAGAGCAATAATTTATGTGTATTTATAATATTGAGTTGTTTTATTTATTTTCACGGCAATCAAATAATTTGTTTAGACAACATTTTTAAAATACCTTATAAACATTTTTGACACACTTTTTTAATGTTTATACGATTTTTAGTCTTGCTCTGAAGTAAATAAATATGCAGACAATAACATTAGGAAAAGCATCATTTTTAATCTATAAAGACAGTAGAACGAAAAATTAAGTACACAAACGGTAAAATACCCATAAAATGGTATCACCAATGAAAAGTGTTTCTGTTCCATCTTAAACTTTGGCAACGTTTGTACACAGGAACTATTTAAGAGAGAAATAACTGTTGTTATCCTTCAATATAAGAGTAGATAAATTTTTTGAAAATTTTTGCGTATCCGTTTAATTTTCAACAAATACGTAAGCACTATTGTATATATATGTTCTCAAGAGAAACTTCAATGGTAGATGGTCCCTACGAAATTGATTTGGACATTTTTCTATAGGCTGCCATCAGTAGATGCATGAAAACAAGTTTTAAAGGATACTTTTAAGTTGAATTTCTTTTCGAGAAAAAATGTTATGGGTAAAATGTACATAATCTTAACAGTAACTGAACTGGAATACTAAAATCGCTTTATCGCTAATTATGTCCACTGCCGATTGTAATTCTTTGAAGCCAATTTCTTTGACTGCTTCAGTTTTATTACAAAATCTGTGGTGTTTTTGAAACATGCAGCAGTTAGAAGTTGTGTTTAATGCTCGAACTGTTGCAGGCTCTACTGTATTCATCTTGTGATAAAACACCTTATTTAGATTGTAACAAATCAGGAGCTCTTCACCCTTATATTCACACTAGAAATTTGCCACACAGTCACACACAGAGATATACACGAAAGAACCTAGTGCCCTACAATGAACGCAGAAATGTCTGGATAAAAATAAACTGCCTGTAACTTAAGAGGCAAATTCGCCCGTTCTGTTCGTCATAGAAATAGAAGTAAAAGGGGGGAGTACGCATCAACACACTTATATAAAATTTGGTTGTTGTTGTTTATTTTCTTATGTTTTTCAGAAATTTTAAGTTTCACATATGTGTAGTTTTTGATGTGTAACAAAAAATTAACACTAAAACAATACAGGTTGTTGAGGAAGTTTATACAAACTTTGCAGCGAGTATTAGTTTTACAAAGAAAAATATAAATTTAGAAAATTTGCTGTGTCTGGCAAATTGTATGCCCATCTGTATTATTCTGCTATATACGGATAACATTGTTGAAAATAAAACAGCACACAAACAAATTTTTTAGGTAATTTTAATGGCTGAGCTGGCAAATTTTTACAGGTATTTTTTATTTTAATTTTATTGCAAATTTCATGATTTTAAAAAAAATGTACTTGCTTTGTTAGTTTTTTAGTGAGTTTTAATGTTTTGGAAAGCTGCTTGTTGCTATTATTTGCAGATGTGTAACGAAAATTATGAAATGGCAACACAGCTCCAGCAAAAACTAAAATATATGGAGTACGAGAAAGAGAAAATATGGCATGTTGCGCTTAGCTATTTATTTATTAGTTTATAATTCGCAAAGTAGTTTTGCAAATTATGACTACACAGGCTAACAATGACCATATGCCCATGATGGTGTTAACAGTGTTTTTCAATTGTCTCTGTAGCTAACTCTACACGATCTATGCCTTCTCGCTGGACGTAGCAGCGTGTGGGTAATACGAAATTTCGCAAAACAGTACAGTTCTCTGGGATAAATCGGTTAATCAGTGTGAGAGAGACGTTCACTCCCGTCGGCCAAAAAACAATAACAGGCCTGAGCGAACTTAAAAAACAATTACGATGACGCGAGAGCTGTCAGCTGGGGTTCAGCCCACAGCTGCTTTACTCTGATCCAATATTGATGTTTAGTTTTTACAAATTACGCGAACAATTTGTTCCGTTTGGCGCCAAAACGAACTTGAGCAAATTTGAGTTTAAATGCTGTTTAAAACTAAACAAAAATATCTCGAAAAAAGAGTTTTATATGTCATACGAAGAAAATTTTATGGAATTTTTTCCTAAATATTGTTTTAAATTCTTAAATGGGCTTAGCAACTCTGTTTCAACTCCTAGACTCAGCTGATGGCAGCGGAGTATTGAAATGGTGTTGATTGCATGTCTAAAACCTTTTTTGCGTCTAGACAGTCCCAGACACTCATTGACAAATCTTATTACAGGCTTGTTAACTTAACGTTAATGCCATTATTTATGTAAATACTCAAAAATGCTTTTTTAATTAAGGTTTTAATATTTCTGATGCCCTTGTTTCACAATTTTTAATTATAAACATTTTATTACTTTAATTTATTAAGTCCTTACAAGTGTGAGCTTTCATTTAATTTCAACAAATGTACAATATGGACAAGTGCTTAATATTAAAACGCTAGTTTAACATGAGAACCTTGCCAAGAATAATGACATCATACTCACATACGTTATGGTCGCATGATGTTTAGAACCAGTAGAGTAGTTTAAATGAAATGATGAATTGCGAAACAAACAAAAAATAATTTAAAGTTTCCAATCCCGTTTAATAGCAAAAAAAGGAAACATCTGCAATTGAAATTTGTTGTATACTAGTACATACATACATATCTACATCCTATATATCCCCGCAGCCACTACGCTTCTGTGTAGAAAACCCACATCCCAAGAAACTGCCATTATTACAAAACAAGTTTATCAACAGCGGCACGGCACACTAAAGAACTTATGTATGTTTTTCGATTTCATTTTAAACCTCATCATCACAACCACCATTAAAAGGATAATGACACATATTGCAAGGAATTCATATAAAATATTGAAGTAGAAAAAAAAAACAGCAATTGGAATCGTATGAAGTCATTGTACATATTTCATTTTAACGATAAAGCATAAAAATGCGTAGTTGTCCTTATGTACAAAATTTAAGTTTAAATGTTTTTATAAGTAAATTATAATTGAGGTAGGACTGGGGAATGTTTAAAGAAAACAAAAACTTAAATCATCGGCCACATGTCAAATTGCTTATGATTAAACAAAGCTATGAAATGCGAAAAATTAATAAATTTTTTTTTTGGGACCATTCGATCCCTACATATGCACTGCATTATACCAGAACTGGGTTGGGGAGGAGGAAAGAAGCAGTAGTGTTTCGCTTTTTTTTGTTTTGTTCTGTATTCCAGGGATGAGAATGTCAGAATTTAGCTAATGCTGTTTTGACCGTTGTGTAGATACATACGTTCAACAACGCACAGTCAAACATCATATCATCATAACCTAAAATTGCGTGTTTTTTGTTATTGTTTTTATTTGAAAAATGTTTGGCTTTGTTTTCTCACCAGAGTATTTGGTAGAAATCGAACTTACGACTTCTGGACAGTTGGTCGAATACTCTATCAACTCGTAAGTTGAGGCACTAAGTCCGATGAATGTACGTGATATGAGCTTAACAAGCACATAGTACGTATTTGATATTTATGGGCGAACTGTGCAGCAAAAACATTTACAACTAAAAAAACGCATACGACTTTCTGAAAAAAATCGAAAGTCTGTACACAGCGTTATTTGTGCTGATGGAGCACAAGCCCTTGCCCGATAGCTCAGGTTATCTAGTCCCTTCTGCCAGTATCTTCCTAAACAGTGAAAGAAACACAAAACACATGGGTTGGTAGCCCGAAATCCTCAAGAAACCTGTAGCATTTACTTCCTTACGAAGAGAAAAAATTTGTTGTAAGGCAACAGCACCTCGAGAATATTTATATCTTCGAACATGTACCACTACTTCAGTATCTACCAAAGCCCCTAACTGCGATTTTAGGTTTAAGTTACACACAGAAGCAATACAGGCACCTCAAACTCAAGGATACCTCAAGGTGACCCAGGGTCATGTGGGTCCCCATTATGCCAATTGACCTTTAATGAAGGTTTCGAAAGAACTTGCACAATCGAAGACATACATACATGAATTTGCTAGTGGTTTGGTTGGCGTGCCAACCCAGGTACTCCTTCCTTTTTATACCTCGCAAAGCAGAGTGACCCAGATTGATACATATGTATGTATGTATATGGCAAAGCAAAACCTGAAATTTTAAAACAATTTATGCACATGATATATGTATATCTATATGTATAAGAAAACAGTACATGCATTATTTTCTGCGGCTGCCAAAAATAGCCGACATGTTCTAGGTTTTGTGCAGTGCAACTTGTCACGTATAATTATACTGTTTGTACTTTTTTGACAGACGCTTAGAAGCTATTGATTTTTAGTTTAAATCCTCTTCAAGAAGTAGTCTCAAGATCTGAGCACTCAAAGAAAATATATCATCAAGAAAGTTTTACATGAATGTAGAACAAATTTTCTCAATTTAAATTTCTTTCTTCCGGGCAATTGTATATTTTCTTTATAGTTGTAATAATTTTCTTGCCGGGATGTTGCAAGAAATTTCTGCTTTTAGCAAAATTATGTTAAATTGTATAAAATCTTAAAAATCTTTGTGTTGAAAACAATATACATACATACATACATACATATTTCATATCAATTTCATTCGCAGTTAATAAACTATTCTCTTCTAATTTTAAATTCTAATATTGAAAAATATTGTGGCATAATTTATCAAATTTATAAATATCGTTGTTATTTAGCTGAAGGTAAAACTTTAAAACAATGTTTGAACACAATCATAAATCATCGAACAAAATGTATAGAAAACAAAAACGGAAAATTCTTAAAAAAGTACATATTTTATTTATAACAACAAATGAAAAATGTTCACAATTTATGATTTGAACAAAAAGTTTGCACTTACGGAACAATTAATTTTAAAGAAATTAAACAGGGTCCATAAATTTTCAAAATTAAACAAACAAGCAGAGTTTTGATGAAATCCTTAATGTAATAAAGAACATAATTTAGTGATTTATTGTATGTTCTTGCTAGAAATGTTATAAAAATATATTGATTGTTTAAATCATACACAAACAATTGTTATTTGATGTTAGAACAATCAAAACTTGCCGCTAAGGCGCATCAAGTCCAAATTTCTGTTGTTGTAAGTATTTAAAAACAAACACTGCAATAAGTACACTAAATATTTAACAAAAACATAATTAACACTTTAACATTTTTATTTCAAAACTTAATTGCTTTTTACTTAAACAATTTGCTTTTTTTATTCACTAATTTTTTCTTATTCATATGAATGTATAACACATGCTAGCAATTTCATTCCCAACACTTTTTTGTAAATTTATTTATAAGATTTTTTTAATTTATAACACACTTTACGCTTTTTATTATGCACTTATTTACATATGTATGGGTAGATGTTTCTTTACTTTTCCAAAAGCTTAAGGGTGACCGTTCAAGGTAGTGAAAATATTAATATTCTTTTCTATTCAGTGTTTGAATGCACATAAATTTTTCAAAATTCTTAGCAACCTTTTTCTGTAACAAAAGATTTTGTCTCTTCTTCACACAAAACAGCAAGCAATTCACGCCACTGAACTTTAATGACACTTTTCTAACGATAAATGCAAATGCCGCCATAGATTTGCCAAACAGATGCGACAAATATTTTAGGCGAACTAAAATTCAATATAAAAAACAACAAAATTCTCAAGTAAATTTCATTGTTTGTTTTTTTTGCGTCCTTCTTCGGCTTTGTTCTTTTTGTTCAAAGCAAATTCAAACTCTCAGTGTTATTGTTGTGTTTTGGGGATTGTATGAGCAGTGTACGTGTGCAAGAGTGTGAGTGCTTCTCAAACGAAATGCGTAAACAAAACTATGAATTTCGTAGAAAAAAACTGCATTTGTTTTAGGTTAAGTCATTTCAACCCTCTTTTGCTAGTGGTTGTATGTATGCACGAATGTGTGTTAAGGGTTGCATGGATTTCGATAAGCAGTTAAAGTTGTATTACATATAGAGGAGCTTCAAAGTGAATAAACTTAAGTGTCTTTTTGTGCTTGAAAAAGAAGAGAAAGAGAGTTTCAAGTAAAGAGAACGCTTTCAGTTTTCTTACAAGAAAAAAGCTGCTAGAAAAAATCTTCCCTATAACAACAAAAGAAAAACTTCAAAGGGGAAACAAACGTAAAAGGAAATAATAATTAGTTACTTTTTCTGAATAGGCATACATACATACATATGTACATAGTATGTATCTATGTAGGTATAATACAATTTTTCAAATTTACTACTTCGAAAATACGTACATATGCCGTGTTCTTAGCTATTCTTTGGGCCATTAACAACGTTGCAAAATGTGCTGATTTATTAAACCGTTTTAAAGTTGTTTTGCGTTAAAATTCCGTTTTCTTTTATATTTTTTTATTGAAATTTTTTTTATAACTAATGCCTTAATTTTATACAATTTATTTGTTAAATAACGACACGATTTATTTGTACTTTCTTTTAATTATAAATTGCTCCGTTTTGCAACACTGATCAAATGCAAAGAGGTAATTCACAGTTGTGTTTTTCCATATATTAATCTTATTTTTATGGTTTTTAAATATAAAAACTGTAATTTTAAGGTGTAGTGCGTCTCGCCACTAATATTCTTTTGATTGTATGTATGTATATGTATGTACATACATACATATATAAAAAACAGCTGGCACAATTAATAAAATACTTTTCTGAACTCAACCCAAAATTAATAAACTTTTAATAACAAATTAGAGGATAAAAAGTGCTATTATTACACTCTGTTTACCTTAAAATATGCTTTATTAACATATCTGCAATTTTTCACTTTAAAAGTAAATTTATAATTCTAAATTTGTAGATGTTGTATAAAAAAATTATTATGATTGCTCCGTGGATTTTTATAGACAGTACACGCTCTTAAATTAGAACTATTTTGTACCTGGGTTGTTTCTAATTTATGAAAGGTTATAATATAACAGGTTTTTGTTTCAAATGAAAACAACATTAATAAAGTGCATCTTAGTAATGCAAAATATATTTAAAAAAAGCACCAAATCAAACCATCGCTGTAAAGCACCAAAATACACAGATAATAAAAATTGCATAATTAGAATGGGATTTCCCCTTTTATTTTTATGTATCAGACAAACAGAGGCCATAGAGCATTTTTTCAGTGAAATTAGAACCATCAGTTCAGAGCAGCTACCGTATTAGTAAATTATTAGCTGCTTCAATATATTTTTGACAGAAGCTGGCTTATATGAAAAAGCAGAAGAACATTGGATATAACATTATTTAAAAGGATATTGCCGCTTTTGATTATTCTTGTTCGGTACTTTTTCTTACATCAATGCGTTTTTTTGCTTATTTGTTTTAAGCAGCTGTTTTGATAAAATATACCAGAAATCATAAGCAATAAGAATTGTTGTTCATTCAAACTGACCGATGGAATGGAATGAATGAACTGGTAAATTTTTGGCACATCACAACTCAAAGTAGTTTCAAACGCACAGCAAGCGAACTAGTGATGCTAAGTTTTTATAAACAAAATTTATTATTATTAAAATATGCATTTGAGTTCCTCAATTATTTATGGCTAATATACCTAGATGTACTTAATACAAAATCACATCACTGCAACATAAAGATGAGGGAAGAAATTAACAAATTAAGATTCTAATTAAACATATTCGCCAAAATTATGAAGTTCTGAGACAGTTCCGGACTACTTTAAGTATTTTGGATACTACCTAACAACAATGCTAAAACGACTCCACATTTATCAAAAGAAGGAACAAGTATTAGCATTTTATGTGTGCGCCTAAGTTTTGGGCAGATATTTAAAATTCTGTACCATGAAATATTAATTTCTTTCTATTATGATTAATATGCTCTTAATTAAAGTGCGATTAAAATTGTCATAATCGTCATAAATTTGTTTTAGTTTCATAATATCGTGTGACCCATTAACATGAAATACCAACATAATTTTAAGGAAAACTATTCATACGAGTGTAAAAAACAGCTTAACTCAGAAATCATCAATGCTCTAAAAAGCGATTGCTTATGAGGGTGCTGCAATCGCCCACCTCAATGTGAAAGATTCAACAAAATAAACTAAAAATAGTAACAGTTGATGGAGGATGAATGAGCAAGAAATTAATAGAGATACAAAGTTTATGTAGTATGGCAAACCAAAAGTACACTTCAAAAAATTCTGAAGATAAATTTAACAAAAATTTGGAAAATATGTAAACTGGGTTTTGCCAAATATCGTTTTAATTTTCTTTCAGGGTGTTTTATGCTTTAGCTGAACCGGCAGCTCACATGAGTAGCAATTGACGCTACTGCGTTTACACTCCTTGGAAATTCCATTTTCTTATATATTCCAATGAAATTTTATGTATTTCAATTTCTCACGTTTTCTATGAAAAAAAAAAATATTAAATTTGGTGATACTTTTAGACGCTTTAAAAATGGCTCCAAAATAAATATGGCCTTCGGCAGTATCCTCCCTTTACATTGTGTGTTTCGTTTGGAATAAAACAACTTGTGCTTTACGCTATGACCAAGTACTCATGCTAATAGCGCTGCGTAAAACTAAAACCCTAAAACTAATAATTTAAACAACTTGAAAATATATGGATCAGCCGCACGGGAATATGAGTACCAATTCTGCCCTTTTGTACCCTTATACTTAAAGTCAGTTCGCTGATTGTACTCTGAGGTCAAACAACTGTTTACAAGTGGTACCAAAAGGTTGAGACATCAACAACTGATTAAAATTTCGAGAAAATTAAGATAATTGTAATAGAGAACTATCGAATCGAGTAGTTGCTGAGAATGTGGGCATATCATTAGGTTTAATTTCGGGCATGAACCGTATGGCTGCGAAGTTCGTTCCATTCGTTTTTTGCCTTTAATCATGCCACAACCACCGTATTCACCTGATTTGGGCCAACATTGAAAGGAACAAAATAGAAATTGATGAGTAAATAAATATGTTTTTCGGAAAACTAAAATTCATTTTATTTTTTGAAAAGACGTCCTTTCTTCTTCTTCTTTTGGCGCTACAGTCCGTGGTGAACCTGGGCCTCAACCAACAAAGTTTTCCAGCTGGCACGGTCTTTAGCCAGCGTTCTCCAATTGTGCACACCAAGTTGGCTGAGATCCCTCTCCAGTTGTGTGCGCCATCGGTTCCGTGAGCGTCCTCTACTGCGTTGTCCCACAGGTTCGGAATCGAAAGACGTCCTTTATTTACATGCAAATGCGCAGACATTGAAAAAAATGTTTAAATTTTTTAATTAAGAAAAGTTTTTTTTCTCCGTGTTAAAAGAAAATTTTTTGCATTAAAGTATAAAACCATATAATCATCACTACAGTTTTTTATTAATGTGTTCATTTTTCTATATTGAAGAAAAATGTTTCTGCATTTTTTCAAAGATGAAAGATTAGTAGACGCCAGCCACATGCGTTGGAACGGCTAAATGGATTGATGTGTGTTGGGTGAAAAAAGAAAAAACAAAGTGGTTGTTGGCCGTTAGCCAAGAAAGAGATACAGACAAAGCACAGCAATTAACATGTGCGACAAGCTCAATTGGTAAAAAGGTATTTTATACCGATTTTGGAATATAATTGATGTGTGCAATAATTAAATCAATTTAAAAATTATTGTTACCTTGTTACATACTACATATTTTTTGTAATAATACAAAAAGTATGAAAAATCTAAAACACATAATGATATACTATATATATTTGTGTTATCGTTAGCTGAATTGGATATTGATGTAACAAATTTTTGATTACGAAGCACATCAACAATATTCATGTCTTTTCAAATTTTTAATCTGATCTACATACATATATTTATGATACAAATTAGACTTTTATAAGCGAAAGTCGAAACTACGTAACTGCATATGCAAGTCCCATGACATTTTATTTTTTTTTCGACTGTAAAATAGTAAAAATGTTTGTTACGTGGTTTTGCCTTTCAACTGATGATATATAATTATCCTCGTTCTTTTTGAAACTAAGAAATTTTTGTATAGCCAACTTAAAACACAGTATTTCTTTTATCAGTATTTATCGGGTGCTTTTTTTAGAGACACATCCAGTTTTGTATTTAAAGACAAATTTGCCGATGACGACTTCGGCGCGTAAGCAGCACGAATGTAATACTGTCTCATGAGGATTGTGATCTCTCCCAAAATACAATTCTGCTTGTTTACATGCAACTTAAGCCGGAAATAAACCTCATCGCTAAAGATAATTAGATGATAAAAATCTGGTTCAATTTCCAGATGATTGATAATCCGCTGGTTTTAATTCTTGCCCAGTTGGATTTTATAAAGATATTTCCAGTGTAGTAGAAGTGTGTAGTCTGAGTTACGTCGAATCGATAAAATGGAGTCCTCTGTCACATACATACGTCTACAGCGCTCATAGCTTCTTCTGTACGCACAGTACAGTCTTGATTTGTATGAATATTATCCAAAGGAGTAAATGTCATTATGAATCGATTTATAATAATGCGTGTTAGTTGCTTCGATGGATAATTATGAGCAGCGTAAATTTGACAAAATGCTCTATAAGTTTGGTGAACAGAGCGCGAATTTTGATGACTCGTAAGCGTTTTTCTGGTTGTTCATGGTGTTTAAACACACCTCATTAGCGTTATGTTTACTTTCAAAGCTTTATTTAGCGAAAAACAAGCAACCGATATATACATACATATTTACATACTTATGTAAGATACAAAATAAATACTTATATACCTATATATGTATGCATATGTCTATATACATACATATATGTATGTGTATTTATAGATAAACTACATTTAAAATATGTCCATACATATATATGTATCTAAAGTACATACTACATATTTGTGATCATTTTAAAGTACCGTCTACACCGTCTTGATTGTCATTCGAGATGACAGTTTTAAGGAATTATTTTAAAGTTTCGGCTATAGAAGTTTGTCATCAAAATGAAAATGAGTTTTCGATCATATTTGGTGTACGACAAAATTGCAATATTTTCCAACACTGTTCAAGTGTTGATTCGATGAGGTCAATAATATTTTGGACAGCAAAAATCTATCAATCAACATATAAGACGGTTTAAAAATATTCACACTTACATACATACATATGCACGTATGCAGGTACATACATATATATGTACATACTTGTATTTGGAGCAGTTTTAACAGATTTTATTTTCAATATTTTTTTTTTGCTTTACTTATGAAAATTTATTGTCGTAATAGTGCAAAACGTCGATAGCAAACTTGTTTTTAAGCAAATAAAATCTAGTTTAGAAAATTATTAACATAAAAACAGTATTAAAATTCAAAAGAACATATTTACATTTTAATCAACAACTTTAATGTTGGAAATATTTGTAAAAATGTATGTGTGTGTAGTGAATGAATCTGATTTGTCACTAAATTCCCGAAAAAGGAAAGAAAGCAACTTTCGTTTTTAAATTCCTGCTTCAAATTTACTCTTATAATATTATATGAAATTATAGTTTTCACATTTGAAACAGGTCCTTTTCTTTATTTTCTGTTCACGTTTTTAAAGGTTTAAAAAGTTCATTGACACTTCTTTTCACCAGTCAAACATATTATTAGGAAACTGGTTACTCGATTCCAATTCAGGCCATTTGGCTGTTTTACAAAATTAACTTAGAAACAGAAATTATTTGTTTTTTTTTTATCAATATGTACGAATGTGGCTAATAAAAATTTATGAGCTTCCAAACTTGTGTATGTATGTATGTATGTTGTTACATTCATATTACACATATTTCCGCTTGCTGGATTAATTAGACGATTTGATTTAAAATGCTTTATGTATTGTGCATACATCAATAATACAAGCCAAATTGGCAGCACCTGTTTTTTTATTATTATATCTGTGTGGCACATTCAATAAAAGCCTAAGTCGAAAAACTTACATTTGAGTTATCTCAAACTTTTTGAAAAAAATGCAATTAAGTTTTTTTAGGACAAAAAGAAATATAAGTACATATGTATATAACTAAAATAACCAAAATTCGTAATTGTAAAAAGTAGTCAACTACAAATTTAATAAAATTAAATTTAAGTCTATTACGACATAAAACTGTTAATTGTGAAAGTTTATAACAACTTATTTTTTTATTTTTTAACATATAATTTATTGTTCTTGAGTTTATATAGACTTAAAAGATTATTGCAAATTAAAATTGGCTGAGGAATGGGTAATATGATTATGCGTCCTCTCTTATTTTAATTTTATATAGGATTTTTTAATAAAATAAAGTATTGTGAAAATAAATATTGTAGTTAAGTATATTTTGGTGTTTATTCTTTTGTTTTTGTTATCTAACAAAAAATGAGGTAAGAGAAATGATATTAGGTAAAAAATAAAGCCTTTTTGTAGATTATAATAGCACACAAAACTATTTACGTGGTTTATGTTTGTGACCACTGATATTAGTGGCTCAACGCAAAATGCAAAAGTGAGGAAAACAACTGAAATAAATTTAAAAAAGCTACACAGTGCACAATAGAATATTTTCACTTCAATTTGAATTCAGTTTCTGTAAATACTAACCGCAACTAGTGAAAATCTATTTGAGTTTTTCTGATTTTACCATGTCTTAAATTTTATAGCATCACTAATAGTTGGAATGAAACTTAATATTTCTTACGCCTACAGTTCGTGAACCGAATGGAATTTTGTTTTCCTTACCTCAGCATTAGTGTAAATATGGAATGAGTGCAAAAACGTGTAAAACAGTTGCAATAAAACTGTATCTTGTGTGTCAAAATCACAAAAATGTTCATTTACTATGTAAAAAGCGACCAAATCATTAAATCATTGTGACCATTCTTGCCCCTGCCATTCTCGATATCTTCCGATGAAAAATTAGTTCTTAAGAATTTTTCTTTAAAAATTCTTCTAGTGCCTCGATGAATGTAGTGGGTTTACTTCGGACAACAGTTCGGAGATTGTAAGTTCGGTTCCTACCACAGACTCTGACTGACTTTGAGTGATAAAAAATTAGTGTATGTGCGGAAAACTACTTCTGTTTGTCCAATAAGAAACGGCTGTTGTATGGAAAATTTCTCGTAATATTTGGAATTTAAATGATGCTGTCATACTAAACAGCAGTTAAAAAACAGCAATTATTTATGACCGAAGAACTGAAACCGTATTTAAGTGCAAAGTTAAGTACGACTTTCCCTGCTATAGTTCTGTAAAAATGTTAATAATTCTTTTAGGGCCGTACAGTAATTTTAAAATAAAACTTAACATCACTGATTGCAAATGAGAAACTTATTTCGCTCTGTGTTGCTAGTATTCATATACACAATTAATATCCTTGATTTAAAAATTAATCGCCACATAGAAAAATATTGCGCTTTACGAATATTTGTTCTTAACATATTATGATCCAAGCAGGCCGATTCCGAATCGTTTCATATTATTATTTTGCTTGTGGGGAATGATGATATGAATTAAACTGTGCCAAGCCTCCCCAAAAGTCAGCATAAAATTATAATATACATTTGAATGTATTAGCGCAAGAATTATAAACTTATTGGTATTTAGCTAAATGAAATACTTTATTAATACCAACGGGCAACAAAATTCATATCATATTTGAAAAATTTTAATTTATGCATATTCAAATCAAAATATAAATTTATAAAGAATAACAACTGTAACAGAACTAGAAAAACAAAATACTTGTTTGTTAAAAAAACATACTCAAGAATAAAAAACAAATAAATATTCAAATTAAAAACACTATAACAAACGAGCGAGCGGTAAACAGGATTTCCACCAGAGTATTTTAATCGCTTAAAAAAGGCTATATAAAGCTTTGGTCTTAACATTCAGTTTTTAGACGTGTGTTAGAAGATACTACAAAAATTAATTCTTTTTTACTAAGAAAAAATTAAAAAATATATTTAGGGAAACGTGATAATGGTATGTTTTTTGTCATAAAACATGTGAGATTTTAAGAAAAGAAACATCTTATTAAAAAAAAAGCAAACAGGTGTAACTCTTAATTCAATAAATATGCAGCAAATTAAAATAATCTCAATATAAATTATTGAAAAAGTGCTCTTATATAATAGATACAACATATACATACATGTATCTAATCAAAAATCATTAAAACATTCAGACGCTGCTTTTGTAAAAGAGCAGCTTCAAATTCGGTCTACTGTCGGTTCTTTAAGCTTGGGGAGTTCTCAACTCTGAGCCGGTCTTGGAATGCTACAATTACAGAAAACAACCGTCAAAAAATATTTAAAAAATTTAAGTCCTATTTTTATAAAAAAGCACCTTAAAATTTGGTCTTGCAGACCTCAAAAATCTTAACAAATGAAAAGCAAATTTTAGTGATTTTTCTTAATTAAAAAATGTGTTCACATAAAAGAATTGAAACAAATTAATTAAAATTAAGCAAAAACAAAGATTTAATTTTTCTAAAAAATATTAAAGTTCATTTATTTTATTTATTATTTTTAAAACTGCACAGAAGGGGGCGGACTAACGAAGAACGTATTGTCGTATAGTGTCGAACTTTCAAATAGAAAGTAGTGGCGTCATAGACATTAAAAAATTCCTCAATACCGTAAAACCCTGCAGTTATCCGAGCCAGATCAGTCCAACAGTGCTAGTGAGATGCAAAACTCACGAAGGCCAAACAACAACAACAGCAAGCCTGATCGCACTTACAAAATATTCAGGCCAGAGTTGCTTTACGGCTTTATTTCAATTGGTTCCATTATTTTATCCTCCATTTTTTTTAACTCCTCCTACAGAACCGATACTATAGCACTGCAAAGTTCTTGTTTATGTAATTAATATAAAACATTTCTTTTCTTCTTAATATTTTGCTACGAATTTCACTTTAATTAAAGTGTTAAATAAAGACTTTTTTTACACAATTAATAGCAAATTTTGCTCAGTTAATTGTTCCAAACTATTTCAGGTTGCAAGTTTTCCATGACTAAAAATGCTAAATAAACTTTTCTAAAAATATTTCCAATATATGATAAATAAAATTTTCGAAAAAGAAACATTTTAGTAAAGAAAAATATTTTTAATACCCAAAAAAAATTATATTTTGAAGAATTTCTTTTACAATTTCAAAAATTTGTCTATAAGAAAAAAATTGTTTCTTTAGGAAAAACTTATAGAAAATACTTTTCCTTGTAAGTACATACATATTTAGATTTTTAGAAAATATGTAAGTATTAGCATCGGTGTAGATAGAACAGTTCGGAAAGCTCTAACATTTCTATATCTACTATTTCAAATTTCTTTTCCATGTGTATATGTACATTAGAGTGGACATTTTTTTTTTTTTTTTGAATAACATGTTATTCGCCCCCTAATTTTTTTCTTTTGGGCACAAATAACATATTTCCAAAACTGTAGACTGTTTGGTCAACGTTAAGGCGTGGCACATGCGCCCTCAAGTTGACAAGAAGGGATTTTGCACAATTTAATAAGAAAAAAGTTATAACTTCATTATTATTTATCAAAATTTATGTTAAGTATCGATATTATATTTAATTTTGACTATTATTTTAATGCGTGCCCCTAAAAAGGCGTGGCACCTTATATAATTTAAGTAATATATACGAAAATATGTAGTTTTTGCTTCAAAATATGATGGAATCTTACATATGTATGTAAAATTTATTTCCTAAAAGTCATTAAATAAATGCCGGCAAATTGGGGCGTGGCAAGTTAAAATTTTAAACTGCTACTAACAAATGCAGCTCTGTACTAATTAGTTGCGATCAAGCAAACTTATATTTTCATAGAAGTAGCAATACTGGAATAACGGTATCTAGTACACATGTGCTTTTGTTAAGCTAAAAAAGAGCGTTGATAATGTGTTGTTATACATGCAAATGTGAAAATATTAATTTGATTTGATTGAAAGATAAGGTTTATAAAATTGGTAAGTTTAAACAACAAAGTGCTCGATATTTTCAAAATATAATAACATATTTAATATTATTAATGTAACTCAAACAGCAATGGAAACAAGAGCAAATGAAAAGTTATTTCTGCTTGGGCACGACGAAAGTCAAATCATTGGGTGCAAGTTACCATCAAAAGGGCAAATATTAAAAGTTCTTTTTTACAATATGCGGAAAATTAAGCTCAATCTTCGTCCGAGTGCATATCTTGTAATTAAAGAAGCAGAAGTACTCTGGGATAAAGCACGTATTCCCACAAGCCAGAATATTCGTAGCGTTCAGAAAGTGGAAGCTCTATATCATCAGTGGAAGACACTTCAAAAAACTTGTAAGCGCCGTACAGCTCTACAGGAGAAACGTGAGCACGATTTTGTGGAAGAATTAGACGATTTGTTTGATATCGCTCATGGTGATGCGTTAAGTATTATTCAAATCGAAGAAGATAGACTATTTCTACTTAATCAACGGAAAAAAGGCAGACCAGGTGGTATGATTGGAAGCGATCGAGCACTTTTTGAAAGAGAGAAAAGAAGAAATATGCGTGAAGAAAGAGAACTGATAAGGCAAGAATAGTATCACCAGGAGCAATCTCAAAATTTGGTTGCAAGTCAGGACTACTCAGATGATGAAGGACAATTGACTGAAATAGACAGTGATGAGCTTCAAGACAATTTTCAACAAACATCTACTGGAAATGTGGGAAAGAAACGTAAAATGAAAAACTTTATAACACCCAAGCTTGTTGCGACTCTGGACAAGTGTAAAGTTAGCGACAGAGATGCTGTTCGAATTCTCATAGCCACTGCTGAAGCATTGGGCCATGATTTAAGTCAGTTAGCAATAAGTAAAACTACAATTCGAAATTGCCGTAAACAAATTCGATCTGAAACAGCTATAAATTTAAAGGAAAAATTTCAAAGCATTTTACCGCAAACCATTACAGTACATTGGGATGGAAAGCTGTTACCATCATTAACTGGAAAGGAAAAAGTAGACAGATTGCCAGTTGTTATTACATCTACAGAGACAGAGCATCTACTTGGAGTTCCTGCATTACAGGCTGGTACAGGAAGGCAACAGGCTGAAGCAATAATCCAATTATTAAAAGAGTGGAATTTGACAGACAAAGTTCAGGCCCTGTGTTTTGATACAACAGCAACAAACACGGGAAGACTTCAAGGTGCTTGCGTGATATTGGAACAGGAATTAGGAAAATATCTTTTGTACTTGCCCTGTCGTCACCAAATCTACGAAATTGTATTAAAGAGCGTATTGAAAAAAGAAATTTGTCTTCAAGTGGACCAACTTTGTCAATTTTCCAAAAGTTTAAAGGGTCCTGGGCGATGATAAACCAAGAAAATTTTAAATTTGGAGTTGATGACGAGAAGGTAAGTCAGCATATTAGCGTTTTCGAATTAGAAGATCTAGCCACGTTTTTCCGCCAATATTTAAAAATAAAACAGCCTAGGGCTGATTATAAGGAGCTTCTGGAATTAAGCCTAATATTTCTTGGGGAGCACGATAGGAATTATAAATTCAAGTCACCAGGAGCATATCATCACGCTCGTTGGATGGCCAAGGCGATTTATTCATTAAAAATGTTTTTATTCAGAGAAGAGTTTGTCATGTCGTCAGATGAAATAGACGCCATACGCGATGCTTGTTTATTTATTGTGAAAATTTATGTAAAAGTCTGGATAGAAGCGCCAATAGCTGCCAAAGCGCCTAATCAAGACCTTCTTTTAATTAAATCTCTTTTCGCCTACAAAAATGTCAACGAAAACGTAAGCAATGCAACTTTGGGAAAATTCCGTAACCATTTATGGTATTTAGCAGCAGAAACAGTAGGTTTTTCGTTTTTTGATGAAACCATTACTTCTGAAACAAAAACTTGTTTGATAAAGAGACTTCGTGTAGAGTCAGAAAATGAGAGCAAGCGGCTGATTACTGATATACAGGACTTACAATCAAAATCAATTGAGGACTTCGTAACCAAAAATACACTTCACTTCTTTGAACGTTTTTCGATTGCAACCGATTTTTTCCAAAAAGAACCCTCCCAATGGCAGAACGAGCCAAGCTATATACAGGGCGTAAATATCGTCAGTAAAATGAGGGTAGTTAACGATACTGCCGAACGAAATGTTAAATTAATGGAAGAATATAATAATTCATTATCAATAAATGAAGAAGAAAAACAATTTATCTTACAAATTGTAACTGATTATCGAAAAAACTATAAAGGTATTAATAAATCAGATCTCATGGAACACTAATCTATTTGTGTTTTATTTTAACTTGCCGGCATTTATTTAATGACTTTTAGGAAATAAATTTTACATACATATGTAAGATTCCATCATATTTTGAAGCAAAAACTACATATTTTCGTATATATTACTTAAATTATATAAGGTGCCACGCCTTTTTAGGGGCACGCATTAAAATAATAGTCAAAATTAAATATAATATCGATACTTAACATAAATTTTGATAAATAATAATGAAGTTATAACTTTTTTCTTATTAAATTGTGCAAAATCCCTTCTTGTCAACTTGAGGGCGCATGTGCCACGCCTTAACGTTGACCAAACAGTCTACAGTTTTGGAAATATGTTATTTCTGCCCAAAAGAAAAAAATTAGGGGGCGAACCACCTCCTACAAAAAACAAAAATAATTCCATATAAATATTGTCCACTCTAATGTACATACTTATGTTTTAAAAATTTTACTTACATACACACAGAAATACATTTTAATACAAATTATTTTAATCTTTTTTTTGAAATACACACACACATACACAGCGAGTGGACCTCCCTCGCGCTTAATCAATTTAAGAACTATACGAATTCTGTTTTCATAAAAATAAACTGAAAAATGAAATCGAGGGTGCAGAAATGCAAGTCCAAAACGAAGTCGAAAGAAAGTAGTGCACAGGGACTTTAAATCGTCAGTAATTTATTAAAATTGATTCTTTTTTGCAGACCTCTTATACCGACAAAGGATCAAAACCCGAATTCGGCAAATTCCTATCCTTCGATCATTTGACTTTTTACGTCGGCAATGCCAAACAGGCGGCTAGTTATTACACTACCCGCATGGGTTTCACTCCATTGGGCTATCAAGGTCTAGAAACTGGCAACAGACATTACGCCAAACATGCCGTTAAACAAAATAAAATTGTGTTTGTTTTTGTGTCCGCCTACACTACGGATGACCAAGAACATGGCCATCATCTGATGAAACATGGTGACGGTGTTAAAGATGTGGCCTTCGAAGTAGAAGACATTGAAGCTATTTTCGAATTGGCCAAAGCCCGAGGAGCTGAAGTTGTCAGAGAGCTGTGGGAAGAAACCGATGAATATGGCACTGTAAAATTTGCCACCATAAAGACGGTAAGTATTTCATGAGGTTTGCAAGGCAGTGGCCTCATCTATTCTTTTTAATTTCTAGTACGGTGACACCACCCACACGTTTGTGGATCGCCGCAATTATCGTGGTGTTTTCTTGCCCGGCTTTAAACGCTTGCCCAAAGATAGTTTATTGGATAATTTACCGCCCGCCAAACTGGATTTCATTGACCATGTTGTGGGCAATCAACCCGATTTGCAGATGGAAAGTGTAGCCGCTTGGTATGAACGTGTTTTGCAATTTCATCGTTTCTGGTCGGTAGACGATTCGCAAATTCATACCGAATACTCGGCCTTGAGATCTATTGTCATGGCCAACTATGAAGAGACTGTTAAGGTGCCCATTAATGAACCCGCGAAGGGAAAAAAGAAATCACAAATCCAGGAGTATGTAGAATATTACGGCGGTGCTGGTGTACAACATATCGCTTTGAACACCAGTGATATAATTACGGCTATTAGAAATCTGAAGGCGCGAGGCATGGACTTTTTGTCGATACCTGATTCATATTATGAAATTTTGACGGAGAATCTCAAACAGAGTCGTACCAAAATAAAGGAAGATATGAAAATTCTCAAGGAGTTGAATATTCTGATCGATTATGATGAAGACGGTTATTTGCTGCAGATATTCACCAAAAACGTGCAAGATCGTCCCACATTATTTTTGGAAGTAATACAACGCCATGATCACAATGTAAGTTTCATACGACAATTTCTATAATTTGACTATCACTCTCATAAAATAATATTTCGGTTTCTGTCTCTTCGGAAAACTGATTTTACACTCATGACTCTGTTTTGCAAGAGTTCCTTTAAGTAAATTGTTAAAAAAAATCAGTAGCGAAAAGAAACTTGAATATATTTTATATAATTTTGAATAGACGTGACCACTTTTTAATGAACGGGCTATAGTTTTTTAAAAGAATTTTTAAGTTTAGAAATACATATTTTGTAGAAAACACAAATTGTGAAATGTTATTTGATGTAGAAGAAAAATTCTCTTTAAATTGTCCCCCAAAACGTTTTAACCATTTGGTTTAAAATTTTTACGGAAAACATTTTCATTAAAAAAAGAAAACAGTATCTAAAGAAAGAGTTCGCCCAGCAAAAATTTTATTTGGGACAAAAAGTGTCTGAAATGATTTGCTAGTATTCCCAAATTTTTTGAATCCATATAATTCATAAATCGGTGTTGTGAAATCCTCCAGTTTTTCATGTTTGTTAAAAAAACAATGTTTGTTCCATGTTCAGTTTTATTTTGATATTGGAAAACTAACAAATCTACAAATATTAATAAATGTGTATTTAAATAGTGATTGCAGTTTGTAACAAAAAAGTAATATGTGAATACCGAAAATTCGTGTTTTGTTTTTAATATTTTTAACACGTGGTGCTTAAAAAACCAACTGACAATTTTTGAATAAGTGGAAAACATTTCTTTTTATTAATATATTATTATATAAGAATAAAATTCAATTCGTTTTACTTCCATCAACCCTTTGCTACTCTAATTGAAAACGTGTAAAAACATGTGGATGTGAAAAATGCAGAATATCAAAAATATTGAAATAATTTACTTTCGAACGGGTTCGGATTCTACAACATACCCGATTATATGTTGTAAAAATTCTATTTTAATTCACTTGAAAATCATGTTCCACTATTTTTTAAAACTTTTAAAAATTGTTTTTCAAAATAAATTTTGTTTCCAGTTAACTTCGAAAGAAAAGAACTTGAACTTTCTTAAATATATTTACATATATGTATGTATGTATATAAGATTGTCTCAAACTTTTTAAGAGAAAAATTTCTTAAGAAAATATATATGTATAAAATATTTTTTAAATGTTTTTCGAAAATCGTTCCAAACGTCTAAGACTTAAAAATATAAGTTTTAGGAAAACTTAAACGACATATTAATTTATTTTTTATTTTATGGAAAAAATATGTCTCAAGTTATAAATAAATCGATATCTTCACTTAGAAAATATAACTCAAACCAAAATTATTTAATTTTTCTTACTTTATTTACAGGGTTTTGGCGCCGGCAATTTTAAATCCTTATTCACTGCCATCGAAATTGAACAAGCCAAACGAGGCAATCTGTAGTTTTCTAGAGCCTTTTCTTCGCATTTACTTTTAATACAAGCAATTATGGGCAGCAGACCTGAATAGATAAGAATATAAATTTAAGATTTAAATAAATAAATGTGAAATGTTTGGTGCTTGATTTTACTTTAAATTATTTTTTGCTATCCTTAAAGCGATTATCAATTAAAACTTCATTTCTGGGATCGTCAGCTTGAAAAGACAAAATAAATGGATTCCAAAAATCTGTTGGGGTATTGTGACGCATAAAGTTGGGATTGTTGTGCCATTTACATTTATCCAAATGTTGCTGAATTTCAGCGTCAGTCAATTTTTCGTCCAAAAATGCGATTAACTAAAACAGAAAATATATGTTGCTTTTAACAAATAAGAATATTTAAAAATTCTGGCAGTTGAATTACTTTTTCGCAATTTTCACAGTCTATATTAAAGCGTTGTTTCATGGATAATTTTTTAGCATCCTTTGCACTTTCATGCTCTTGTTTAATTACAAAAGGTTTGGGCATAAAATCGCCATCATCTTCTGTGTCATGTTCATCTGAGGAAAGCACGGGATTTTGAAGTTTATTTTTACTGCAACTTGCCATTTCTTCATCAGCCTTTAAATTTTCTTGTGTTATTTTTTCACCTTTAATTTTTCTCTGATTATTAGTTGTTGCTAAAATTGTGGGCGTTTTAAATGTTTCCAAGCCTTTACTTTGCGCTTGTTTTATTATACTGCAAATTAATATAAAATGTCCATAAGAGCAAACAATACACTATGAATTAAAACCTACCATTTACTTTCATATTTTTTAAGATTTTCCAAATTATCGGCCAATAAATCCATGGTATCAATTTCGGGCTCCAAGTTATCGGTATCATCATCTACAAAAATTATATCTTGAGTGGCAGGTGTTAAGATAATAACACTTGATGAATCGAATTTATTTGTTGATTCACCCAAGTTAGTGTCATGGGGCAAAGATATGCAATCCGCAGAATTATCATTATTGAATTTCAAACTTTTGGGTTCCAATCTGTCGGCAGAGCGAACACTCAGAAATGAATCCGCCTTTTTGGAAGGTGAAAAATCAAAGACAATATCGTCTAAGTTTTTATTTGGAGTAATATCTCTCTTTATTGTTTCATTCGTGAGATTGTTGGAGCTGATGTTGCAGTTTTGAACGCTTCTGTAATCTTAGAATAATTAAACATTTTCGATGGCCCTTAGTTTTTTATATTTTGTGTTATATTGTTACCTGTGCGTCCAGGAACGAGCAGCGTTTGAATTCCTTTTGATTACAACAGGACTGGCATCAATAATATCATCGCCAATTTCAGACTAATATTAAAAAAAATTTATTACTGAGAGAAAAAAAGGCAAAAGAAAAACCTCTCATGACAAGAATTATTAATTTTTTAAGAGAACAAAACTTTTCTACACAGCTACTTGCGAGCTTTTGTCTAAATTTAAATATTAAAATAAATCAATAACAAGATCAGTTGTTTAAATACATACATAAGCACTTTTAAAATAAAAATCGAACATATTTTATAATATAAAAGTTGCCTAGAGAAATAAAACAAACAATAAATTGTTTTCAGTTTTCATTGCTGTGTCAAAAGCTTTGAATATAAAATTAGTTAGGACAGTTTTGCCACTGAAGAGTATTTGGAAAATTCGTACAATTTTTTTTTATATACCCACCTTTCTGACACTTGCTTCCTTTGATTTATTGAAATGTATAAGAGACTGCTTTATTTTGCTGGGATTCGTTTTTTTCAATGTTAAAGACAATTTTTTGTCCAAAGGTTTTTTGCTGGCATCAGAAATCTTTTCTTCATAAGCTTTAGACTTTGGGGAATGTACAAATTTAAGTGCCCACGACTTTTCTATCGGACTGATGCGTTCTTTTGTCTGCCATTCAGATTTTGTTCGTCCTAAACCTCCATAATTTCGATCTTTAAGGCAGCGTTTTTTATCATATTGTTTATTTCTCTGCGGCGAATTCTTCAGTCTGGGACTTGGAACCATTTCCGTAGATGATTTGCTTATATTATTAGGTTGACTCAATAATGATGTGTCAAATAATTGATCACTATTTAGGGCCACATTCAAATTATTTGCTCCCATCTCTTCATCGTCCGTTAAGCTATGTTCAGAAGTAAGACGTTCGTCTTTGGAGGAGACATTTGCCAACCACGAGTAATCACTATTCCGAGATTTAAATCGTTTGCTAGGTTGTTGATTGGTTTGCAATAGCAGCAAAGCTTTGTTAAGTTTTTCATTGCGCTCCTTGATTTGCTGCAATTCTTCATCACGTTGATGAAATGCCTTTTTATAAACTGTATAATGACAACTAAAAACTTAGTTTTTCTGAAAATACTTAAACATCAAAAAAACTCACAATCATAGTGTTTTCTTAAAACGTCTAATGCTTTTTCGAAACAATCTTCAATTTCTCCGGAAACAGGACTGCGTTCGCATGCTTTACAAATCATTCTAATAGTAAATAACTTAAAATTATTTCTTTCAAACACCTCACAATAATGTATTTTCTGAGTACAAATGGGTTTGCTAAACTTTTCGGTAAGTGTAAACAAATTTAATTTTTGTTGCTGTTGAAACTATTTTGAACGGTTGGCAGCGCGTACATACATAACGGAGAAGTTTCAGAAAAAAGTTGCCACACTTTTTATACTTCTGCTTTTTAGCACATCAGGAAATTTGGATAAGTGAGCTTCTTGTACAAAACTATAACCGAATGCACAGGAAAGTTAAGATCCAAACTCAGACCGGGTAAAAACTTTTAAAAAATGCAGAGAAGAAATCTGTTCCAAACAAAGAGAGTATTTAGAATGTTGTAGAGAAGAAATCTACATACATGCATGCAATGCTTACAATATAAATTATTATTATATTGCATCTGGTAACTCTAAATTTATCAGCTGGAAACAACAGCAAAGTGTGTTTTTGGAAAGAACTTTTTTCTTTAATTTATTAAATAACTTATCGAAGGCAATAGCTTTGTGCAAGAAATTCTGCACTTATAGTAGCTTAAACAATGGCTCATATTAGAGAAACAGCCGACAGGGCTTTAAAAATGCTGCGTACCCTGCCGCGAGTTCAAATCGGCAATTTGCGTCCCAATCCAAATTCTAAACAAAACGTAAGATTTTTCCATGTTTCCATAATACTTACATATGTATGTCTAACTTACAAATTTTGTAGGACAAAAGAGGTAGAGCACAGCACGGGGGCGACAAACATGGTGCCGGTAACAAAGGTTCGGGTCAACGTCAAAATTTTATGCGCTTAGGTTATGAAACCGGCAACACTCCCTTCTACATACGGTTCCCTTACGAACCGTACTACAAGGGTCATCACTTACGACGCCAATACCCCAAACTTTCGCTTTTGCAATTGCAAGTTATGTTGGACACCAATCGAATTGATTCTAAGCAGCCAATTGATTTATGTACTTTATGTAACACAGGACTACTTTCCTTTAAACCTGCCTCTATGGAATTTGGTTTTCAACTGACTGACGAGGGAGCTGACAAATTCAAATCCAAAATATGTATTGAGGTGCAACATGCTAAAGAATCGGTTATAGCGGCTATAGAGAGGAATGGTGGTGTTATACGTACAGCTTACTACGATCCGAGAAGTTTGCATGCTCTAAAAAATCCCGAAAAATGGTTTGAAAAGGGCGTGCCAATTCCCAAAAGATTGCTACCACCCCAAGATGCTATTGGTTATTATACCTCAGCCGAAAATCGTGGTTATTTGGCTGACCCCGAAGAAATCAGTAAACATCGCTTGGTATTAGCACAAAAGTATGGTTATGATTTGCCTAGAATTGAGGATGATCCGGACTATGAAATGCTTACGACCATTAAAGATGCGAGACAACTATTCTATGGCTTAGAGCCGGGTTGGGTAGTTAATCTTAAAGATCAAACAATAATTAAACCGAAAGAAAATGCAGAATAATTTCAAAAGGATTTGTTAAAGTTCAACTCTTTATTAATAATGCATTTGTATGTAAAGTTATGTTATGAAGTAAAAAATAATAAAGAAAAGAGATTTGGTTATATAGATGGTATTCATTGCAAAATCAATTGTATAGCATATTTTTCTCATCAGTTATAAAACGAATACTACTTAAACTACATATATGTCATTTCTTTGCTTACACTTAAAATTTTCCGTACTAAATGAAAACTTGCTGGTCTGAGAGTTCTTCCATGAATGGTTTGCATATAGCACTTGTTGCTAAGCAAAAGAATAGACCGAAAAATATAGAAATGGGCAATGCTGGTAATGCTTTTCGCCATATAGCAAGTAGAACTAATGTCAGACATAAGCCTACTAAGATGGCAACAAAACATGCGATGGTTGTTGCCCAATCACCATAAGACGAAGCTTTTCCTACTAAGACGGAGTAAAAAATAAAATCACCCAATCCAAGTTTGATACCACCTAAAAAATGGAAACAGAGAACTTATTTAATGTGAACAAACAAAGTTGTTTTGCGGATTTTCAAAATAGTCTGTAGAAAAATTATGTATCATTGAAAATCTTTCTATCTTTTATTTGTATCCAATGAATTCCAGGAATTCTTTTTCTTATAACATACTTACGTTCTTCTTGAGCGTCTGTCATGTTGCTTCCCATGGGACGAGCACTAGTATCTTCAGCTGTTACAGTACGATAATTGGTTGACCGATTAGCATTGTCTGATGTACTGGCCTGAACCTCAATTTGACGGCGTGCTACGCGTTCATCCAAATTTGAAGACCATTCATCGGTAAACCCAGCCGTTTCTTGAAAAAGATAAAATAATTTTATATAATTTGTGTAAAGAAAAATAACGAAATTAAATCGCGCGCTACTTTGGAAAAATGAAATAAGAAAAACTAAATAAATTCAGTAAAAAGAACGAAAGAGAAAGATGACTTCCCCTACACCAGATCAACAACGGCTACAAAAGAGTTCGAATTAAAAGCTAGTCAAATCTTACAAAATTTTTTTTTTTTTTGAAAATGTAAAAAAATAATGAATAAATACCATTTCCGCGCATTTTAAATGTCACTAGAGGCATACCTTCAGCACTAGGAGCTGCACTTGTACCTGTACGGGAAACTGAAGTTGACGATGTAGAGGTATGCGGAGAATTAGGTGAATTCGATTCGGAGGAATTGTTACGTTGGGTTGGGCCTTGGGTGCCCATGAAAGTGTATAAAACAGTAGCTAAAATATTTAAATAAAATTTAATTTTTGAGAAATTTGATATTGAGAAACTATGAAAACACTAACAAGAATATATTAAAGCTGGAAATATTTGCTCGTTCCTTTCTTGGGCAGTCTCGACAAGAATTCGTAAAGGTCCTTTAGGTGTCAACACGGCTATTAAATCTTGGAATGGAATAATTTGTAAAAATATGAATGATTTGAGAACAAAAAACAGCCTAACTACCCCATATAGAGATTGCAGCTAAAACCGCCCAGGCTGTCCATTCTGGTAAATACTTAATAAAAACCAAAGCCATTAAGGCCGATACAAATATAAGATATGCCTGCTGCAATTTTAAAGGACTTTGCCAGTGTATAGCAATCATACCCATTACACCGAAATTCCATAAGATGAGTAAAGTTGTAGGATAATCCATAGCTACGTTATAAGCTCTCAAAAGTTCTCTGAAATTTTGGAATTAATTAAAACATTTTCAAAACTTTAATATTTAAGTACTTACTCCAAATACAAATAACTAAATATGAATAATAACATAAATGATGATAGTATTAACCAGCCATGTATGATTTTATAACAACGCTTTTTGTAAAGAACGATTAAGAATATTGTCATAACAACAACTACAGAGAGAAGTATCAGTGAGTTGGCCAGGGCGTTCCATAATTTTGTACCTTTGTCTTCTGATAACTCATGAAAAGGTGTGTATAGCCTATAATTAGCAAAATATCATCCAACGTTAAATATACTAAACTTGAACGGTGCAAAAAGTTTTTATAGTTCAACTGATTCTTAGTGTTCAGCTAAAATTCATAAATAATATTTGTGACACAGTTGAGTAATATTTATCCTACTTCCTCAATGAATATAATCACCAAAATAACTAGTTTTCATACTTACAAATAAGTATCAGTGTAGGTGTAAAATGTGATTGAATTGATGGTGGCCACCACAACCAGCATACATAACGATACAGGTGCAAATATTTTAATAACATGTTGGGCTCCATATTTCAATCCCTGTTCCTCGTCGTCATTTTCTCTGTTTGTAGGTTGAGAAGTAGATGGCCCGTCTGAATTGCTTGCTTGCCCTGGGTCAGAATCCCTCAGCCGACGGCTGTGAATTTCCACATTAGGTACATCTAAAATGGCCTTTAAACAGCAGCATAATTGATATCTAATTGCATTTATTAACATTTAGAAAAACAAACTTACACCATCTGTTGCATCTCGTTGCTCTGTACCACCATAACTATTCAGCTGATCCACTTTACGCTTTTGCTGACGTCTGCGTTCAGGTCCGCCAGTTATCGAATTGTTGCAGCTGATCTGAGGTGCACCGACGTGGCCTTCCATCAGAGGGGTATTTTCGTCGGGCTCAGCCTCGGCAACAGAAGTCCTGTTTTGATCCGTGTTGGTTTTTTGTTAGAAAATAAGCAGCAAAAAAAATTGCAAAGAAAACAATATGGGGGCGTTGTTATAAAATTTCTAATTTTATGATTTAGCTTTTGTTGAAATGAAAAATTTTAATTAAAGTAATTGAAACTAATTTGATTGTCTTTAAATTACTTTTTTTTTAAATTTAAAAAGGAATCTTTATTTTTTAAATTTTTTTTGAGGTATTTCACTTTTGTTGATAAATGGATTAACTTTGCTTCTTCTTTGTTTTATTAACATTCAGAGCAAAATATCACGCTTACTACAGAAAATCAGAATTGAGAGAATATGCGACAAGCGAATAAAATGTTATTTAACAATAATATATTTTTTATTAATATATGACGTACGTATGTATGTGCACACATATTTTATAAACAGTATTGGAAATACGTATTTAAGAAATGTATTTAAAATACAAATACATATACATATACAAATCCGAACAAATGAATAAAGACTCTAGTAGTAAAAATTTATAACTTTAGATCTAGGTACGTTTTTAGACTGTATTTATATCTATTGTGCTCTAAAACATGTACTTTACACATGTAAATTATTATTTATAATATCTTCCTAAGCTTAGTAATATATCGTACATTTATTTTTAAGCCTGACCAAAAACTATTTTTGCGATAACCTTATCGTTAGATCTGGCCACATTATTTTTTACACTAACAATTTATAAGTTTGTTTTGTGCGAAGAAAACAATAAAAGAAAAAGCTAAAATATTTACCGACTTCGGTGTACGTGCAAAAAAGAAAGAATTATCTTCAATTATTATAAAAGGAAATTAAAATTATTAAAAGTTAATAAAATTGACTGTCTGAATTTCTAAACTAATATAAAAACAAAAGAAAATGACAGCTATTGCTGGAGGTCATGGTGAACCAAATCCTAATAGCACTTGGCTGGGTGCTCGGGGCATGTGGTTGGCATATTTTTTGGGTGTCTTAGCTGCCCATTTGATTTTATTGTCGGTACCTTTTATAACGATACCCATGGCTTGGACACTAACAAACCTGATGCACAATGCAGTTAGTTAAAAAGTAGATAGATAAGTTAGCTCAAAGAATATCTATAATATTTTTTATGTAGGCCCACTTGTATTTTCTACATATGATCAAAGGAGCTCCTTGGTTTTCAATAGAAAATGATACGGGTCGTCAGCAGACTCATTGGGAGCAAATCGATGATGGTGAACAGTTTACGGCAACACGTAAATTTCTTACGGCTGTGCCGATTGTGTTGTAAGCAGACTTTATTAATATTTAAAAATACATATATATGTATGTATATACTTAGTGAAATAAGTAACTATAAAAAATATTTTATTCCACCAGATTCCTACTCTGCTGTTTGTATACACGGAATGATACCGACCATTTCATAGCCAACTTTATTTCCCTGGTAATTGTTACTCTACCCAAATTACCCCAGTTCCATGGTGTACGTCTCTTCAATATAAACAAATACTAATTAATGAGCCAATTCAAACACATGAGTTTATTCGAAAAAGATGACTATGAGTTGAGATAAATTGGGCATAAACATGGTTTACTAAATTCGGAACAGACTGACGTTTTTAAATCAGATGGACTTAATAATATAAATAAAAATAATGAAATCACAACTATGTACAGCATTTCTTATGTTCACCTAAATTTAAATGAACTTTTTCTCATAAGTTGTTATACTAAATTTTAAATTTGTCTATTAGATCTATAAGAAAATAGTGATGAAATAATAACCATTGTTTAGTTATTTTCTGTGAAATGTTAAATTTCTATAACAAATTACCAAAAAATATATTAATAAATGTTTTTGTGGCTAGAAACTTAAGCTTTCGTTTTGTTTCAATTCTTCTATTTTACAATTGAAAATCTGTTTTTAATGAAAAAAAAATTAAATTTTTAAAAAGCGTTTTGTGTGTCAGTGTATAGCATGACATTGTCGAACTCAAATGTCAAACATTTGCCACTTCAAAATTTTTTCACAAATGCTTTGTTTCCCCTGTTTGTGTCATAAAATGGTCTTTATATATAATTTTACAATTGTTTTATCTACATATAATGCAAATAACACCTATTTCACTCGTTAGTAAACATTTTGGCTTTCTTTCTCGTTGGTAGAATATTAATTCTCTTTCTACTTATTGTATTATTTAAAAAAAAATGTATCATTTATAATTGATTGGTTTTTAGTACGTACTCGATTTGAAATAAAACAAATACACACATATGTATGTATGTAGATGCTTATGTATAAACAATTGCATTTTTTGAGAGTCATTTATTGTTAAACCCCTCCATTTATTTAGAAGGAAATGAGAATGAAGAGATATTTTATAATCTGTTGTAACAATAAAATAAACTCAACGTAACTAAAATCAACAGATGTTCGTACATTATTTCTAAGTTGAATGCAATTTTTTAATTTAGTTGCACTTGAACTCTCGTATGGAACATAGCCATAGAAAAGTTTAACAATAAGAACTATTCAAAGGTAAGGAGAAAATTATATTTATGCAATAGGACTAATTTGTAAAAACAAACGTTGTGTAAATTTCTTTAAGTGCAACAAGTTCTCATATCAAACTTATTCAAGTTTTAGGTTCTTACGATTATTTAAACTCAGTTGGGGATATTCGTAAAAATTAAAATAAGTTTAAAAGGAGTTTTAAGTTTTCGAACACTTCAAATAAATTGTATCACAAAATTTTCTATACAAACTATTTCTCTGCAAAAATCACAATATATTTGTATAGAAATAAATCGTAAAATTTCTGTACAGAAATTCGGTAATCAAAATTTTACTATAGGGAAAATCAGTATCGAGATTTTTGTGTGGCAAAATTTCGAATCGAATATTCTACGGAAAAAATGCAGATTAAAATTATCGCATAAAAAAAATTTAAATGCTGAAAATATACAGCATTAATTTAACAAAAAAGTCAACACAGAACATGCATCGTTAGAAAATATTTAGAATCGAAAATTAGTAATCTACGAAGGTTTTTATAACTATACTCAACTGTGAAGTATTTTTGTTCCCATTTTATGTTTCAGACTACCTACGTACATATACATATATATTCATCATAATGGTTGTTGTTCAGGAGGAAGATTTTGGTACTATAACCGACCCCATGACCAAACAGCAGGCTAAAGTCCGCCGTTTCACGCTTTCGAATAGTAAAAAAATGTCAGTGCAGCTACTAACATTGGGCGTCAATATTGCCGGTGTACTTTTGCCGGACAAAAAGGGTAAAATTGAGGAACTATCGCTGAGTTTTGATAATGTAGAAGGTTATTTGGCTACGCAGCCTTCTTATATCGGCGCAACAATGGGTCGTGTAGCAAATCGTGTAGCCAACGGGCGTTTTATGTTGAACGGCAAGGAGATAAATGTTACTAAAAATTTTCAAAATAAATACCAACTACATGGTGGTTTCATTGGATTTGACAGCGTCATATGGGAAGTAGTTAAAATCCTTCCTGATGGTGTTGTCTTCAAGCATGTAAATCCTGATGGTCATGAAGGTTATCCAGGTGAAGTAACCTGTACCATAACTTGTACTCTAAATGATGCTAACGAATTTCGTATGCAAATTGAGGCAACTACCAATCAACCGACCTGTGTTAATGTCACAAATCATGCTTACTTTAATTTGGCTGGCCACAATTCGGGAAAAAGAGGACTCGAGCAACATACTGTCATGATAAATGCCGATGAGATTGTAGATACGGACTTGGATCAAATACCGACTGGCAAATTAATATCGATTAAAAAAACAGTCTATGATTTAAGGAAACCAGCTAAAATGGCTGAACGTTTACCATTGTTTAAGGATAAACCGATAAAAGGTTACGACAATTGCTATTGTGTTAACACGCATTGTAATAAAACAACACGCATTGCACGTGTAGAACACGGTGAAAGTGGACGTTGGTTGGAAATTTACACCAATCAACCAGGCGTACAGTTTTATACTGCTAACAATTTACCGGACGTTGAGAATGGTGAACCAGCTTTGGGAGGCAAAGATGGAGCACGTTATGTTAAGCATGGTGCTTTTTGTTTGGAAACTCAAAAGTATCCAGACTCCATGAACCATGATAACTTTCCAACAATATTTTTAAATCCTGGAGAGAAATATTATCACGATGTCGTATATAAATTTGGACACTAGATAAAATGTGTAAAAAAAAAACTTTGCTAAAGGTGATTTAAACAAAAAAATAACATACATATGTAGGTATGTACATATACACATGCATATACATATATGTACTATATATTCAAGGATATTTTTCTTTATTAAAACAAAACAGGCGCTTTTGCTAAATGGAAGCAGTTCGAAAAAGTTTTGCGCAAAACATTATGCATCATACCCTGTACCCTTTCTTAAACATATTTTAAAAACTGCCGAACTAGTAGGGAAGGAAATTCATCTATTATTATAAATTGTTGAACCCAGTTAATTTGGTTTTTGGCGTTGCTTAATATGCAAACCTATCACATATCATTTCGGACCGTTTTTATTTGTTATTAACGTTGGCGCACATATATTTTAAATTCCATTTTTAATAATTCGAGCAGACTAAAGAAGCAGTAACATATTGTATGTATTTTTTTTAAATCATTTATTTAGATCAAATGTGTCTATTATTCAATTTATTGATTTACACCAAAAAAGATTAAATAAAAAATATGTATTTTTGCGAATTAATTGTTTTTATTACTTTTTAAAGGTAAAGTTGGTAAAAACCTAATTCTTGATTACTTATTTTTAATCAGCACAGCCAAAACGATATTCACTTCGTTGGCAAAACTGTTGCTTACGCTTTAAGAAAATACATGGAAAATTCGCATGATTCATAGCATCAGGATATTGTTGGGCAGCCAAACAAAATGCTCCGTATTGGGCATAAACAGCTTTTCTCTTTCCAATGATAGGCTCAACTCCAACCTTTTCAATATTAGGCCAATCGTTACAAGTTAGAAAATGTGCCGTTGGTTGAGTACTTGAAAATTCCAACCATCTACCCGTACAAGGATGGATTACCTTACAAATAGGCATGATTTCGCCAACGGTATCAACACAATAATGATTATCAAATCCCTTGTTGGAATGACTGAAAAATTTCTTTAAACGCTTTCCCAAATTGACATATTTTCTCAAGTCATATGGTGTATATTTGACAGGTCTCAAACTTCCAGTTGGTATTTGCTCATTATCGCAATCAACAATTCTTCTACTTTTTATCATAATGTTATGCTGAAAAAGACCCTCTTTTCGGGAATTATGACCAGCCAAATTTAAAAATAAATAATTTGCTATGTTAACGGGAGTTTTTCGCTTCGTTTTAGCTCTAACACAGATACTAAGTTTATTATCGTCATCCAAAGTAAAGTCTATGCTGGCGGTTAATTTTCCCGGATAGCCCTCAAAGCCGTGAGGACTAATATGCTGCATAGTTATGCCATTTGTATTTTCTTTTACTAATTCCCATATCATACAATCAAAGCCAATAAATCCTCCATTTATTTGATGTTTGTCTTTGAGATTTTTGTTTATCAAATATTCATTGCCATCCATTGAAAATTTGCCTTCGCCAACATAGCTTGCTACTCTACCCACCGTAGCTCCGATTAACTTGTTCTTATAATCAATATAACCTTGTAAATTATCGAAACCCAAACACACGTCGTCCAAATTGCCATATTTGTCCGGATATTTAATACTTTGTATTGTTGCGCCCCGTGTTATTATACTTACAGTCATATTGTTGTTGTTGGTCATAGTATAACGATATACCTCGATAGTTTTAAGTGAAAGAGGATTTATAGCTTTGCCAAAAGAAGTTGTCTCAATTATTACCATCTTTGAAAAGAAACTTAACAATTTCGAATTGAAATCTTTTTAAACTTTTGTTTTATTTTATTGATATTTTTTTAAATGAAGTTTTGGTATATCAGAATAATGAAATTTTAACGTATTTATACGTATGTATGTACATAAAAATACGTACACTATGTGGGGTTCACATATGTAGCTTAAAATTCGAAAATGTGACCGACAGAAAACTTTCCACAGCCCATTAAATATCCTTAAATGGTGAGATAGATTTTCGGCGACCTTTAAAATTTACAAGTTTGACATTTACGTAATGTCTTATTACGTAAATTATACAGACTTTTGATTTAATATTGTATTTCAATTACTGTCTGCTACAAATTAAACTTTTGAAATGTTTAGATTCAAATTTAAAATAAGTAAAATACATTTTATTGAACAATATATATAAAAAAAGAAAAAAACAAATAAAGACAACTTAAGGTCACAGCAAATTAACTTTGCTATTGTCTATCCGCTGTTATATAACTAATTTTTTGAAGCGATAAAAAATGGCGCCAATTTTGAATAAATTTCTTCCGGAAACTAAAACAAAAAGTAACTCTAGTAGTATGATGTGCACTTTTTTATGCATTTCACAGGTGGCAAATAATAAGCATTCGATCCGGCATCCCTTATTTAGAAAAAAATCGATTTAGTGTTGCTAAGTTGCAAAAATGATTGGTAACAAATTTTGCTGGAGATTAAGAATATTAATTTTAACTTTTTTTAATTGTATATCAACCATAATAATAAACAAATAAAATAATATTTATAAATATTAATAGTCTGTTGATAATATGTCTGTGAAAACTGTTGTTGATGATAGAAATTATGCGTCAGTTGCAAAAGGCTCCCTATGTTAAGACATAAGTAATGTACAATTAGTCAGAGAGACATCGGTTAGTACCATCTTGAGAGCACACCTTTAGTATCTAGCAAATTTAGTTTTTGTTTGTCTTGCTTAAATTCCACAGTAAATTGCTTGAAATGATTGAACATTCTATAATAGATATTCCATTATAAGGATAGTACTTGTTTTATGGAAAGATATAATAGCACAAGCTGGCAACATTGTCGACCACTTTTACTCAATTTATAAAATTCTCTTGCCTTCAATACATTCGTTTAGGAACAGAATCTACAAGAATCAAAAATTCCTAGTGGTATTAACTAATTTAAGTGCCAAATCGAGAAACAATATTAACACGCCAAACACAGTCGTAAATCGTGTTGTTAACAAACACATAAATTATTATATTTTGCCCAGAATTGTTAAAGTAAAAGCTTCAAAGTGTTGAACTTGCCACAGTTATACTTGCAGGCCAACTCAGGTTCGTCGAAAAGTCAAGCATCTAGCAAAATGCCCGTAAGTAAAATATTACGAATATATCTACATTTTTTACATACATATGTATGTATGTACATGCATACAAGTTTTCTTTGAAAAGGTCAAGATGTTTTGATTATGGAAATAATTTTCTTTTCTTACTTCAAGGTGCACGAGTTTAAAGTGGAAATGACTTGTTCTGGTTGTTCCGGAGCTGTCGAAAGAGTATTGGGTAAATTGGGAGGTAAGATTTCTTTTTTATTAAATAGCAGTTGAAAATTAGTTTGACACGTCAACTGTAAGTGGATAATGTAGCATCTTTTAGAAAGGGCGTTAATCAAACATTTTTCTGAATTGTTTGAAAAACCTTTTGTATCAGTTTTTTATGTCTAAAGAGATTAGTGATCACTCCTTTTTGATTTATCTGAAAAGCAAAACTGTGGAAGCCACTTTGCAATTAATATATTTTAAATCAGAATTGAACTTTTAAATAGTAGGTGTAATTTATCGGTTTATTCTTATCAGGTAAAGTTTCTTGACCTGTATCTGTTGCTATCTGAAAAAAGCACGTACCACAGCAACTACAATGTTATCTTATTAATTGTTTGACGGAGTTTGGCAAATAACAATTGTTATTGTTAACATTTTTCTTATGATTTATAGCGCTTTTCAGAATTTTTACTTTTCTTTGTTTATAGATAAAGTGGAAAAAGTAAGTATTGACTTGGATGAGAAAACTGTACTTGTTACCTCGAATATGTCGGGCGAGGAAATCTTAGAAGTCATTAAGAAAACTGGTAAATCGGCTCAATATGTTGGTGTGAAAGAATGAAACGAAATGTTTTGCAAGTTTCGCAAAATTGCCAAACTGAAGTTAGAAGTTTAATTTTATTCTTATTTCCATGTAAAGAAATTTATTCTATTTTGAATTACACATACATCTGTGTTATTTTTTTTTTATATGTATATTTTACTTTCTTATGTAGTTATTTATTGTAAAAAATAAACGGAAAATTGCAATAAATAATTTTTTTAAATTATAAATTATTATTTGCTCAAATTTAGATTTTTAATTACTTGAAATTGTTCAAAATTATTTTACAATTTTATATTTTCAATCACATAATGTTCAGTTTTTTAAGAATGAAAGCCAATATGTTTTTTTTGCATACAATTAGTTTGGTGAATCGTTTCTTGCCATTTTTTAGAAGAAAGTAATTTTAAAATTTTTGGGATATTTAAAAAAAGCATGACGAAATGAAAAATTCAAACTGCTTGCAGAACATATTCATACTCGTTTGTAATTATTAACTAACAAATGCAAAAGTTATAAGATTTCAAGGTATTTGTTGTTATTGAATTTTCAAAAACATTTTCTCCACAAAAATGTGAAACCTTTACAGAAAATTTATAGCTTAAAAGCAACACGAAGTCGAATTGAACTGAGTTTCACGATGATTATACGAGTCAAACTATCAAAAATTATTACAAATATTAAAACTTTAAAATAAAATTATATACATTTTGCTGCATGCAACAAAGTTGTCAATCCTTTATTTTTTGTAAGTTAATTTTGAAGTTTCGAAAACGAAATGTTTGTTTTCAAATATGATAGTTCTAATTTTTGAGAGATGTGATAAGAATTGCAGACTTTTACAAGAAATCATAAACAAACAAAACTCAATTATTAATAATAAATAAATTTTTTCTTAAAATATCGATTAATGGCCGAAAAATAAAATAAATAGAAAATCTTTAGTTGCGGTTAGTTTTTCAGTTACTAATTAAAGATTTTTGTCTTGAATTGTGCAACAAGCAAAATGTATGCCAAATACAAACATACAATGATAATTTAAAACATAAAAATTTAGTTACAAGAAACACTACAATATTAATAAATTATTTGCATACAATTAAACGAGTTAATAACCGGCACAACAAGAGATCTATTAATGAATAAGTTATAAAGAAATCAAAGCAAACAAAAAATAGTAAAAATGATTTTAGTTTAGGTTTTTATTTCTTAAGCGTTTAAATCTTTTAAATAATAAATCTACATATACAATATATAAAATATTTCAAAAAGACATAAAGCTTTTAAAAAGCTCTCGAAGTTTTTATTTTATTCAATTAAAAATAAATCTAATTATATAAATGAAATTTACATACAATTTATATATACTTAACAAAATGTTTCAATTTTTATTAACGTTTTAAATAAATATTTACGTATTCCAATTGTGTTTGACTGTTTCTTTTCTTATATAACTGAGCTTAAGTTACGTTTGCAAAATTTCTTCCATTTTCCTCACACGTTCGTTGAGCCTATAAATCATCATTATAATTTTCGCTATATCGTGTTTTATTTCGTCTGAAGTTAAAGTGGTCTTTGAATTCATGTTTGTAATCTTTTGAGTAAGAAAAAAGTAGACGTGGTGAGCATTAAAAACTGGAGGCACTTCTAAGAGTTTTTGATTAAAATATGGTAAATAAATTTACAAGTTCTTTAATTTTGTAAACATTGCAAAATACGGTACCATTAAAAGGCTTTATTTTGTACTCGTATCTGCACAATGTGGAATATTTGCAGATAATAGACGCTTTATTTATAACATTTTAATATCTGATAAGATTCTAAGCCCGTAAAGATAATTCAACCTAATAAATAAAAACGCTACTGGCAAATAGTTGAGGCGGAACTGAATATGGTCTTGTTGTCAAACTCAATTGCAAACTTTACAAGTGTATAAAAAACAAAGACTTCTAATACATGGTTTAAAAATATTTATTGAAAAGAATTATTCCCATAAATTGTTTAACCCAGTTTTGCAATACTATTAGCAAAATTTGCAATAAATATGTCCTTCAAAGTTTTTATAGACAAAAAGAAAAATTATTTCATAAGTTTCTGTTTTAAACTAATCAAATAAATGAACACCCAACAAAAAATATAGAAAAGTTAAGCATGAAAACCAGCAACTGGTGTCCCAAAATTATATAATTGTATCGTCTGTCCCGCGATACCGAACGTTAACGTATGAAGTATTTTAAACAAACAAATTGTTTTTGAGACTACGGTCTCCAAATTTTCCTTTGCTAAGTTCACCAGCCGCAATAATGAATTGCAGCGTTTTGGGATTGTGTCCATTAGTTTGCTTTGAATGAGTTGTCTGTTATTCAAAAGGTTGGCGAACCTTAATATTCGATATCGTGGGAAGGGCTTTTGGAAAACAGTTTACTTTTTATTAAGGCATGTTATAGACATTTTCAGTTGAAAGTAAAAAGAATATTTAAATATTTTTAAATAGCTGAAGGGTTTCTTAACAAAGATTTGCTGTCAAAGCTTTTTAAAAAATTAGCAAAACTTTGAAATATTTTAAGCTAAAACGCTTTGGAATATATGTATAAAAAAAACCGTATAATAAAAATTAAAAATATTTTGAACTAATATTTTTTAAATTTTGCTTTTTTGGTGAGTCGGTGGTATAATCGTCGAAAAAGTTGTTTTTCCTTTCGCTAAAATTTAGCAAAGATGAATTACTATTTGTACTTAAGTTGTGTGTGGATGCTGAAGATGAAGCCGGTATGTAAGTGGAGGTTTTATTAATATATTCACTTTCAAGCACCTGAATATTTTCGCCACGATTTTTGTATGCCATTGACTGTCTGGGATCAACTAATATTGATTGGTCGCTGGCATTGGTCGATGTCACATTGCAGGAAGAGATCTGCGATGGATGTGGTACAATGCCACTCTCACTTAAAGTTTCTTGAGCCACTTTTGCTTCGTACAATGAAATATCGTAGGTATGTAAATTAGATTTCCAAACCAATAGCTGTTTAAATAAGTTTTTTTTTGTTAAATGTAGTATGTATAATTATTTATGGGTTGAAGGTTTTTTATTGAAATTCTCACCTGTTTATCTTCACCGGCCGAAGCAAATTGTGAGCCATCGTGATTAAAAGCCACTGTGGTTACTTTTCCAGTGTGACCTGTGAGGGTATATATGGGTCTACCTTCTAATAAATCTAAAATTTTCATAGTCTCATCGTCACTTGCAGTCAATAAAAAATTTCCATTGGGATGAAAAGCCAAATCGTTAACAACTCCATTATGGACTTGATATAACTGTATTAGTTCCTGAGCAACTAGATCAAAGATTTTGATCCGATGACAAGTCATCGCTACAGCCACTACAGTGCCATCAGGATGCCAGGCCACCTGGCGTCCCATACCCTTTTCTTCAGTAAAACAACGTATACATTCACCGGAGTTGACGTCATAGATACGTAAAGATTTGTCATCGCCACACGATGCGATCATTTGTCCATTTGGACTAAATTTAGCCGCTCTCACCCAATTGGTATGATAGGCAAATGATGTGAGAAACTTTTTCTGGTTTACACGCCATAGCTTAAGCGATTTATCATCCGATGCCGTTACTAACATTGTGCCTGTTGGATCGAAGTCTACTGATCTGACGGGTTTTCCATGAGCTAAAAATTCTCCCGATATACCCTTTAATTTGGGCTCCCATATCTTTACAGTTTTATCTTTGGAACAAGAAGCTACTAATCTTGATTTAGGTGACCAGCTGACACCATAAACACTGTCGTTGTGAGCTGAAAAGCGTATGCATCTAGCCGCTTGTTTTAAGTCCCATAATATAACCGAAGAATCTATTTGTTAACAATAATTAAAGCCATATCCACACATACATATGTACTTAAAATGTACCTAAAGAACTTGTAGCCACTTTGGTGCCCTCTGGGTTAAAACACAGCTGCGTAATTCCTTGACTATGTCCCGTGAAATGTCTTTCGAGACATGGATCAGCGAAATTGTCATTTTTACTCATATTTAAAGTTTTATAAAGAGAACAATTATTTTCAATATTTTTTTTAACAAATTTTGCGCTTTATTTGTCGGTTTATATTTGAATAAAACCCGACAGAGGGCTTAAGCATATTATTAGCAATTCAACTACAGTGCTACCAGATGTTAGTCATAAGCAAAACTTGAGACTTGCTCTTGAATATTTCCACGTAAACAGATGTGCGGGCAACAAATTATTTAAGCTATAACTGTTCATTAAAAATTCAAAACCAAAAAATATATTTGATTGTTAATATTTTTTAACAAATGAAGGACTGTGTAAATATGAAGTCATCTGAGATTTTTTTTTTAACCAGAGTTGGCAACACATTTTTATGTAAATATTTTCTTTTCTGTGCTCTCATTTCATCGAAACCAAAGTGTCATTTTTGACATATTTGTATGTACGCACTGGGAATCGATAACACCCAAGTACACTACAAGAGCCAAGATTTTTGTAAAAGGCTCAAAAAATTAAAAATAATTTGTTCTAAAGGATTAGTGTCAGCTTAATCAGATAACATGGCTTCACTTATTTTCATGAGGAATGTGCAAATGACAAGTAAGTAAATTGTACGCAGTTAGAGTTTTATTCCAATGGAAAATGTTGGGCTCAAAAACTTATGTAATGCATTTAAAGCAAGAGGAAACCTTCTCTACGATAAACAATGTATTAAATAATATGTTTTATTTTTTTAATAAGAACAACAAGCCAATGGCCTCTTGGGTGTGTTGTGTTTGCGTGCCGCAAATTATTCAACTGACGGTCCACGTCCCCTTAAAACCACGAACTTGGGTGCCATGAAACGCGGTACAGGCGGACGCAGCAGCTTTAATGGTGTTGTTGCCACTGTTTTTGGTTGTACCGGTTTTTTGGGTCGTTATGTTTGCAATAAATTGGGGAAATCAGGCACTCAAATGATTTTACCATATCGTGGGGAAGATTCCGATGCCACACGCTTGAAAGTATGCGGTGATTTGGGACAAGTTCTTTTCCAATTCTATCATTTGTGTGATGAAGAATCCATACGCAAAGCTGTCAAATATTCTAATGTTGTTATTAACTTGGTAGGACGTGAATATGAGACGAAATGTTTCACCTTTGATGATGTTCATGTTGAAGGCGCACGACGTATTGCGCGGTAAGTGTTGCGTATTTTTTTTTAAGTTTATTTGTATTGTACTTTCTGTAGCATATGCCGTGAGGCTGGTGTGGAGCGTTTGATTCATGTGTCAGCCCTAAATGCTGAACCTCATCCCAAAAGCCATATAATGGAAAATGGCAGCAATTTCTTGCGAAGCAAATATTGGGGCGAACAAGCAGTGCGTGAAGAATTTCCCCAAGCAACAATCATACGTCCTTCGGACATATATGGTTCAGAAGATCGTTTCTTGCGTTATTACGCCCACGTATGGCGTCGCCAATTCCGTTCAATGCCCTTGTGGTACAAAGGTGAACGCACTGTAAAACAGCCTGTTTTTGTTTCGGATGTAGCACAAGGCATTGTTAATTGTGCTAAGGATCCTGACACAGCTGGCCAAGTTTATCAAGCTGTGGGGTAAGAATTTCTTCTCACTTAATTTGGTCACTAAATGACTAATATTTTGTTTAAGTCCCAAACGGTATAAACTGAGCGAATTGGTAGACTGGTTCCATCGCCTTATGCGCAAAGACGAAGAATGGTGGGGCTATAGACGATACGACATGCGTTTCGATCCTACTTTCATTTTGAAAACTAAAATTAACGAAATGATATGCCCTGGCCAGCCTATTGCTGGTTTACATTTGGAACGTTTAGAATTGGATTGTGTAACCGATAAGGTGCTCAGCAATGTTCCCACCCTAGAAGATTTAGGAGTCCAACTAACACCAATGGAAAATCAAGTCCCATGGGAACTGCGTCCCTACCGCGCTGCCTTGTATTACGATGCAGATTTGAATGAATTCGAAACACCTTCACCACCAAAAACTATTGCAGCACGCGAAGAAAGTCGTTTATTTGCATAAGATGATCGTGTACATCACCGTAACAAAAAAATCACCACCAATGTTTACGATGGGAAGAATATAAATCGCTTGGTTAGTTGGTGGTGGCCATTTCGACGTTTGAAAGTAAAACACCTACGTTTTCGCGAAGTGTTATTTGTTATATTGGTGGTGCGTTCATTATGGTATGGTGTTTTTAGTGAAGAGTATATAAATGATATTGAAAATTTTATTAATTATTTTTATTAATGAAACTGTCTAGCCGATAACTATCCATAAAATATAATTTATAAATATGTTGATCTAAATAAATATAAACCAACTGAGTGTAACACTCATTCTAAAAAATATGTAGTTCAATCATATAAATATCACTGAAAGAGATCAATCAGTAAGTTTTTGTTTCCCTGAACATTTGCTGCAAATTTTTACAATATTCATGTTTATTACCGTTCTCAAAATCTCCGAAAGTTTGTTAGAGATTAAAACAAATTCGAGTGGTTTTCCTTTAATTTATTAAAACTACATTTAACTTGTTTGAAAAAATAGCATACTTTTAGGAATGAGATATAAACAATTTCCTTATAGCAAGTCATTGTTGTAAGCAGAATATTTATTTGGCAGAGTATTGAAAAAAAAAATATTAAAACAGAATTGCTTTTATAAAAACATTTTTTGTACTATTTTTCAAAATTTATTAAATAAAAAGCGAATGTAAAATACACAAAATATAGATTTTTAAATTAGCTTCAAGGGAATATCAGTTGTAGATTTTTATTCGGAATTGTTTTGCGTTTTAGCCATAACCCATTACACTTATATTTGAAAAAATTCACAATTTTTCGAACTTTTGCCAGATTAAATTTGTAAAAGTTCAAATTGAAATTAATTCTTGACGTCCTATTTAGTAATTTTTTTAAATTTATATGCCAATATTTAAGTTCTTCTATATAAAATGAGTTAAATAAACCTTTAATGGACGAAAAATATATAAGTCAGTAAAATCCTAAGGAATGTTTTCAGCAAGAACTTTTTTCATTAATATATAGGGAAGTTCTGAAAATCGCATTTTATAAAAGTGATGTGAAATGTAGGAAAATGTTGTGACTTTAAAACGTTTAGCTACGCCAACAAAGTTGTTACACCATTTCGTTGCCTTTTCGACTCTTCTATCATAATCTATCAATTTGTTGTTTATTAATTTGTTGGGCAATTGGTTATTTCATTTAGAGTAAATACTTTACAATTAAAAAGATGTCTAAGAAATTCTGCTGAAAAATGTTATTTACTTTCGCGATTTTTGTTGTTGTAATTTCAAAACAATACAAATATATAAAACCGCTGTTTGCAAAAAGTCATTCGTGTGATTTGAAACCAATGGGTTTCGGAGCAGGCCTGTATAACAAGAATTTTAATTAAAATGAATTCAAATATAACAAAAGCAAATTTTAATTTAAACGAATTGCCTTTAATTTAATTTTAAAATTAGTGTCTTATCAGTGCTTAAATAATTGTATGCATATCTTTCAAATTATATGTGAAGATACCTTTAATAATCCGTTTTAAGAAAATGAAACTACGCCCACAAGTTGAAAGTTTCTTTCTTTTCAAACATTTAAATCTTATTTTCTTTATTTGATTTGAAATTCATAAATAAACATTAATTGAATAATTCATTAAGTGCATAATGTTTTAAAATTTATGTTTTTTAAATGACTTTTTTAACGTAATACATTTCAAAAGTAATACGTGCGAATACTTGTTTGTTTTTAATGCTAGTGACTAAAATATGTTAATAATATAGGGTTTATACATATAAAGTGTCATCAAATTAAGTACAGTACTTAATAATATAATAAACAAAATGATTTATAAAAAAATATTTTAAGCTAAGCTAAAACACAATTAAATGAATATGATTAGCAAAGAAGTTTATTGATTAAATTAAACAAATTAATTATTATTTTTTTTTTAATTTTGTAAAACAAAATCTTACAAGATTGTTGTATAACAATATAAATCACTTTTCGAATTAAATTCAGATCATTTCAGTTGACTATAAAATATTATATCCATCACTCTTAAGCACTAAACTATTTTTTTTTTGTCGAAGTAAAACTTAAAGGAAGATTTATTTTCTTAACATTCAATTAAGTATAAATTAAACAAAACAAATAATCAAGAGTCTTTTGCTCATAACACTGACTTCTTAAGCAGGCTGCTATGAAGACGCTATGAATAGGGTTTTATAGTTGTATGCTGACAATGTAGGGAGGATAAGGAATACACTAAGTAGATTTTAAAAAGCAAACTTATTAAAAATAATGCGCAGAGATGACAAACAACCAAGGCGTGCCGTAACCACAAACACTATTCACTTTTCTCGGCACCATCTGTTTCAGATTTCCCTTGATATTTATTGTTGTCCTTAGTTACTTCATTAGGCTCTTCTTCTGTTATGGCCGGTGTATTGAGATCATGCTCAAACTCATCTAACTCATAGTTAGTGTCATGTTCCACGGGTGACCAGTTATCAAAAGCCAGCAAATCAAAATCTTTGGGCAGTTCGCTACCGGTAATATCGCCTAGACGGGCCCTTAAGCGCTGGGATATTCCCTCTAGTTCGGTGTATTTACGTTTAATTGCCTGCCCGAGATTCAAATGTGTCAAATCTAAGGTTTGTTCGAATTGATCAATTACAGAATCAACTGTTAAGCCGGCTGCACAGTTTGTTGCAGCTGGTGCTGTTTGCGGATTGCCACAAAATGCCGGTATGATTTCTTCCAGAGGTTGGCAGCGTAACATTAATTGACCATTAACGCGACCATTAAAATCGACAATATTAAAAGTGCCAGCAATATGTAGGCCTCTTTCAAATGCACTCAAATCTAGAGCGGTTAAACCTATAGTGGCATCTTCCATGGGTGTGGGTGTGTTACGTCCTTGACTCATATCAAGCGATGATTTTTTCAATACTTTTAAAATGAATAGTTTTTGCGGCTGAAATAGAAAACAATAATTTAAATTCCATTCAATGCTTTAAAATAATTAAAGTTAATAACATAAAAAATATCGTTTGTGATTTGCGCTTAACAAAATACCAACAATTTTCCAATATCTTTCAAACTAATCTTAAAATCGTATCTTTTTTGCCAATTTTATTTCATTGCTGTATAACTACTTTTATACAGTATTTATGTATATATTTCAACCTAACCTTAAAGGTATATTTATAATCATTGCATAACATTAATATGCTTTAAATTAATAAAATCTCGATTTAATAAAAGTATTATATTTGACAAATATGATAATAGCAAATTAGTCGCAGTAATGATTAAACCCTTTATAATATACATATAGTTAATATATTCGTTTTAAGCCTAACCTCACAGCAATTTTTATTATAAACTATATCTGTGCCTCATCAGATTATTTACACATTATCAATGCAGAGAATGGGCGGTTTAACGACGATGAGAAATTTTTTTTTTTTAAATTTCCCTAATTCTCTCTGTGACTAGTTTGCTACACGATCTATGCCTTCTCATAAAATAAAAAGCAGCAACGTGTAGTTTATTCCAAATTACACAAAAGATCCGCAAACAAAACAGTTACATATTTCAGCAAATCATTTAGCCAGTACCAATGAGGAACAAAACACTTCTAGACCAAAAAAAAAAAAAGAACACAACCCTGACTGCACTTGATGACGCCAGAGGTGATTTGCTATTTACATTATTTATGTCCTAAAAGTTTTGTTAAATCTAACCTCACAGTCAGCTCATCTAAGCTATTATTTTAATTTCAATTAAAACCTTTTGATACTTTTCAAACTAACCTCAAAGTGTTTCCCTCTTTTGTTTTAGTTGCTAGCATTTAAATATTTTTTTTCCAATTTTAAATTTAGATTGGGAAACTTCTTTTTTTCTGTTTAGCTTCTTTTGTAAGTAATACTGGATACACTAATGAATTTGTTCCCTTAATTAACACATTATGCACCAGATGCTGTCATTTTACTTAATTAGGTTATACTTACAACTTTCAAATAATCTGTGGACACAGCCAAACGAAAACGTTGCTGCCACTGCGGCTGCGCAGACTTCTCCACTATATTTGTGGCAAATACCAAGCCCTCGTGTGATTTGTATGTGGGATATTGGCCCTCATCTGCTTGGAATGTTACGTAACAATTGGGAGCCTCATTTGGCGGAAAACGTTTAGAAGTGTTGCGTTTCGAGTGACCTTTCTTGAGCTTCGCGGCTTGATTTAATGATAGACCAAAAGCTCTTTGAATTTCTAGGGAAAATTTAAAAAGTTTTAAGTTCGCAGGTTTTAGAGCTTTTGATTCCCTTGAGCTGCCTAAAGACGGAGTTGCAGTCCGGTCTGTGAAGCGACCACTAGCTGTAGATGTGGCAGAAGTCATAAGGGCTCTTTGCAACATATCCAATAGTTCTGTAGTTTTCTGCAATTTTGATGAATTCTTTGGGGGCGTAGTTTGCTTGTTAGAGGTATGAGCTTTAGATGTGGTGGGTATTTGCAAGGGCTGCAAATTGTTAATAAAATTTATTTCTTCTTCTGAATTTAAAGACGAAGCTGAAGTCAGTTCAAAACCTCTTGTTGTTCTCAGATTTTTAATCTGTTCATCGCTGCCCACAGCCAATAAACACTTAATTTCGCCCACGTTTAAGCCAGTTTGGCAATTTATAACCGGTGCCCAAGCATCTATTGATATGACCGGCAACTGAATAACATCTAAATATTTGGATTTTGCTCGTTATTAAATATAAATTTTATATTTACCTTTCCTTTGCACACATGATTTGCTATGGCCGCATCCCGGTAGGCAATAAAAAATTGATGCAAAGGCATCCGTACCACACCCAAAGGTTTAGCGCCTTCTTTGGCATTACCATTGCCATCGTCGCTGCTCATGCGTTGCCACAATTCCAAATGTAAGAATTGTTTGTCTACACTTTGCAGAAACTTTTCATCAATGATAATGGCAAATTGCTAAAGACATAAAGATAGATTTTTCAAATTTATAAATCTGTTTCGTTTATTGTTTGTCAATGCTCTAACTTCTTGGTAATTAAAGTTGGATAATCCATCGCCTTTCACGGTAACCGGTTCATCCACCCAAAAACGTCGACATATTAAAAATGCTTCGGTTTGCAAAGATATTTCAAAATTTCTTGTTTCATTGGCACTTATGAAGCCCTTGAGTAAACGGATCTTAGAGGTTTCATTTTCAAAATTTGTAGTCTTCAATTCAACATTGTTATTTTTTTCGGAAACTAGACAAAAATAAAAAATGAGAAAAATTTTTGAAATTATTATAAAAAGCTTGGGAACTAAGAAAGACAATATTATTAATTATATTTGTTCAAATAATTTTACAACTAATTATGTACATACACATGTATGTAGTTATATTAAATTTGAAGTTTTATCATAAACTGAAATTTAAATGCCCAAACTAACTTTAAGGTTATGTTGGAATAATCTGTTAAAAAGTGTTTAAATAGAAAATTTATACTGAAATTTAAATGGCCAAACTAACTTTAAGGTTATGTTGGAATAATCTGTTAAAAAGTGTTTAAATAGAAAATTTTTAAAGATTAGGTGGCAAATGCTTTAAACAGTTCAATTTTGTTTTAGAAAGTTGTTCTAATAAGTCTGTTTAAGCAAAGTTTTGTTTTCCTGTTAAGTTGCAGTAATTAACTTTGAGGTTATGTTTCTCTTAAAGCCTCTTCGGCGTACCGTAAAATTAAGCACTTTTATGTTTCCAGACAAAGTCGAAATTAAATATCGAATTATATTTGACGATAGCCAAATTAGCTTAATTTGAAATAAAGTTGATATCTTTATGAGTTTCTCTTAATTGTCTGAGTATTAATTTACAACTTGCTTTTTTTTATTAATAACCTTCAAGTTCCATTCCTCGATTACAAGTAATTGTTGTTTCTTTTTTCAATTTTCACAAATTCCAACTGCGTGGGAAAAACAAAATTGTTTGAAAAACCTATTATCAACTATTTACAAAATGCCGTTCGTAACAAGCTGAACATTTCAGATTTCAATTTGAAATTACTTAATTTTGTCATGCACTGTACATTTAAAGGTCACAATTAGCTTTAATAATTTCTAAAGCATATGCTAAGGAGCGACGAGAAAAAGCTGCACATTCAAATCCAACTTAAAAGTGGTCCAAACATACACACATACATAATCATAGCGGGTAAACTTGACATTAGAACAATAAAAATTCTGCGAATTCCAAAGTTTTTACTGTAATCAAAAACAAATAGTTTTAATCTTGAACTGTTGACATTCAAAGGAGGATAAAACAAACAAAAATACATCAGTTGGGCTCCCAATTTCACTTCTTATAAAGTCGCCTTGGAAAAGCAAAATCCCAAATCATTTTATGTATTTGCTGCCTTAAGAACAGTAAAGCTCTAAAGAATCTTGTGAGTTTTTCAGAGAATAGCCTTTTTTTAAATCTTAAACTTGTGTATGACCCAGTCGTCATTAATGCAGCTTATGTTTGTGTAGTGTCTCAGCATCTGAATGAGCACATTTCTCACTCGTGGTGAGTACTTTATAAAGCTGCCCGACAGAGTCCATTGTTGAAATATTTTGTTCGTCTTTTTTCTCAGCTACAAACATATACACAAGTGGAGAATTTAGTTCTGCTTTTTGCGGCTTTTGGACTGTAGTCTAATTGTTGTAATGATTTGTTAATTGAACGCACACATCTGCAATTCTTCATGCAAAATTGTTTATTTGTGTAGCTGTTTTAAGTGTGTACCTGTCCCTGGTTGATGTAATAAGACATATTTGCCCGGCCTTCAGACCTCGCTTTCATTTCCTTTTCTCTAAAGATACTAAGATCATATGCAAAGTACACTAAGAGTTTGTGAAATGTGATGATTTTTAAATGTTTAACCCATTTTGAGTGCCTTGATGGGTGAATTGGTAGAGAGTTCGAGTTCAGAGATATTTCAATTCCCATATAAGGGCAGCAGACAAGCGAAAAAGCTTCAAAGTATTTCTGTTTGTTCATATACAAAATTTCTAATTAGTAGTAGTGACATTAAACAAAAGCTGTTGCAGAAGATTTCTGGCTGTACATTTTTAAATTGTTCCTCCAAAATAAATTTTAATATAACTGAGATACGTGTTTAGTAACGCTACTTTTTTTTACGGATAACTTGTTCGAAATAAAACAAGATCGGGAGCCAAATCACCGCATTCGAAATCGACTACATCTTCTTGAAGAGAAAATGTTCGGTTGTTGGAATTTTATGGATCACGGTGCTCCATTGTAATTTATATTACCTACTACTAAGTTTTTCATACGAATATAAAAAAGAAATGAAATAAAAATTAAATCAAAAAAGAAGTACTTGATTTCGAATGCACATGAAGATAATTTCGAATTTAAAAATTGTTCAAAAACAAACTGGTTTCTTACTCAAGCTGGCATTAGCTAAAGCCTTATTATATCTGGGGCATTTTATCATAACAGCTCGAGTCGAGTTTTAAATTTGAATCTAATTTTATTAATTTTAGGAAATATTTCAAATTTTGTTTGATAAAACTCTGACAGAAACTTATTTTCGTCTTATCTTGACTTAAGCTGTTGCGATAAAACTCTACAGTGGTATATTGTTTTAAAATGAAAATGATTCAAGACAGGAAATTCCAAATTGTTGAAGATATTTTTACTTTGATTGGTTGCCAGCATCTTATGAAACTGTTTAATAGTTTACAAAACATGCCTGCATGTATGCACATACACACATACATACATACATACATACACACACATACATACATACACACATACATACTTATGTATTTCAAAATAATAACTTTCAGAGTACATGTTTATAAAAGCATTATAATATTAAGTCCAGGTAAAGTCGATTAGATCAAGAAGTTGTCAGAAAAAGAAAACAATAGAAATATTTTAGCTTAAATTTCCTGGTGTGCTGATTTGCACTGGAATAAAGCACTAAGCGAGTGTTGTTATCGCATGAATAACTCTTAACTGAGAAACTGTGTTTATTACCCAATAAAGAATATAATACAGAATTTCACAACATTTCGATGGAAAATAAATTAGCTACATCATGGTAATTATGCTGGTGTTTAGTATGATTCATTTTTGACCGTAAACAATAACAAACTATTTAGGAGCTTTCTATAATTCAGCACAATTTCTTAAACCAAAAAAAAAAACCTTTGTTATCAATAATAAAAAATATTTAATGCATATAAAAAATATTTAATACTATGTGACAACAACGTGTTCACATTTTAATTTTTGAGTTAAAAAGAGAATTTTAATGAATAGATACTGCACAGGCTGTAACAAAGGAAATATATACTACAGGCATACGTCTGTGAGCAGGGATTTTATTTGTTCAACTAATACACAATTAAGTGAAATATATTCAGTTTTTAAAGACTAAACTTTGCACAGCGAGGCAATATATTTGAAATTGTCTTTAAGTGATTAATTAAAAAAAGACTAAACTAATTAATTTACATCTGCATGCGAAAGAAAAAAATCATATATGAAAATTCATCTATAAGAAATTATTTTATGGAAGACGGTAATGCAAAATGTGTTTCCTTATACACTGTAACAAATATTTGAATGCAAACATTATAAAACAAAACAACCAATAAGTTTTAGAAAATTTTTAGCCTCAACTTAACTATTGACAAATTAATAAATGAATTCTAAAATTCGTAAAATAAGTTGTGTTTTTTAAATATGGAAAAAACCGTTTAAAAATTATTTCCGAATAAGAACCTATTAAAATTTCTTTAATATCTTGTGTAATTTTTACTTTCGAAACTTCGAACTTCATTTCGAAATTTCAAACACGCGCAAAAAACACTATATTTTAAAATATTGTAGGATTTTTGTGAGAATCTATTAGAATTTATTTAATATCTTATTAAATTTTTACTTTCGGGCTTTTGCAAATTTCGAACATAAAACCACAAAAACTGTATTTTAAAAATATTTGTGAGTTTTAAATGACAACCTAATAAAATTTGTTTGCCGTTTTAGGAAATTGTTTAGAAATTAAAGCAAAAACAAATATGTGTAAAATATATTTTCGAATAAATACTATATAATAGAATAAAAAACTAAAAAGGAAAATACATGTGTAATTTTTTTTATCAATTTTCAGTTTGATCGAAAACATGGTTCAAAAATTATATACATCTAAACATAAAAAACTTTGTAAAAACCAAATAAAATAGAAAATTTTCAGGAACTAAAATTTTATGAATGTTTAAAACATTTTTAAAATTAAATCTCTTTTCTTGTACTTCCTCCGCTGACTATGAATTTTAGAATTTTTTCTCTTTCAAAGAAATTATGAAAATTATGAAATTTAAATAAAATAATGATGAAACAGAAAATATATTACAAAGAAAATAAAAAAGGAAAATTGTTTTCGGTTTTGCTGGTTGTTTGTGCCATTTGCAATACAAATTTTTTTATTAGAATCCAAATTGTTAAGCAAATAATTAAAATAATATAATAAAACACTTTAAAAGGCGATAGAAAGTCCATTATAATATCCATTTGTGGACTCGTAAAATGTTCAATATGAGAAGTTTTAAGGAAAGTGATAGTTACGATATCAGTAGTAGTAGAAGCATTTAATTGCAATCTTAGTCATTGTATTTTGGTATGTTTTAGATACAAGAAATTGTCAGCATAATATTCACCTTTATCTGTGCCACTGATACTGCTGTTGAGGCCCGCATTCGCTTGCAAACCACATTGCTGTGCCTGTTGCTGACCTAAGTTGTTGTTTTTATTCTTATCAGTTGTGGGAATTTTCTCACTATCACTGTCTGTGGAATTTTGTTTCGAAAAAAACTTTTCACGTTTTATTTTGGCAGATGATTTTAAAGCATCACGTTGCAGAGTAACTTTAAAATAAAGACAGGCCAAATGTTTGCCACGTCTTTGTATTTCAATACGCTTACACTGCTCCAGCAGCGAGTCATTATATAGATCATTTAATTCCAAAACACCCATGCCTAACATTTCGTTAAGGCAAGTGCCCGGCTCACGCCACCATACAGTAAAATGTACGCGTCCAAAATCTGGTACAGTTTCATTGGCATTTTCATCACTCCAATCGGCATTTATGTCCAGCTTTACACCACGCTCAGCTTTTTGAGCGAAACGGGTACATTGAGTTAGACTGTGAAACTTCTCCGATTCGAATTGCATTAAATGAAACATGTCATGGCGCGGCATTAGTTTAATTAGCTCATTTGACAGTTGACACTCCACGGTGAAAATGGGTTCAATTTCATTTTCAATAACATTCATAAACTGAGTACCTTCGGACTGTAAAGTCAAAGCTTCCATTTCCAACTGAATACCCGTTATTGTTTTAAAGATGTTGAATTTTGTAGCAGGCAACAAATCCTCTAAATTTTTGTTTTCCAAATTCAAATTGGTAACGTTTTCTTCCTCACAGTTGGTAAGTTCTGAAGTCAAATCAGTTTCACCGGCCAAATAAGCCACTAATTTAGCATCTAATTTCTTCATGGCTTCCACAATCTCTTCAGATTTTGTCTGTGAAGTTAAACGTTTAGGGATGTCACCTGAAACGGCAAAACGGAACAGAAAAACATCAATAATTTTTTGATTACCAAATGAAATGAAAACAATTAAATTGTCTATTATTTTTATTAAAATTAATTCCACCTTATAATCCTTGTTCAAAAGAAAAACAACAAGTTATACTTACCCGCTACAAAAAAATATTTCAAAAAATACGTCTGCTCCGTACAAAGTGTACACCAAAACAGTTACGTTAATCTGAGTCGAACCCCTAAATATAGAAAATAATTAATTCCCTTGGGTTTCATTTCATTCATACTCAAGTCGTTGATCGCAGTTTCTAATCTCTAAATCATTCTGTGTTGTATATAAGAATATTTCCCTTCTTTTCCGGCTAATTTTTTCTAGTTCTATGTATACTTAACTACATAAATATGTTAATAGTTTTGTGAAATTATCTCGTTTTATTAGACAAATCAGTGAGACGCAAATATTTAGAATTGAGAAATAAATACAAATTTTACTGATGGGATTTGCTGATAATTTTTAGAATCTTCTTATATTGTTTTAGTTTCGTAAAAAAATCATGTACATGAATTTCGATTCAATTTTTGTAGAGATAATGTGAATTTTAACGGGTTCAGAGCACTGGTGTACATTGACAAGAAGGCATTATGACAATTATTTAAATTTATTTTATATCTCCGCCTCGTGGACGGCGTTTTAAATGAACTTGTATGGGATCTGTTGATAATTAATAACTATTAACACATAGTACAGATGTTAAAAATTCGTACATAAGTTAGACAAATTGGTGACTATTATGACATACTTATGATTTAAAAAGTTAAAGTTTTTATAGAATGGAAACAGAATACATACATAAATATGTAGTATATAAAAAATGGCGATATTTAGGCTTTTCATACCGCAAAACTATTCTATAAATGCGTGTAACTGTTTCATAATTTTCTTTTAATTTTGAATGTTTTTGATAAGTTTTGAAACCAATTCCCTTTGTTCTATAGTATTACCCGGATTCATTTTTATTTTGGTAAGCTAATGCTTGATAAAAAAAAAACGTTTCAGTTCAATAAAAAAAAAACACTAGTAGAATTGAAGAAATTAAAATACGAAAAAATTTCAAAGCTCTATTCGGATACTGTTACAGAAAAAATTTACTACGTAAAGTAAGCGGTATGTAAGTCTCATAGCGTATTTCAAAATTTATCGCAACGTAATTTTTATTAAAAAAAAAAAATAGAAAAACGTTACTAATGATAAATGAATCGAATATCTCCTTAAGCTCTAGGTTGACTTTCAAACTTCTGTTAGACTTTTGAATATATTTACTTGCAGTTTGTCCATACTAATTATGTAGATAATTTTGGTCCGTGTGGAGTGAATTTATTAATGTTTCCCCTATTTCTAATACTCGTAATTTGAAAACTGCCTCACAAAAATATATAGAAATTGTTAATTTGTGCACAACTTTATCATTGTCGGGTCGATGACGATCTTCTTTAAAAAGGTATTTTTATTATAAAAGCGCAAAGAAATAAATAAGTATATGCTTATGTACATATTATACATACAGACATATGTATGTATTTACATACATATGTATTTGCTAGCAATATTTTTTGTTTTGTTTTGTATAAAAGTACTAATTTTACAATGAACAATGCAAGGCAAACATTTATACACGCTAAAACTAGGTATGTACAAGAATTTGGCTAGAAAATAAAAGATACATACATACATATTTTACTAATTATTTAAACGTGCAGTTGTATATGTCACCAAATTGCACAAAAATATATGTATGTACTACATAGTATGTATTTCTGTAAAAGTATACCAAATTTGTGAAAGTTCAATAAACTTTTTGTACTTCCAAGCTGAAGAGCGGATAACAAGTGAAATTCATTTCGCAACTGACTTTTGTTTTGACATTTCACAATGATGTAACAGCAACAGCATGCACCCATGTGGTTTTCGACAAACCTAATTTCATTATATGGGAAAAGAAACTTCAGTCATATATAGCATACATTTCCAGTTTCTGCAGATCAATCCTAATGAGCCAGGGTAGGTTTTAGTTTTGATTGATTTGTTTTAAATAATTTTTATACAATTATTTTAAACGTTTCCTTTTTTTAAGGAATCTTATTACCCAATTGTTGTAAATAATAATAGCTTGCTAGAATATGTTATTATTTAAACTTAACTGGCCCCATTGCTTTAAGCGGGTTAATTTGTATAAGCTGTTAACAGTGGCAACACTCTTTTCAACAAATCGTCAATATTTTCTGTCCCCTTCATTATACGGTTTTTTATATATTATTGGAGAGAATTTTTTTATTTACTTTTTAATGCATGTTGTTCTTTGTAGGCATGTGTTGAAAACAAAATTAAAAAAAACAAACAGAAAACAAATACATATATTATAAGAAAAACACATGTGTATATCAATATACGACATGTTTCAGTACTTCTTCGGACACACGCACACATGTATGTGTGTATATACATACATATGTAGTTATAACACAATATTGCATAATTTTTTTGTAAAATGTCTAACCGGCAAAAAAACAACAAGAAACGAAACGATAAACAATTACATATGTGTACGTACGTTTTAATTGTAATATTTTTAATTTTGGATAGTTCACATACATATTTATATATGTATATGCGCACACATACATACATACATACATGTGTATATTTAAAGGCAGTGTTTATGTATGTACATACATACATATGTCTGTAGATAACTATAAAAATCAATGTTAGCAAAGTACCTTGAATATCAGCCGATAACTTAGTTGTTTTGCCACCCAAACGGTGATGACGATTATGATGTTGCTGATGATAATGGTTGCCATGGATATGTTGTTTACCATGCATTATAACTTTTGTGTGTTTAGTTGATGCCACTGCCGAAGCAGATGCCGCTGCAGTCGGAGCAAATAACATCCTAAAACGTAGTTGTATTTCACCAGATTTCTCTACTGATTCTTCAACTCTGTTATAAAGAGCGCAAACCTTTGTTTTGTAATTAAAATTATGACCTTTGTTAATGTTATGGTTGAATTTATTAATTAATACTAACGGCAAATTGAACTGTGCTTGTCCCAGGGGCTGCGTTCTCTTCAAACAACTGCCACTATCACCAGTAACAAAAATTTTAATAGGTTTACAAGAACGCAAGTATTCTAAGAATAGCGCGCCATTCGTACAAATACGGTACCGCAATTTATTATTGGCAGACAAAGACAAGTATTGCCGTTTAGTCTGTTGTTGATGTTTATATTTATGCTCGTTATTTTGATGCTGCTTTTGAAATTTCTTCTTATATTTTCTTTTCTTTTTTAATTCAAAATGTTCTGTTTGCTGTTTTGGTTGTTGTGCTTTACAGCTGATAGATATATTAGCAGCTTCTTCTTTACGTTCCCCCCACCAAACAATTTTCACATTTAGTCGATTACAAATTTCTATTTCTTTTTGCAGTTCGCTGCACTGCTCATTATTATCCCCTAAATTGTTTTCAAATTTTTCATTAGCACTTACACTATTTTGGTAATTGTTATTAATTGTGACATTTTGCAATGATGTGTCATACGAATATTGTTTAGTTTGTTTTATAATCTTTTTATTTTCCACCAATATTTGATTTTCTGGTAATTTTCCACTGCTTAAATTAAGTTGAGTGCCTGTGTTTTTAGTTGTAATGAACTTTATGAGACTCACTTCCAATTCCAAATACCCTTGCAAATATTTTGTATCACTCTTTTCATACTCTTTTATATATTGGACATTCGCTGGAGGTAAATTATAAACAAAATCATTCATAGTTAAAAGCCATTTTGATGAAATCTTATTTAAAATCAATTTTTTACAAACAAACAAAAAATGGGCAACTAGTTTTTTATCCTTTTAATGGAAAATTTTAGGTATTCTACACACACACTCGTATTGTACGCACCAAAAATGTTTGCTTTTATTTTTCAATAGTGCTTGCCCTTCCAGAACATTCATTAGGAAGACACTAAATTTATTAAACAGCGCAAGAAATGTATTAAGCACCGGCGCATAATATTCACACATGCAAAAACAAATCCGGGTTTTCTGATTTTGTTGACATTTCTTTCGATAGTAAATAATGATGCCACTTTGTTTTAAAAAAAATTAAGGAACAGAACTCAAAACAAGCACTTACATACATATTTAAAAAATGGTAAAGATAGTAGTAGGTAATTCAGATTCCAAAATATTTAAAAGCGATCACAGGAAATAAAAGTGAGGTGCCATACTATTACCAGACAGAAACTTGAAAGAGCACTATTTAAATAATTCAGAAAACACAACTATTTGTAAAAACACTCGTAACAGAAATCTGTTTACCGCTTCTAAAAATAAGTATAAGAAAGAATTCTAGCATCAACAGAGAATTTATTTTCAAATCACAGTGTTCAGTTAATATTTTATATCATTTGGCAACATTAAAATTATTGTTATTTCTCGTAATTAGCAAAAATGTAGTGGAACAGAAGCTGGAAAGTACAATGCAGGAAGAAGGCATTCAACGTCAGAAGTATACAAGAAGTAATATTGTTACAGCAATTGACAGTAAAAGAAAAAAAGTAAGGAAACAAAAATCACTTTTCAAGCTAAAGCATCAATCACACAATCAAAAACAAGGAAACTCTGAAGAAAACCTTATTACTTTACCATATCAAAGTCATATTAAATCCCAAAAAAAAATTGTGCGTAGTCGGGAGCAATATATTAAACGTAAAATACGAAACTATCGTGTTAAAGAGCCACTGAAACTCATAGGCGGAGCTGGAATAGTACAAAAACGTAAACTAAAGTCCTATCATCGAGCTATACCCAATTTCTATTTTCGTTGTGAACTATGCCATGAATTCGAATCGAACGTTGCCTCATATGCCATAACACATTTAAACACGCTTCACGCCATTGAAAGACCAGCAATTTTTCGTTGTCCACATTGCGATGCCAAGCCATTTATAAAGAATCAATCGCTTCAGGAACATATTGCAACAATACACGAACAGCCAAAAAAGCGGGACTTCATTTGTCCAGAGTGTGACAAGACTTTCATTAAGAATTCACATATGCAAAAACATCTTCAGTCCGTGCACAAAATAAAGGAAGTACCTTTTAAATGCAAAGTTTCAAAACGACGAATCTTTTAACACACCCAATCAATGTGATTCACGTGGAAAATACTACATGGAATTGACAAATTTAAATAATTATGTGAAAGCATCACAAACTGCCCAAGGATTAAGTTGTTTTCACTGCGGTTATAGTTTGCGAGAAAAGGCGCTACGATGCTCATGTGAAAAGAGCAAAATGTAAGCCGCCCTGTTTTATATGTCGTTACTGTGAAGTAACGTTTTTTAAGCTAGTGGAGTTGGAAGAACATCAAGAGAAATTTCATTGTAAGAAGCTTAATAACTAAAAAGAGAAAATCTGTTCTTTTAACAAAAAGCATTCAGCATTTTAATCAAACCTTTTCTCACTGATTAGATATTTCAAATATACCTTTTCACATATATTTCAACTGCAGTACGTATAAAACTATCTGTTATATTTGTGTTTAATAAAAAAGATAAATTACTTTTTAAAAGATACGCTTCTCATTAAAACTCGGGCTGTTTTCATCTATTTTACGTTTCACTTCAATTGAATTGATGCGTATCATGGTATTGGGCGACCTTTGGAAATTAATACGCATATACTGTTTTCTGCGTTTCTTTTTGAAAATGGTTTTCGTATGGGTTAAAGTTTTTTCGATAATGGTAGCCTTGACATCCACCATACCCGGTTCTAGTAAAGGAGTACCAATAAAAGTGAAGTCTTTTGCACCTGCCAACAGCACCTTTTCCAAAAGTATTTCATCTCCTATAGTAGGCGGCCAATAACCTTCTACCAATATAATATCACCAGAGGTTACTTTAAATTGTTTGCCGCATAAGTGAACAACGGCAAACATGCGGCCCTCTTCATTTTTTGCCAGTTGTTGAAACACCTTTTCACAGACTTCATGACATTTTTCTTCGTCCTCCTTGGTAACTTGTTTAACAGGAGCCAGATCCTGTTGAGCCAATTTTGTTTGTTGACAAAGCTGTGGCGTAATACCTAAGCCTCTCATAGAATCTTTTAAAGAGAACACGTTATTTGTGATTTTTTTTAAATAAAGTTAGTACTTACATGTTAAATTATTTATAAGCCTTGGTTGGCGCATTACCAGGCTAAAAGTTCTGGACAAAAAGGACATCTTATGTTACTAATTGGAAAATTTTAATATTTTCATAAAAATATTACACTTTTAATAGTAAGTACTCAAAAGTTAATGTGTAAAGAAAGTGAAACAGCTGTTCAATATATTCAACTTCACCACACAACAATGTTGTATTTTGCTGTATTAAAATACAGTACTGTCAAGCTGGCGAAAGCTTTACCGTTATTTTTTAAAACTTTCAGAAGTTTGATAGTAAAATAAGAAACTGTTGATAGTATTAATTTGAGAAAAATTTAATAAGATAAAAAAATTTGGTAAGAAGTACATTATTTTCTTCTTGATCTGTTCTTTATATTTATTGTGTGGTATTTAAAAATGACAGCATATTTTACTCATGCAATAAAACACCCTTTTAACTTATAATACAATCTTAACTTAGGTCAATGAAGTGTTTCCAAAGTAAATTAAATAAACTTTGAGCAAAATTATATATCTAGTGAATATTCTTCATTTATTTAATTTTATAAGTTTTTATGTATACTAAAGTAGTAGCTAAGGAAATAAATTATTTTGATTTGCTGTTCTTAATATGATAAAATAATGACAAGGCTGACATGCACCCAAGTTGTGTCTAATAATGAGATTATTTGAAATGAAGCTGTCTTAAGGTAAAAATGCTTTTATAATACAATAGCAAACAAAGAAAAAGTGAAAATGAACATTGATTACCAGCTATCCGTTTCTATTGTAAAATCTTATCGCATATCTTATCAGTATTTGCATTTATATATAATTGAAATAATACAATGCTTTAAACTATTTTACAGATTTTTATGAAAGGTTCATAATATAGGAAGACAACAGTATTCCAAATAAATTGTTTGTTGTTGTCGTAAGCCCACGAAGTAAAATATGCAATTTTTAACAATATTTAACAGAAATTATTAAATCATCTACAAAATTGTTATTAAATAGGTAATAAGCGTGTTCAAAAATGCTGATTCAATCGGTCGCAATATGGACAAAACTTGAAGCTCAGCTTAAAGTAGAAATATGTATGTGTTTGTATTGTTAATTTGCTTTTTTATAGTTATGGTTTGTTAATAGAGCTGCGATTTTTGTGATATCGTAAATGTTTACAAGTTATTAAGAAATGGTTTCAAGTTAATAAAAAATATCGAAATCTATTCTTTGGCTTCAGACCTTTAGCTGAATGAATTCTAAAATGTTTTTGTATTTAATAAATAGCTTTTTCAGTTTAACTATTTTCTTGCAGTGTCGACTTCCGATTTTTGTGATATCGTAAATGTTTACAAGTTATTAAGAAATGGTTTCAAGTTAATAAAAAATATCGAAATCTATTCTTTGGCTTCAGACCTTTAGCTGAATGAATTCTAAAATGTTTTTGTATTTAATAAATAGCTTTTTCAGTTTAACTATTTTCTTGCAGTGTCGACTTCCGTTTCCACTAAATGTCCTTCACTCATATACATTCTTGCTTACTAGCCATATACAAACGCAAGAGGGGATAAAAAAATCCATGTATATGATGATAACGGAAGTAAGTAGTTTTAAAGAGCAGAAAAAGTAACATATATATAATATATGCATATTAATCAGTAGTACTGATCTATCTCTTTTTTATTTAGGTATTATGGTACCTATTTACATATAATAATAATATTTAACTTGTCATATTTTTATAGCTTGAACTTTTGTTATTTGTTTATTGATCTCTATTGTAGACAGCATGCTTTTACCGGCTTTAAATTTATTAAAAAAATATGTTTTTGTTTATAACCTATTAACTTTTATCAGAAGCGATGGTTTGATTGACGATTTAAGAGTATAAAGAGAAGAAACTTTGAGTTCATTGGTGCCATACCGGGCTGTTGTACAATCGTCAAACCATTAAATCGCCCATCAATGAAATCGTGCAAATGCACCATAGAATTTCCTTTTTTGCTGGTTTTTCTTTTATTTTAACAAAAACGGTATATCATAAAACTTCTGTACATTAATTAAAAGCAATATTTATACCGAAATACATATGTTATGGTGTTCTAATTTCAGTTTTTTAACTTTTTTCAAAATCGTTAAAACTATAACAAGCAATGAAATATGGCATCCCTTATTATTTGCAATAACAAAAGAGCATTAATAACCACAATACATATGCATACATACAGTAATACTTTTTTCATATAGAAGAGTTTGATTTGTTTAGTCGGTGTCACTTTTATTTTAGCGCGCTTTGTAGACGGTTGTTGACTTCAAACGCTTCATATAATTTATTAAAAAAGCTAAATTTCTTTAATGTTTGATATTTTGTTTGTTAATATTACGAATTTGTAAAGTGGCTGGGGAAAAAGTGTAGCATTATATTAACGTTATGTGCGCGTTTTTTTGTGGACGTTAATTTCAATAAAACAAACAAAACAGTATGACATGTTTGTCAATTGTCTGCATTAAGAATTGAGTGAGTGCTAATGAAATTATTGTATTAAAAAGTTACATAAATAATAATAATAATAATAATTTTTGTGGAATTTGTCGTTTTATTGAATGAATAACATAACATAACATAACATACATATGTGCATACAATTACTAAGTAAACAATAAACATTCAAACAAAACTCTAAGGTCGTTCTATTTATTGTTTATTTACAAAAAAGGTAATTATAGTTTTGACAACTCATTGCTTTTAATTTCTAACAAGACAAATGCCGCTGTGTAGAAGTTAATTTTTCTCTTTGCTTATCGAAATGGGGGCAGATACATATGTGTGTATGTACATACATATGTAAAGTGAATTTTTACTGAAAAGGAATTAATATTAAGGTTTCATGCATTAACTATTTGATATGGCTGTTTGATAATTGGGAAATTCACACAAAGCATCCTTTGTTTGCAGTATCATTTTGTTTACTCGAATGATAAATCAGCATAACGGTTAATTTTTTGCTTTAAAACAATTCTGTTCTTGTTATGGAAGAGAAAAGAGATTCTAATGTTCAAGTATAAAGCCTTTTTCTAAAAAGAGTAAGACGCTAATAAACAATCATGACTAGTCCGTTTGAAAGTTCAATTGTTGGACACTTTTTTCTTTACACTAATAGCAAAAATGTTGTTTTTAAAATCCCCTGTAGTTGTTGTTGCATTCGTTTCAACCAAACAACGCCACGGAAAAATAAATTTAAAATTGATGATACATACCAGGCGTCAACGCGTTAACACGTTTTGGGCTTTATAAGAACAAAATTAATAGCAGACTTTTTATCAGCTGTTTTACTTTCCTCTTCTTTTATTTTGAAAGCGTCAGCTCTCTTTTTTTTATTTGTATAATAAATATACATATGTATGTATGTATATCTTCTTTAATATGTATGTATGTATACAATATTGTATACATACATACATCCACAAGATTTAATGTACAACATACATACTATATACATATTTTTGATATATTTGAATTTTTTCATTTGGCTGATCGGTAAGTGACTAAACTACTCAGATCTCTAGCCTTAAAAAATGTATGTATGTATGTACTATATATTTATATCATATACATACGTGCATACACAAGTATGTATATTATAATCAGCGTTTTGTAGAGAATAAAAAAGAATTCGTAAAATTAAAGAAATACAATTGATTTGGATCTGATTAAAGCATAATATCTCAGAAATTGTTCGCCCATAATTTTGTATGTATGAAAATTGGTTATATTGCGTAGGCTTATCAAAATTAAAGCAAGAAATCTGCTGCCAACTCTCAGATCTCTGCCTTAAATACACGAAATAAATTTTTTGATTGCTTTAGCAACAAACAAACAACTTATCTCGAACACTATACAAAATTTTAAGCGGCTCGGCTGATAAATCAGATTTTATTTATGATAAGCGTTAAATAAAACCAACTAAATTTAGTACGACAGCAATGAAAATATACTTAGATAACACAATAACTCGAAAACCGTTTTGTTTCAACCATACGAGTATGTATGTATGTATGTGGAGTAGATATATGCAATATGCATGTACTAACAAGGCAAATGCCAGTCCGTATTACGTAATAATTATAATACTATATACTAGAGCATAACTCTTAATTATTCATTTGTGCGTATGTACGTTATCTTGATTTTGTTAACAATCAAACTATAAAGTCCATAGCAACAAACTATTTATTTGGCAAATCGCCTATATTAACAATAAATAATGTTTTTAGTTTACACTAAGTCCCGCTTAAATGCGCAGGATATATTAAACAATTTTTGAAGCATTTATACAGAGAATCGCTAAAAACAGAGCTGATCAAACTTAAACAAATTTAAGATCCAATTTTATTTATTTGTAATTAGTTTGTGTGTACGTGTGTAGATTTGAATAATATTTTCTGGGTATTTGTGAACAAACACTTGTTGCCTGTTCCACGATACGAACTGAATTACCGATTATTTATTTTGCCAAGTCCGTCTCTTGTTGGCCATAATGAATTGCTATATATCGAGATTTGGGCACTATTCAAAGTGTTTGCGAACAGTTGGCGTTAATGTTCGACACACATACATATGTATATAAATGGGCCAGACCTTTATTTTTTATAGAAATATTTTTTATTTTGAGTTTTATTTCTGTTATCAACAATGTATTGCATTCTAATTCATTAAAACAAAATCATCCATCGTTGGCAACAAATTATTCCTAGAACAAGGTGACAACTGACAAGTTCTTACTACTTTTTTGCTCGTGGACAATTAACGTCAATACAATATCTTAATACCCAAATATTTATGACAATCACAACAACATTTTGTTATATTGTTGTAATTTTGTTATAAAGTTGCTCCAGCGCTGTATCCTAGTAGAAGCAAATGTACCTGTTCCTGTGTTTTCATGAAATTCATTGAAATTACAAGACTTTCTGTCTCTGAATTTGAGCATTGCAATATCCAAATTTCACGTTTTTTTTTTTCAATTTGCACATAAACGGGAGTTGAGTGATCTGAAATATTAAGTACGTTTAACATTTCTATTTATGCCACATAAATATTATTCAAATGATTTGTGTTGTTTGAAGATTTATTTTTAATGAAACTGATTTACTTTTTTATAATTCTCCATAAAATTTTACGAAATTTAAGCGTGTTAAGTATTTATGGGCTTTCGTTTCAATAGCGTTTGATCGTTTAAGAATTGTGTGCCGTGCATTTTAATTCAACTTCACAAAAAAGAGCAAATTAAAAAAAAATGTAAAGTTAAAATTTATAAAAAAAAAAACAATACTTTATGCAATTTTTTGATTAATTCCTAAGGTCCCTGGCCTGTATTAAATAAATGTTTATTTAAAAGTACACAAACTTACGATCATGTACCTACCTATTCATCATGATTTGTTAGTGTCATTTTGTGCTTCTCCTTCTTACGATTTTTATTATTGTTGTAATTTTTTTTAAATTTATTAAACATCCATTTGGACAACAGACATAAGTGGACTTTTGCATTCTTTGAATGTAAATTTTAACTACATTTACATATACTTATGTGTAGATACATACATACATATGTACATATACGCGCAAGGTCAATGGAGGGTCATTTGATTGAGGAATGCATGTTAAAATTGTGTAAGCCACCCCTCGTTTGATGGCGAGATCGTTGTTTGAATAGTTAATTAATAAGTACCACTAAACACTAATCACAACTTAATATTCTTGAAGTTATTGTCGGTCTGTCAAATGGTGGTGCTACTGTATTGAAACTAATTTAAAATTTGTGATAAATTTGCTTTTTATATTTTAATTTGAACAAATTGTGTACCATAAGTTTTAATGCAGTTACTTTAGTTCAAAAATTTATATATGTAGGTGTGTAAGTATGTACAATATGTATGTCCAAAATGTCGTCCAGATTAAGAGTAGCTATTATATGCATATACATATGCGCGTATTTATAAAGTTATAGGTGAAAAACTTTTGGTTTAGGTGAGTAGGTAATAAATAACATATTTAAATAACAGTTATAAAAGTGGCAAATGTTGTGGTATGAAATTTTCTCTTAAAAAAAATCATTTACTTAATGTAAGTTTTTGTTTATAATTTTATTTAAAATGTTAAGATTTATGTTTTATTTATGGCTTATCATTCAACTGAGTTGAATTTGAATTGAAAAATTCTCTTACTAATTACAATTGATTTAAGTTGAAACAGTGTTGACTTTGCCACATTAAAAATTGTACCTACATATGATTAGACAGATAAAACTTCAGCTGATGCTATATAGTGGGGAAATATTTTTATTTTTTTAGTTTTGTAGCTTTAAATGTTTCTGTATATGTACATATTTTTCAATTTTATTTTATTTAATATAAAATCATTTAAAATAATTACATTTCATTTAATTTTATGTACTTTAATTTGTTTATCCAAAAATTTTTCTCAGTGTAAGTAATTTAAATTGTGCACTTTTTAATAAGGTTTTTGAAAGCAAATTAACGCAATTTCTTTTTAACAGCCACTATGGAATCTGTCCGTTTAAAATTAAATTATAATTTAATGAAGAAAAGACAAATTCAACATTTAAAATATATACATATTGTATAATTGTATGTATGTATGTAGGCGTTCTTTTATATACATATTTGTAGTATTTGGGTGAAATCTGGTTAAGCACATTAAATTTTTTAGCAAACAATGCTTATGATCATTAATTTTTTTTTTATTTTTACTAATTTAGATAAATTTCAATACAAAAAGTTAAAAAATAAGTGACAAAAAATGGAACTGGGTGGGTATTCACAGTGATTTGCTTGTTTATACGAGTGTGTTTGCAAAATCAGTAGGGAAAAGGTAATGAAAAACCATATTAACTTATTTATATTTATCAATTTTTGTCAGTTTATTAGCCAATAGTAAAAATTAATATTGATTTAATTACTATTCTTAAGACTTGGAAGGCTTGGACATTTTTCTTTTATATTCTTGTGGAGTCTCCCTCGCAATTTGTTTAATTGACCTTAAGCAAAATTGAATAAAAATTATTTTGTTTTGTTTTATGCAGTAACGATTACAATTAGTTTTTGTTTCTGTATTCATTATTGTTAAATTATTTGACTATCATGTAATTTAAAGAACAACACTTACATATATTAGTACATCGAATTTCATTTAAAATAGATGCTGTTAAGGTTAAACAAAAGAATTTGAATATAATTATCAATTGGCAAGAGTTATTATCTTTATTAAATAAACTGCTTGTTTATACGATAGCAATTTCGGATTTTCAAATTACACATAAATTAAAGTAAGCAATTAAATTAAAGATAAAAACAACGATTGCTTTAGTAACATGGTGCCCACAAATGGAAATTGCATGAAAATTTTAATTAAACAAAAGTCACCCGGACCTAATTAATTTCACTCGTTTTGAAGGTATTTAAAATAAGATTTGTTGAAGGGCCGTTATTATAGTAACTTGGCGTTAGTTAAAGGTAGGATTATATCGGACGTACATATAAACCATTTTTCATGGCTACAACTTCCCTTTAAACTAAAAGTAACTTTAAACGAACGGGGAGGTTTCTCAACTGATGTTGCCACATTTTCTTATGTTACCATACTTTGTACTCTATCAAATTGAGCTGCATAATTGATTGGATAGTTACTTGTTTGGAATAATCCATTTTGTAATATAGTTAACACAAAGTGGAACTATTTCGTGATTTCTGGTCACTTTCACTTTCAGACCTACCCCATATTCTGGTTTAAAAACTAATTTTTATTTATATGATATATAGTCGTAAGAGATTGGAAAATCGATTTGCATTATCAACTGCTATTATGGTCTAATCTGATGGTGACCAATTCTACGGTTGAGCTTATCACGAGGTCACCACTGCCCCAAGCAGGTGACAACTTCTTACGATATCTTAAAACTTTTTTCAATGTAAAAAAACCCTCACAGAAAAAAAATATGATAAAGTAGATAAATCAATTCACAAGTTATATTTTTGTAAATATCTGTATATAATGGTGTATGTATTAATAAATACATATGTATGTATGTAAATTTGCCTCTCGTCTATTGTTAAACTTTTTGTCATAGTTATTTATTCAGTTTATTATTAAAAACAAATAGTAAATTTTTATTTTTAGCACTGGGGTTGTATTGTTGTTTCTTAAATTTCTTAAATTAACAAATTGATTTTTGTTCAAATACAATTTCGTGCGAACATCTAAAGTGAAAATTTTTGAAAAATTATTGAAGTTATATAAGCAACTTTGTTTTATAGTTTTTTTTTGGGAATTTGCTTTGGCATTCAGCTATAACCAGTCTGCCAAATTTTGTTTGTTCCCAAATGCTACACGTTTTCTTTAATTTCTCTTTTGCATGGGATTGGAACGAGAGAAGGAAACGGTTGCTGGGTAAAAGCAAAGAACACAAGAGTTTTCTTCAGTCATATGGATTAGGGTGAAAGCTGTCTTAGTTAATGTACATGGCGAATTTTTACCAACGCGAAATTGTGCATCTTTTCGCTTGTCTGCTGGGTCATTGGCTGGAATCCAACCTACATCCGCTGGACTGTTGGTCGAACCCTCCACCCAACTCATACATCGAGGTCTTTGGTAGAAATCGAATACCTACAATCAATGAGTAGACTTTGATGAGATTTCCCAAATGACATCTACCTTGTGATTAGGTATTCGCAAAGTATCCTCTAGTTTAATCAGTACTAAGCGAACCAACTTTGATTGTCTTGATTATGGACTAAAGACTACAGCACTGCACAAATAAAACTTGACAGAAAAATCAAATTAAAAATGCAGAACTTTGGGTTTGTGCAAACTTTATTGCATTTATTTTACTAATTTATTTATAAAGCAAAAGAACAGAAATGGATGCAAATTTAAATAAGAAAACAACTATAATTATTTTAGTCGGCTGCTTTTCAGTATGAAATTAAATCTTGATCTTGAAAAAATCTATATCGCTTATAGATTTTGAGGTTGATTTTAATTGAATCTACTAGATTTCGCTTTGCAATATTAAAGAATTTAAATATTCTTAAAAACAGCTGAAAAAATTAATAACAAAAAAAAAAAAAAAACATTAACAAGTGTTTAAAAAACGCAAGTGACTTTTGAAGCACGTAAATAGAAGAAGTGTAAATAAAACAAAAAATAAACAACGTACAATTGTATATGAACGCTTTTTTATCACACTCTCCGGAGTTACACTCAACAATTTTGCTGTGTTATTAAAAAAACAAAAAAAAAAGGAATGTTTTAAGCATGACAACTACACAAGAAGTGAAGTTGACAGCGCAGCTGATTATATTGGTAAGTTTTAGTATGCCTTGGGTGTCAACAGTTCAAAAGTAAAATGTTTATTTCTGACAGTTCAAAAATATTTGACCAAAAGAAATTACATAGTTGAGATGAAGGCGAATTTTAATTCGTAAATGGTAAATGCCAGGCGATCATGAGTAAATTTTACGCAGATTGCCGCCTTAAGCTTTAATGCTGGGATGGTGTTGGGGTTGGTGGTGGTGTAATAAAAAATGGTGTAACATTAAACCAATTACTGCTAAAAGTTAGAAATTTCTTTGCTGTAAGGGGGATTTCTATACAGTAAGGAGCAAAACAAAGAAAAAAACTTGACAATCGAGGTAATATGGGAAAGTAAAAAATCATCACCTGAGCTGTCACATTCAAACAACAATGAATTTGCCTTGCTTGGCATTTCGCCGAGTTTTGTTGTTGTACTGACGAGTTTATCTGCTAGAAGTTCGTCGTGGTTTTGACCCAACTAGCATTAAAGCAATTCTTTAGAGAAAAACACGCTTACGTGTTTGTAAACACGCTTACGTTACCTTTAGATACAAAATTTTGATTTTAATATGGAACCAACCATATTCGAATATAAATAACACATGTATAAATAAATGCTAGTGGGCAAAAGCTCGTACCTATTTGAGACATGTGCAAATTTATTAATTAATTTTTCAAATAATTGTCATCTGCTTCTACAAATTAACTAAATCTTTGTTGTTCAACAATTAGAGCAATTTAAAAGCACGTTTTACTTCAACAACTAAGTATGTGCACAGTATATATGTATATACACACTTATGTATAATTGTACAATATGTATATATTATGTTATGGTTTAGGTTTTATAAAAATAAAATACATTTTACCTTTTTATATACTCACATATGTACATAATTTAACTGCCAGCTTTTCACAATTAATTTCATTGTGGAATTTAAATAAACAATTTATTATTCTTTTTAATATATGTAGATTTAAAACAGGAACGGTTTATACATTTTCGAAAATGCAGCGCTTAAAATTATGTTACTTTCTTTATAACTCAAAATTCGCAATTGATCATAATATTTGTAACACTCACCAAACGACGAATTCCATGAAAATTATAAACTTGGCAACACTGTTTTGAAAGATTGGCAACTACAACTACAATATTTTGATGCTTTCTGCTTGATTTACATACATAGTATTTATAATGAAGGAAATGTGCACTTCAATAATTCAGTTGGCTTTTAATTTTCATTGGAAATCATCTTGTCCAAATATGAAGGCAGCACCAAAAGTGGCCACACCTTAATAAATGACACGCAACAAATTTTTGGGGAAATTTGTCTATTTTTCCCCAACATAATCTACTTTTATCTCAATAAATTTGATGCATTCCACAACTGCGGAAAAGTAAAATCGCTGTCCTTGGCTTTTTTTCCCATCACGTACAAGGTTTTGAAATTTGCATATTAACAAAGAATGCCGAAATTTATGTCCCTAATATATGTACATATATGTACATATATACATATTTATGTACATATATAAGATTAAACTATCAAGTACAATGCTTTGGTATAATAAAACCAACAAATTGTTATCGACAGTACGCTCGATATACTCGGTGGCAATAAACACCGGCCGTGTAGACGTTTAACAGTTTGCTGACTTTTCATGAACGTGCAAATTTGGGTTCGAATTATTGATTGATGATGATATTAAAACATTTTATGGTTCATAGAGAACGAGAAGTCAAAGCACAATCTCGAATCTCCAAAATCACAACTAATTGCTTACAATACATAATATACATACATATGTTTAATTTAACTGAAAGCCAACATGTAGACGTTCTAAAGCTTTATGCTTAAAGTATATAATACCAATGAAATGGTGGTTTTGACGTTTTGGAATTTGTCGAACGAAATAACTGTATTGCTGTTATCCAAAGCGTACTGTGCAGTTTAGTTCATACATGTGCTTACATACATACTATGTATGTATGTACTTATACATACATAAATACGTACATTATATTGTGTTCTTGATGCCACTTAGACAGTATTTTTCTTTTATCTACAAAAAGATATACTACTGCATGTACACATACATATGTACATACGTACATATGCCTTAAATAAGGAGATTAGAATTACTAATTTGGTTGTTTACATATGTATAATTATGTTGTATATCAAAAAAGTATATAGATATGTATGCATGTGTGTATCACATTAATTTGTTTTTGCACAGTTATGAATACTAAACCTAGAGTGACTGACAGTGACACCAGATACTCATGTATGTACATACATATGTCAGTGTATGGCTTTCGCACCTTAATGGGGCAAACAGCCGCTAAAAGTAAAATGCTGTGGGATTTTAACCATATTTTGCCTTATATATGTACATATGTATATAGTATATCCAACTAAAAGCTTGTATAATATACTAGTTAACAAAACAAAAAAGAAATCGCCGTATGGAGAAAATACCAAGGCAGTGCTACCAATAAAAGAAAAATTAAATAAATACTTTCAATTTAAACTAACAAAGAGTTGTCATTGATATTGGGTTCTATTTTTAAAATAACATTGTAAAATTTACATGGTGAAATTTATACATTTACTCCATTGTTTCAAAATTAAATTTAGTATAAAAATGTTTTCAAATATCATAAAAAAGACCTCCAAATAAAGCGAAAAGGGAAATTATCATAGAAGTCGTGCAGGAAATAAAATTAAAAGCTGCTGTCAGTGTTGTAAATACAGTTCATGTACCGAAAAAACAAACCCTATTCATACCAAGGGCCAGTTTTTAGTAGGATACTTAAATTTGGTTTGACTGGAGTTTTATTAAGCTTCAATACAATGTAATATGTTTTTTTTTTGTAATTGTTTAAAGAATGCCAATTTTGTTATATTAACATATGTTTTGGTGAAAAAGAACTACCATGATTTCATTTTTCTGAAATAGTATATGTTGCGGGTAAAGCGGCCCAAGCTCAAGATAGCCAATGTGGATTTTAAACACAACAAGTGTAAGAATTTTAGAAAACTTTAATTCTTTATTCTTACGCTTTAATATGTTAAAATTCCTAAAATTATAAATAAATTTACAATTTATATACAAACTTATACAAACTTACATACTAAACTGCTGATATACTAACTTTTATGTATGGCTACTCCAAGCGAAGCTTCGTAATCCTTATGACCTGAACGAATGAATATCTTCAATCTATGTAGGTGTTTTATATACCTATGTATGTGGTCTCGATTAAATATGGCCTCATATTTATACCGCGTGGAAAATTAAAAGGAATAATTGAACATTTGCCATGCTCATCTCTCTACATATCGATAACAGTAATGTCATATTAGCGATTTATGAGTGGCGGTAACAGTAATGTCATATTAGCTATTTATGAGTGGCGGTAACAGTAATGTCATATTAGCGATTTATGAGTGGCGGTAACAGTATATTTGTCAGCATTGTCAATTATAATCAGACATGTTCTGATAATCGCACTTCGCGTAACATACGCAATGCGAGCTGAAATCGCAATTCCAGAATTTTTACTTTTATTTTTACATTGCTTTGATTTAAATTTAGTAATTTTGAAAAGGAATATGCATATGTGTGTGTATTATGATTATATATAAATAGTTTGAAAATAAAATTGATTTGTCATATTAATGGTAAGAATAATCTGTTTAAATCATGAAAAATTTATCTTAGACTTATTGCTTCGTGAATAATTAGTTTCATATGTTTGTTTTTGGAATTTATTTTATTATAAATGATTATAAATGATTTGATCGAATAAGTTTAATTTTTACATCTCGTGAGCAGGCACTGCACTGATCTGATGCTTTTTGTTTAAACAGAACTTTAAACTAACGATAAAGTTACAAGGAAAATAGAACATGTTTTCTTTTATTTTCAACAAAAGATTTATTATCTTCTTCTTCCAAATTATTAAATTTGAAATTATCAATCTAAAAATGTTTGTTTTAATAATTTTCTATGGCATAATAATAATAATTACTTAAGTATCGGCGATTTTACTTAAACAGCTGATTCATTAGAATGGTAGTAAAACGTGCGATCTTTAGAACACTTAAACATTAAATTAGTGTTTTTCAAGTCGTTTGTTGATTTTAAAACGAGAGTTCGTTAGAAAATGCCTGCATAACACAACTAGAGTTGCAAGAAAAATAGCGTGGGGTTTAATATAGAGTTTATTATAATAAAATAACTTGTGCAAGTTTTAATTGTTCTGGGCTTTCTTACTATAATTTTATTTTAAGAAGAAGAAAAATTCATTTTATCCATTTTCCAATTTATTTTAGGAATAAAACTTTTTTATCCTATAAACACGTATTTACTGTAGTGCAGTTTAATGCTAGCAGTTGTATATTGACAGCTCTAATTAGCGCTGAAACAGCCAAAGCAGCTCGCTTAAACTAAGATTAAGCCAAAGTGAACTACCTGTATTTTAAGTTGAAATCACGTTTAATCCAGATGCGTGGTTCAACATCTTCCGAAAAATTGGCTGTAAGCGGCATAACACACGGCTCCACTCGAGCTAATTTTACTCCTTCATCCCTTGCCAAAAAATATTATCGGCTCTTCTGGCTGATGGGCTGTAAGTGCCAGTTACCACAAAACAACATTTATTGCCCAACTTTTTGTGTTTCTGTAGGACAGAAAGATAAAGAACTACAAATTACTTACAATACTTTGATGTTTCATCACTTTACCTCATAATATAAACTTGAGCTGTAAAAGTTGATGATTGTGTGAACCAGCACTAAACAAGCGCAACTGTTTTATGATGATAACTTGTATATTTTGCTGTTATAAAAACTAGGAATCTTTCTGTTTGAACTTAAACTGAACATTTGCGCTAAGGACACTTGCAACAGTTTATATTCAACTATAAAGATAAAAATATTTTGTTTTTAAACATATGTATGTATTTCTCTTAACGATGCGAGATAACTTTTTAAAATTAGAAACAGTTGTTTCAAAATTAATATTAAATTGAAATGCAGAAAAGTTGTTGCTTGCGCAAGTTAAAACTTTTACTACATCATTAGCATGTGATGTCTTAATTACTCTTAAGCATGTGATTGTGTAGACAGGGCGTAAATAAGATTCATATATGTATGTATGTATAAAAGTAATATCTTTATCACTTTATCAGTACGTTGGTTTCGAAAGTATAATTAAAGAAATATACAACTTTATTTTCATTTCTGCGATAACAGTTTAACTAATTTAATGACAATTTTGCTGAAAGCAATTTAAAAGATAAAAATGGTTGGCTTAAGGTTCTATTTTATAGAAGATAATACAGAAACGCATTATATACATACATACATATGTACATATATGCATAGACTCGTATTTGTTGCGGTTCGAAAAATTCTATTTGATTCCCTACGAGGGTGATCTGGGAATCTCGTAGATACTTAAACATGTCTAACTATAATACTGTTAACTGTTTTTTTTTACATATGTATATATGTAGGTGCGTAATACCGACTCAGAGAAAACGATTTTTGTTGTTATCTTTTTAGGTTATAGACGAACTTGCTTTTTGAAGTTTCTTTATAATCAGGATCGCATTTACATATTTTCTCTTAGAAATTGTTTCTTGTTTCATGTTTAAATCAAAATTCGGTGCTTGAGAGAATGAACACAATCATTTCCAAATGTACTCTATAAATTTTTTTTTTATTTGTTTACCTTTTATGTTTCTCAACGTAACGGGTCATAAACCAAATTTTGATAATGTTAAAATTTTGTAAAGAGAGAACAACTACTACAAGAGATATATGTACTTTGGACCTGCTTCAAATTATTAACGTGTCGAATGAGAGCTGCGGGGCAAACATACAAAACATTTAATAAGTTGAATAAGTTTATAGCAGCTGGACAACAATCCTGGCAAAATGAACTTCGGGATGAATTTTATATATGTATGTACGTATAAATGGATGTGTTTTTAATTGTTTTAATTTTTACATAAATTGTAAATATTTTGATGTATGTACATACATACATACATACGTATTTATTTCTGTTGTTGATGTTACTGTCGTGATAAATTACATATTAATGGTAAATAACTTGTGTCCTTTTGTGTTTTTTATTGTATAACGACGTTGATCGAAATATTGGAAACTAAATAAAAACTAAGAAAAATCATTGCGTTTTTAATTATTTGACCCAAAGCCGAAATTATAAATATAAATATATACACACATACATACATACAATTGAACTTCCATAATTTGAATCACCATTATCCAAGCAAAAAACTTCAAGTCAGAGAGGCTGCAAGTTATGGAGTAAGTTTCGAAGGTTTTGCTCATAATAATAAAAAAAAAATATATTTTAATAACTTTTATTCCTTTTTTTTTACTTGTAATAAAAGAATTGAAAATGTGTATATAATTTATTATATATTAAAGTACTGAGTTATTTTTGGCTAAATTTGTTTGGTTTTGTTTTGTATAAAAAGTGTCTCTAATTTGTGTAGTGCTTTGTTGTGATCGTCAGTCGTATTTTCATTTGTGTCTAAATATAAATTCAAATTGTTGAACGAATCCTTCATAGCTTCCCTGGAGGGCTGTGTAGCAGTTTCTTCAACTATCATCCTCCTCATCACTATCTAATGGGATTCCAGTGTGCGATACTTATTCGACAACATTATCAACAATATCTTCATCCGTTGAAAAATCTGCGACAACCAGCGCATTATCGACTTCGATAAATTCTTCAGGAGTACAACTGGTTGTTACGAGTCTGTTACTCGAATGTATCCGGGTTTCATAATCGTCTTTTACGAAATTTAAATCTTGATGACGATTCAAATGAGAAAAAAAATAATATACGCTGATTGTTAGCGGTAGATTAAAGGAAGCTGCCTTTACGATATAAACTGCTGATTAAGCTGACACCGTTTCTCGTATAAAGAAACAGTTTAGTATTAAATACTCTTTATTTACTCTGTATGATAGGAGTTTTGTTTGCAGTTGTACAACCTATCCCTACGTGTATTATACATTTTATACTAAAATAAAGTGTCTTAGAATATTTTTCTACAATAAACGATAATAAAATAGCATAAGACTTTACCTGAGTTACTTTCAATAGTTTTGAATATAAACTTTATTTATTTGACTTTATATGTTTATTTTATTCTACTATTTGACAGCAATTTTTCTATCAATTTTATCATCTGCTTAAATTAGGTTTGTCAAATAAAACTCTTTAAATGGACCTCAATAAAACTTAATTGTTATTTGGTTTACAAAGTTGCATTATAATTTAAGACACTGCTGAGCACAGATGCTTCAAAGATTTAATTTGAAAATAAAATAAAAATTTATTTTTATTTAAAGCGTTAAAAGATAATTATAAATTAGTGTACAAAAAGATCTTAGGCTCTAAACTATTTTTTTTATATTAACCATTCGCATATAAATCAAGTAGGACAAAAATTATATCGGAATTACGGCAGGTTTTTTCTGAAATCGACTTTAAAAACGGGAAAAATTGTATCCACATATGGGTATTTATAAAACTATTATTATTATCACATTAAAACTTATTGAAATATTTGAAACAATAAAAAGATTTTCAAACCAGATTTAAAAAAAGGAGAAAAAATCAGCTTGAAAGCGATTCAGTCCCCCCATGAGAACTATTTCGATTAGGGAAGACTATCGCACTGCACTTGAGTGAAGACCTACTGCAAGTGATAGCGTAGTCGCCTAAATAGATAATGCTGTGAGCATAATGGTAATGCCGAACATAGTTGTGGTTGTTGCTCTACTGCCTGTCCTACTGGCAATCAGAAATTTGTGGTTGCCTGCTTGAACTGAAATTCGGCTGCCTTTGATAATAGTGACTCATATGTAGGTTTAAAGTTCAACTTAATAGCATCCAATTTAAATTTAACATTAAAGTTTGATCAACTTTATACATACATATGTATATGTATGTATATATAATTGCTTGAAATAATTCATTCCTTTAATTTTCATTTAACTTGAAGAGGTGTGTTAGACTTTTAACATCTTAATAATTTTTAATTAATTTTCTAATGTTGTTCATGTAATAAATGATTATCTATTGAATAAATTTTTAAAAATAAATCTGTTAATCGCATACAGTTTTCATCCATTAAAATTCAAAGTGTTTCATATCTAATGATATCAAATGTGCTTTTCATTTAAAATACAATTTGGCTTTTAACGACAGTAATTCTATTTAATTATAATCGATTATTTTAGATAATTACGTTAAATTTTGTTCATCGTTACGTTTCAATAATTTAAATGAACTTAGAAAATATTTTTAGGATAGAGTTAAAACGTCATTGGATAAAATTAAATTACAAAATGTAAGCAATAAATTATTTATTGAGTTAAAATATTTCTATCACGTCTACACGCATTTGTTGGCGATGTGAGCGATTACAGGCTTAAAGTATGTAGTATGTTTATTATAAGTTTAGACAAGTAAACAGGAAAACATAGAAGGTTTTTTTTCCTGAATAATTAAAGAATGATGCCGATATTAAAATAAACACTATGACAATCTAAGAATTTTATAAATGGAAATATATATTTGAAATATATCGTATTATTGATGACACAATATATATAAGTATGTATGTATATATTATGATAAAACTACTTCAACTTCGCAAAACAAGAATATTTTTGAGATAATATGTCTGTGTTTATGTTGCTGTCTTTAGTTATGATTATTAAAGTCGTCAAGAAAAGCAACAACTGTAATTACATCAGCATCAGCAATAAAATTGCGCCAATCGAGCAAAATATCCGGCATGAAAGTTAAACTATTTTATGCGTATTATTTCTTGTTCTTCTTATATCTGCATTAAACGCAAAATTATTAATGCAGGCGATATGAAAACTGTACTTGTGTTGTGCACATAGCAGGCAGGTATTGTGCTATTGTCATAAGAACAGAGTCTAATGTTATGACACATGTAAATGTACTGGCGTTATTATTACAAATGGAATCTAGTATTAACGTTATACATGTATTTGATTACTAGAAGCATAATTTCATTTGGAATATCCTTCAAACGAAACGAAATCGTTAATTGCAGGCGTTGGAATTTCTGTACAAGTAAATAGTTGAGAAAAAGTGAACTGTTGCCGTTACTTTTTTATAATAAGAGTCTAATGTTGGCGTTATTTTTGTTGGCACCAGCGAGTTTACACGTGCCATAACTTTATTTCAAACCAAATAAAAAAGAATACAGCCTTGTGTTAGTGGTGTGTTAGTTAGCACTAGTCTGTTTACATGAGGCATAATATTATTGCGAACATTCTTCAAATGAAATTAATTTGTTCAGTATTGATCCTGCCTTGAGAATCATATCTTATGATAACGTTATGTTAGTTTCAAAACTTCAAATGAAATGAAATTGTTTTATATTTCAGAGGTACAATATTATGTTAGACATGAGACATAATTTTATTTCAACAATTTGACAGTAACTTATTTATTGCTATTGAAAAAAGTTAGCCAAAATAAGAAATAGCTCAGGTTTGATTTAATACAATAATAAAAAGAATTAAGCCGATATTCTTTAGTTGCTGGTGCTTCAGTTATTAAGATTTATTTTAAACAAACAAAATTAATTACATAAACAAATTAAAATTAAAGAATTTGTTTGCAAAAAAATATTTATATTGACCACTCAGTTTTCTTTAAATATTGATTTTTTTCTGTTGAATTTTTTTTATCAATTTAATTTTTATTTTTACATTTTGCTTTTTTATTTTCAGTTACTTTAATGTTGAGCACTTAAGACAAAAATTTTGTTTTAAACCGTCTACCTCAGCCCCTCGCGCCTGCTCCTCCACTAAAATTTTTACAATTTTAACAAAATGCCCATAAAAACTTTTTTCTATCGTTTTCAACCAGCACCCCTGTATATTGTATTGATTCTATCGATATGTTACTTTAGTGTCCAATTAATTCTAAGTCATTTAACGCACGCACTTACCTTGTTAATGGCTTCGTATCACATGTTGTGCAATATTTTTGCATTGGCCGGCAGTATTGTAACCATAAAGGTAAGTCTTAAATTTAAGCTTTGATTTAAACACATAAAAAAATAATAATAAATAAGACAAGAAACTTGTTTACCAAAAAAAAAACAAAAAAAAAAGTTTATTTTTATATCAGTTTATATATTAAAGTGGCAATAAGTTAGATTGTTGTTAGTTGATGCATTTCCATAAGGAACAGGAACAAAAAAGAATTCAAGTCTGTTAACAAGAACGAATTATAACAATTCAATTAATTAAAACAAGTATTTGTGGTTAAAAAAATAACGAAAATAAATGCACAATGGGAGATTTTGTTATAAAAAGAAATGGAAAAATTTCAAGTAATTGCCTGGATGCCACTTTTACACACAAAGTATTTAAGTGGCTTTTCCAGTTTTTGAGTCATTTGTAATTGCGCATTTTTTCAATTCAAAGTGACAATTGACGGACTATTTATGATTTTTGCATTTACAGCTGCAAAATACCCTACAATAAGTCCCGAGCAGCTGTTTTTATGTTTTTAGCGAGTTTTGTATAAATAGTTGAAATTGCAGCCTGACATTTACCGAATCAAATGCATTTGCAGTGCGGAATTTGACAAGCCCACTGTAAGATACATAGTGTGTAAAAGGGGTTTAAACGATTTGAAGTGACAATTGATTGTCTATGACTTTTAATGCTGGGAAATTATTTCAAAATTGGGGAATAAAATTTATCGGAAAATGTTTTTATTTTAGAGAACAGATAATTTATAAATAAACGGAGGATAGTATTTACCCAACGTTGTTACTACTGATTTATTATGCTGAAAAAATAAAACTTAACTGATTTCTTAGCACTTGAAAGACAAAAGAACTGAAAACAGGAAGATTGTGGGTTCAGAAATGATAGCGCCCGAAATTGCGAAATATAAGCAACTCTATAGAAAGAGAAGCAAAAAGAAGAAAAGAAAAAATCCAAAGATCAGAAATCTGTCGCATTTAAATAAGTATAAGTAATGGCCAAAATAAAACCATTGATCTTCCAGTGTCGGAAATGCACCATAGAGGGGTATCCCTGCTTTCAAAAACTTGCAAAGTTTCAACAATTGTTCAGAGACGATTCCAAGATGTCAGAAAAGAGGTTTGTGGGACAGGCTATGAGAGCTTTTTAACAATGAGACGACAGCGGTGAGTTTATCGTCTTCTTCACATAACTAGAGCCTTTTGTACCTTGAGTAAACACAAATAAGAAGAGGCCCTAATCCAGCTGATAGAGAGAGGAGTTATAAGAGGCAACTTTATTATCCGTTATGTACGAATATTTGAATGTAAAGAAAACTGAAAATCCAATCTATCGATTTTTAACGCCTTTTTAAATAAAAAGAAACATTTTTTTGTTTGTTTACTTTACTTTCTTTACTTTTATGAATAGAAGCTCAAAAGAAGAAGAGGGAAGAGAAAAGATAACAGAAATGCATAAAGTTATGTGCATTTCAAGGCCGTGACCAATAGAAGATGTCCTGCCTCATCCTTCACCTTTTTACCTTAAGTTCATCTAACGACAGATTAGGTTCGCACAATGAGTACTTTGTTGAGGCATATCAAACCTTTTACGAAAATATAAATCGAAATAAAGAAAAAATTACCTAATAGCAGTCAAAGTACTCAACGTTGACGTATGCAAAAGCTCATACAAAAACATATTTGTAAGCTCTACAAGGACGGATTCTATGTGCCCCGGCCTTTAGTTATCACTTTTTCATTTGTTTGGGTTTGTCGGAAAAAGTTTCTGCAGAATTAAAACAGAATGTTCACTCCTCAATAATCAGTCTACACAGGCAAACACCCAATATTTAAACGAAAGTCAAAATTTGTTCCCTCATACAAAATTATTCAATTGAACGCATCTTTCTTAATTTCGTTGAAAAAAATTATCGATAAAAAACATATTTTACAACAATTTTGCAGGTTAATCGATTAAACTTTATAGATGGCAGTCACGTTTTAAATATTTTGTTTTTAAAAATGTGCTTTAAAGGTCGTTTACACTGAACATTGGCCCATTTTCCCAATTTTTTTTCAAACAAGTTAAACATTTCAAAGCAGACCATAAATAAACTTTTTATTGCAAGGTTAAAAAAATATACAACAAAGAAACAAATGGAATGGTTTCATTCAGAAATATACCTACATATGTATTAATTTGTCGACTGAAATTTGCATATTTTTGTGCAAATACTAATAATCAATATAAATAAAAACAGAACTTTAATAATAGCAAAACAGCTTTACGCTTAAGCATTTATTTGATTAAAAACAAAAGTGACACAATAGGAATTCGTATTCGTTTTCAGCGTCACGTTTTGCATTTTTTGTCTATTCTTCAGCCAGAAATCGAAATCCACTCCATCCATGCGGCAGTTAAAATCATATAAAATACGCACTTCCAAGCACAAGTTTCATTTTTGTAGTTTAAAAACAAAAGACCACGTTTCATTGGTTTGTTTTAATTTATGCCTACGAGTACATACTCCAATTTTCGTTTCGTTTATTTTGTTTTTTCATCAGTATTACATAAAACTATTTACACGAACGTTTTTTTGTTTAATTTGAATTGTAGACAAAAGCTCAATTTTACCAGTGAATTGGCTTGGAGGTATTTAGTGAAGCGTTAAAACTCTTTTGTTGGGTGTTTTATACGGCTTTTGTAGCAATATTTTACAGTGGAGTCTATATAAACGCGTTAGTTATATTCAAAAAAAAAAAAAAAAGAAAACAAGACTTGTGGGACACAGATTTAAGGGATACCAAGTTACGAACAACAAATTTGGCAACCACTCTGTGGTTCTCATCATTTTACAAAGACTTCGCCATTTCGTGTCTCTTCTCCATATTCTAAGCAGTAAAATTATGTCCAAACTTTTGCAAAGTTTAGATATTTAAATTCGTTCAATCTGAATTGTGTGCGTTAAGCGTTTTCCATAATGGCATCGGTTTAATACTAATTGGTTTAGGGTTTATTTCCTACTACATAAATTCTGCTGTTAAAGACCGTGTTTCACTATCCTATTTAGTCGTACGATGTGTCAAAGAACTCGTGTGTGTTCTAAAAGTATGATAGTCCTATTATCTAAAAACACGCCGTTGTGACTGATTTTTTTTTTGACAAGTCTGTCCGATTTGAAATTTTTTCGTAATTTGAATTTTTCACGTGCGATCAGGTTTGAAACATTTGTAAAGCAGCTGACACTTAAAGCCACTCCCAACACCAAAACCTTTTTTTTTATTTAAAGGGCATTTAGACGGTAACACAAGTCTTACGATAAGTCAAATTTTTGACTAGAAGAGCACGGATGGTATCGTTTAAACTTCATACATATGTAATGAAACCATACACCGTACGGCTCTCATCGCTTTTTAAAATTTTTCAAATTTCTTCACACATCATTAGATCAGGTATGTCTATTTATGTATGTAAACATTTTACTTTGTTTTGGTCTTTTACCAATAGTGTAAACGTATTCTCATTTTTAAAATACGGAGATAATTTCATAAGATTTTCTCTTTGGTTTTACGTACGACATGTATTACCGTCTAAATCCATTTTTAGCAAACTTTGAGAGATGCATCGTATGTATTATTTTGCCGCACGAATGAAATATGGCGTGAACAAATTTTTGTTGACAAAGTGAAAAACATATGTATGTTTTTGCATCTTTTTTGTGTGATATTGTAACACTTAAGAAGCCATTTTGATGCCAATTTTGAAAGTCAAAAAAATAGAATCGCTTCTGTAAATATTGTCGCACGGTGCCACCAATATTTTTGCTTTGATTTTAGTTATGCCGTCCGTGTTAACATGAAAGATAATTACAACAGACATTTGTTTTCTTTTTTTATATACGGAGAGAATTTCATAAGATATTGATTCTACAAAGTTGTAATATTTTGTATTACATTGAAAACGCGCAGTATTCTATCCCTTCTCTCCTACCACATCAAAAGTTGAAACATATATACATATATAGATATATATATATACATATATATAAGAAGATTTGTTAGCAGGGGCTACCTGTACAGAAAAAAGTTCACATGCATAGTAATTAATACATAACGTCATTATTAATTTTTAATGTACTGGTATTGTTTTTTGTTTTCCAAATACTTGGAAAATGTACCTGCACAACATTACGAACATTTAAAGTAGAAATAGAAAAGAAACCTGTACGAGTAGTGATAACAATCAGTATTAAATAAAGTACGAATATTGAAAACTTAAATACCGCTGATATGATAATTTTCCGTTACCTACTTTTTCAAGTGGATAATTGCCAAGTTTGCAAAGACAGCAAAATACTGGCACAATAATAGTGCAAAGTGTGTGAAAATAGTATTATAATCTCACTTTTATTCGTTAGCATTTACATACATACATACATACATATGTATGTACTTATTATATATGATTAACAAATAAATTTTAATTTCTTTTTGCTTCCAGCACAATGAATTACACAATAAACAGGAACATTCCAGTTTGCTGTCTGTGGTGGAGAAGCAGCAAACTGCTGTCAGTGTTTCATATCCAGATGACTCGAATGCAGCGAAATTCCCGCCCATTACCAGTACCGAGTATAAAACACGCAATACTTTCGGTTGGGCGCGCATAGAAATCTTAACTATGCTGATTGTGTGCATTACCTTGGCCTCCCTGTCATTTTCCTTATTGGTTGAAGCCTTGCAAACTTTAGTGCACATCGATCATCAGGACACCATGCACTTGCCATTTCATGTAATGATTTTAGGTTTTGTGGGCTTATTACTGAATGGTTTCACATACTGTGCGATCGGTGGCTACACCCTGCATCAAGGAAATTTTTTGCACATTAATCCCTCAGACGGCAAAGTAACCGTTGAGCCCAGCAACATAACCGTTGAAAGTGATGCGAAGATTTTGGCCGTAATAAACGATAGCGGCAAAAGTGATCAACATTTGAAAGCGGAATTGGGAAGAGTTCATTATCGCACCAGAAGAGAGGGGCCAGCTGAATTATTGCGCGATGTTAGCAGTACCATATTCGTTATTGTTTGTGCTATTATAGTGTATTTTGCCAAGGACAAGGAACACACTGCAAAATTTATCGATCCCGTTCTATCGATATTCTCGTGTGTGCTAGTGGTGGCTCTGAGTTATCCTTACAGTGAGTACTTCACCATATCTAGTTGAATTCTTAACGTAACATTGAACCACTTATTATTTCTTTATTATATTTATTTTCTGGTTCTAATTTTTGAATGAAAAAATACATCGATCTATTGAAAGCCACATAATGCTTTCGACGCTGCCAATAGGCGTTAATGATTTCCATAATGAAACGATCGCCTTAAACTGAAATTAATAGCCATTAAGGCAAATTAAAAGTGTTGCCATTATTTCCTTCTGCCATGCTGTAAAGAAAACTAGTATAATTTCAAAAACAAAAACGAGATTCTGTACTCGAGTAGCGTAGATGCGGAGGTCTTATAATTTCTTTCTCTAACAGACTTACATCAGCCATTAGAATCCTCAATACATCTATGTGAACAATTTCAGGTTATGGCTATGCTTGGTTGTTCATCTCAATTTAGAATCAGGGCTTGGAAGTCAAGTTTCTTACACTTCCTCGTAAGTAAATAAGTTCCTTCTTTTAATCAACGCAACTCTGAATTTTTGCCGGCCATTTATCTACATAAAAGAGACATCTCTTGAGTGTGTGCCCCAGAAAAGAAGGGAATTTTTCTAAAACAAAATGTTTAACAACAAGTTTACAACCGCGAGCTAAAAACATGGCATTGCAAATCCTAAGCTGCTTAAGATGGAAGGGGAAACTTCCCCTATTAGCATATAGGATGCTTCGAAGGTTTTGTGGCTGTCCTATAATGCCACACAAACTTTTCCTATAAAAGAATTCCAGTCTAGTAAAATATTTTGGCATTGCTAATGATTGAGTGCAGCCTCAAGGAGACATGTTAATCACGTGAATTTACAAATTATAATTTCTTTCCGATTATTTAATAATTTTGTGTATTTAATTTCTTATACTTAAATATTTGTGTTTTCTTGTTGGTTTCAGTGAAAGAAAGCTGCCTAATACTTTTGCAAACCATACCCGGAAACATTGATATGGGCAATTTTGAAAGTACTTTGGTTAAGAAGTTTCCACAAATTCTTAGTTATCATGATTTACACATCTGGCAGCTATCGTCGCACAAATATATCGCCACCGTACACATTATCTTTCAGAATCCGAAAATCTATGCAAAAACAATTGATGAAGTGCGTCAACATTTTCACGATCACAGCATAGCCAATGTTACCATCCAACCAGAATTTTATAAAGAAAACGCATCGTATTCAGCATCGACAGAATGTTTGGTTCAATGTACAAAACCCGAGTGCTTGGACAAGGTGTGCTGTAGAGATTCAATGACAGATCTTAGAGAAATCAACGTTTGTTCCAGCCCTGACAATGATGAACATGTCCCTGACCGGAAAACATGTAGCCAGAATAGTCATGGCCATGGCCATGGCCACGAGCATTTACCCACCAAACACGATGGTTGTTACAAAAATAACAAAAAACAAAAGAATTCCGAAAAGCATATTTATGAAGTTCCTGACGAAGCGCCGCAGAGTAATCCAAAACAAACAGAAGACGAATGTAAAGAGAGTCCAAGACGCTTCGATAGTGAAGCCTTAAGAGAAAGTGAAAAGAGTAATAACGCAAAACTTGTAGAAAAGACTGAAACCGCCTATCTAAGTCACACCAAGGACAGTCAATTAGAACAACATTTAAGTTCAAATATGATTAATAAGGAATCTAGCTAAATTACGAGTAGTTATAACAGTTTTTTAAGGCCAACAAAACCGTTTTACTATTTTAATAATTAATAATTTACTTTATATAAGTTGTAAGAGAAAATTCTGCCCAAAACAGGCTTTACAAAATGATAAACAAACGATTTTACAAAATTTTCTTTTAGTTTTTAATTTTTCTTCTACTAGTTAGTTATTAGCCAAAGATTTTCTTTGTAAAACTAAAACAATAAAATTTTAGCTGAATATTTTTAAGAAAGCTTTAATTATTATAAAGAAAACCTCATATTTTTATACCTATATGTACATATGCATATTTTTACGACAATATATGTATTAACATTAATAAATACAGTGAAATATGTTTAAATTTTTCCTTTATTGCCAAAATCGTTCGGTTATTATTGACATATCTCTGAATTCTGAACTCTCAATTACAAATGCAAGTTCTTATTACCACGAGTTCGCTGTATGTAGGAATAAACGTTTTGAAGTGAATTTCAAAACAAGTTTTTGAAGCTTATTGACATTCTTAACGCATATGTATGTATGTACATACGATAATAAAATTAAACTAAGCACATGTGCACATTAGTACCTTTTAAATTAATTTTTAAGAACAAAATGTTTTGCCATATGATTTGATTAAATTTTATTCACAAAACAAATTTTTTCTTAATAACATGATTTTAATTTTATGTGTATAAATAAAAAACTATAATAAATTGCCAATTTATTTAAAAGAACGGTTTGTAACTTCATTTTGTAAAATAAAAAGTTAAATAATTTCATAAAAAATATTAAAAATTGTCTACATATGTATGTATATACCGACAGTTTGCAGGTGCGCTCCACTCGTTAGTACAGTTTAAGTCTGAAAAGCGATTTACTCTTGTTACTTTACATATGAAGTCTGATTTGATTTTGATAAATATTGTATAAATAAAAAGAATTCTTTAATTTTAATATTTTATTAAGTGTTTATCATTCTTAAAACACATCAACTATTTTAAAAAACTTTCATTGTATATTTTTATTAAATAGTCTGTAAATAACAGCAGCGTTAATTTATCAAAAATGTTATTTCTGTTTACATTTGCTTATGTAAATCAAAATAGTTCTCTTAAAATGGTAGCCTTGCCAGAATAAAATGAAACGTAAACAACAAATAGAAACAAGGCTGAACAGTTATTTTTTCAGTAATGAAAATGTGTCAAAAATGAAGATGGCTTTTAAATGTGCAATAGCAAAACAACTTAAATTTAATAATTTTAAATGATTAATCTGGGCTTTTGAACAGGTATATATGTGTGTGTTTATATGTAATTATGTTCACAGTTATGTTTGTGTGTATGTAGATATTACAAATTTAATTACTGTCTTCAGTGGCGGCTTTCTTCATTTCATAGCTAATGATCGGACGATGAAACAGTTTTATACAATTAAAAGTCCACCCACTTTGTCCGAAATGAGACAATTATATTTCGCATCCCACACGATCATCTCGATTAGAATCCCTTTTATAACAGGTTTGAAAAAATAGTGTAGTATTGCCAGTCCACTTAGTCCAAAAAGTGATTTTAGAAATGTTTAGTTTTGTAAAGTAGAATGCTGGGTTCTTTTTTGTCTTTTGTAGTAAAACTTCGATTTGCAAAATAAGCTCTATACTATATTATATTTAAAAAAGATGTAAAGACGGAAACTACAAAAAAGTATTTAACAAAAACATGCAATAATTTTAAAGATTGACAAATAAAGCCTAATTTTTATTACTTTTAAAAGTTTTGTATGCATTCTGCCCATATAAAAGTTACATATATATTTAAGTTTAACCAATCTATAAAAAATACTTACCAATCTATAAAATACCATTACCAGTTTAACCAATCTATAAAATAAGACTAATTTAAGTATTTAAATGCAGTTTTTTCTAGCAAGGGCATTATTTTTACGGGCGTATGTGTGTATTTGTGTACATATTTGCATTTCTATTTATTTAAAATACCCTTTAGATATTCCATGGTAAAAAGTCTAATAATAAGAGCTAAATTTTCTGTTGTAGTAGAATCTATTATAGATTCATTATCATCTGTTGTATGCCATGCTGATGGGAACGGCATTGGTATAATATGCAGAATAGGAACATTACGCTTTAAAAATGGCGTATGATCATCTTCAATAAAGGATGAACGCAAAGCATTGGGCTGAAAATATGCATTGTGATGATGTTGTCTCATGCCACTGCTTCCATAGTACTGCATAAGACCAGAATCTACTAAGCGTGACTCTATGTTAAGCAATAGAGCATACCACGATTCCGTGTTTTGAAAAAAGCTATAAAATTTAGGATCCGGAGCTCCAAGCAGATCCAGCAGTACAAAAATGTCAATTTTTGATAGAACCCCTTGGTTTTCCCATTTTTTAGCCAAATGTCGAGCACCATATATGGAATCTTTGGGTCCCCATTCTTCAAAAGCCTCTTCACCATCGAAAAATATCAACATCAAGCTTAGCTTAGTTTCTCTGAATGGTTCCAAATGAGTGTCTAATACTTCTGCCAAATTCAAAAGCATGGCACACGGTACAGCTGAATCAGTAGCGCCCAGAAACTCCACATTTGGCATGTATTTACTGTCGTAATGGCAAGCCAAAACTAAATAACGTTCTGCATTTGGGTTCAAAGTGGCAATTATGTTATGAAACTCCAAATTACCCTTTATAGGTGCGGTATCATGAAAACTATCTAGTTCTATGTGCCATTGAAGATCTCTGAGACTGTTTATTATATATTCACGTACTTTGGCATGACCTGGTGTACCCACTATCCGGGGTATTAATATTTCCTTTGTGGCCTTTTCTAAATGGTTGACATTAGACAACAAAGCTAAGTGAGAAAACTCTTTGTCGCTTAATTCTGTGGTTTCGTAGGGCGCCTAGGAGTAAAAAAATCGAAATAATGGAGTTTAAATAACTAAAATTTTCTTTAGCCCACCTGCCTTTGGCCTACTAAATAATCATTAAATGTGTTGGCCTTAATATACACCAAATGTAGGAAAATTAAACATAAAACTTTTAATATCATGATTATTTTATAATTATATTTTAAATGGCTTCTTCATATAACTCAGGATTTTGTTCGACTTTTTCAGACCACGTACTCACTAAAACTGTTTATTTTAACGTTATTCTTCATACAAAAACAATATGTAATATAACAACAAAGTAATATGTTCTATATATAAGATACTTTCATTAATTACTATTGTTCTTATCTAGACATAGTACGTCCCTTTCATTTTTTAACAATAACATGAAATTATTATAAGCCGTAAACTAAAACAACAAGTGTAAACAAATAAAAACATATGCTTTTATTTGTGCTCTTCTCCGACGACCGAGCAATAACAGTGGAATGTTACTTCCTGCACGAGTATAATTTTATGTTATTAAAATAGCATTTACTGAAAAGGAAAGTGGGGTAGTTTAAAAACCACAAAGTGATGATTAAAGGTGCAAAAGCAGGTCTGTTATTCATTGATTTATTAGAAACGAAAAGATAGAAAGCTAGATGTTTCAAAAAGAAACTGAAAGGCTGAAATCCTACACATCTCTTCGTTTTTATTTGTTTCTGGCTACGACGTTCGTTATGTAGCAGAACAGGAAAACAAGTTGAGTAAGACAGAGATGTTTGATAACACATGTTACTTAAAAAAGCCCCTCCGCTGTTTTAGTTCAAAGCAACAATAAAAAGCTTACCAAGTCGACAACTTCAAAACAAGAACCCAAATTATAAATTTTCTTTGTTGGCAAGAGATTTTGCAGAAAAGAAGGGCTCCTCTCACGCACTTGATCAACTAACAAGTTGTAGAACTTTGTGTTTTGTTTTAAATGATAAAATAAACGCATTTTTTATTTGCACGGCCTTCTTTAAAAACTAAATAATTGGAATTAGGAACAGTTATGCAAGTGTGTAAAATGCTGTAAACATACAATGAGAGTAATTTTAAGTTCACTGCTGTTATCGCAAATGTGCTTAAAGCACAAACAACTCCTGGTAATTTTCTTTTCAACAGAAATGTGTTTTACTACAAAAAACAAAACCAATATAATTTTTTAATATAAATACATATGCATGTATGTACACACATATATGCATATAAGGTAGGAAATGATTACTTTTTCAATAAAAAACTAAACAATATAAAATCAGTTTGGTATGCCATATTAATCTGCTTTCGTTCTACTCGCTGTAGAGCTACCAAAGTAAGCCCTGTATATGTATAACGCCAAGGCAAAATGCAAAGCCACAACAGCACCCACTGCTGAATAAATGTTGCTTTTTACTTCAGACAGTGCGAAAAATCTATCCAAAACTACTCCTTTTAAACAGAAAAAGGTGATGACGGGTAGAAATACAGTTAATGAACAATAAAACAGTACAACTTTAAACGAACTGTAATCTTTGACATCCTTAAACGAAAAACAAAAAGTTATATTTTTCCAAATTCTATTTTTTTAAGTAATACTTACATCTGACATTTGCTTATTAAATTTTGCTTGTTTTGCTGCTTCTGAGGTGTTATTAGTTTTATTTTTGTTTGCCATATTAATTTTTATATTAAATAAATTCAATTTAGTCCATAAACAAAAATATTGTTTTCTCTTTTTTATTGAAATCTGTTTTTCGGTGTCAAAAATGGCAAGTCGGCAAAATGTCACATGACAGAAGAAAAAAAAAAACGACAAATGTTAATTTTAGCAATTTACATTAACAGTACAAACAGGGTTGCATTGTTGTCCAAAGCAGGGTATGAAGTTTTAAAGCACAAATGTTCTGTGGAAAATATATATAAATAAATTGACTAAAAACTTATTTATTAAAGTAGAGTGAAATTGTTTTTAATAATTTGCTGCCCATCTTAAAGAAAACAATTTTGTAAAGTAGGTTTTATTTCAGTGTTAACACCAAATGCAATGTTTTCAGCGAGTTTAAAGCAAAGTGTAGGAATTTAAATGAGCTTCTGATTAGAATGTATGCCTCAATTTTATTAATTTTAATAGAGCTTCCTATAGTCAACTTCAGTGTAGAGTAAGTTCCTGGAACGTATACATTAGTTTCCTACTCGTCTTCATATCGGTTTATAAGCCCTAACTAAATCGTTAAAATTAAAAATAAACTGGCAACTTTGATGGCATGAAAAAATTAGTTTACTTTCCGCTTTAATATCAACATTCGTGTTTAGTTCACTTTAGTGACTCGATTCGTATGGAACGTTACAAACGGAAAAAAGCAAACAGAGTTTGAATTTTTTTGCTCACTACTAAATAAAAAAAGAAAAACTACAAATAAACTAGAAAAAGTCAAGTGGTTATTGTAACAAAAAGAACTTTGAAAAGCCTAAAGTTGCTAACAACAAAAATAGAGACATTTTCCAAAGGTGAAGAAAATCTTGGACGCAATTAATAGATACAATAAGTTTAAACAGTAAAGGTACGGGAAAACGCATTAAAATACGAACTTTCTTTGTTTGGTGTTTCTTTTTTTTTATTTTTTTGGAAAAGTTTCATACATTTTTCTCTAATCGAGAAATTTAAAAAAAATTTTAAGTTTACAAGTTTTTAGTATAAGTATGTAAGTAAAATATGTACATTTACATGCAGGCACACATTTTTTTGTTTAAGTTTAATTGGAAAAACAAAATACATACATACATATGCTGTAATTAACAACACATACAATTATTTAAATTTAAAACAACAAACAGATGGGGGGAAAATATACACTAATGTACAAATGTATGTACATACATATGTATATATGTTGTTAAATGCATACTGATGTATGTATGCATGTGTATATGCAGAGATGTTTGTGTTTAAAAACTCAAAAACAATAACAACAGCATGGAAAGCAAAATAATAAACGTCGTAATTTGCAGAAATCAGCTGTCTATCCACAAGACCAAAACTGAAAAGAAAAACAGCAAATACAATAAAAACAAACAATAAACCAAACAGTACAAAAGTAGGGTGGCCAGCTATTCCAGTGATATTAAAGACGGAACAGGAATCGGTTTTTCATTAAGCCAACAAGATTGTATTAAACATATACTAACTTCATGATTTTCTAATTAAGAAATCGAATTATTTAACAAAAACTTTAACTAAATTGTTTAGTTTTCATACTCTAAAAATTGTTGTTTTCTGTAACACGGGTTAAGGAAATTATCATAATCTCAAGGCAAAATACTTCTAACAAGGCAATGAATATTCAAAAATGTTGCCTTTAATTTACCTAGTTTTTTTCCTTTGCTTTTTATATACATACGTATGTATAATATAATATAATAAAACATGAAATTAAAAGTTTTGCTTAATAAGTGGCTTCTTATTTGTTAGTTTCAACGAATTTGAGTTAAAAATTGCTGTCTTCTTATATTCAGTTTTTAGGGGTCGATTATTACAAGTTTTTCACTTATTTGGTTGGTAAATCTATAAATAAAAAATTATTACAATTTTATGTCACATATTTCCTATAAATAGCAAACAATTTCAAATTATAATTTAACTTCTGCTTGAAAAAGAAGAGAGTAAGAAAATAATATTTTTTGTTCATTAGTGGTTATTTTATTTTCTAACTATAATTATATTTCTTATGTTCGTATATACATACATACATACATACATACGCAGTTCATTAGCCACATTCAATTATTTTTGTTGTTGTCCGGATAATTATAGAGGACCATAAGCAAGTTTTTTAACGGTTTATTATTTTATCTTATATTTATTTCCTTTTAAGTATCTAAATATGTATATGTACGAGTATGTAAGAAAAATAAAAGTACGAACTAAGTGTTAGTTTTAAAAAAAAGTTTAAATGGTTGTACAATAACTTTAAAGCTTTTTAAAGTGTTCCCCGATAAAAACAAATACATATGTATGTATGTATAAACAAAAATAAATGTTTTATTTCATTATCTTTGTGATAAGTTGATTTTATACATAGATACTTTTATTAAACTTTAATTGCATTAGTCACTGCTGCACTTTCGTAATTTATTAAAAGAGCAATATAGACTTTATATGATAGTAGTTACATATATGCATACATACAAAAAGCTGAGATTTTAAATATCATCTAAGAGTTTTAAATGTTTGTGTTTCTTACGCTTACATACATACATATGTATATTTAAATTAAAATTTTTCATTATTAATAATATTATTTTCCTTCTTCTTGCAGTTAATAAAAAAAAATCCTTAAACATTTTAAACTTGACTGCTTAACCGTCCTATAATATTAAATAATAACAGAAACGTTGCCTCATATCAAACAAAATCTGCTGCTACACTAGTTTAAGGAAATTGTTTAAAGTAAATCTTTTGCAAAAGTCATTAACGAAGGATTTTTTAATAAACAAATATTATTACAAGAATTCTTTAATAAAAAAAAACATCACCCGTTAACAAAAAATCAAATCAAATCATGCCGTTTATTTCGAAAGATTGGCGTTCACCAGGTGAAGCCTGGGTTAAAACCGAAGAAGGTTGGGAAAGACTAAAAGTTCTGGAATGCGGTAAACGTAAACGGTAAGTGGAAGCTTTTATTGTAAAAACTGTAAAAACTATGGTTGCAGAATATTGTTTCATGTTGATTTAACATTTTCATTTTTAAACTCACTTTAAATAAAAATATCCCAGGCAGGGAAATTTTTAGTTTAGGTTGTTCATCAATATTTTGTTGCTGTGTTTATATAGATATCATATACATATCGTTACCTGAAATGCAAAAGGGCGTAACAACCAAAAAATTCAAAATGGGTTTTTTCATTTATTATTGTAGAGCAAATCGAATTACATGTCCTCCTACATTTTTACAGCCCTACTGTCAATAACAACCATTTTATTAAAGAAAATCAAAAGGTCGTAACAACAAAGTTGGTTTTTTCTTAAACCAAAAGGGCGCAACCCACATCTAATAAAAATGACGATTAAAGAAATTTTTTTTTCTACGAAATAAATGCATCATCGCAATTTAATGCTGTACTGAAGAAATTGCAACACCAGCTTCGTAATCTTTGATTTTTTGGAGTTTTTTGTCTCTCCTGTAAAATTTTGAAAAATGTTGTTACGCCCTTTTGCATTTCAGGTAACGATATATAATTTTGAATTTTGAATTTAATTGAAAAATTAACACTGAAGAAATTTCCCTACGAGGGAAATTTTTAATTTGAAGGTTTTATGTGAAATTTGCTTATGATGTGTAATAAATATTTATTTAAAAGAGTTTTATCTTTTCTTTTTTCATTCTAAATAAAAATTTCCCAATGAGGGGTATTTTTAGGTCAGGTGATTTTGTTAAAATATATGTATTTACATACATATAAATACAATATCAGTTCAATGAAGTTTGATGAAAGAATGAATAATAAAAAAAAAGTTCTAGGAGGGAAATATTAAATTTTTAAATATGTAACGAATATTGTTTCTATGGAAATTTTGAAATACCATTTGCTTTTCCTTAAGTTTTAACTTTAATTGACTACCCATTATTTCATAAAAGTGAATTTTTAAATGGCATTATTCAACAGTAGAGCAATTTTTTAACCTTTTTCCTCTTTACACTCAATATAGAATTCATACGTAATTGATTTAATTTTTTACTTCCTTGATTTTTACGTTTATTTTTTGTGTTACTGCGCTCCGTGTCACTCTGCCAGGCATTTGTGGCATTTAATCACGTTGCAGTCGTAGTTTCCATGACATTTTTTTGTGGGTGCAGAGAAAAATAATTGTCTTGATGTGGTGGTAAACAATTTTTTAAGTTTCAAAGTCTAATCTAATGATTTAATTTTTTCTGCTACAAATGTCTGGTTTTTCAGTTACGAAGCCTTTTTGCCATATTGTTTTATTTTTCCATTTTCATTTTGTTTTAAATGCCATTGTTTTCCGTATGATATTGAATACTGTTACTTCCATTTCAAATATATGTATGTATGTATAACGTGTTGAAGCTCAGCGCAGAGGCATACAAGCTACGAACTTATTTTACAGCATTTCGACACAAATTTTTAAATAATATTTCATATGCAGTAATATTTAAGGGGTTTGTAATAGTTTTATTTTTGGTTCACGCTATTCAATATTGTTTTTGTTGCGTTGTTGTTTTAATAATGCAATTTTTTAATCTATTTTAAGCCACACGAATTTGAAAAGATTATGCAATTTAAAGTGCATTTTATTTTTGTAATTTCGAAGCAGTTTCTTTCGGTTTAAATAGGAAAAACAATGTAAGTGAAACTACGATGGCGGTTTACAATGTTCATGATTTTTGAACTGTGTTCCAGAGACTATTTAAAAATTAAGACTATTTTAACCGATTACGGAAAACAAACTGTGGCGAATTTCATCAAAATGTGGCAAAACCATGATTACGGACTTTGTTCATATAAATATTTATACAATATCAGAACAAAAAAATTTTGTTAAAAAAATACATAAACTTTTAAAATTAAAAATTTCCCACACAGGCATTTTTTTAGTTTTAATTTGTCAAGAAACTCTATTTAACTAACATTTTATTGATGTTATTAAAAAAACATTTAGGCCTTCGAAATTAAAAATTTCCCTCACTGGGACATTTTTTCAGTTTTAATTTTTTCTATCAAACTGTATTTAACAAGCATTTTATTGATGTTGACTGCATTAGTAAGAAAAAAAATTGAGCAAATGTAAAAATCTAAAATTTCCCCCACAGGGAAATTTCTTTTTTCGTAACTTTTCATCAAACTCTATTTAACTAGCATTTTATCGCTGTGAACTGCATTCACAATAGAAAATAATAGTAAATCTACAAATTTCTCGCACAGGGAAATTTTTTTATTAAACATTTTTTCATCAAACTGCATTTAGCAAGCATTTTATTGCTGTGAACTGCCTTCACAATAGTAAACCTCCAAATTTCCCTCACAGGGAAATTTTTTTATCATAAATTTTTTCAGCAAACTGCATTTAACTAATATTTTTGTGAAGTTAACTGCAGCCGCAATAAAAAGTATTGGCGAATCTCCAAATTTCCCTCGCAAGGATATTTCTTTCGTCTTAATTTTTCCATGAAACTGCATTTAACTAGCATTTTATTGCTGTTAATTGCTTTCGCAATAAACAATAAAACAATTTTTAGCGAATATAAAAATCTGAAAATTTCGTTTGCAGAAAAATTTTTTTTATTATTAATTTTTTCATCAAACTCCATTTGACTAATATGTGTATTATTGAATTAGTTTCGTTATTTTTGTTTCACATAGACCTAAAATACTGTTCATTAGTTTATCAATTATTTTTATTGAAATTTGTTAAAACGCTTGTCTGGTAAAAATATGTATTGTAATACGTTTTTCCTTGTACTGAATATAAAAACTTACTAAACAAAAATTGAGGTGGTTGTCAAATATTCAAATATTCTTTATATCAAACACACAACAATAAGTTCATAATGAAGTTTAAAACTACATATGTATGTATTTTAAAAATTTATACAAATGTCGTATACAAATACAAACATATTTTTCATTCCACATTTCATACAAAAGTTGCCACAATTTAAAACAAAAATTTATGTATATTGACATTTTTCATCAAGTCTAATAAACGAAACGGTAACAATTTCTATTTAGAAAAGAAGCAAAAAATATGCAAAAATATTTTCTTCAATTTTGTCTTCCGTTCAAACACAAATAATCCAAAATAGGCATGAGCTTAAAATTCATTCAAATAAGTATGTACATATATATGTTTGTATGTATGTATGTATGTATATATGTATGGATCTATATTCAGATTATGAAAAAAATGTTCTATTGCGTTCTATTTTTGTTACAAAATTTCTGAGATTTAGAAATTTACTGCGTGCCTTAAAAACTGTTACAATTTCGTAACTCAGACGAACATATGGGCTTCTTTCTTTTTGTCAATGAAACAAACAACTTTAAAATACACACATACAAAAAAACACACACACACACACATCTATGTATGTACATACACACTCATATTTAACTAAAAAGATTTCTATACATACATACATACATATGTACATACATCTACAGGGTGTTTTTTTTAGAGGTATAGAACTTCGAATTGAAATAAAACACAAGAAAATCGTTTTAATGTCCATCAATTTGGCTTTATTGGAAGGATAATTTTCTGCCATTAATGTTTAAATATGATTTCGGGCATGTGGCCGCCGCGGCTGGCTCGAATAAAGCCAATTCTACAGGTCCAATTTTTGATGGACAAAAGTTGATGGACAAAGCTCCAATTGCTGTGCACGGTGGCGAATCGATTCATTCGGGTCCTCTTCAACACTTTACTCTACAGCGGCAATTGTTTCTTCGGTGCGCACTGTTCGACGTCTCTGCGGATGCGTATTATCACATAGAGTAAACGTAGTGCGAAAACGATCCATGGTTAACCGAATTAATTGCTCTGATAGACGATTATGTCGACCATAAAATGGACGGAGCTTGCGGTAAACTTCACGAACTGAACCATTATTTTCGAAATAAATTTGCACGATTTGCAAGCGTTGTTCTTTTGTCAACCTGTTCATGATGAAATGGCAAACCAAACTAAATATTATTCACTTGACAGCTGACAAAATGGCCGCCAGTTAAAAAAGTGATGCCAACTTAAAGTTCTTTACCTCAATAAAAAACACCCAATATAATATTTTGTATATGTATAAGTGTTTATGTGTGTATATGTGTGTATGTATGTATTTCTGAACGTGAAATTTTTTAATAAAAATATAAGTTGTACGCTATAGATTACGTGTGTATGTTTATTAATTTTCCATCTTTATAATTTAGATCAAATGAAATTCATTTGAAATATGTAATTTCGAAAATTTAAAGCTTTTAAAAAGAAAATCATCTCTTGAAACATTTTCCAGTCACTGATGCATGTTCTGGTTTTAAGATCAGATTTTCATTGTGTTTTATTTTTATAAATATGTATGTATGTATGTTTGTATGAATGTATGAATGTATGTATGTATTACTTTTGACCATAAATTGAGTATGACCTAGATTTCACTATTTCTTTGCAAATACATTTACCTACACTCATACATACATAAATATGTATGTACTGAAATTTATTCACAGTATATTAATGTGTTTGAAGGTCTACATACATACACACATACATAATATATAAATAATATGTACTTATTCGTATATATTTATATGTTAATATATGTATATTTATGTATGTAGCAACCATAAAGTATAGAATTTTCAATTTTCCACTCACTGACACTGACACCAACAAGTAAATACTACGAAGTTGTACTATTCATGTACATACATACATATATTAAAATTTAAACAGACCCTTAAAAGAGTGTATGCATTTAAAATGCATTTTAGAGTTTTGTTTTTAAATGATTTCTGCACTTGAACAGAATCCATCTGGTTTGTTTTAAGTTTTTCTTTAAATACGGAATCAAATCCAATTCTATTTCATTCCCTAACAAGGTCCATCCCTCTCTTCTCATTCCATTCTTCAAAAGATCATTTTCATAGAGACATCCATATTCATACAATATTAATACAAGACAGAACATAATGTTGGAGATGTAGCGTTAGTTGATGTGTGGCTGTGCAGTCAGAACAATTTCTGACATCCTCATCTCTGCAAAATAGATTTAAAAAAAAACCATAATCTAGTTCTGGTACAATGCACTGCATCTATAGGGCTCGACCCCGGAGAACTGACCACCCCTGTCTTATAGAAAAAAAAAAACAAAAATTAAGAGGTGTCCCCATATAAAACTGAAACAAGATTAATAAATAAAAATTGCAGTACATTCAGCTTCTATTGAAGATGATTTTTTTACCCCCCGGATTATTAACAAATCGGCTTCGCACAAACAACTAATTAATCAAGTCCAGCAAGAAGACTCAGTTTGAAAACTTCATGAATCAATATTTCTTATATAAACTGGGCTTTTATTTAATATGTATGTATGTATGTTTGTAGATATAGTATGAGCGCACGTTTATAAAGGATATCTAGTATCGAAACCTTCACCTCATTTCTTCAATGTTTTATTTTTCAACTCTTTTTTGTTGTTTTTCTCTGTATACAATAATAGCTTTGTGTATGTATGTCTGTGTGTATGTATGTATGTATGTATGTGTGTGTGCGTGCATTTAGTTCTCGCCATTTGTTATTTACTAGAGCTCACAACAATTCCTTCCTACTGCATAACATTTGTATATGTATCCACAGCCATAGACAGATTTTCGTCGTCCCAGTTGGTTGTAGCGGAACGGGATTCTCAAAAGGCGGGAACATGACACAGCAAAATCCTGTAGGATACATAGTGACATGGACACTAAAAGCCATAATAAACTCATTCCGAGAACTGTAGATACTTAAATATGTATCGTACCCTATTATTTAAAGGTTTTGATAAAATGATCAAAACAAGGCAAAGGTAGGCTAGATTAGGAACTGGAATTGGACTGAGATGGCCCATTGTGAACTACATGATAAGAGCGAAGCAGAGCTTAAAAGAAATAAGAGAAAGAAAAGCAAAGAATAGGAATATTCCCTGCCTACATAAAATTACCTGCAAAGAAGCGCCCTGATTTATCTCCTGCATGCTCTCCCTGGGCAGACAAAGTTATCGGCAGGTGGCAGTCATCTTATTCCAACAATGATTTGTATTTTTTTTAACTTACACTGCGTGAGTGTGAGTGATACAGAGCCCATCAAGGCCATTTGAGCCTATTTCTGATTGAACAATGATAAAGAAATGTGATCACAAGTGTTTAGTTTCTCATTCTCCTCATACAGTTCAGCGAAATCTAGTTTTCCTTCTGTCTATCAACTGATCCTGATTCTGATTACGTAATGGCTACTCCTTAAATGATCTTTAAATTCCAAATTATCAATTTGTCTAAAGCAGCCCATAAGCCGATCATATCCATATTTTAAATTCGCTTGCCCTTCTCCAGGACAAATACAAAATAAATAAAACTTTTTATATGTATAACAATTCGTCCAATTATAATATCTTGTGTTTAAATTTTAAATCAAAATGTTTGATGTTATTCGATCTTCGTTCTCAATTTTCAGTCATCTCCTTTTGATTAGCATTTACTCTCCAGTAGAGTGGAATTGCCGTGTTATTTTGCTTCATTGTATGATACCATAGTGAGGTCTTCAAACTATTGTCCGCAAACCGCTTAAAAATGTTAAAATTTCCAAAATTTAGATACATCTAAGACTGCCCTACTTGCCCCACGAATAAATCGCTCGCGTTAAATTACAAAAAAAAAATCGAGGAACGGGCAATAAATGAAAATGAGCCAATGAATGCCACAACGTGACAGTATCGCTTATCTTAACGTCAACGAAGACGAGGTTGAATCTGACAACAAATCTGTCGAATCCAATATGGCCAACTGGGTTACTGCAGTCCATACGATGATAGACTGTCTCTGTTTTTTTATTTATGAATTGTTGTTATCCTTTTAGTTGCTGTAACTGCTGTGTCTTTACAATTATTAAAAACAAATAGTTGCATAAACTATAAGTTCATTTGTACAAATGTACAAAACTGCTAAAAGTGGAAAGAAAAAACCCACCGCTGGCTGAATAAAAAATTATTTTGTTCGTTCGAACATAACCATGTGTCTTAAATAATACATATTTGCTTTAATAAAAGTCTATTTTAAAAATTAATTGCTTTAAGGCTGTTGCACAAAATGTGTTACATTTTTCGCCAATTAAATTCTACTATTAAATTTCTTTTGTTTCAGTAAATTTTTGTAAAAAAACCTGTAATATACAAATATTATTATTATATAAAAATTGTATTGCAATTAGAGTACTTAACGTTCATATTGAAAATTTCTCTTTTTGGGAAATTTTTTTCATGTGATTTTCTGACTAAAATCTTATTAGAATAAATTTTTATTTATTAATAAATATTATTAAATACTATTATAGTATTCTATTTGAAAATTTCCCTTTTTGGGAAATCTTATTAGAATAAAGTGTCATTTATAAATAAACTGAAATTCGATTGAAACCCTTGCTATTTGAAAATGTCCCTTTTTGGGAAATATTTTTCATGGAATTTTTTAAATCAAATCTTATTAGAATAAAGTGTCATTTATAAATAAACTGAAATTCGATTGAAACCCTTGCTATTTGAAAATTTCCCTTTTTGGGAAATATTTTTCATGGAATTTTTTAAATCAAATCTTATTAGAATAAAGTGTTATTTTTAAACTGAAATTCGATTAAAACTTTGTTATTTGAAAATTTCCCTTTTTGGAAAATATTTTTCATGGAATTTTTTAAATCAAATCTTATTAGAATAAAGTGTTACATATTTATAAATAAACTGAAATTCGATTGAAACCGTTACTACAGTATTCTATTTTAAAATTTCCTTTTTTTTGGAAAATTTTTGCCAAAAGCAAATTTTTAATGAAATGATAATTTCTGTTAAAAAATGCTGAAGAAAATTATTCAAATTCAAAAATTTTCTTGAAGGGACATTTTATTCAAGATTAGTTTACCGATTAAAAATCTATTTAACATTTAGTTATGTACATAGATGAAAAATTCCCTTAAATGGGAAATTTTTGTTTTATTGATTTTTTTTTTAACAATTTGTTCAAACAAAGCATTTAAGATTGATATTGTTACGGCAAACATTATTACTAATTGTTAATTTAGTTTGATAATTTTTACTATGGGAAAATTTATCTAATTCTATTAAATTCCTTTTTTGAGTTTTCAATTTAAAAGTTTGCTAAACTGAGAGTTTTTCAGAGCAAGTTTTCTTTTTTAGATATAATGCCACTATAACCCGTTAAAAGCTTTTGGGTTAGAAAGTTAGAACAGAACAAAACTGGCCATTACTTTATTGTTTTAATGCAAAACTATTTAAACATTTTGCTATTAAAGTTTTTGCGAAACATGTTAAAAAAGCTGTTGCCAACAATATTGCTAATTTCTGGCGACTGTTAAATTAAGCAGACATGTTTCCATTAATTTACTTTTATTTTACTTTTATTTTTACTCAAATGTTGCAAAAGTCTTATTTTGAAAGTTGAAATATGTACATATATATGTATGTATGTATGTATATTTGTTTGTATATACATATTATATGTATTTTTTTAATTTGAAATAAAATACATGTATCTAAGTATTGAGGACGCCTTAAATCCCTAAACTTGATGCAGTTTTATTTATATTACAAATACTATCACTTCATTTCTGATACAAAAGTCAACATTTGAATAAAAACTAACTAAAACCTTGTGATGTAGATAAATCATTACACGACTTTATGGCAAAGCCTTTACACGTTCATTTACCTTTTGGTTTATATCTCTCAACAACGATGTTGTGTGTATGTACATACATACATACATACATACGTATGTAGCTTTTACTGCTCATTTTGTTTGTCTTGTAGATGGAACAATTAATAGAAGACTCAGAAGATACAAAAATACACAATCTATACAATGCGAAAGATACATTTGGAGTTTTTCTATTTGCTGACTGACTTCGTTTGTGTGGCTGACTGGCTGGCAAAATAAAAGAATGCACTCAAATGCACCAACATACATACATACATACATACATATGTACGTACATATGTATGTATTGTATGTGTGTATGTGTGTGTGTTTTATATCGCTTCGTTGCCTATAAAAATTGGAATGTGTGTAAATATATATAAATAAAGAAAGATGCGACTTTCTACAGCCTGTATACATTTTGCTATTTTTAAATAATTTTTCTTTTCCTTGTCGGACATAAAGTTTTCTTTTTTCTGAGCTTTTCCACAATAAATTAAAATTAAAAACAAGTTTTGTAACAATAAATGTAGGAAGTCGAAGACATTTTATTTAATGAGTTTTCTTTTAAGAAATACTTTGTGTATATTGTAATTAAGAAATAAAATTAATGACAACACTTTGCCCGAAAAACTTGATAAATGCATGTACATACATACGTACATATGTTTGCATAAGAGTTAAAGCCATATGAATGAAAATGATTGTATGAGTCAAACATATTGTGTATATTGTGATTTTGCTTTCTTTAAAATGTTTATTTGTTCCTTTGTAGGTAATAAATAAATGGCGAGATATATGTACATAAATATATTCTCTTCATACATTTTTTTGTTTATCCATTACCCCTTTTGGAAGCATATGGCTTCCACAAAGAATCTCCACCTGACACGATTCACCGCTGCTGTTTTTGCGTCTTCCCATGTCTGGTTATTCAGCCTTAGTTCTGGCAGGATAGTGCGTCTCCAGGTGTTTCTTGGATGTTCACGGTTCTTCATAAATACTAATTTCTTTTAAAAATCTCGTTAAAGTTAAAAAATTCCCTCTCCAGGGCAATTGTTAATTCGCACATGTTTTTAATAAAAGTCTATCAAAATCATTTCTTTTTCAAAATTCTATGGAAAATTTGTTTAAATTTAAGTAACTATTTGAAAACTGAAAATTTCCCCATAGGATATTTTTAATCCATAATTTTTTTTAGTAAAATTCGATTAATATGAAGACATATTGGAAATAGCGAAAAACGTCCATATTAAAAATTTCCCTTATTGGGAAATTTTTGTTTTGTGTGTTTTTTTTTTTAATTATAATCTTTTTAAACAATTTACTATCTTAAATTATACACGAATCGTACTAAAAATATTTTAATGGCATTGGATTAGAATTAGAAATGTCCCATATTGGGAATTTTTACTACAAAAAATATTTTTTTAATATTCCATTCATGATTAATTAACAAGGAAACATACTGAAAATATGGAAATATGTTCATATTGAAATTTTCCTTTATTGGGAAATTTTTGTTTTGTGTTTGGTTTTAATAAAAATCTTTTTGAATAATTTACCACCTTAAATTATATACGAATTGCAATAAAAGTATTGTAATGGCCTTAAAATTGGAAATTTCCTCTATTGGGAAATTTTTATTTTGTGGTTGTTTTTATCAAAATAAATTCTAAATTGTTCTTACTTAAAATTATAAAGGTATTATCTTGTCTAATAAATTGAAAATTCTCCTGTTGAGGAAATTTTTAATTATTTGTTTATTTTTAATAAAAATCTTGGTTTTAACAATTTCCGGTTTCAATTTATATACGAATTTAATCAAATGGCATTTTAATGGCTCTCAAGTCAGAAAATTCTCTTATAGGAAAATTTTTACTTGGGCTTGTCTTTAATCACAATCTTTTTTAAAATATCCTCCTTTTCTTGCCTGATAAAATATTTTGCATGTGTTTTTTTCTGTTTTAAGTTGATTAAATTTTTTATTGGTCTCCCTTTTAACAAACTTTTTCACTTCTAAATTAAATTATTACACTTAAATTGATATCAATTTGTAATTAAAACCTAAAACTAAAGAAAAAAAACCCAATTAAAAAGAAAAAACATATTGCATCATTACGACTACACACATTCACTCGCAATCATCAAGCCATCAAGGATGTTTCGAAAAAAGAGAAGGCAAAACCAAACAGAAAATTACAAGGACACTGGACAAGCCGATGTGTTGGTGTTTCTGACAGCAAAAAGGATAAATACACTTGAACAAGCATTCCAGTATAAGAGAAATACCAAAATTAAACTGCAAACCAAATAACCAACGAACAACCAGCCCATGACCTTAAGAATGTGGCACAAAACTCATGCATTTAACATGTAATTAGGAATATCATTTTAATGGTTTGATTTGTTGCAGTGGCAGAGGATGGTGTAATTTGGGCGGTAGACACAATAGTGTGAGAAATTCTTTTTAACTTGAGCTGAAAACTAGAAATAATTTATTCAGTGTCTGTCAAAATGACATTCAAAATATTATTACTTTTGAAAGTTCGAGCAGGGTTTCATTTTGATTACTGTTTAAGGTTATAGTTGAGGGTGGCGTTCTTCGGTGGAGATTGTGAAATTGATCTACAACAGCAACCGGTCGCAGGGCCTAGCAAGGCACACACAGGTGTCAACTAGTTAAAACCGCCACATAACACTAAGCCTTTGCTGGACTATCGTGCTATATAATTCCTCCTGTCAGCAGTTCCCCGGATAGTGACATCTGAGTCGGTAGCCTGAAATTACAGAAAAAAATAGTAGGCCTTAAACAATGAAACCCTACCGTCTAGTTTATTACGAAAAACAGGCATCTATTGCCAGAAAACAGCACCTCGGAAACAGATTGTGAAATTAATTTACATCACCATCTGCCGTTATGGCCTAATCTGAATTGCTGCAGCAATTCCATTTGATGAATTTCTCAATGTCTCACACCAACGCCTTGCTCTAGAGCTTGGACTATTTAATTCCTTCTGCCTGTACTTCCTTCGTCAGTAAAGTAAGACTTGGCACCTGATTTGGTAGCCCACAAACATCAGGATTTAAACAACTGGCTTGTTCATTCCCCACCATTTAGGTCCTTACAATAGCACTTCAAGAATATACGGATCAACGTACACAGGAGACCATTAGTCTTTACGTTACTTCAGTATCTAGCAAAGCTCTTTCTACGATTTTAGGTTTAGACCACCACTTTTAAGGTATGCTTGAGGTATACTGACCCCCATTCTGCCAATTGACATTTGGTGAAGGTTTCGGAAGAACCTGGACAACCGAAATCATTCAGAAACTTTCTAGAGATTTCGTTGTCATGTCAACCGAGGAATGTACGCAAAGCAAAACCTGCTGCCCGTTTTTTCGTAGTTGCCAACCTTCTCTCGTACCGAACGTAGAAAAGCCTTTAAAAAAAATGTTCCAAAAATTCCTGCAAAATAAAATGCAAATCCGGGCGAAGCCGGAAAACCTCAAGCAGAGATTTTTCTACTTAAGATTAGAAGTCAAAACCATAATGAATATGAAATGATACATTTGAAGTCATCGAAAATGTGGACCGGTGGCAGTCATACAATTGTTTTGATCTGTTTCGTGATTAAAATTTCTTTCAACTGGCGCCAGTTTTTCTTTCTTTTGTTTTTTGTTTTCTGGCTCATTAAAAATATACTTCTTTTTATCTGAACATATTTATTATTCATTAATTTTGCTTATGTGTGGTAAAGCTGCTGTTAAATAAATTATTTAACTTTCTAAAATCTTTAACGTTCCAATAATTATCACCATTTGTTTTTCCATTCACTCTCCTCTCCGGCAATTAGTCAACTCTTTTATACTCAGTGACAGCCATAAAATTTAAAATCATTAAAGAGAGAGAGAGAGAGAGAGAGCAACAAGAAAGACTTACAACATAAAACAAAGTAAAGCATTAACTTATAATTGTAATGTTATTAAAAAATTTATTTAACAATCGATTACATCGTGTTCACCTTAATTTAATTTTTCTTGTTTTTATGTTTTTTCTTATATTCTTTGTTTTTGGTTTTCTTTGCGCAATTTATAGACTTCCATCCACTAACGAAGACAATTATGAAAGTGATGATAACAACGAGGAAACTATACCACCGCACTGCCACATAACCATAAGATGTACCAGAGAAATAGCCGGTTTTAATGGACTGGGTGAAGCTGTACGGCGCCTAGACTTCCGCAGTTCGGTGAGAGATCGTCGGCGCTTTCACTACATCTGTGCGTTGCTGAGGCTGTTGGTGGCCCACAAAGGCATTGCCAATTTGTCGGGCAGTGCACAGAAGCAATTGCTGCAGATGGTCGAAGAGGTGGCTTCGCATGGTAAATATGTTTGTTTTTGTTGTTCATTGGTTGGCGGGTTTGTTTGTTTGTTTGTTTGTTTGCTGGTGCGTTGTTGGCTGCTTGATTTGCACAAGCAAACTTTTATTTCCTATTCATTTAAAACATGTAAGAGGCATTTATTTTCATGATTAATTTTCCATTTCCGGTTTAATTATTATCAAATGCAGTCAGCGATAGTCAACAGCATTTAAATGTGTTGCGCGGCTTGGCCATGCAGCTGCAACATATTGTGTATCAGGAAAATCAAAAATGCTGGGGCAAACCGTTGGGCAGCTCGAATTTGTGGCAGGAGCATGTGGAAACCATTAAACGTATACAGCAAGTGGCCAATCAAATTGAGATAAGAGAAGTAAGTAAAAGTAGAATTTTTCCATAAATTTTCATTCAAATTATTGTATTAAACAAAAATGTCCAATTTTGTAAAAGCCGGGACCGGAAATACATCCGAAGCTGCACGATTTACCCGAAGAATGCATAAGAGAAATTATTCTGCGTATAGGAGATCATAGGGATTTGGAGGTGGGTAAAATTAGTTTTTAAGGCACAGTTTCCTTCATTCAAAAAAAACTTTTTTTTTTTAAATACATTTTAAAAGGTAGATTAAAAAAGTAGCTTCTTGAAAAAAGTACTTTTTAGAAAGAGTAATTTGTTATTGGTAAAAGAATTACCAATAGCGGAGGTACTGGCTTCAAAAAGGTACTTGCAAAAAAAGTATAAAAATACTTTTCAAAAAGATGCTTTCAAAAAAAAAAATACTCTTCAAAAACTTACGTTTTAAAAGGGTATTTTTAAAACTACATTTTAAGAAAGCCAACATAAAAATATGCTTATCAGCGAAGTAATTTTTGTTCAAAAAAAGAGTACCTTTTAAAAATGGTGCTTTTGAAAAAAGTACTTTGCAAAAATACATTTTTAAAAAGGTACATTTCAATAAATGCATATTAAAGAAAACTTTTTCCGTTTTTAAAAAAAACGCCTTTGGAAAAAAATACGTTTTATAAAACAGTGTATTTTAAGAGTAGTACTTTTTGAAAAATATAAAATACTTTTCAAAAACGGTACTTTTAGAAAAGGTAGTTATTGATGAAAGTACTTTTCGAAGAAGGCACTTTTTGATGAAGGTACCTTTTGAAGAAGGTACTTTCTAAAACAGATACTTTTTACAAAAAATACTTTTAAAAAAGGTACAATAAGTTTCAGTTAAACATTAAAAAAAAACTTTTTCTACTTTTAAAAAAGACACTTTTGGCAAAAATACGTACTTTCTAAGAGTGGTATTTTTTGAAAAATATACTTTTAGATAAAGTTACTTTTTAAAAACGGTACTTTTAGAAAGATAGTTTTCGGTGAAGGTACTTTTTGATGAAAGTACGTTTTGGAGAAGGTACTTTTTGAAAAATGTGCTTTTTGAAAAAGATAATTTTTGCAGACGATACTCTTTGATAAAAATACTTTTTGCAAAAATTTCTGTTTGACTTAGGTACTTTTTGAAACAAATACTTTTTTAAAAAATCTCTTTAAAAAAGGTACATTTTAAAAACGGTACTTTTTAAAAGCGTGATTTTTCATTCTGTTCTTGTTAAAAAAAGTTTTTAGAATAGGTATTTACTTTAAAAAAGTAGGTTTTGAAAACGGAATTTTTTGAAAAAGTTACTTCTTGATAAAGGTACTTTTTTTAAAAAGTGGTTTAAAAAAAAAAACTAAAAAATTTAGTTTTAAACAACGTAATTTTTTAATAAGGTTCGAAAACATCAATTTTTTCGTAATGTTCTCTTTTAAAAAATAGTTTTTGGAAGAGATATTTTTAAAAAAAGTACGTTTTGGAGAAGACATAAAAAAAGTAATTTTTTGGGAAATGTATTTTAGAAAAAACACATAATTTTAAGAAAATACATTTTCAAAATATATTTTTTTAAAAGATGGCTCTTTATAAATTTAGCAATTTTAAGTATGTAGAGACCTAGACAATTGAAAAAGGACTCGCTTCGAAAAGATAATTATACAAAAATTTATATCTCGTTAAAAGTAACATATTTTTTTTTAAGTTTATTTCTGAAAGAATTTTACTCTTTTTCCAATTTAAAAATTCTATATTTTAAAATTGTTACGCTGTTGAAACTATTAATTTGTTAAACGCTGTTTCAGTCGTCAGCCGATGCCTGGAAAATCATGTCGAAACTTGTCAGCGAACAACGCATTTGGCGTGAATTGATACGTTTTCATTTCAATCACAATCAAATTGAATCTATTTTGGAGCTCAACAAATTGAAGCATCTGAACGATGTCAAGGACGGCAAGAAGTTCTATCATCAGTTGAGACGTACGTACGGACTTAACGATGATTATCAATTTGCTGAGATATTGTCGTTGTGTCGCTACTGCTGCTGTTTGTTTTGGCCCTCAGACGGCCATCCCTGTATTGTTGATCAAAGTCCCGACTACAAACAAAGACTAGAAGAAGCTGGCGGTCAGTTGGCTCTGTCGCAGCCAATTCCACCGGCTCAGTTTTTAAAATTTTTCTCATTGTAAGTTTTAAACAAACGCCAAAAAGAATTCTAAATACTGGAAAAATTAAAAGGTTTGAAAAATTAAAAACTCTAAAACAAAAAGCTTAAGGTGATAAAAATATGTATGTAAAACAAAAAAAAAAAAAAAAAAAAAAACCAAACAAAACAAAAATTAAATTGTGAAACAAATATTTTTGAAAATTGCAGTTATATTAAAAATTAAGTGATGACAAGAATTGTGAGAAATATTATTAAAATATGTGTGTAGTTCCGCTTAAATGTGTAGGTTTGATTAAGTCTGAGTTAAAAGGAAATTTAAGCCGATTGATCTGAATTGAAATTAATGTAATTGTATTATTTTTTAGATTTATTTTTATTTTCAAACGAAATAACAGAGAAGCTGATGTTTGTATGTAATAAGTTTTTTATAATAATAAGTTATTTTTCAACAAACAAAAATTTAGTGGTAATTTTGTTACAAAAAAAAAAAAAAAAAACTATTTTACTATTTTTGTTTGTTTTGTTGTTTATAATATTTTGAGTTAAACGAATTTCGGCATTAAAAAATGACGTATGACTACTTAAGGGTCCTATTCAAAGCGTATAAGAAAAAAAACCAATAACATTTTCCGAATTGCGGGAAAAATGTTTCACTACTTTAAGAACAATAACAAATATTTAAGATTTCTTTTAAAGTTTTTGGGTGACATGATTGGAAATAATTTCGAGGGTTTAGAACAGCACAGCAAAACGTTTTTGAATTCGGATCTAGAAAATGGTAGTTTTAAAGCGAATTCAACTTCGTTGCTATTGAAAAAAAATTACCGGATTGCAATAAAAAAATCCAAAATTCTTTATAAATCACACAACATCATTGTAAAGAAGACAGTTCCCATTTAATTATTTATAATTGCTACAAGATTTGAACGGGTATTTTAATAGATTGTGGCAAAATTTGGTAGGCCACAACTCACTATGGGGTTTAAAAGTTTAACAACTTTTTCATTTATATATAAATATGATTTTTTTATATTTATCAGCTTATAAAATATGTAAAATGATTTTGTTTTTACGGCAAATACAAAAAATAATGTCTATTAAATGGCATCCTTGTTAATTTCGCAATGATGGCCTTTTTTACACACAAGGGCACTTCCATGTAACATATTTGGAGAGCGAGTAGTTTCCCGAAATTCAGAACTATTTTATTTGTGGTCATTTGAAAGAGAAAATAAATGCAACTCAAGCCCAACGTTATTGCAGAAACTCAAGCGCTACAGACGCAAATTTTGGAAGATGTTACGGAAAATGCACTAAAACGAGCCCATTATTGCAAAACCGAAAAGAGGGCCTTTTAAGTGACACTAATTCCATTTCGGTATATTTTATAATCTGAAAAAAATAAAAAGAATATACTCGTATGTACATATAAAGGAAATTAATAAATTGTTAAGCCCCCCCGATGACTTTTGACCCACTCTGTCTGTAGTTGTGACGATTGGTTAAGTGTTGCCAGACTGTCGTTTCCAAAAACACAATAAGTGGCGCTCCAAATTTTGATTTTTAAATAAAAGAAAAACCTATTCAAAAGTCTTCTATTTTTTAGGCAACTCATAAAGAGAAGTTCACATTTGTTTTATTGAGTGAAGGGCTGACCAAGAATATTTGAATATTTTCTCAAAAACTGCTAAATATCAAAGACCAAATATGACACATCCTACGGATGAATAACATTTCGTCGGTCTGCCCTTCCGATGATACAAAAATCATTATGGGTTTTGAAAAAGTTTCTTTTTCTTAAACTTTTATTACTTGATTTTTTTTATTATTGTCTCGGTTTTATGAATTGAATCTCCTGTGATGTAATTTTTCAAATAATATAAACAAATAATATAATAAACTTAAATTTAATGAATGTATTGAATCAGAAAATAATGGGCCACTCTTTAAAAATGTCTCCCAAAAGTTGTAGAGTCTTAGGGACTTTTTTTTTCTTATCGGCATCAAAAAGCAGAAGCAGAAATAAATAACTTCTTAATTATAAGTAATAAATGTTCTATTGAAAACACCAAATAATTTCAAAGCACCAAATAATTTCAAAACACCAACTAATTTACATTTTTCATATTACTTGAATTGCATAATATAAAGAGGGAAATATCTGTCACTATATAAAAAAGGTACTATTTTTAAAAGTGGATATAAGAGTATATTTTGAAGCACATATGTTTCTTGAGAATATATATATATATTTACCACTTTTCCAAAGCATTATTTTCAAACAAAATTCTTTAAAAAATCAGTTTTTTTTAAATTTATTGTTTTTTTTAAAGAAAATCGCGTTTTATTTTTAATGGGGGCAAAATACTTCCTAGTAAAAGAGGTAATATTTTAGAGCAATATTTATTCTTTAAATGATTTTTCTAAAAAAAATTAAATTTTGAAAAAGATGCTTTAAGAATATATTTATTTAAAAAGGTATTTTTGGTTTAACTATTTGTTTTTTAAATCAATATGAAAACTTTGAAAAAAGTAATATTTTTAATATCGTATTTTACGAAGCTCTTCTTCAAGAAGTAACTTGATTTGTTCAAAAACATATTTTTGGGCTACCGCTTTATAAAACCAACTTCTTTTAAAACGGCACTCCCCTTAAAACAAGTGCTTGTTGTAAAACTTTAAAGTGTAAAACTTTTGGTAATATTTTCTTTTTTAAAACAATGATTTTGAAAGGTATTTTGAATATATTAAAGGAAGATAAACTAAAACGTAATTTTTCGTTAAGTGATTTATTTAGAAAGAGATTTTTTTCCAAAAAGAAAGTTTTTTTGGAAAAAGTACTATTTAAATTGATACTTTTTTCTAGCGTCAGTTTCTTTAAAAAGTGCTTATTTCATAAAAGTAGTTTTTCAAAACGAACATCTTATGAAGAGAACTTTTCTATAAGGTACATTTTCAAAAGAATACTCTTGTGTGAAAACGTACTTTTATAAAGGAAAACTTACTTTTATAGGGAAAAGTACTTTAATTGAAAATATACTTTTGCATGAAAAAGTACTTTTATATGAAAAGGTACTTCTATATTAAAAAACTTACTTTTATATGAAAAGGTACTTCTATATAAAAAAACTTACTTTTATATCGAAACGTACTTTTAGTTGAAATAGTATTTTTTTTATAGAAAAGTACTTTTGTATGAAAAGGTACTTTTATATAGAAAAACTAATAATTGAAATGTAATTGAAAATGTAATTCTTTATGGGAATGTACTTTTATGTGAAATGGTGCTTTTATATGAAAATGTACTTTTATAGGAAAAGGTACTTTTATATGAAAAGGTGCATTTATAAAGAGAAAATCACTTTTACATGGAAACGTATATTTTATGGACAGGCACTTATATATAGAAGAATTTTTGTATAAAAAGGTATTTTTATATGAAAAGGGTCTTTTATATGAAAAGGTACTTTTATATGAAAAGCTACTTTTATTTGAAAAGGCACTTTTATATGAAAAGGTACTTTTATTTGAAAAGGCACTTTTATATGAAAAGTTACTTTTATTTCAAAAGGCACTTTTATATGAAAAGCTACTTTTTTTGCTTTGCTTTAAAAACTTAATTTTATATAAAAAAATACTTTTTTATAGGAAATTTTTTGAAACATAAATTTTTTAACGACACCGTTTTTAAAAGGTACCTTTTTGGACATATACTTTTTTTTTAAAGTTGCTTTGGTTAAAGGATAATTTTTTTTAAAGTACTTTTTTTAAATTAAATTAAATTTTTACGGAAATTTTTTTAAAACGTGCTTTTTTTAAAGGTACTTGTTTCAAAGGGCACTTTTTAAATGCTAAAAGGGAACTTTTTTAAAGGTTACTTTTTTTAAAAGCTACTTGTGTAAAAAGAATTCCCTTTTAAAATGAACTTTTTTTAATGAAGCTGTTATTAAAAGATGCTTAATTTTTATTGTGAGTTTTTGAACAAGTTATTTTCTTTTACGAAATACATACTTCTTTGGAAAGAAACGTTTTGAAAAATACTTTTTTTAAACTGTCTTAAAAATGTTTAATTTTTCATTAAAAAAAACGGCACAAAAAATGCCAGATAAACTCATTTATTTACTATAATTTAGTGATGAAGTGAATTTTGTATGAAGTGTAAGAACTCATTTGATTAAAAGTGTCGTAAAAAAGTTGCTTCCCCAACCAAAACTAGAATTTTAACACTTTCTTGCTAAAGTGAAGTAAAAACCGTGTGATGTAAATCTGAAATATTAAAAATGTATGTATTTATGATTAGCTGTAAGAATTGCTTATTGGAAGAAAGGGGAACAAAAAATTAAAAACCCCCCGACCAGTTTGAAACTAATAGAAATTACTGGAGCGTGTTACATACATATATGTATGTAAATGGTGGTGATAGTGAAGCACAGGAGCTCCTTTACTTTTAAACCTCTAACGTTAAAGTTTACTAAAACCAAAAACCAAAAAAAAAAAAAAAAAACTAAATAAATGCTTAAAACTGTATTAAAACAAAATTTCCAATATTTTGTGCTGAATTTTCGTTTTGAATAAAAGTTATTCAGAAAAAGTATGAAATAAACTATTTTTTTAGGTTTACAATCATTTAAATAATGTAGAAATCGATTATGAATAGTTTAATGCCTCTGTAAGATACTCAAACTAAATTTAAACTTGAACACTTTTCGGCAGTAAATTTTGCTTGGATACATTTTCAAAAATTAACAACAACAACAACTTTAATTATTGATGTACTAAAAAAAAATATATATATATATATATATATATGTACGATTTGAGCTGAAATGCTGCATTAATTGTTCATTGTGCTAAACTTCATAACAGAACTGGCTTTTAAGTGGCAAAAACACATAAATAAATCTTTACTAAACTAATCATTCAATGTTTAAACTATTGTAAAGCAGAGATTTAAATACTTACATATGTATATAGTCGTACTATACGTGTGTATATGTATGTATGTATGTAGTTGTAAATTAAATATAGTACTATACCACCGCACTGCCACATAACCATAAGATGTACCAGAGAAATAGCCGGTTTTAATGGACTGGGTGAAGCTGTACGGCGCCTAGACTTCCGCAGTTCGGTGAGAGATCGTCGGCGCTTTCACTACATCTGTGCGTTGCTGAGGCTGTTGGTGGCCCACAAAGGCATTGCCAATTTGTCGGGCAGTGCACAGAAGCAATTGCTGCAGATGGTCGAAGAGGTGGCTTCGCATGGTAAATATGTTTGTTTTTGTTGTTCATTGGTTGGCGGGTTTGTTTGTTTGTTTGTTTGTTTGCTGGTGCGTTGTTGGCTGCTTGATTTGCACAAGCAAACTTTTATTTCCTATTCATTTAAAACATGTAAGAGGCATTTATTTTCATGATTAATTTTCCATTTCCGGTTTAATTATTATCAAATGCAGTCAGCGATAGTCAACAGCATTTAAATGTGTTGCGCGGCTTGGCCATGCAGCTGCAACATATTGTGTATCAGGAAAATCAAAAATGCTGGGGCAAACCGTTGGGCAGCTCGAATTTGTGGCAGGAGCATGTGGAAACCATTAAACGTATACAGCAAGTGGCCAATCAAATTGAGATAAGAGAAGTAAGTAAAAGTAGAATTTTTCCATAAATTTTCATTCAAATTATTGTATTAAACAAAAATGTCCAATTTTGTAAAAGCCGGGACCGGAAATACATCCGAAGCTGCACGATTTACCCGAAGAATGCATAAGAGAAATTATTCTGCGTATAGGAGATCATAGGGATTTGGAGGTGGGTAAAATTAGTTTTTAAGGCACAGTTTCCTTCATTCAAAAAAAACTTTTTTTTTTTAAATACATTTTAAAAGGTAGATTAAAAAAGTAGCTTCTTGAAAAAAGTACTTTTTAGAAAGAGTAATTTGTTATTGGTAAAAGAATTACCAATAGCGGAGGTACTGGCTTCAAAAAGGTACTTGCAAAAAAAGTATAAAAATACTTTTCAAAAAGATGCTTTCAAAAAAAAAAATACTCTTCAAAAACTTACGTTTTAAAAGGGTATTTTTAAAACTACATTTTAAGAAAGCCAACATAAAAATATGCTTATCAGCGAAGTAATTTTTGTTCAAAAAAAGAGTACCTTTTAAAAATGGTGCTTTTGAAAAAAGTACTTTGCAAAAATACATTTTTAAAAAGGTACATTTCAATAAATGCATATTAAAGAAAACTTTTTCCGTTTTTAAAAAAAACGCCTTTGGAAAAAAATACGTTTTATAAAACAGTGTATTTTAAGAGTAGTACTTTTTGAAAAATATAAAATACTTTTCAAAAACGGTACTTTTAGAAAAGGTAGTTATTGATGAAAGTACTTTTCGAAGAAGGCACTTTTTGATGAAGGTACCTTTTGAAGAAGGTACTTTCTAAAACAGATACTTTTTACAAAAAATACTTTTAAAAAAGGTACAATAAGTTTCAGTTAAACATTAAAAAAAAACTTTTTCTACTTTTAAAAAAGACACTTTTGGCAAAAATACGTACTTTCTAAGAGTGGTATTTTTTGAAAAATATACTTTTAGATAAAGTTACTTTTTAAAAACGGTACTTTTAGAAAGATAGTTTTCGGTGAAGGTACTTTTTGATGAAAGTACGTTTTGGAGAAGGTACTTTTTGAAAAATGTGCTTTTTGAAAAAGATAATTTTTGCAGACGATACTCTTTGATAAAAATACTTTTTGCAAAAATTTCTGTTTGACTTAGGTACTTTTTGAAACAAATACTTTTTTAAAAAATCTCTTTAAAAAAGGTACATTTTAAAAACGGTACTTTTTAAAAGCGTGATTTTTCATTCTGTTCTTGTTAAAAAAAGTTTTTAGAATAGGTATTTACTTTAAAAAAGTAGGTTTTGAAAACGGAATTTTTTGAAAAAGTTACTTCTTGATAAAGGTACTTTTTTTAAAAAGTGGTTTAAAAAAAAAAACTAAAAAATTTAGTTTTAAACAACGTAATTTTTTAATAAGGTTCGAAAACATCAATTTTTTCGTAATGTTCTCTTTTAAAAAATAGTTTTTGGAAGAGATATTTTTAAAAAAAGTACGTTTTGGAGAAGACATAAAAAAAGTAATTTTTTGGGAAATGTATTTTAGAAAAAACACATAATTTTAAGAAAATACATTTTCAAAATATATTTTTTTAAAAGATGGCTCTTTATAAATTTAGCAATTTTAAGTATGTAGAGACCTAGACAATTGAAAAAGGACTCGCTTCGAAAAGATAATTATACAAAAATTTATATCTCGTTAAAAGTAACATATTTTTTTTTAAGTTTATTTCTGAAAGAATTTTACTCTTTTTCCAATTTAAAAATTCTATATTTTAAAATTGTTACGCTGTTGAAACTATTAATTTGTTAAACGCTGTTTCAGTCGTCAGCCGATGCCTGGAAAATCATGTCGAAACTTGTCAGCGAACAACGCATTTGGCGTGAATTGATACGTTTTCATTTCAATCACAATCAAATTGAATCTATTTTGGAGCTCAACAAATTGAAGCATCTGAACGATGTCAAGGACGGCAAGAAGTTCTATCATCAGTTGAGACGTACGTACGGACTTAACGATGATTATCAATTTGCTGAGATATTGTCGTTGTGTCGCTACTGCTGCTGTTTGTTTTGGCCCTCAGACGGCCATCCCTGTATTGTTGATCAAAGTCCCGACTACAAACAAAGACTAGAAGAAGCTGGCGGTCAGTTGGCTCTGTCGCAGCCAATTCCACCGGCTCAGTTTTTAAAATTTTTCTCATTGTAAGTTTTAAACAAACGCCAAAAAGAATTCTAAATACTGGAAAAATTAAAAGGTTTGAAAAATTAAAAACTCTAAAACAAAAAGCTTAAGGTGATAAAAATATGTATGTAAAACAAAAAAAAAAAAAAAAAAAAAAACCAAACAAAACAAAAATTAAATTGTGAAACAAATATTTTTGAAAATTGCAGTTATATTAAAAATTAAGTGATGACAAGAATTGTGAGAAATATTATTAAAATATGTGTGTAGTTCCGCTTAAATGTGTAGGTTTGATTAAGTCTGAGTTAAAAGGAAATTTAAGCCGATTGATCTGAATTGAAATTAATGTCATTGTATTATTTTTTAGATTTATTTTTATTTTCAAACGAAATAACAGAGAAGCTGATGTTTGTATGTAATAAGTTTTTTATAATAATAAGTTATTTTTCAACAAACAAAAATTTAGTGGTAATTTTGTTACAAAAAAAAAAAAAAAAAACTATTTTACTATTTTTGTTTGTTTTGTTGTTTATAATATTTTGAGTTAAACGAATTTCGGCATTAAAAAATGACGTATGACTACTTAAGGGTCCTATTCAAAGCGTATAAGAAAAAAAACCAATAACATTTTCCGAATTGCGGGAAAAATGTTTCACTACTTTAAGAACAATAACAAATATTTAAGATTTCTTTTAAAGTTTTTGGGTGACATGATTGGAAATAATTTCGAGGGTTTAGAACAGCACAGCAAAACGTTTTTGAATTCGGATCTAGAAAATGGTAGTTTTAAAGCGAATTCAACTTCGTTGCTATTGAAAAAAAATTACCGGATTGCAATAAAAAAATCCAAAATTCTTTATAAATCACACAACATCATTGTAAAGAAGACAGTTCCCATTTAATTATTTATAATTGCTACAAGATTTGAACGGGTATTTTAATAGATTGTGGCAAAATTTGGTAGGCCACAACTCACTATGGGGTTTAAAAGTTTAACAACTTTTTCATTTATATATAAATATGATTTTTTTATATTTATCAGCTTATAAAATATGTAAAATGATTTTGTTTTTACGGCAAATACAAAAAATAATGTCTATTAAATGGCATCCTTGTTAATTTCGCAATGATGGCCTTTTTTACACACAAGGGCACTTCCATGTAACATATTTGGAGAGCGAGTAGTTTCCCGAAATTCAGAACTATTTTATTTGTGGTCATTTGAAAGAGAAAATAAATGCAACTCAAGCCCAACGTTATTGCAGAAACTCAAGCGCTACAGACGCAAATTTTGGAAGATGTTACGGAAAATGCACTAAAACGAGCCCATTATTGCAAAACCGAAAAGAGGGCCTTTTAAGTGACACTAATTCCATTTCGGTATATTTTATAATCTGAAAAAAATAAAAAGAATATACTCGTATGTACATATAAAGGAAATTAATAAATTGTTAAGCCCCCCCGATGACTTTTGACCCACTCTGTCTGTAGTTGTGACGATTGGTTAAGTGTTGCCAGACTGTCGTTTCCAAAAACACAATAAGTGGCGCTCCAAATTTTGATTTTTAAATAAAAGAAAAACCTATTCAAAAGTCTTCTATTTTTTAGGCAACTCATAAAGAGAAGTTCACATTTGTTTTATTGAGTGAAGGGCTGACCAAGAATATTTGAATATTTTCTCAAAAACTGCTAAATATCAAAGACCAAATATGACACATCCTACGGATGAATAACATTTCGTCGGTCTGCCCTTCCGATGATACAAAAATCATTATGGGTTTTGAAAAAGTTTCTTTTTCTTAAACTTTTATTACTTGATTTTTTTTATTATTGTCTCGGTTTTATGAATTGAATCTCCTGTGATGTAATTTTTCAAATAATATAAACAAATAATATAATAAACTTAAATTTAATGAATGTATTGAATCAGAAAATAATGGGCCACTCTTTAAAAATGTCTCCCAAAAGTTGTAGAGTCTTAGGGACTTTTTTTTTCTTATCGGCATCAAAAAGCAGAAGCAGAAATAAATAACTTCTTAATTATAAGTAATAAATGTTCTATTGAAAACACCAAATAATTTCAAAGCACCAAATAATTTCAAAACACCAACTAATTTACATTTTTCATATTACTTGAATTGCATAATATAAAGAGGGAAATATCTGTCACTATATAAAAAAGGTACTATTTTTAAAAGTGGATATAAGAGTATATTTTGAAGCACATATGTTTCTTGAGAATATATATATATATTTACCACTTTTCCAAAGCATTATTTTCAAACAAAATTCTTTAAAAAATCAGTTTTTTTTAAATTTATTGTTTTTTTTAAAGAAAATCGCGTTTTATTTTTAATGGGGGCAAAATACTTCCTAGTAAAAGAGGTAATATTTTAGAGCAATATTTATTCTTTAAATGATTTTTCTAAAAAAAATTAAATTTTGAAAAAGATGCTTTAAGAATATATTTATTTAAAAAGGTATTTTTGGTTTAACTATTTGTTTTTTAAATCAATATGAAAACTTTGAAAAAAGTAATATTTTTAATATCGTATTTTACGAAGCTCTTCTTCAAGAAGTAACTTGATTTGTTCAAAAACATATTTTTGGGCTACCGCTTTATAAAACCAACTTCTTTTAAAACGGCACTCCCCTTAAAACAAGTGCTTGTTGTAAAACTTTAAAGTGTAAAACTTTTGGTAATATTTTCTTTTTTAAAACAATGATTTTGAAAGGTATTTTGAATATATTAAAGGAAGATAAACTAAAACGTAATTTTTCGTTAAGTGATTTATTTAGAAAGAGATTTTTTTTCCAAAAAGAAAGTTTTTTTGGAAAAAGTACTATTTAAATTGATACTTTTTTCTAGCGTCAGTTTCTTTAAAAAGTGCTTATTTCATAAAAGTAGTTTTTCAAAACGAACATCTTATGAAGAGAACTTTTCTATAAGGTACATTTTCAAAAGAATACTCTTGTGTGAAAACGTACTTTTATAAAGGAAAACTTACTTTTATAGGGAAAAGTACTTTAATTGAAAATATACTTTTGCATGAAAAAGTACTTTTATATGAAAAGGTACTTCTATATTAAAAAACTTACTTTTATATGAAAAGGTACTTCTATATAAAAAAACTTACTTTTATATCGAAACGTACTTTTAGTTGAAATAGTATTTTTTTTATAGAAAAGTACTTTTGTATGAAAAGGTACTTTTATATAGAAAAACTAATAATTGAAATGTAATTGAAAATGTAATTCTTTATGGGAATGTACTTTTATGTGAAATGGTGCTTTTATATGAAAATGTACTTTTATAGGAAAAGGTACTTTTATATGAAAAGGTGCATTTATAAAGAGAAAATCACTTTTACATGGAAACGTATATTTTATGGACAGGCACTTATATATAGAAGAATTTTTGTATAAAAAGGTATTTTTATATGAAAAGGGTCTTTTATATGAAAAGGTACTTTTATATGAAAAGCTACTTTTATTTGAAAAGGCACTTTTATATGAAAAGGTACTTTTATTTGAAAAGGCACTTTTATATGAAAAGTTACTTTTATTTCAAAAGGCACTTTTATATGAAAAGCTACTTTTTTTGCTTTGCTTTAAAAACTTAATTTTATATAAAAAAATACTTTTTTATAGGAAATTTTTTGAAACATAAATTTTTTAACGACACCGTTTTTAAAAGGTACCTTTTTGGACATATACTTTTTTTTTAAAGTTGCTTTGGTTAAAGGATAATTTTTTTTAAAGTACTTTTTTTAAATTAAATTAAATTTTTACGGAAATTTTTTTAAAACGTGCTTTTTTTAAAGGTACTTGTTTCAAAGGGCACTTTTTAAATGCTAAAAGGGAACTTTTTTAAAGGTTACTTTTTTTAAAAGCTACTTGTGTAAAAAGAATTCCCTTTTAAAATGAACTTTTTTTAATGAAGCTGTTATTAAAAGATGCTTAATTTTTATTGTGAGTTTTTGAACAAGTTATTTTCTTTTACGAAATACATACTTCTTTGGAAAGAAACGTTTTGAAAAATACTTTTTTTAAACTGTCTTAAAAATGTTTAATTTTTCATTAAAAAAAACGGCACAAAAAATGCCAGATAAACTCATTTATTTACTATAATTTAGTGATGAAGTGAATTTTGTATGAAGTGTAAGAACTCATTTGATTAAAAGTGTCGTAAAAAAGTTGCTTCCCCAACCAAAACTAGAATTTTAACACTTTCTTGCTAAAGTGAAGTAAAAACCGTGTGATGTAAATCTGAAATATTAAAAATGTATGTATTTATGATTAGCTGTAAGAATTGCTTATTGGAAGAAAGGGGAACAAAAAATTAAAAACCCCCCGACCAGTTTGAAACTAATAGAAATTACTGGAGCGTGTTACATACATATATGTATGTAAATGGTGGTGATAGTGAAGCACAGGAGCTCCTTTACTTTTAAACCTCTAACGTTAAAGTTTACTAAAACCAAAAACCAAAAAAAAAAAAAAAAAACTAAATAAATGCTTAAAACTGTATTAAAACAAAATTTCCAATATTTTGTGCTGAATTTTCGTTTTGAATAAAAGTTATTCAGAAAAAGTATGAAATAAACTATTTTTTTAGGTTTACAATCATTTAAATAATGTAGAAATCGATTATGAATAGTTTAATGCCTCTGTAAGATACTCAAACTAAATTTAAACTTGAACACTTTTCGGCAGTAAATTTTGCTTGGATACATTTTCAAAAATTAACAACAACAACAACTTTAATTATTGATGTACTAAAAAAAAATATATATATATATATATATATATGTACGATTTGAGCTGAAATGCTGCATTAATTGTTCATTGTGCTAAACTTCATAACAGAACTGGCTTTTAAGTGGCAAAAACACATAAATAAATCTTTACTAAACTAATCATTCAATGTTTAAACTATTGTAAAGCAGAGATTTAAATACTTACATATGTATATAGTCGTACTATACGTGTGTATATGTATGTATGTATGTAGTTGTAAATTAAATATAGTATTTCTGGATCTATCAGTATCAGTTAAATGAAGAGTTAAACGTAATAAAAAAAAATTATATATTGAGAATAAAGTGATCTGCAGCAGTTAAGAGATTAAAATGTTAAGGATTTAGTTTTAAAAAATTGCCTGGAACCTGCAGTTTTTATTGTGTCTGCTGGCGAATGACTTATGATACTTTTTGAGTGGTAAAAATGGGCAAAAATTTATACTTTTATGTCGTTGTTGTGGAAAATGCGAGCACAGACACAAGTTAGTATTCCTGGTAGCCTTTTTTGCTTTACTTAGTTCTTTAGCATATTGATGGATACACAGGACGTTGGATGATGGGACGCAGCCGCTACTGATTCTTGCTTTGGTCGGTATTTGAACGAGGGAATGTACATGAATAGGCCGCGGCACTTATGACAATTAGAAGCGGCCTAAATTGCTTCTCATTCTCCCGCGGGTTTCATTAAAGTTGGTGGGCTGGTAAAATGCTCCAACAAGACAAATTTACAGCCGCTAAAGTCGCTACTACAATAACAAGAAAACGTGGCGAAATCGCAAGTAAGTGTTTTGTTTTTGTTAAAATTTTACTACTGAAACTACTGGCCTGCCAGGAAGGCTGCCATTCGAATCGACAAAGAAACTCTAATTTAATTGAATATTAAAAAGTAACAACCGACAACTAAAAGATCGTAAACAAAATATAAAAAAAAAACATTTCAAAATTAATTTCGAAAGAAAACTTATTTGTTATTCTTAAAACTGAAAAATAAAATACAAAAACCTACATAAATTTCTCAAATCTCTTTATCGTCATGCACTTGACCAATCAGTTTGTTTATTCGCGGGAGCGACGGCGTTTCGGCCGCCAGTGCCTGTTCAGCGATCACACGCAACCAATGTTAAGCATCCATCCCAGCCGGGCACAACGTTTGAACTATATTCTAGGAAATCCGGTGAATGCCGGCACTCAGTTAAGCGATCAGAAGGCGCTGTCTCGAATGCAGACAGAAAATGTGATGTTTGTCGAACACGGTATGGATCATTATGAGGGTGGCTGGCCCAAAGAGGTCAATTTAAACGATGAGGAGTCCACTTTGAGATACCGCAAGAAAATTGAACGTGAAGATAACTGGGGCGAACAAATGCCAGCTCTGATCCAACACACCTCGGAGGTGATTCAGATTAATAATACCGTTAATATATATCAGGATTTTTTCAGTGAGGAATTGGGCGAAGATATAAAGCAATCGTTTAAGGCCAGACAGAAAAATATATTTCATGATCCCCTGGTGGCGGCACCAAGACCTATAACGGTCGTTGATTGGGCGCCCAATGATATTAAAAGATTTTTGGTTCTGCACTCGAATTTATCTCTAAAAAGAACAGCTCCAACCAGCGAAACCAACATTGATAATACGAGTACATTTAATAATTTTTATATCTGGGATTTGGAGAATCCACTGAAACCCATGATAACATTTGAGAGTGATGAAATGGTTTTGAAAGCATTTTTCTGTCCAAAAGATGAAAATTGGTTGGCCGGCGGTGGATGGTCGGGCAAAGTTTGTACATGGGATACACGTAGTGGTGAAAAAGCAGTCAGCATTTGCCCTCTAGAAGCCGCCCACCGAGAAGCAGTGCCGGCTGTTTGCTGGGTGCACTCTAAAACTAATACAGAGTTTTATACTGGGTCGTATGATGGTTCGGTTAAGTACTGGGATGGCCGCGATTTGGAACAACCTTTACAGGAGCTTTTGTTGGATCCCGTTATGACAGATGAACAATCGAGAGATCGTGCTCAAGGCGTTACCGTGTTAGAGTTTGAATATACCATACCGGTGCGTTTTATTGTGGGCACTGATATGGGCAGCGTTTTTGTGGGCAATCGTAAGGGCATGACACCTTTGGAAACTTTGGCCGCCGGAAATTATCGGTTATTCAAAGGACCCATAAAAACTATCCAGAGAAATCCGTTTTTTGTCAAAAATTTCTTGATAACAGGCGACTGGTGCGCCAAAATCTGGGCAGAAGAATGCAAAGGTTCACCCACTACCCTGATAATAAAAAAGAAAAGTCAAATTCTGTGTGGCACTTGGAGCACAATGCGCTGTTCTCTGTTTGTGACCGGAGACATGATGGGGGAGCTGGATTTTTGGGACTTGTTGTTGCATCAACGTAAACCCATTTTTTCGTTAAAATTCTCAAGACCCATAATGTATGTACAGTTTCGTAGAGATGGTGAATATTTGGCAGTTTGTTTGGCCAATGGAGATGTACAACTGTTGGAGCTGGACAAAGCCTTGAAGCACAGCTCCAGCAAGGATAAAGCTTTAATAGGAGCGGTAAGTTTTAGCATAAATATTAATGTTTTCGTAATATTGTTGATGAACTTCCAAAAAAAGGATTTTCATAATAATTTTTTTAAAATCGCGCGATTTGTTTTCAGCTTCGTTTTTCATTTCATTATATTTAGATAGAGATTTTTGAATGGCTCACAAGGTATTGCTACAGCAGATTTGATTAATAACCCTTTTACCAAATCTGCCAATAATTTATTAATTAGTCCATGTGTCAGAAATAGATTTTAAAAACCATTTGTAAATAGTCTATTTTCTGCAGTTTTTAATGAATAATTTAATTCTAATTGCATTTCATAAAATTATGTGGTTTTCATAAGATAATATCCAAAAATGATGCTCAAAATATTTAAAACATTTATGGTTTTGCATCACATCTACTGAAAGGTTTATTTTTCAGGTCAACCGCTTTCTGACAGTTTATTTTTTTTATACTTAAAGATGGTGTTACAGTAATTAAATTATTCATTTCTCTAGATGTTTGAACGCGAACAATTGCGCTGTAAACTGTTGGAGGCTCGCGTGGAAGAAATGAAATTGAAACAACAAACGAAATTAGAGCAGGTAGACATTCAACCACAACCCGTTCAAGAATTATTAGACGCCTCTGATCCAGATGAGTTTTTGCGCATAATATCTCTGGACACAGAGTTTCAAGACGTATTTAATGCATTTCAACATCAGCTGATTACATGGGAAAAGAAACGCCAAGAACGTCAATATGTTATGGAGACAACCGATTTCGAACTGCAACAACGAGACATAGACCAGCCGGAGGAACTAAATGAATAATATAAATTATAAACTTTGCTTTAAAACGACGAAATATATTTCGATAGTTCATCTACATCAATTGCTTTCATATCAATAATGACAGCTGCTAATTTATTTCTTAACGTATTGGGTTTTTTAATTAAAAGTTTCACCTCAAAGTGATTCATTAAAAATGACCATTTAAGTTTGTCCAAATCTTTTTCACTTAACAAACGATATTGTGCTGTGGACAGATTTAAAATGCGTTCAGCTATTTTGTCGGTTAAACGGGGCTCGCTTAAAGTGCCCGTTTGATCGCTTAAATGTAAATTTAAGTTAAAGATGTATTCAAAACTGTCAGCGGTACAATTCAGCGATGAGGCCATTTGACATTGTTCCATAACGCAAAGTGTTTTGTTCCAAGATATCAAGCGGTGGCAGATTTTACTGGAAAAGAAAGCTTTAATATTTATATTGTAGTTTAAAAAAAAGTCTACCCACTCACCATTTCTTACTTAACACAGTTTGTTGTGTGTCCAAATTAGCGTGTGTTATCATGGCATATAGAACAGCAGTAAACTGAGCGCTTGAATCATTTAAAGGTCCTTCCACACGTGTGTATATTTGTCGCACTGTCATTATTGTTTGTATTTGATCGGCTTGATTTAAATTGCTTTCTATAAATTTTGCATTTGAAAACAGTTTGACGTGCATATAACTCACCTTTTGGCAGTGAATCCGCTGCTTGTAGTGCCAAAGTTTCGAATTGTGTATTTTGCATGGATTCGGCATATTCCATCAATAATTGTGTTTCTTCACCCATGGGGTTTTCATAGATTAAAGTTCGCGTAGTAAAGCCCAGAATACAGCCATTATGAAAATTGCTATAACTGACCTTTACATCAATCAAATGCAGGACCGTTTTTAAAGGCTGCCAACATTTTTGCGCTCGACTTATCCAATCCTGCTGCCAGATGGTAAAAATCATGCCTTCCGGCAAACTTTTGTCAAATACCACCAGCTCCAAACATTTCAATAACTTATCATCTTTTTTTGCTTTCAGCTCGCGCAGGGGACGCCTTAAGCCCACTACCACTAAGAAATCTGTATGTATGGCGGCAGTTTGAGAATCACGAAAAGAGTTCTTAACATCGGACAGTTTTAACACAGTGTATAAAGATTTGTGCGATAAACGCCATAACTGTTTGATATTTTGATAGTGTTCCAAATCGTGATAGCTGTGTTTCTCCATAAAGCCTTGACCATCATTCAAAACCAGGTTAATAGGTAAAGTGGACACTGGTTGAAATTTCGCCAACTTTGTGTCGTGGCCTTCGATTTTTATGCTATTCACTTTCGGGCATATAACATCAACAATATCGCCTAATTGGATTTTTTCATTATATTCGTCAATTGTTTCCCGCGGACCCCAACATTTACAATTAACCACACTTTGTTTGGCATCTCGTAAAGTAAAATTCATGACCGCTTTAAATTCAGTATCGTTTTTGGCCAAGAAAACATTTGGCTCGGTCTTGCTTAACACCAGGGCCACAATTAAATTATTTGCATCCTCGGGCCGTAAATCGCAAAATTTCTTTACTCTTAATTCAGATAAAATTTCATTTGATTTCTTCGCCATCGCAAAATTTTAATTAAAAGACAACAGACACTAATCTATACAATACAATTTACCGTTAAATGTTAATTGCAAAAGCAAATAAGAAGAGTAACCACATTTGTAAAATTTTAACGGCTGCCAACTATTGGGTTGCCACATGGACATTCTTCTAACGGTTGTCATAGGCCACACTTATTAGAATATGAATTTATTGACTAAACAATTTTTCAAAAAGAAAATAAAACAAATTTACAAAAGTGTTGCCGGATTTCAGCCTGCTGCTTGATTTCCAACAATGGAATATACTTATAAAAAAGAAAGACGCTATTTTGGTTGTCCCACTAATTTCGGCAACAAGGATGAGGTTATATTTTCGGAAAATTCTAATCGTGAAGTGGTTAAAAGCTATATACTCAAAAATCCCATTGATAGGGAGACCCAATATGCCAATCAAATGTCTTTAAGTTTGGCCAATACAGAGAGAGCTACTTACAAACATGTTGGCATAACGCATAATGAGGGTGGTTGGCCCAAGGATATTAATATGTATGACCCAGAGCAAACAGTGAGGTATAAAAGAAAAATCGAAAAAGATGAAAATTATATAACACAGGTCACGAATCTGTGCAAACCTATGGAACAATATATTTATCAAAATAATGCTGTAAATATTTATGAGAATTATTTTGATGATCTGGAGCCGGCGCCTTTGCCCGAACCCTGTCGTTCGAGAACAGTTAATGTTTACAGAGATCCTAATCCCATAAAAGTACCGGTAACTCATTTATCTTGGTCACCGGATGGTGGCATTAAAATGGCCGTCAGCCATTGTGATATGAAATTTCAAGGCGATAAGACAGGACAAAAATGCAATTCCTATATTTGGGAAGTAGAAAATCCCAATGAACCTTATTTGACTTTAGAACCCAAAGTTCCCTGTGTTTGCTTGGAATACAATCAAAAAGACCCGACTAGCTTAGTAAGTGGCATGTATAATGGCCAGGTAGCCGCTTGGGATACTAGACATGGTAAGTATCCCGTTATGATTAGCGAACGAGAAGTATGCCACCGTGAACCGGTCAATTCGGTTTTATGGAATAATTCAAAAAGTGGCACCGAGTTCTTTTCGGGAGGTTCAGATGGCCAGGTGTTATGGTGGGACACACGTAAGTTAAATGAACCTTTGGACCGTTTGCTTATGGATCCGGTGAAAAGTGACGAACAAGAATTATCACGTTCCTATGGTGTTTCGGTGCTGGAATATGAAACTACTATACCAACGCGATTTATGGCTGGTACTGAAATGGGTATGCTATTTGGCTGTAATCGTAAGGGCAAAACGCCTTTAGAAAAGATACAATTACGAGTAAGTTAATAAGATAAAAAAATATTATGAAACAAACAATAATCCTGTTCTGCAGATGATGTGCCACTTAGGACCAGTATATGCCATCATGCGCAATCCAGCTTTTGTTAAAAATTTTCTAACTGTGGGTGACTGGTGCGCCCGTATTTGGTCTGAGGATTGTCGGGAAAGCTCAATAATATGGACCAAAAGTAGCAAAGCCATGTTGACAGATGGAGCCTGGAGCTACACAAAGCAAGTTGAAAAAAACATAAATTGCTTTAGGCGACCTCTGATATCTTGCTCTTCTGGACAAAGAAGCATTTAAAAATCTCTTATCTTATACTATCATTTTAGAGTTTCCCAGTTTTTCATAACGCGCATGGATGGTGTTCTGGACACTTGGGACATACTGCAGCAACAAAATGAGCCTGTGCTGGCAGTAAAAGTGTGCGATGAGCCTTTATATTGTGTACGTACCAATGAAAATGGTAAATTCGTTAGTTGTGGCAGTAAATTGGGAGCCACGTTTTTAATAGAGGTCTCTGAAAATATGGTAACATCGAACAAGAACGATAAGCCTCTTCTAACGGCTGTACGTTTCACAATAGGTTTCCATTAAATGGCTTTTACTTAAAACTTATTGAGTTGCAGATGTTTGAAAGAGAAAATCGACGAGAGAAGATTCTGGAAGCCAAATCCCGTGAGATTAAGTTAAAGGTTAAAGCTAATCTGGGCCAGGATCAGAGTGACTTAACAATGATAAATGGCAAAATTAATATAGCACCATTTAAAAGTGCTTGCGAGCAGGCTGAAGCAGAATATTTTGCAGCCGTTGAACAAGAACGTTTGAGAAGAATACCGGGCAACAGGCGTAGGTGATAAATCTTTAATATTAGTATTTTTTTAAATTACTAAAATATATGTATTTTAAATTTGCAGAAGACTTGGACGAAATTGACGCCTCGGAAGCAGATTCCTAGTATCAGTAAAGTTTAAAGTACGTTTTAAAATGTTTATTAACAGTGAAAAGAATATACTATCGGAAAACATATCTTAAAGTTGGCTATTTTATTTACTATGGTTTGGTTCTAATTAAAAATATTTTAAATTCCTATTGAACTTTATACAAGTAGATACAACCGTGTGTGTTGCTTGACAATTTTTATTCGTATTTTTGTTTGCACTCTCCTTTAAAATTTTATAAATGATATATATATTTTAATGAAATCGATATCAAGAAAAATAAATTTTTTAATAGCTTGGAATGCACTTATTTTAGTTATAAAGGGTAATACATATATTGAATTATTTTCGCATTACTAAGACGCTGCCTTATCTGTGCCAAGTACTTATGTGTGCAAATAAAATTTCACTTTGCAACACTGTCTCTCTACACGGCTTCATTTTGTTATTAGATTTTCTTATTGCTGTCATTCCTTTCATTTTGTCATCTAATTTAGTCAAGATTTTGAAGTGCTAATTGTTTTTTGTTGATATTTTTTTTATTATTTAAAGTAAATTTTTTAACAAAACTATATAAAAGTAATGAAATATAGCAGGTCTTTATTGAAAAAAGTACAATAGTCTTTAAAGAAAACCAATGTTAATAAAAATGTTTGGATTGCTCAACGAACGCCTAAATTTTCCCGTCGAACAACAGCTGCCCTTTGTGATAAAGCAAAAAAGAGAATAATTTAATTATTGAAGCAAGAGAAAAAAAATTATCGAAAGAAACACCCTTTTAGGCAATAATAAACAATTGTTTTTAATTCTCGAGGTAAAAGCCGAAAACTTGTGCTTCAATTATTTCTAAAATTTAAGGAAATTTTCTTGTTTTACAATGATGTCATAGATTTTGTGTGTCGATAATTGTTAAGAGTTCTGTTAAATAATTTTGTTTTTATTCGGAGCATAAATAAAACAATAAATAATACACACATATGTACATACGTACATGCATGTTATTGTTTTAACAACGTAAACTAACTGGATATCCAATACAATTTATCTTCATACACAAGCATTTCAACATTAATAAATGCTAATATATTTAACAATAGGTAAGTTCAATTCCCTCTATTAATTTTTTTTTTAATTTTTAATGTAGTGTTTGTCTTTTTCATTGTTATGGCATTTTCATTTCTTCCATTACTTTTTTTCGTTTGTTTCTTACTTTCGAAGCTGCCAGATAGACAACTTATATTTAGCGATATTTTTCAAGAACTTCAAAATCTATAAAAAAATTTGAAAACGAACTTATTTGCTTGATATGTGTTGCGAAAATAAAGCTGCAGACATAAATATGTCGGTGTGAAACAAAATATGTTTTTGACGTGAATACAAATTTGTTCATCTTAGTTTTTGCATTGCAAAACATTCGACTTTATTGTGGTGAGAATATTTCAAATTACAACAATATATAATTAAACTAGTGTTAATTAATCTATTACAAAATTATCGTAGACGCAATATACGTATATTTTGTAAACCCATTGCATTGTACTAAAAATAAAAACCTATAAATAAATGAAAATGAAAGTGTTCATTTTCAAGAATTTTATCTTCAATTTTATTGTCAACAAATTTACTGTTTAATGTTTTGTAAAGACAAAAACAATTCTTTAAACAAATTTGTCATTACGTCACAAAAAAAAAATATGTACTTTAATGCACATCTAAATAATACTATATGACGTAAGTACTTACGTTAAAAACATATTTCACTGGATATACATATGTACTTATATTTACACACATTGCCTTGGCCTGCTGCTATACAAGATTAATTAACAGTTATCGCGCTCTATGTTTCTTGATATCTTCAAAGGTTTGTAATAGATTAAAGTAAAATCCAGTGTTTTATCTTCAATCCATTACAAACTCTCGAAGCTTTCGAGAACCGTAATAGGCATGAATAAAAATTCAATGTTCTTAAATAACCAGCTTTTGGAATAATGAATATTCTAATTTGAAACCATATTTTATTCCATTTAAACTTGCATCTGACTCTGTTTATAAGACCTTTGCTGGGCTCGATTTTTAGGCTTTTGAAGTGTTTGCTTCGATTGCTCAAAATTATTTGGTTTTCCAAAGAATGTTAAGTTGTCTTAAAAGTGTACACTTTGTTTAGCTGCTGCGCATATTTCGAAAGATGTTTGTGTATAAAAGAGTTGATTTTGAAAAAGTGATCCAAATTATAAATAATAAAAGTGCTACTATATGAATAATAAAAAAAGTGGTTGCAAGCTGCTGTGTAAAATGTGCTGGCAAAGTCCTTAAGGAATTGTTTCTAGGGTAATGGGTTAAGTCTATGTTAACATAATTGCTTTTTAACGGTTAAGGGATTTCATATCCAACTATACAAATTTACCACACAAATATGCATGAACCAATATAACTAACAACATTAAACCAAAATGCCATTAAACATTATTTTTCACACAAAAGCTTAAATGCTGTTCATTATTTTATTTCTAGGGAAACTGTGCGATCATTATCTATTAGGAACTTGACTCCGCAATGGGGGACGGCAAACACTTTAAGGCGGCAAAACAAAACTCTTGACGTTTACAGTTCCTTTTATTGAAAAGCACAGACTATTTAATATTAAAAAAAAAAATCAATGCATTTAAAATTTTTGTAAAAGAAATTTTTGTAAAGCCTTTGATAATATGGCCAGTAGTTTATTAAATGATGATGAGGATAATGCCACACGTAATACACAGCAGCAGCAACAACAAAGTCATCAGAAAAACAATAATTTAAACGCATCATCGTCAAACTCTTCCGCCAACAAAATGCAAGACAATGAAGCCAAATTGAAAAAACAAAACTTGGACCAACGTAAACAGGAATTGGAAAAGCTGCTCAACGAAAAAAGTTGGCTGTTGCAGCAACTACAAAAGCAGGAAACACAAATTTTAAATGGAAATATTGAGTTTTTGAATTTCAATGATTTTATTTCAAATCTTGCCCTGCAATACAACCAGGAACAAACGGAAACCAACTCAAATACACACAATACCGGTGATTGTGTTTCTACTTTGAGTGGTGGGGGCGTTGGAGGTTCCAATAATCTAACTAGTGGTGAAGAAGCGATATTAAGGCGTAAGCCTTTGACGGCTAAGGAAAATTATCAAAATTTAAACAACAACAATGTGCTGCATAGAAGACAATCTGAGGTTTCAAACAGATCTTCTGAATATGACAACTACCCCCAAAATGATAATCAATCTACACATTCGGAGGGTGGCAGAGGTGGCGTTATGCATGGAGCAACCCAAGCCACCCAGCAATATGCTGCCAAGGCAGCCTTAAAGAAAAGATCAGCCACGGTGGCCGGCACAACGGCTCAGTCGTCATCTAATTTACAAATCATACGCCAACAGCACTTGGAACAGCAACAACAGCATTTATTATACAAACAACAGCAACAACAACAGCAGCACCAGCAGCAACTTCAACAGCAGTATCATCATCCTCAGCAGCATTTATTCAAGCAACATATAGAGCAACATCAAGTCTTAATGCCCCATTTACAATATGCTACGCAAAAATTTTACTACACCACATTGCAACCGCAAACAATACATCTTGTTAACCAGCAGCAGCCTTTACAACAGCAACAACAACAACCGCAACAACAACAGCAGCAGCAAGCCCCCTTCGGACGTTATGTACAAAATAAACAAATTGCCCAGCAACAAACGTTGCACCATAATCAAAATCTCAACGCTCACAAACAATTGCAACCACACCAACAACAACAGCAACAAATTTTGCTAACACCTCCGTCCGGCTTGTCTGGTGGTCTAACTATCGATAATATATCCTTGTATTCCCTAAACTCTAATAATGTTGCCACATTGCACCGTCCAGCTCAACAACAACAGCCGATTATCGTACAATGCGACAAATACTATTTATCACCCACTTCTCATCACATTTCGCACAATGATGGTGGCGGCTTTATAAAATCATCACAAAATATTAAGGAATATATATCACCGCACAATTCGCCCCTACATTTAGGTTTACGTGATAAGAATCGTGCGCCATCATCACAATCAAGTGCAGTTCAAAGGGGTGTTACGCCCGCTTTAGACATCATATCGTTGGCACCCTCATATGTGTCAATGGAGACCATAGACTACTCAACATCACCAGTAGCGTCCAATATGAGATGGAGATCGCAAACGAATTTACCGCCCTTGCAAAATGCTGGCGTGTCAGCCGACATCAAATCCCAATCGAGTGACATGTTGAATAATAATCAATACTACAACACCGCCTTAAATCCACCACCACCGCCCGCTTCATCTAACTTTTTACTTATGCAAAACCAAAATTTATTACCACCGCCAAATGTTACACAAGTTAAGCCTTTTAAGCCTTTAGATGATGTCTCCCTAACCTCTTACTCCACCGAAACCCAAAAGAAACTTAAGCCCAAACAGTGGCTGGAATCGTCTTTAGATGGTCCGGTTATCAGGCAGACACCGGTTCACGAGGAATCTTCCTGTTCTTCCACCTCATTTTCGTCCTCCTCCAACAACAATCAGACTAGGGCCAAACTTTCGTCCCAATCCTTAAACACTTCCCGGCACTATTCCATGTCTTCGGCTCAAACCAGAACGCAACACAATCAAACATCTGCTGTTCAAGCCAATCCCAGCAAACTAAGTCAGTCAACTTCCTATCTTAATCAAATGGACTTTGTTAATGCCAATCAAGCCAACACACCCACCCCGTCTATATCCCAGCCCTATAACCTGGAGTTATCGCCGCAAACTACGGCAGCTTATAAGTATCTGGCAGCCCAGTCGAAAGCCCAGACGATCAGACCTATACCATCGGCTCTCTATGTCAACACATCTAGTTCTAACTTGGCTCAGTCAGCCACACCTACGCCTCCGTTGGCGGCAGCTCTGTCACCCGATATACGTATAGAATCACCGGTCAATATGACAGTTGTACAGCCGGCCACATTTCAACCATACAAAGAAGTTACCAAACCTTTTGAAATGTCAGATTTCTATAAATATTCTACAAAATTTCGTCAAAAGGAGAACAACAACAACAATAATAATGATTAAAATATTGCAACTCATTGAAACACAATATTCTTTTCAAATAATCAAATAATTGATTTTGCTTCAGGAACACTTGAAGTGTTAACCGAAAAATTGTTATCGGAATATTAATGGGTTTCACCCTTTAAGTTTGTGTCTACAACTCTGTTATATTTACTAGGATTTTTTACCACAAAGAGGGAGCCACTTCTCTATCTTTCGATATTATAAAAGCAACTAAATTTTCTTTATGGTTTATCTATTTGAGTTCCTTTTTTCCACATTTTTTATTTCGAGAGTAGTTTTGGTTTTATTGTTGTTTTTTCTTTATATTTGAAATATCTTTGTGTGTGCGGACAAATACAGACATATATATATATATGTATATATATATGAAACAAATTGAAATCAAATAGTTTAGCCAACAAAAATAATGGATGGTGTATTTGGGTTGTATTCAATACAAGTCTTTACTAAAGCTTGGATAGATTTTATTGTAACCACAAATTAGTGAACAAAAGTTCAGTACATCGTGTTGCTGCGGTGTTGTAAATACCAGGGTATTTACCGGATGAAAACCCGTGTTAAAACTTAAATGAAACAATTTTATTTCAATATACTAAAATACTTATTAAAATTTTAGCTCCAAATTTGTCTATATTGTGAATAAACTCTAATATCGATCCGTTGAAATTTTACGAAAATTCATAATACAAAGTCACGTTCTATTTTCGTGTCTGAAAGTTAATTTCCTGTTGTTGTATGTGAGACTTTTTATTGAAATTTTGTGACAAATAGTATTGGGGAAGGTCTCAACTCTACAATTAAAGCCTAATCTACACTTAAGGGATGATTTTAGACTCCTACTATAATTATTTTTCTAAATTTTGAATTACACATTTTTTTACTCTTCTCCTGTTTGTCCTCAAACAATTTCTAAAATGCCCTAAAAAGTTTTTGTTTTATATTTACTTTTATCATTAAATAATTAAATATTATTGTATAAAACAGTTTTGAGCTACAATTTGTTGAAAATGTTTAAGTTTTGTTTACATACAAACATATATTCGAAATCGTTTTTAAGTTGTCACAGGTCTGGCACAGAAATAAATTTCGATCTTACAATCTTTCTTTGAAAAACTAAAATGAAAGAATTGCCTCGGCATTAAATCACTTTCGAAGTTCATGATGGAAGATTTATGGAGTTTTCTGGTGTAAAATATTGCCACAGTTCCACTATATTGCCACATTTAATATGAAACTGCCAAAAATTGGAATTTTTCGTTTTGGAAAAAATTTACGAAAATCTGGATATGGCCAAACAAAATTATCCATCGAACTGAAACTTTACACAATTTCTGTGACAGGCCAAATTGTTATTAATACATAATTATAATTAAACTTTGTCATACCAGTGTCTTAACATTAATAAAGAAACAAACTAGAAATAACAATAAATAAAATAAAATAAATAAAAACAAAACAAAAAAAACATAATGCCTTAAAATGTAGTTGTAACTACTTGAACTAGAATTAAAAACAATGCAACAAACAATAATACAAAATATAAAATAACATATTTGAAAGTCCAATGCTCAAATCTATTGCCAAAATGAATTTTTATCATTATTAATTAAATATTATAAAAAAGCTACTTTACATACATTAAGTTACACAATAACTATAAACATATTTATGTGTATGTTACAGAATTATTTAGGCCAGATTTTTCTTCTTATATTTTCATACATTTAATCGTTTTATAATTACTTTTTGCAAACTTTTTATATTTTAAACGTATAAATAGCAAATTTTTTATGTAAAATAAAATCTTCTATAAACAATACAATAGAAGTTTTTGTTAGAATTTTTTTATTACATAAAATAAATTAAAATTATGAATAACAAACAAATTGTTTTTTTTATTTTATTTAATAAGAGATGTGCTCACATACATACATATGCATATACATACATATATGTATGTATGTACGTATAGAGCAGGTGTAAATATCCCTTTCGTAACTCTAAACCCCAAATTCATATAAGTATTCGGCAAAAGTATGTTTTCGGCTTCAAAATTGAATGTTCCTTATAATCTACAATGATTTTTATAAAAAAATTAGAGCTAATAAAAATTTCCCACCAAGGGAAATTTTCATTTCTACAATTTTTAATTAAATTTTGGTAATTTTGAAAAAAAGCCAGTTGTGGTTATAAATTTTGCTTGAAAATTTACATTTTTTAAAAATTTCCCAAAAGGAATTTCCCAACAAGGGAAATTTCTCATTTGAATATTTCAACCTTATTTTGTTTATTATAAAATGTTGTGGTCTAAATGAAAAAGTTATTTTAGAATATTTTTTTGAAAAAATCCTAAGGAAATTCTGGATTTAAGAATTTTAACGTTTATTTATATTAAAAACCCTATTTTATTGTTAAAATTTAGCTTTCAACAGAAATTGCCCCAGATGGACGATTTTCTATTTCCAAGTTGTTTTTATTTTTTTTTGGGATCTCTCTTCTTTAGTTTCTAAGTAGAAATTCGTTTTATGATATAAAAATTTCATTTGCTAAATATTTCACTTCAAATTCGAAGAAAATTTGCCCAATTGAAAACTTTGACAATTTTTTTTTCATATTTATTAAAACGAAAGTTATTTGTTAAGGCATCTTAAATTTTCGTTGGACAAAATTGGAATTATTGAAGCAAGAATTAAAATAAGAATTTAGCAAGCGGGGAATTTTATTATTTGCTTTAATTTCAATTCCATATTTGCCGCAGAAATCTATTTTGTATATTCAAAATGGAACACATTCATCAACATGAAAAACATTGCGTTCCATTTTCGTGCTTTTTTGTACTTGTACTGGCCCAACAATTAGGCTGGAATATAAGCGACAAGAAAAAGCCGTTGAAGCTAAAAGATTGTGAACAATTATACCAAAAATTATCGTTCACTTCTCCGCATCAGCAGAAGTATTTGAAACGAAGAAGATTCATCTATAGTCAATTTTCCAGCAACGAATGAGAATTATTGAAGCAAACCCTGTTTCTTAATATTGCCAATGAGGCTGTTAAGAAGTAACCAGCCTGTTGCGCGGATAAATATTTTTATTTAAATTTTTTTTCTTATGTTTAAAAAATCTTTAATTTCCTTGAGATTTACAGAAATAGTGTCGCTTTGCTGCTCTGTCGCCTCAATTCCAATTGCTTGCATTTGCTCCAAAATTTACTTGCTATTTTTGTTTTTTTTCCATAAAATTATAAAAACAAATTTGTTTGTTTTTTCACATTGAATGATGATGATGGGTTTTTGTGTATAAGTCAAAAAGAGGATTTTCATGAAGACAAGAAAGAAAACAGAAATAAATTTGAGAGTTGAAAGATTTCCGAGTTTAATGAATTGATATGGTTGAGCAAATTAAAGGGGAGGAGAATTTTGTTCAAATGCTGCATTTTATATGTTTTTCGTTAAATGAATTTTATTTTTACATTTTTCTAGATTTTCGATCAATTTACTTTCAGTCGCAATTGGCGCGTTATTTAGGCAAAACGTATTTTCAATAAAAAAAAACCTTATTTTAATTAAAATTTCAAAAATCCCATGATGGAGTTATAATTTTACAAAAAAAATCAAATTCTGTAGTTTGTTAGTTTAGTGTAACTTAAATTGGAACTTTCATGAATTCTCTATCAACGAATTGGCCACAAAAATATTGAAATGAAATAAAATTACGTGAAAATTTATCAACAGTAACCTAAAAAACCTAAAAAGTGTATACAAAACATTAAACAAAAATTTGAATTGTGTTGTATTTAAAACAAAATTAATTTGTGTTCTAGTTTCGAAAATGTAAAATTTTTCTTGAATAAAACTTGCCCTTTTTTCCCAAAGTCAACGTCATTTTGCCAAAGAGAAAACAACATTAAATTCAATTTTACTTTTTTTTTTGTACTTTGCGGCCTCAAAATAAGTTTTATTTTTAATATTCTTATTGCACATTTGTTAACATAAAAAATTAAAAAACCAAAAGAAAAAATAAACATTTTCTCTGGCATTTTTGCTCTCACGCTTTTTCTGTATTCGAGTTAATCCATTTGAAATCCACATAAGAAACATGCCTGTGCACGAGCATATGAACTTTTCCGCTTGATTGGATGTTGTGTTTCACATAATGGATCTCACTACTCTATATGACTGGGTATGTTGTAATAAATTAATAATTTCATAACGAAGCTCTTAGAGAAGTAAAATTATCTGTTCGCAAATACTTATCACAATTTCCCTTTGTGCAAAAATTTTATTCACTGGATTATTTTTTATACAAATTATGCAAAAATAACTATAGAAACGATTTATATGAAAATTTTATTAAAAAAAAATAAAATAATATATATTTTATTTAGATACTGTTATTTTTTTTTTAACTCCAATGAATTCCTCGCCGGGAAATTTTTATTTGATGCAGGTTTATAATAACAATCTCTTTTGGAAATAGTCTTAAACATAATTTTTTTGTAAATTTTTTTATATTTTTTATATTATTATATCTACATAAATTTTATATATATTTCTGTATAGAAAACAAATAAAAATATCGACATCCCTCCTTGGAAAATTTTTATTTACAGCAATTTTATACAAACATTTTTTTAATTAACTATATATTTATTTATTTATTTATGTATGTACATATACGAAAAATAAATAAAAATACCAACACAGCTGTTTTGTTAAAACCGACCCTCTTTGGGAAATTTTCCTTCACATTGATTTCGTGTTAAAAATATTTTAAATAAAATTTTTATTTAATTTTATATGGAAAACAATTTGCAAATACTCATATAGGCTGTTTTGCTGAAAAATTCCCTCATCGGGAAATTTTTATTCATCGTATTTTGTATACAAAAATTTCTTTAATCAGCTTTATTTATAATTGTATCCGGAAAATAAATAGAAAATATTGAAGTAATTGTCGTATTGAAAATTTCCCTCATTGGGAAATTTTTATTCATAGTATTTTGTATACAAAATACTCCTTTAATCAGCTTTATTTATAATTGTATCCGGAAAATAAATAAAAAATATTGAAGTAATTGTCGTACTGAAAATTTCCCTCATTGGGAAATTTTTATTCATCGTATTTTGTATACAAAAATTTCTTTAATCAGCTTTATTTATAATTGTATCCGGAAAATAAATAGAAAATATTGAAGTAATTGTCGTATTGAAAATTTCCCTCATTGGGAAATTTTTATTCATAGTATTTTGTATACAAAAATTTCTTTAATCAGCTTTATTTATAATTTTATATGGAAAATATTGAAGTAGTTTTCTTATTGAAAATTTCCCTGATTGGGAAATTTTTCTTTACAACAGTATTTTTTAAGAAAATGACTTAAATATGTATTATAGTTATTTCTTTACGCAAAACAAATTAAAAATACTGATATACATTCATACATACATTTAAGTGTTTTGTTAAAAATTTCCCTTATTGGGGAATTTTTTTTCAAAGCTTTTTTAGACAAAATTTTTTAAACAGCTTTTTTATAAGGCAAAACCAATAGGAAGTTCGCTTCTGAAAATTGTTTCTTTGGTACCTCATGTTCTGAGGTTCCAATGCTTTTATTTGGTTTCCTTTTCAGCTCTGCCGCTTTTATTTTTCAAACGAGAAACTATAACATTAAAAAACACATCTCCATTTCCTAGTTGTTATTTTTTTTTTTGTAAATTTATTCTGTTTGAAGGAGTGTTTGTTTTTCTTTGCAAAATCTGTTTGGTTTTTCTTTTCATACATTTCACTTTCAGTTCTCATTTGCTGGGTTTTTGCTGTGTGTGTTCGTGTTCGTTCGTTTATTTTACGGTTTAATTTCAAAATAAAAAAATGAATTGTAGCTGCTCACGCGTTGCGTCGTGTTTTAAATATTTGTCTGTCATGTAATAAAAAGTGAACCGGTTGGTTAGTTTTCTTTACAACGCGAAACACTTGAGAACAATTGGATGAAACTAAGAAAATTGAAGCGGCTCTTTTTTGTTTTTTAAGAAATTTGAAAATGACTTTAGTCTTATAGGAAATACTTTCAAGTGACAAAACAAATTATTAAAAATACGCGTAAAATAAAAATTTTAAAAAAAGCTTAAAAAGAAAAGTGAAAAAATTTTGATAAGACGGGGAAATAGAAAAAGTTCTGGAACAGGTTATCCAACTACGATTGTCGTTGATCTGCTCTGCCACTTTAGTGGCCTGGCAGAATTATACCTATTGCACATATGTAGCCATATGTTAAAGGAAAGATTTGCCAGCGACTGTATGAAAGTTGCCGCACTGCCTTCGGTTGCGCCGGTTCTTAAGAACCCTTTAGCAAAAGTTAATTGGCAGAATTGGAAACAATGTGCCACTGGAGTGCCTTGAAACATTAATCCTGACGGTGGTTAGTTGAGGTGCTGATTTTGGCTATAAAGTAGAATTTTCTGGCAGTGATGTTATTTTGACACTCGAACTCAGGTACCTCGACTTGCTGCACTGTCTTGGGAATTACTGGCAGTAGGAATTATATAGTCCGAGCAAGGGATTTCTGTTATGTGCCGGTTTTCAGGTGTGCCCTGCACGCCACAGGGGCCGTTGCTGTGCCTTTGTGCCAGTTCACCCTTCAGATTAGGCCGCCATGACAGGTGCTGATCAATTAATCAGTTGCACAATCTGTAGACGTGGTACATGATGCTCTTCTTTTCAAATTTCTTACATCAAAATCTTTCTTTCAATATCTTTCTCATATCACAGGAATGTTGCGCCGCAGTTCACCCCTGGAATTGCTTCACCACCAATTGCTTCCAACTTTCTTATATCAATATCTTTGTGATATTTGGTTTTGTCATTAACTTCGATTTGTTTCCACAAACAAAATGCAGCAGCAATTTTTTATACACTTTCGAAAAGTTTAGCCGCATTTTAAGGACTTTTCTGAAATTAAAGTGTTTTATTCAAATTGAATGCAATTAAATTTTGAAATTCTTAAAATTTTAAATGTCCATCCTAAAAATTAATTTAAAGGTGTCATAAAGACAAAAAAATTATTCTGAAACCGATATTTTTTTTGTAACTAATCATGAAAAATATATAAATAAAAAAAAAAAGAATTAACCAAATCATGAAAATGCCCACCAATTTTAAAAACCAACGCCATATTACGAAATATCAAAACAGAAAAATAAAACGATTATTATTATTACAACATAAAAACGAATAAAATGTCGAAATTACATGTAAGTCTCTATTTTACGTCTCCTTTGCAATTTGTTCCCACAAGTCATTTTGCTGCTTCTAAATTTAAAAAGAAAGAGTTTTAGTCCTTTTGCTTTCAACATCTTCTTTTTTAATGACTCAGTTTGTTTATTTTCAAAGTTATTTTTAAATTATTTTGTCAAGATATAAAATAAATCATTTGTTTTCAGTGCTTTAAATAGGAAAAAAACCACGAAAGTTTTAAGTTTTTAACGACTGTTTAATTTTTTTTTCAACTAAATTTAATGGTGGACAATGAAGTGCCGTCGTATTTAATTTAAACAATTTGCACGTGTTTTCTATTTTCCTAATATGCTTTTCAGTTTTGGAAGGGAAATACATAAATATATCGTTACCTGAAATGCAAAAGGGCGTAACAACCAAAAAATTCAAAATGGGTTTTTTCATTTATTATTGTAGAGCAAATCGAATTACATGTCCTCCTACATTTTTACAGCCCTACTGTCAATAACAACCATTTTATTAAAGAAAATCAAAAGGTCGTAACAACAAAGTTGGTTTTTTCTTAAACCAAAAGGGCGCAACCCACATCTAATAAAAATGACGATTAAAGAAATTTTTTTTTCTACGAAATAAATGCATCATCGCAATTTAATGCTGTACTGAAGAAATTGCAACACCAGCTTCGTAATCTTTGATTTTTTGGAGTTTTTTCTCTCTCCTGTAAAATTTTGAAATATGTTGTTACGCCCTTTTGCATTTCAGGTAACGATATAAAGTCTTTCTTACCAGTATTTAAAGACTTCTAGCCATAAGTTATAGGCAAAATGTTTTGGTTTTGCTTAAGCTACAGGCTTAAACCTCCAGCTTTGGTTCCAAAGTATAACACGAAAATAAAGTTATTTTATATTTTACTAAATATTGATGTGAGATTTTGTCTCTAAGTTGTTGTTGTCAATTCTAACTATTTAGAGCTTTTAAAGAATTCCATCAAACATTTAAACTAAAACAATAAGGAAATTGTTTTCCTAAGAAAATTTTGAAATTAAAATTTTTTGCGGTATTTTAAAGAAATTTTCTGTATAATCTTATAAAGTTTGTTATTTCCATTTACTTTTGAGGGAAATTAACACTGAACAAATATTTCCCTTGAGAGGAAATTTTCAATTCGGCAGTTTCTGCAAAAATTTAAACCAAATCTATGCAGTTTTCTAAAAAGGAAATGGTTTTATGAAATTTTGTTTTAAAAAATTATGATAAATAAAAATTTCCCTCAAGGGATATTTCCCTTTAGACATACAAACTATATTGTTGTATTTTATCAAATAGATAAAATTATATTTGTGAAAAAAATTACAGTGAATAAAAATTTCCCTAAAAGGGAAATTTTCAATTTGAATGTAAAAGTAAATTTTTGAGTTTTATTATATAGCATGTTGTTTCAATAAATTTTCATAAAAAAAATGGAAGCTAATTAAGAATTTCCCTTTGAGGGAAATTTTCCATTTGAAGCCTACTTCAGAATTTTCAACTAGATGTTTGTAAATAAAAAAGCAAATTGCTCGGATATATTTTTATTAAAAAGAAACCTGGACAAAAATTTCCCTGCAGGGGAAATTTTTTTAACTTGATAGTTTCTTTATAATTAAAAAAAAATATATATATTTTTTAATGAATAAACATTTTCTTAGAGGGGAATTTTCATATCGGAAGCTACTTCAGAGTTTCAAACAAGATTTTGTATTTTATTAAATAGCAAATGGCTGCAATGGATTTTTGTGTAAAATATTCAGCTGAATAAAAATTTCCCTATAGGTGCGTTTTTCAATTTGGAAGCTAATTCACAAGCTTGAATTTAATTTTTGCCTTTTAATAGATGCCGAAGTGTGTCTACAAATTTTTACTGAAAATATTAAGTTGTATGAAAATTTCCCTATAAAGGAAATTTTCAATTTGACATTTACTTGAAAGCTTTAAAGAAAAGTTATTAAATTGTTAAAAGAAAAAAAAACTTTTTTAATAGATTTTTGTGAAAAAGTTTCACTTATTATTCACTTAGATTTCCCAATGTAGGAAATTTTAATTTTTAAAACTGGTATACAAATTTGTACAGAATTCTTTTTTTACTCATTTTCGTTTTATATTACACAGAAAGTCTTGTTTTAGTTAACAATCCCATTATGGAAAATTTCTTTCGCCAGAATTTCTTTCCTCCACAAAAAATTAGTTCTTTTAAATGGCTGCCAGCAAAATATCAACGCTGTCTACATTAAACTTGTAACTTATATAAATTTTTTTACATGCGCATAAAATTTAAATTTTGCATAAATTAAATTAAATTTTAACTTTGCTCTTTTTCTAATGGAAGTAAATGCGAAATAAACTCTATTGAAAAACGAATTTTTCAACAAAAAGTGTGAAGAAATATGTGCAGCATTTTAAACATTTCAAACATTTTTATTTAACCCATTTCAAATATTAACCCCTTAACATTCCCACATGACCCAAAAATCTGTTGTAAGTGTAAGAAAATGGAACACAATTTTCTCAAGCCTACAAACATACAGACTTTCGTACGTATCTAACGCAAATTAGAATTTATTTTACACAATTCACATCAGAATTACAAAGAGCCCAGGTAATTTTGCTAAGAAATAAAATTTTAGGTCTTTTCGTAAAAAAATTGCTTAAAACTAGAACAGACACAAAATCATTATTTTTATTTCTACAAAAAAAAAAAAAAAATTATAATAAAAAAAATAGCATAAAATTTGTTGAATGACTTTTTAGTTGTGCACTTTTAGTGGTTTAAAACAAATTCATGACAAATTTTACAGACCATTAATTAATGATCTTAATCTAATTAAGAACAAATATACAGATTTTATTAATTCTTCTGAAACTAAAAAATTCCAAATTACATTTTTTCTTCTCCAAAGACCAGATATTCTTATTTAATGAAATGACACGATTGTCATTACAAAATTGGTTAAGCAAAAGCAATGCTGCACCAGACCTTCAAGGCTCTATAGGGACATTCAAGCGCTTAAAAAATATCCACCAGTATAATAGATTCCTTAAAAGTCTTTCGGTGTCTAGTGAAAAGTCAGCACAATTCAAACAAGAGTTTCTTTTATTTTTAAAAATGTTGTAACTATCGAATGACAAAAATTTAAATTTTTAAGCTTGATCTTACTCGTACTACGAGTATATGTATAAAAATTGACTAAATTATAAGTTATATGTGTTTTTGTTGTTATTGAAACTGCGCTAAAAAACACAACAATTTTAAGAACATAAATTTTTTTGTAAAAAACATGTTTCGTTTGATTTATTTCATCTAAAAATATTATGATGGAAATTTCCATCAATATATTTTATATACATACATATAATATATAATGTGACAATAATAGAAATAGATTTATCATTTCATTCGCGTTAAAAAGGTATACAAATTTGTGGTGTAAAAGAATCTATTTTAAGCTGAAAGTCCCTGTACCACTTTATATACTTTCACGCTTTTTACTCGATTCGAAACTTCTAAAAGACGCGCAAGCGTCTGACTTGAGCTGCGTAACTTGCCACATACGCACAATTACACTGACGATAATAACTAGTATTTTTTTCATAGACGTTTAGAAAGCGTTAACGCTTAGCGCACGGGGCAATAGAAAGAAAAGTTTATTTATGTTGACGTTTTTTTAAGGATTTAAGCTGACGATTTCTTACTCCTGAAATTTTACAACTGGGCCCTCTATTAACTGGCAGCTGGGCGCGTAACACATTGTCAGGTGTAAAGGCAGGCTAAAAGAGAGAGAGAGAGAGAGAGAGAGACAGACGCTGTAGACCTCTTCGTACATCGCTTAATGTTGAAGTAACATAAAGTTTTAGTTTTTTTTTTTTATAAGAAATGAAATAAATTAAAATTTTTTGAGGCTTTTAATGTACCAGCACGTATTATAGTAACATACATACATATATAGTTAAGTAGCATTTGAAAAGGACATATTATATAGATTAACTGTTGAAGTGAATGAAGTCCAACTGGTTAAGACCATAGAATTTCAATGAATCGTTGCTATAAAAGTCGCTCAACATCATAACGCGCTTAACTGCTAGAAAATTCATCAGACCCATAATTTCATTACCTAAAAACTTAACAATAAGGACAGCTGACTTGCGGGCGAGCTGTTTCTTGCAGTAATTGCTTTTCACATGATCACCAGCCCAGATAGATAAAGTAAATTTTCACTTTTCAGATTCAACTAGAATATAAATATTTAGTAATTATCAATCAGTCTTATATTAATTTATAGCTGTGTTTTTTGTAGGCAACGCACATGAGTTGTTTTAATGACGTCACAAAGTGCCGGATAATTTGCCTTTGGCGTCATAAAAACGATTATCAAGATGGTGCCACAAGTTATTTTAAAGCTCACCGTACAAAGTTAATTTTCGAAATATGCCAATAAATTCATATGTATGTCCTTGACATTGTCACCCATTTTTTTCTTCTTAAATATTTGGAATTAAAATAAACAATATTGTTGCCATGGAAATCGAGATAGCACAAAAGTTAAGGAATTAAATCAAATTCACTTGAAAGGAATCCGTTATTTGTGTTTTAAAACATTTTTGTGGATGGTGATGGCACGAACGATTCTCATGCCTAAGTCGTGTGACACTCCTTTTCCAAAAGACACCAGCCCAATTTGTGTGTTTGTTTTTGTTTTTTTTTGGAAGATTTATGAATTTACGTGTTTTTGGGGGTAATAACTTTAGGCAGCATGTTAAGGTAATATGAAGATATTTAAAAAGCTTAAAGCAAAAGTTTTTTTTGTGTAAATGAAATGAAATTGAAGCTATTTTTTTTTAAATCAATGTTTCACGGGCTTAAACGCTCTCACGTCTTTAAAGATTGCTTGTGAAAATATAATTGTGGCAAGTTGTTCCTTTTTAATGGCAGACTTCGTCGAATTGACGAACATAAATGTATTGAGACATAATATTTTCCACTTGGAAACTGTAAACAATTTGGTAACATTTTTTTTTAATATATTTTATTATTAATTTAAAACTTTCCTTTAAACTTTTGTTTTTTAAAAAAGAGAATTCCTCTACGGTTTTAAAGCAAGTTACGGTTCGTTCGATGGCTCAAAGAGTCTTCATGAAAAATTGTCGAAATAAAAAGCCACTAGAAATGAAATTTAAAATTTAGCTATAATGAAAAAATGGTTCGGAGCACAAAAACTATAGATGCGCCCAAAAATTATGGACAAAGATAAATATTTATCCTAATCTAAATCGGATTTTGAAATAATTTCAGTTTAAATAAATTACATTCAGTTCAAAACGTCTATAATTCGAAAATCAGCATAAGCAAAGTAGAAATTTGACAAACCCTAGAACGTAAAACACTTTCTGTGGTGGAAAAGTTGTCATAAGTGAAACTGAAATTGTGCAAACTTTACAGTATTAAAAAGCTTGGATTTCTCAAGGCCATAAAATACAGATCCGCATACCTTTAACTATTCGAATGCCTACGATAATTGAGGGCTTAAATAAGTCGATGGTCTGCACAGCTGGTGAGAACGTGCCCACGGATCTTAACCTCTGCGATGTAATCACTTTTTATCACCATTTCCTATAATATTATTAGATCGGCTTTGCCCTGAAAAATGTTTGGTATGGCCAGCATTTAGTGGGTCAATCGATTTTAAAGTTCTTTGGATATGTCAACTGGCACTTCTTGGCTCTTTTTTTTCTTTATATTAGAAGTTTTTGATCAAGTGGGATCTCCGTCTTTTTATAGTGATATTTTTGTTATGATGCGACATCAAACGTAGATTTTAGCTTTACTTTGGCAAACTTACACGAGTACTTCCGCCAAAAAATAAGTATTAAAACATGCCAAATGCAATAGAAAGGAAGAAAGTTAAGAGAGAACTAATTCTTTTCAGCTGTCAATATTCATTTCTATACACTTTTTCATATCTTTTGGCAAAAAACGCATAAATCGCAGCTTTTCTCCTCTTTTTCGCGCTTTATTAACTTTACAGTATGTATCTACATTCTACTACAACAACAACAACATGTGAACACTGCTCTAATGTCTTGTGTTGTTGGGGTCTTGTAAAGCAGTATCTTTACAAGGGCTAGTAAATTTAAAAGGCCCAATTTGTTTAGAACTTGATAAATGAACTTTATTTATTTTTCTTCTTATTTTGGATTTATATATTTAGGAGAGAGAGATAGAGAGAGAGAGAGAGAGTCACTTAAATTTTAAAACAATACTTTATTGCTCTCTTTGAAGAAAAAGCGAAAATATAATATTGATTTTTCCTTTAGCAATTTTAAATATAAAAACTCAAAGTCTTTAAAAACAAAATTATTCATTAAACTCACATTTTTTCAAATCAAAATACACAAGTAGTTTTCAATTGCTTCGAACATATTAAATTTTAAAAATATTCCTATCGAACAGATTGAAACAGCCTAAAAATATTTCAAAAGTCAAATTCCCATTAAGAGTCACCTCAAATTACAAACAAAAAAAAAATCTTTCGTGTTGTAGCATTTTCTCCAGAAATGAACGGCACCGTCTTGCCACAATGTGGCCGGTTGGCAGACATTTGCATTACAAAATCTTCGCCATGTGTAATTCGTCATAAAAATTATTCGTATTTCTCTTCCGCTTCAAGCACTCAGCCAGCAGGGGCAACTCAAACGGTGATCATAATTCTGTTGTTTTTTTTTATTGAATTTTCAAGACTTGAGTATAATTAAGAAAATAGATTTGAAAATTGTGTGCAAGTTTTCATCTGTATGGGTGTGCGTGTGTGTGCTCGTGTTTTGATGAGTATTTGGAATTGTTGGAATGACTCGCTGCTGATGCTGAAATGCAGGTCAAATCAATTGGAAATTATAACATTATTGATGAAGATGCAAGAGGCAAGTTTAATGAGGGAGCATGCAAAAGCATTTAGAAGCATAATGATTACCATTCATCTGGAATACTAGACAAGAAAAATTCTTCTACGTATCTTTAATAAATATAGATCGTTACATAAATTGATTCCTGTGACAAATGGCAGCTCACAGAAAAAAACCATCTCGAAATTCTTTTCAGACAAAAGGAATTTCAAAAATATTTCAACAATAATGTTTTATTTTGGTATCAAGAAACCAAACAAAAACTTACAACTTTTTCCCAACAAAAGTTTTAGTTGATTCAACAAAATTCCGATTTAGTCAATAAATAATTTGCAGCAAAAACTAACATTTTTCAAACCAAGATTTTTGTAAGAGAAAATTCTGCTTTTAGCTGACATTTTTATATTGAAGAATATCTAAAATCAGTTGTGAAAGATTTTTTGCCTACATAAATCCGCTCGGGAATTTGGGAAATCTTTTAACGGGAGGGTGTGCAACAAATGCTCTAATTGAAGCCATTATTTTTAAAAATTGCTCGAAAAAAATGTACCCACATATCAAACAAATTTAACAAATTTTTGAAAAAGAAACACTTAAGAAAACATACATATAAAAATTAAAAATAACTTATTTCTTTTGGGGGAAAAAAAAAAACACAAAAACAAAACAATCAAACAAATTTAACTGCTTGTAATTAAACCTGACAACTTCGTCAACAGCTCTACAGTGTTTTATTGTTTATTTAGTACGTCAATACTTTTAAATATGTCTTGTATTTTGTTTTGTTTTAAATATTTATGAACTAAATGTATTTGTGTAAATTTACAACATAATTTTTTATTACAAAATCATCTTAATAATTTAATTTTTCATTCTTTTGTTTTAAAGATCACTTCATTGTTGCGCCCACGTGCGACATATAAAACAACAAAACAAAACCAAAACCAAAAACAACAACACCAACACCCAATTCTAACAGCAACAGCAACAGCGGGTGCCAATCAACAAACCCCCAACTCAGAAGCAAAACATCTGTTTAATGATGAAAATTCTATAAATACGATTGAATTGATACCAACTCTAGAGTTTGTCAGTGCAACATCGCGCGCAACATTCAATCTCTCTCAACAATGTTTGGAAACATGTTTGCCCAGCGACAAGCAACAGTTTGTTTCTCCAACAACTTCAACTAAAACATTTACGGTTGAAAGAACTCCAAACGAATGGCAGCAAGAACAACAGGAAACATTGTCATCATCATCATCATCATCATCATCATCATCATCAGCGTTAATAGATACCAGTGACTTGTTGTTACAGCAGGAGGTCGTCGAGTTTAATGCGACAGACACCGGTTCATGTGCAACGTATTTTGATGAACCAACATCCTCTATATCACTGGGCATAATGGAGAAGACATCAAGCGAACACAGATCAACAGCAGATCATATGCCGGCCTCCACAACGCCGACTACAAGTAGAAATGCGTCAACAGCAGCCGCAAACACAACAACCAGTCAAAGTAATGTGCCACAAAGTTTAACAAATCCTAGTGTAAGTGCAACGGCCGGCGAGGAAGAGGAGGAAATTGAGGAAGAAATCGAAGAGGCATTGGAGATGAGCGAGGAACAAGATTTAAGTGTTTCCCTGCCAGGCCCAAGTAAAAAACCTGCCGTAAATCAACTATTCGGTATTGAACTTTCCGACAGTTCAAGTTTGGATTTAAAAAAGGAGTCTCAAAACACTAAAAACTCTAGTTTGAAAGCCTCCAGTGACAGTGATCAGTTCAAAATAGATGATGAACAGTTGTCAGGTGGTAAATTGGCCAAACATTTTGTAATAGCAGATGAAGACAGCAAAGACTCGCAGAACATAAGCTTGCCGCGTTTAGTGCACTCTAAACCTGAGTCCACGGACCTCGAATTAGATGTTAATGTGCCAGCAAGTGGTCAAGAAGAGCAAGAAGATGTTAGCTTAGCTAACCAGTCCACAACTGATGATGTTTCCGAGCTGCAGGAAGAAGAGAAACTAGAAGCTGAATTCTTAAGCGACGAACTAAACGACAACAAATCTAAAACAGAACCCTCAATGAGCCACAACACATCTAGAGCGAGTAAAGAATCCTCCTTCAAACCAGCTGGCACCCAAAGCCTTAACGACGACAAACAAAGAATATTAAGACCCGCCCGTCCAGAGCTGTTTGAAAATCCCGATATTAAACCTTTATCCGGCGACTCTTCGCTGCATAGTGAAAAAGATCATTCCATTGAGGAAATCATGGCCTCAAACCAATCTCTGGAAATGACTTTAGATGATAAAGATTTAAGTTCTCTCAATCCCAGTTTTGATATACACAACGAAACTTTGATCAATGAACTATTGGCTGATACCCCCGACCGAACTCGAATGCCCACCAGATCGCCATCCACTTTGCAGCAACAAACTGCAGCAGATAAAACGAAGTTCAGTATTGAAGAAAATAATATTAGAACACAAGCGACAAGTCTGGAAACGGCAAAGGACAATTTTTCACAAGAGTTGCCAAAATTAAAAGAAAGTATAACCTTATCTATTGTGCCCAATGAACAAGTGCAGGAGGAGATTTTCGAAAAGGCTTTGCCATCAGAAATGGTAACGGATTTAGATGACAGTCTGCCAGAAGAAGACGAAAAGCCCATGACTTCCAAAGAAGCGCAAAAAGCACTGCAAAACAATTTAACTATAACTCTAACGCTTAAAGAGCATCAAGCTAGAATCGAACAATTAGAACCCTGGACCACTTTACAAATCAATACGGCAGAAGAAGAGGATGAGGACACGGATATGCAGTTAATGAAGCTGAGAATAATGGCCATGAAAATGCAAGCCAAAGACAACGGTTTTCAATTGTCTCCCAATGCAGAGGTGGCCGGAGCCACGGAAAATAGTCAAGCCAAAGCTATGGAACGCGTTTCTTTGGTAGATTTTCCTAAAGATGTTTTGGAAGACATAACGGAGGAAAGCGAACGAAATTCTCTGTCCATACAAGATGAGCACAACTCTCTGCAGCACGAAAAGTCGGCCACTTTGACTTCCAAAAGTGAAAGTAAAACTTTACACAATAAAGACAACAACGACAATACAAGTTCTACGGTGAGTTTGAATATGATACAAATGCTGGAGCAGAAAGTAGAGGAATTGCAAGAAATGTTGGTCAACAAGGACGCTTGTCTGGCTTCCGTAAATGCGCAATTGGAAAATAGCAGCCAGCGTAGAGATTCACAAAATAATCACACCTCTTCGGAACTAATAGGCTCCGGCAGGGACTCTAGTTCGTTGACAACAAACTCTACGGAATATAGAACACTGCAGGAGGATTTTGGCCAACCGGTAAGTAAAATGGGAACTGACTTTAAAAACAAAAATTTTTAAAACTTTTGCTTTCTTTTCTTCTTTTGGATTCATACAACTTTTTCTCTAGACCATGGACATTTATATGGAGCTTTCCAAACGTGATGAACTTATAGCCAAACTAAATGATTCCTTGCAGCAATCGCTTGTTGTCAGAGAAAATCTACAAGCCGAAACTGACAAACTGGCACACGAAGTAGTTGTTTTGCGCAAACAGCTCACGGACACCATGGAATCGGGCAAAAAACCTTTCTGGCCGCGCGACCAAGAAAGTAATTGCGGCCAACGAATATCGGAAATTTCAATGGATCTCATTAGTGAATCAGATGATGATTTAGATCGTCTCTATCTCACCGATAATGAGGAAAAAATTTCACGCAACTCGCGCGAGCGTCAGATGTCGATGCCCCGCCAATACGATTATCCCACAAGCGATGCGGAAATCGCTTGCGATACGAATGCGTTTAGCAAACAAATTGAACAGTTTCAAAAGTATTTGACTCCGAGTGAAGTGCGCCTCTTCTTTATGGTCCAAAAGAAATTCGATGATTATTTGTGTCAGGAACTGGAAAAATGTAAAGTCAAATACGAACAAGAACTAAAAGTTGTCATGGATCAGTGGGACAGTGAAAAGCAGGAAAAACAGCGTGAGATACAAAAACTGCTGCAACAAAGACAAGAAAGGGAAGCGAAACATAATCAGGAAATGGAAGATTTAAGAAAATATTTTGAAACAAAATGTGCTGATTTAGAAAAACAGTAAGTTAATTAATTTTAAGGGAATCTAATTTATTGTATTGAAAAATGAACAGATATTCGGATGACGTTTTCTCGCAAAAATCCCAACGTCTGGGCATGTCTTCGTCATCAGCCTCTGAGTGTTCGGATCAGGAACAATTGCCAGAAGATTTCAGAGTTTCTATATCCGGTAAAACCAAAGAATCGTCACCGCGCAAACGCTCCAAAGCTGAACTTCTATTAAGTCCTTCTCACCGTCAAATGACTCCCGGCCATGACGCGTTTAATGACGATTCGACTGCAAATCAAGGAGCACAAGTAAGTTTTTGGTGAACATCTAGTATTTTTTAATATTCCATCTTTTCTCTCTCTTTTTACAGTTGGCTTTGGAAATCACCGAATTAAAAACCTTTTATCAGAATAAAATTCACGAAATTCAACGTTCACAAGACGAAAATCTGAAAAAGTTATCCGATCGTCTAAAGTATTACGAATCTCGCTATCCGGAAGATGAGTTTATGGTAAGTTTTCGTAAATTTTCTAAACGCATTATTTATGTGCAATATATTTTGAAATCAATTAGCATGATTTTTAAATTACGGCTGCTTTTTACACAAACAAATAGGACTAATTTCATTGATATTTTATAACAAATCATGTTTTTTTGTGTCTGGTGGAGGAAACATATTTTCGCCATTATCATCGGTTTTGTTGTCTAGTGATGCCATCAATTAAGCATTTTTTTCATATATACATACATTATGCTTAATATAGTATAAAAGATATCTTTGAATTATACACAATCTGTATTGAAATATAAAATAATTCCGTTTGAAGAATTTCAAATAAAATGCGATGACAACTTTTAGTATAAAATAAGAAAGAAACTTAATTTTCTATAAAAAAAAAAACAGTTTTCATTTCTACTGTATGATAAGTTTTGTATCTGTTATGCCTCTATTTTCTACAAGAAATATTAGGCCGGTGTTTACAATCTCGCATGTTAACGTTCGCACATGTATCGCGAACCAGAAAAAACGATGTGCACCTGAAGGCAGCGCTTTCTTAAATTTTTTCTCACTCAAGCTGCAGTCATTATATTTTTTTAACGCCGAAATACTTGCGAACAATAACGTTGAAAATCGAGAAACAGCCTTTTTATATATCATATATGTGTAACAAAATTTCTTACAAAATATTTTGCGTTTTAATAAATTTTATAAAAATATAAAAAATTTCTAAAAAAATGCTCTTTTGCTGGATATTTTTCTTATCAGACTTGTTTGAATGACTAATACTCATATTTTTATCTGCAAATTTTCTATTGATAATTTCGATTAATGATAGATTTTTATACAAAATGTTTCCTATCGATAATTTATTTTGATATAGAATTTTTAATATACAAAATTTTTGGGCAAACTTTTAATTTTAAAGTAAATGATTATTTTGTTTATGTATTTTACAATATTTGCACTTCTAAGCAATTTTCCTACTCAATCTTACCAGTTTGGCCAATTTATTGATTTCTATTTCCATTTCTGTTTTGAATATGCTGCTAAGGCCCTATATTTAATAGTGTAAACGCGTTGCTGTTTGCTGTTAATACAATTTTTTTAATTATAAAATTTTAAGACATGTTTCACGATGTCTTATTTGCGGTCCATTTTATAGCAAGAAGCTGCTTTCAACTGCCAATAAAAAACCTGCCTGTAAATGTGTGCCGACATTTACGTTCGAAATCGTGAATTTTGGTCTTTGACCTGTTGGCAATTTTATTGTAAGTTTTCAAGTGCTGTGGAAAGGTTTTAGCTTTTTCAATTAAGTCCATAAAAAACCTTCGAAGGGGTTTGCGATTTTGCAAACATTTTTCGAACATTTCTTTTTTTTTTCATTTTCCAACTTAAATTTTTCCACTAAGAAGAATACAAAAAACACGATTTGTTATAAACACTGTAAAAACACGTTACTATTATATGTTGTCAGCTAACGTGCATGTATTTGCGATTTCTTTTTATAAACCCTTATAAAAACGATAATTTTATGGACTGACCACACTGTGCTAACCCCAACCAACACCTCCAAATATATCGTAAATAAAATTTAACAAAAAGCAGTCATCCAGTACTAAACACTCCACCCTCAACTCGACAACTGAGACTACAACCACCCATACAGAAGATATAACCCAAATAACCGCCCGTAGTCTTAACCAGACCCCAAATCAAAGCCAAATGTGTGAAGACCGCTATGCGGGCACTTCAGCCTCAGGACTGCCATCCCCCATTATTGGCAATAATAACAACAACAACACTTCCTTGATCATTATCGATCAGGATGAATTAAATGTCAATAATGAGGCCCAGGTGATACAAAAAATTATTGATGAATACGAAAGACGTTTGCAAGAACAACTGGCACTGGCCAGAGAAGATATTGTTCATGAATTGGAGCAACAGATTCAGGTAAGTGATTGCTTAAGTTTTTCATCTAATCTCATTGTTTTTTTTTGTTTCGTTAAAACGTTTCACTACATCGTGTGTTTGTTTAATTCATTTCATTTTCTGTTTCATTAAATGCATGTTGATGATTCATTAATTTGTTTTATGTTCTTTCGTTAAAAAAAAACGCATTCTCAAATTTATTTCTAAAACATTTCCTTCGCATTATTTTTTTCGATTAAAATCTTCTGCGTGAGTTGAAATTAATTTTTTTGCCCATTCGTTTGATAATTTGAAAACTTGCCAACCGTGACGTGTTGTGCAGTTTTTAGATTCAAAGTGTGGTCAACAATGACGGGACACTTTTCTCTTTCTCTTTTTTTAAGTGTGGATAATGTAAAGAAAGTGATCGCGATCAGTTTTACTATGTTCTCGCATAAATTATTGTAGATCACTTGTAACTTTTTTATTGTGTATTTTTAGTAGTAAAACTTCTATTACAATCATTTCTCTAGAAAAAATAATAGAAAATTTGTTATTCTTATTTATTTATTTATCTAAAGCAATTTTGTTACAGCTTTTAAATCTATAATTCTATTGTGACAATAAATTTCCAATAAAAATTTATAGTAAATAAAATGTCTGTGGAACATTTTTCAATATGATTTTTTATGACAACTTTTTTTAACTTTATTTTTTTTTAAACTTATTTTATTTAACTTTAACTGCTTATAGAAAGTTTTTTATATCGACAAATCTTTTGTAGAAAACTTGTGTAACGTAAAATTGTCTATGATAAATTTTTTACAACGACCAAATGTCTGCAGAAGTTTTCTTATACCGATAATGTTGTATAACAAATTTCTTATAAATATAAATTGTTTAGGGAAAGTTGGTATAATTATAAATTTTTATAAAATAATTTTTATGACAATAGATTTTCTATAAAAATAAATTTTAAATATAAATGTTCCACAAATTTTTTATAATGACAAATTTTCTATTAAGTTTTTATAATAAAAATTTTTCATAGAAATTTTCTTATAACGATAAATTTTTCATATAAAATATTTTATAAACATACATTTTTTATATCGTTAAATTTTTTTTTTAAATTTTCCATTTAAAATTTCTTATAACAATATATTTTCTGCATAAATATAATGACAAATAAATATAATATAATGACAAAATTTTTTATACACAAATTTTTATAAGGAGAATTTTCTAAAAATTTCTTATAAATTCTTCATAGAAAATATCTTATAACCATAAATTTCATATAGAAAATTGTTTATAACAACGCATTTTTTATAGAAAAATTTCTATGAGGACAAATTTTCTTTAGATTTTGTTATAACGATAAATCTGCAAGGAAAATTTTTTGTAATAATAAATTTTTTTTAACGATAAATTTTTCATAAAAAATTTCTTATTCTGTAGAAAATGTTAATAAGGGCTTAAAACACAAAATTCTTTCCAGAAAGGTTTTTATAGCGATAAACTTTTTCATAAATGATTTCTTATAGCAATAATTTTTTAATGCAAATAAATGTTCTACACATAATTTCTTATAACGATAAAATTTCTACAGAAAATTATTTTATAGCGGTGAATTGTTTATAGATTTTTTTTTATAATTATAGATTTTCTATAGAAAATATCTGATAATGAATGGTTTAAATTTTTCGAGCTTGATTGAGGTCTGTTCCGTATTTTTGTTATAAACAATTTTTAACAGTTTATCAGTACTTTGGTACTCCGTTGTGTCCTTATTTTTGCAAAATGCAATTTAGTCAAACCTCTAGTTGTGTAAGTCTTATTATTCATATGTAAGCACATGCACACATACATACATACATACATACATGCTTGCACTCACATGTAGAATATGTGTTAATGTTTGTTTTTGTTTCTGCAACACTCATTTCCCCAGTTTCTCAAAAAGTTTTTTTTTTGTTGTGTCTACCTGCTTTATTTGCTATCTCTGATTGTTTGTTTTGGTTTTTGAAACTGTGACGAGCATGCTTGAGCATGCATGACTTGACAACGTGACTAGCTGGTCCAGCTGTGCAGGGAACAAAAGGAAGGTGATAAATAAACTGCTCATTGGCTGTTATTATTTATAAAAATAATAGAAATAAGGACAAACAAGAAAAATGTAAATCATTCGCATGTTTTGCATTCATTGTACGTGTATAAGTTTGTTTGTATGTAAATGCAATAATGGACTTATACTATTTTGAAACTGACCTGTATGTTGTTGACAATTTTCCGTGTTTACGCTTACAAATTTTTGAGGACCTTTAAGTTTTAGTTACAAACTCTTCGTCTTCGTAATTAATTTTCGAACTCAAAACATACACGTTCGAAATTATTTTGTGTTTATTTTTAGCCAAATTTTTATGAGAAAAGAGAACGTTTGAAACAATGACAAGATGTCAATGAACACACTTCCTCCGTCGGCGACGAATAAAAATAAAAACAACATAATGGCAAACACTTCACACTTTCGTTCTTATTTTTCTTTTGTGTTTGAATGTTCGAAATATAAATCGAAAACCAAAGCGCCTTTATTCCTCATGAATTCATTTTTTTTTTATGTTTAACGTCAGTGTCAATTCGTTTGTTTCTTTATTTGTGTTTCGATACGTGCACGTGCTAAAAGATTTTGTTTTCCGTTTGTTGTGTTTTTCTAATTTGAATTTGGTTTTAATTTTGATACTATTGTTTGCGTGATACATTTCTTTTTGGAATTAAAAATAAACTTAAAAATAAATCTAAAATAAAATTGATTTCCCCGCATTGGACGGCGTAGAGCAGCGCCGTTGGTTGTCTATAAATTGCATTTTAAGTTCATTATCGCTGTTTAAAGGTGACAGTTTCTTAAATTTGGTATTTTGTTTTATTTATATTGACTTTTTGTCTAAATTCAGAATTTGCATTCCGAATTTGCAGATGAATTTGTGTTATTGAAATGAGAAAACAAACATTCCGAAACTTAATGTTGCAAATTCAACGTTGAAAGAGTTTTCGGTAGAAAATTGTCGTTAGAAAGTTTATAGTTAGAAATAAGTTTTTATGGACAATTTGTTGTCATTAAAATTTTTTTTTATAAAACTTTTCTATATTAACAAAAATAGCAAATTTCATTGTTAAGAAATATTTTCAGCAGAAAACTTGTCACTATAAAAATGTTTCTATTTGAAATTTATCGTTATAAACTATTTTCTATAGAGAATTTTCCGTTCATTCAAAAATCTTTAGCCCAATTTTCTATAGATTTTAATTTTTATTAGTAATTTAAATTTTATCGCTTTAAAAATTTATCTATTAGGAATTTAACATTTTACGGAATTTCCTGCAGAAAATTTGTCTTTATAGAAATTTTTCTACACCAAATTAAATGTTATAAATTTTTTATGTGGAAAATGTATTAGAGAAATTTCTGTAGGAAATTTATTGTTATAAAAAATGTTCTATACAGAATGTATCGTCCTGAACAAATTTCTATAGAAAATTTATTGTTCTAAACAAGTTTTTACAATAAAATTTATCTTTATAGCATATTTTCTATAAAAGTTTTATCGGTTGAAAATATTTTGTAGAGAAAATTCTTCTTTATAAAAAAAAATTTCTATAGAAAACTTTACTGTTATAAAACAATTTCTTTAAAAACTGTAACATTATAAAAAGTTTTCTATTATAAATAGATAATTGTTTAATCTGTAGAAAATGTATCGTTATAAAAAATGTTCAACACAAAATTTGTCGCTAGAGAACATTTTCTATAAAAAATGTTTCTTTATAAAATAATTTTCTATAGAAAAAAAATTTTTATAAAAAATTGATATTAAAAAAAACCAAATAGAAAATTGAATGTTATATAAAATTTTCTAAAGTTGGTCGTTATAGATTTTTTTTTATGTAAAAACTTTATCGTTATCAAAATGTTTCTATCAATAATTTGGAGGTAAATTGGAAATATTTTCCATGAACAATTTATCATTGTAAAAAAATGTCTATATAATAATCGCGGTTATAAAACTTTACTGTGGAAAAAATCTTTTTAAAATTTTTTTTTATAGAATATTTGTTATTATAAAAGAAATTTAATGAAAATTTCTTTATTTGTTTTTATTCAACATTTATCTTTATAAAAAACATTTTCCATAGAAAATTTATCGTTTTGGTTCTCGAAAATATGTATATCCTTATCTTTTTTTTATGGAAAATGTATTGTTATGAAGAACTTTTGTGAGAAGGAGATATTTTTTGATGATGATGAATGAAAAATTATCAAGCCTGAAAAATTATTTTATTATAAAAGTTTCGATAGGAAATTTTATTATAGTATAGAATAGAATCCCGTTAGTTCGTTATCGCAAGGGACCTGGAAAGGACGAATTACAGGGGTTTTCGATATAACGAGATTTCGATTTAGGAATTTTTCAAATTATTTAATATGTAGAACAAAAACACAATAACATGTATAAGGAAGATTTATTTAGTTGCTTAAGACTTTCCTTGCGTATCTTGACCCCTGAGTTTTCTACATTTATAATTAATTAATTAAAAAAGCTGTGTCCACTGGCTAAAGCATAAAACTAGAGACCTTTCTACTGCAGGATACTGCAATTTCACACCGAACACTCCTTTTAGAACAATTTTTTAAAAATTTCGTAAAATATAACGGTAAATGTCACGCATAACTAGATACGAATTGTGGTGGGGGGATCAATTGAGACTTTCGAATTAAGGGGACACGAATTATACCGATTGTACTGTATTACATATTTTATATTTCAAAAATAAATTGTTTTGTAGAAACTACAATTTTTTTTCAATTTTAGGTTCGTAATTCTTGCCTCATTGAGCGATTTCAATACTTTTCTATGAAACATTAATTTATGCAATATGATTTCAAAAGAAAATATGTATGTTGAAACCCACATTAAAATTTTAGAGATAAATTTCTGAGTAGAATTAAAATAATTTGTCTTTGACACACAAAAATTTATACACAAAAAATTTTGGCACACACTTTGCATATTTTTTTAAAATAAAAATAATGTTTTCATCAGCATACAAACTACATACATATAAATTTATTAGATCTTAGGACATGCTGTCTCTAAAATTACGGATTATTCGCTTTTGAATCGAGTGTTATGGTTCTTAATTTAAAACATTTTATAATCATTGCAAAGCGACGAACAGATTTAATCTCTTACAAGACCTTTTCACATTGAAATAATCTTTCAACATTAACGATTGAAAACAAATTGTTGCTAATGTTAATTATTCGATTAGATTAAATATTTTTTATGTGATTAAAAATACCTGCAGGCTGCAGCCGCTGTCCTGATAAAAGAAGATTCTTGCTTCTCTTTCCCTGATCACTCTCTTTTCAAGAGTTTTTCTCCCTCTCTCTCTCTGTCTCGCTCTCTGCAATATCTCTCGCACTCTCTCTTTCCTTTATATCGATGCTGATGTTATGATAGTTTTCAGCATTCGTCTTTTAAATTTCCCTCCAATCTTGAGAAACTCATCAGTTCAGTGCGTGCTCTTACGGCAATCGTTTGCTTGTGCAGAGAACTTTGTTAGACACTATTAAAAAAAAAAAAGAAAAAAGTGCTGAGCAACGTTTATGTTTAATTTGACAGTATTTTAAATGAACATAAATTAAAAGCGTCTCCTTTGTGGAAAAAAATATTTATCAATTTAACGCGCCTAAAGTTTGCATTTGAATTTTAAACGTAACGTTGAATTTTTGATAGATGTGACAAGAAGGCAAATAAATATTTAAACAATAATAAACAATTGACCAAGTGCTTTAAAAGTTTATCAACAAAACTTGTACATACTCGTAGAAAAAAAGAAAAAATTTTAATTTTTCATATACTAAAAATTTTGAAAAAATATTTTTACAACAAATCGCTAAAAATAAAATTTCGTTTGATTTCAAAAAAAAAAGAAAATTTTATAAACTATGAAAAAAAACTAAGGTAAAAAATAAAATATACTGAATATTTGAAATTTATTAAAAATCCAAATTTAATAGAAAAAAAATTTAAATAAATATTATTTTTATTAATTCAATTTCAAGAATTTTATTCTTCATACCGTAAAATTTTCGACACAAAACTTCGTATATCGTTAAAGTTATTTTCTATAAAAATACTCATATTTACAGTTTCTGACAGAAAATATTTTGTAACGATTCATTTTCCATAGAAATTTTTGATATGGATAAAAGTCCTGATGCTAAAATATTTCATTTATCGTTAAAGTTCAAACAAATTATATTTATGACTAAAAATTTTTTACAAAAAGTTTTTATATCGCTCATGATTTTAACAAGAGTTAATTTTCTGTTTTTATAGAAAAATAGGAAAGTTTTCATGAATTCAATGTCACCTGGAGTAATTTCAAGTTCTTTATAGAAGAAACCCCTTAACATTTCTGGTGGAACATTTTTAAATTTATTTCTTTTGAATACTTAAAATCTCGGTTTTATTTTCAAAACAAAAAAAAAAATATTTGTTTTCCATAAATCAATTTTTAGTATCAAACAATCGTCCCTGAATTATGTTCCATAAATTTTGTATCTTTAACTGCAAAATTTATGTAATCGATTAATTTTCTGAAGCAAAGTTTTGAGTCAATTAAAATTCATGATCGGACATGAATTTTTATATTTATAGATAAAATTTTATTTAGAGATAATTTATAGTCGTGTATTTTTTTAAATAGATAAACTGTTTGTAAAGTATTTATTTATTTATTATCAGCAAATTAATCGACAAACACTTTTACAAAAAATAGTAAATAATTGTAATCGGTTTAATTTTTTAAAGAAAAATTTTGCTGATCGAAAAATTTGTCTGTAAAAAATTTTTATTTTATAATATTTTTCGATGAAAAATTTCAAACATTTTTAATTGATAAATCTTCTTAAAAAATTTTTAATACACGAATTTTCTATGGATTTTTTTAATTAAATAAGAAATTTTTAATTGATAAATCATAAAATTTTTAATGCACAAATTTTCTATGGATTTTTTGAATTAAATAATTTCCATAAAAAGTTTTTAATTGAATAATTTTTTATATAAGAAATTTTTAATTGATAAATCTTCTTAAACTAATTTTTTAATACACAAATTTTCTATGGATTTTTTTAATTGAATAATTTCCTTACAAAATTTTTTAATGAATAAAAGAAATTTTTAATTTTGTATAAAAAATCGATAATTAAAAAAGCTTTTAAATGAAAAATTCTCAGTATAAATTTTCTATAAAATATTTTTAATTGAATTCTTAAAGATTTTTCAATTGATAATTAAAAAAAAATCTGAGTTAATAAATTTGTTGGAAAAAAACTCAATAGACAAATTTTCAATAAAACATTTGTAATTGATAAATTTCCTATAGAAAATGGTGTTCTGAGAAAAATTTTGTGTTAACGATAAATCTTCTAAATAAGCTTTTTTCTTTTCTGTGAATTTTCTATGGACATTTTTTTTATTCTCAAAAAATTTTGTATAGCAAATATTTTCCTATTGATAAATTATCTATATAAAATATTTGTTATTAATCATTTTGTTTTGCATTAAAATTTATTTTAATGCAAAATTTAAATTAAAGTTAAATTTTCTATATAAAATGTATTCTTCGATATATTTTCTAAAATTTTTTTACTTTGGAATTTTTCCTGACTGTCTTTTTTTTATTAAAAGTCAAGATTTTCTGGGGAAATTTTGCTGGCGATGACATAAAATAAATTGTTGCTGTTTTCCAAATTGAGCATCTGCAAATCAGTATTCCCTTTTCCTTTCGAATTTTTCTTTAATAGTTACTCAATCAATTTGCTTGTCTTATCATCTTTAATTTAAAATTACAAAAACCGATCCGATAATGGCAAAAACCGATCCGATTAAAATTACAAAAACCGATCCGAACAGAGCCGCAACGCAACAAAGATGGATCACTTAAGGGATCATTTGTATGAGATTAAACTCAATTATTCGCATTTTATTTTGTTAAAAGAAATGTGTTGGATGCCCACATCTGTATCATAAAACTTGGCAAAAGAACTGCAGGAGAAGCGGTTGCCGGCAATTTCGAACGCTGCGAAATGCTACCCAGCAGGTACTTTGTCTAAGACATAAACGCTTGAGGCGACATAAGGGGGTCTTGAGGAGAATACGAGTGTTTTGCGAAAAGCACAAGATTTCTTTTTAACTTCTAAAAAGTGCTACAAACGACAAACGACGCACATTTCAGTTTTCACCAGGAAGCATAAACGCGGTTCTTATGAGAGATTTGAAAAATATTGCTCAGCATTTCGAACACAATTTTATGTTTTTCGTTTTCTATTTTTTGCTTTTCTTTTACTTATTTTTTTCCACATCGCGTTTATTTCTGCCATTTCCAAAAATAAAGTTTTGGTCTGCACTCGTAAAACATCGAATTTATGTTGTTGTTGCTGCCTTTTATTATATAATTTCAAATTACATGTGGTTTTCGTCGGAAGTTAATTTATGTTTTCTGCTGGCTGCGGAGCTTTTCTATTAACTAACAGTTGGTCTTTTCTGTTGAGGGGAAGAATAATTAATATTAATTAATGGAAATTGCCCAAATGTCCGTCAGTACGATCACATTAAGATCAAGGAAATTGATAATTTCAGAAATTTCTTTTCATTTCTTCAGATATACGATAAAAAAACAAAGTAAACTTTTCCATTTTCCATAAAAAAAATTCTGCGAATAGCAAATATTTCATAGAAAATTAATCGATTAAAACAATTTTCATAGAAATTTTATTGCTTTAAAAAAATGTCTACAAAAAATTTCGCTACTAAGAAATTTTCTATACAAAATTTTCCAAACAAATTAATTTTTTTATAGAAGATTTAACGATAAAAAAAATTTTCTAAAAAAAAAAATCGTTTATAATAATTTTTTAGAAAAAAATTATGGTTTAAAAAATGTTGTGCAAAAACTTAATTGATTAAAAATATTCTATAGAAAAGATTTTCCATAGAAAATTTATCAATAAAAAAAATACATAGATTTTATTAATTGATTAAAAAAAAATTTCATATAAAATTAATTGATTAAAAAATTTTTGTTTGATTAAAACAACTTTCTATAGAAAATAAATCGATTAAATATTTTATATAGAAAATTTATCTGTAAAAAAAAACTCCACAAGTTAATCGATTAAAGAAAAATGTCTGAAGCAAATCAATCGATTAAAAAAATTTGATATAGAAAATTTTCTTTACAAAATAATTATTTAGCAGGACTTTAAAATAGAAAATTGACTGATGGAAAATATGTTTGGCAAATGAATTAATCGATTAAATTTTTTAGAGATTAAAAAAAAAATTTTAAAGAAAGTTTTTGGGCAAAAAAAGTCGATTAAAAATGTGTCTATTTTTAAATCAATAAACAAATTTTCATAGACGAATTTTAAACTTTATTATTTATTTTAAGTTCTTTTTTTCACACAATTTTTCGTATTTTATGCAAAATGTTGGATTTTTGTTTATCTTTTTCCTTTTCTATTCTTCAATTTAATGAGTGAATTTCCATAGACGAATTAGACATTTTTTTTATTGATTTTTAAGTTTTTTTTTTTTAACACAATATTTTTGTTTTTAATAGAAAATGTTGGATTTTGTTTGGTTGATCTTTTTCCATTTAGTTCTAAATGCTATTGCGTTTGAAACAAGAGTGTTTAATGCTTTTCTGTTTTTTGCCCCAAATGCTGATTGAATTGTTGTACTTATTAACATAAAACATATGTACGCACTGGAATTGTTTAAAAAATTAATGCAAAAGCATAAACCTAAATAAGAACAGCATAGAGTGGGAGAGGCCTGCAACAACAAACAAATGTTCTCGTATTGTGGCTCAATTCTGAGTTTTGTGGGTCATCTTTCAACACAGTTCTTAATTAAAAGTTCTGTTTTTTAGTGTTCCTTCTTGAATGTGTTTTTAGGACAAATTAAAACACGTACAATGTACAATAAAGTTTCCTATAAACAGTTTCTAATGAGTTATTTATTGAAAGAAGATGTGCTAAAGATTATTTACACAAACACACACACACATACATACACATTCAATTGAATTTGATTTGTTATAAATAGAGGCAAATGGTTTGTGTTTGTCGCGTTTTGTATTCGTTTGTTTGTTTGTCAATCAATTGGTTTGAGTTTGAATGTTTAATTGATTCAATGTTTGTACGTTGAAGATTTGAACTTGAATTTAACGGTTTTTATCTTCTGAATTTAAACTGCTGAGTTTATAAGTTTTTTTTTTATTATAATATAAAAATGGCCTGTTTCGAAAAATCCATTCCATGTTGAAAGTCTAGCAAAATATGGTAATAAATTGCACCCCGCCAAATGGATTCAGATGGTATTTTAATTTTTTATTTCACTTTTGTAAATTTTTTAATATTTAATTGATATAGAAATATTTTTAATAATGGATTTTAATTTGGTTAATGTTTTTTTGTACAAATAATTACGGTACAGCCGCGCTAAAGTAAATTTAGATGCAGCTTCGTTCTGGAAAACGAGAGCGTTATCAACTCGCCTTAAATTAATAAAACATATAAATAGTATAAACAAATTTTAAATTAAAATGTATACGTTTTTCTTGCCTATTAATTTAATTTAATAATATAAATTAAACAAAAAACTAATAACGTATAAAATACCACATAAATTACAACTTGTAATCGTTCAGACTGATACCCCCATCCTAAAATTAAACATAAAGTTGCAATTAATCTTCTTTCAAAAAATAAATAAAATAATTAAATAAAAAATATTAAAAAAATATTTAAACGAAATAAATTAATAAAATTTGAATTTTGTCTGCCGACAAAACCAAAATGTATTAAATTTAAACTTTATACCATCTATTTTTCTTCTCAAAATGCAGTTTAAATATAAATATAGACCGCATCGTTTCAGCATAGAGAAATCGCAAACGCCAAATTTCCAGCGTATTCGTTTGCCAGAACAACTGTTTGATGTTTTCAAAGCGAAAACTCTAATTTTAGGCGATATAAGTTTTTCAGAACATGGATTTTTCATTGTGTAGAGTTTTATCGCAACAGTCCAGAAACATGTTAACAATTTAAATCACCATCATTTAATAAATTATTTAAAAAAATTGAAATAGACATTTTTTAACCGAATCTGTTCTTTTTACTTATTTATTTTTCTTAAAAGTTGCGCTAATAATACACAATAGCCGACAACTTTAGCCAGGTTTTACTGTATGCTTTAAATGTTTATTGTGGTTTTGGCATATTGACGTCTTTCGTTTTGAGTCTTATTTTAATTTTTTTTAAATATTTTTAACTCAATGCGTGCCTGCAATAAATTTTTTTTGCTTTAAATACTTGAATTTTTTCAGTTCAATTTTTTTAAATTATTTAAAATATATTTTATTATGTTTTCCGTTGAACGAACAAAACAAAAAAAAAACCTGAGGAGAAATACTTTTTTCATAATCCATACAAACTTTTTCTGCGCGGCAACTTTGTTGCCATAAAGTACTTTCTTAGTCGCCTTGAGACATATGAAAAATCGCACAAATTATAAATCTCTTGTTCTTTTTAGCGAATATCTTCAAAAAAATTAATTTATGCATTTAGAAAAAATGGAAAACATTTTCTTTAAGAAAAAGGTTTTATTTTTTGAATTTTTTCTTTGTTTTTTTTGGTGTGAAAAAATTTCTCTAGTAAATTTGTGATCGAACAAAAATTAATATGATGTCTGAGGAAGATAAAGGCTGCATATTCCATTTTTTTTGTTGTAAATTTAACATCTTGCATTTAAAAATCTTATGAGAAATTCTGTAACAAAATTTAATAGCTTCTTAAAATTAATTTCTTCACTTGCACTATTTAAAAATAGGAGCATCTTATGCCATCGTTTGCCCCAAAGGAAAGAACATACTTTTCCAATTTTCCACTAGTCCCACCACCAACACGTGCGTGCAATTCATGTGTGAAAAGTTTTTCTTTATTTCGTCAGAAACTTCACTTTAAATACAAGTACTGCGCACCATGTTCATTTTCTCCTTCCCACAATCTTCACACGCATTTCCGTCATGACTTTTGCCAGACACAACAAAAAAATTGTTGTTGGTTGTTTTTTTTTTTGTCTAATTTATTTTTACAAGATGTTTTCTGCTGTTCGCCACAATTATCAAATAAACTTTTCAGTTGTTAAAACATAAATAAAACAACAAATTAAAAACGACTAAAAATAATCCTACATTTATGGTATAATCTGAAAGTTTTCTTGTTTTTATTTCATTTCATTTCCGGTTTAATATCGATTACCTGTTTTGTTTTGTTCTGTCTTTTGCAGACTTTATTGTCGGAAACAACAACAGACGATCAACACTGGCCAAAAGAATTGATACTGTTGAGGGAGAAATTCACTGCAAAAAGTCAATTGGAAATTGCACAACTACAAATTAAACATGCGGAAGAGGTGAGTCAATTATTGTAATGGTAAAAGGAATAACTTGTACAAACCTGTCCCACAAAGTCGAGTCTTGACGTTCGCTAACATTTTGAGTAACAGAAAACTGGTTAAAAGCAAAATAATTGACGATTTATAGGAAATTATTGTTGCAAAATACAAAAGCTAAATAGTCCTTAAATCAGTAGTTTGCCCTTTAAAGTACTGGCTGGCGTTAATGTTCGTTCTCGGGGGCCAGCTGCTGAGCAAGAATTATAATAGCTTTTACAGACAACATCATAAATCTCAAAACATCTTTCATACTTTTATTCTAAATAAAATGTTTAAAGCAGCACTAGAGTTATTTTTGTACGAATGTATAAACTTTGGCATATTTTTTGGCCGCGATTTCGCGGTGAAACTAGAGGGGGACTATATAATTGAATTCATTTACTTGGCTAATTTTGGCTTATGGACAGGAAAAAAATACAACGGACACAATTTAGGCGGCCAAGGAAAGAAAGTGTTAAACATGGGCGGGAATATTGCACAAATGAGAAAGGGAATAAAGAAAATGTTATAGTCAAATGGATGCCTTTTAAAGTATTTTTTGATATTAAACGAAATGTTTAAAACAGAAATGCATTAAATTATGTGGCTAATTTTGGTTTCCCAGTGCTGGCTCAGCTACGAAACTTAAGAAAGAAATACAGCGGACAAAATTTAGGCTGCCAGAAAAAGGATGAAAGATGCAAAGAAATATTGATGCTGCAAGAGGAGGACGGAAGTGTAGACTAGATATAAAATTATATAATTTTGTTTGTTAAATGAAATGTTTAAAATAGGAGTGGATTTATTTTTATCACGTTTGCGAGAGGGAAGGAAAAAGCGGGGAGCCATGTAATTCACTTGGATTTTAGTGTTTCTTTTGAACGCATTTTGCATCCGATTTTGATAACAACCCTTTTTTAACCCGTGTATTCGCCTTCCTGATGTTTTCCAACTTTAGCAGGTGCCATATAAAAAATCCCCTTTTTACTTTTACTAAACGATTTCAGAGCAACTTATCCTTGGGAAGTTCGAAATCTTTTAGAAGATGTTGATAAAACTCAGTTTGATCCGGTTTTTTGTTTTATAATAAATAGGATCGTATATTCTAGTCCCCATTAATCATTCTTATTATTTTTATTTTCATTATTCTTATTCTTAATTTTCCTTCAGATGTCTCGCTTAAAACAGGATTATGAAAAACAATTGAATCGCAAGAACAAACGTCATTCCACGTTTGATTCGGTACGCGATTTCGGCAAACTGCTGAGTGAACGTGACAGTTTACGTGAATTGTCAAAAGCTTTCCGGCAAGTCCTTTCGGAACTACTAAAATGTGTGGCCAACTGTGAAAACGATATAAATGCAAATTTAGCCGAAGAAGTGCAACGTCTGCTGTCTTGCAATCGCACCTTGGAAGAGCATTCTTTTGACGATCTAAATCTAAGCAATATCCTGTTAAATGATACTTTAAATACCAGTAAGTTACGCCTTGTGCCAGATGTTCAAAGTTTGCTGGAAGTGGTAGAAAATCCCAGTCTCGTCCAGTATGTAACAGAGACAAATTGTGATGTCGCGGAAGACTTTGATCTTAAGGACTGTCTTGAACGTTTGCGTTCTGAGGCTTCGTATTTATTGCATTTGTCCGAAGAGGTTGTCAAGAAGCATGATGACGCGCAAAGAAGGGCAAGTTCCGCTAGCAGCCAAGAGAAACACGACAGCGAACAAGAGGATGGCTTAAAACTGCAACAACAACGTAAATTTATACGCGTCAATTCCCTAAACGAACAGCAATTGCCCACCCACCAGTCGTCCTTAATACAACAAACACAGACTCTTTGTTCTCTGCCACCCGATCTGAACAGTTTTTATCTGGATAACAGTTCCAGCATTACACAAAATGCTGCGGAGCTTAATATCCAATTAGTCGAACTTAAGAACCGTTTGGTCAAGTCCGAAAGTGATCGCTTGCGGCTGCAACAGGAACTGGACCACACCATATCACGTAATTCGAATTTGGGAGAGGAGCTGCAGCATTTGCGCGACCAACTGTCCCAACTGGGTTCGCTGAACACCATCGAGTACAACGAGGGCTATGGCTTGGGTTCTTTGAAATCCCCACAACGTTTATCCAATTCGGAGAATTCATCCTCCAGTTTTGCTCTGTTGCAGGAGAAGGCCCGCAATATTTTATCGACGCCCACACAGGCGCAGCCAAGTAATGATTCTACTGTGCAGCTGTTGCAAATGATTGAAGATTTCTGTCGCGAAGGCGATAAAGTGGTGGAGTGCAGCAAAAAGGATAGAGAAGATTTGCAGTCACAGGTAAATTCTAATGCCGTTTCATGGAACGACCAATAGAGCAAATGTGAAGTAGTAATATAATATATTGCGCAAAAACATACTCGTATCTGTGGGCATGACTTAGATGTTGTCAAATGATTTCAATAATATTTCGTTTTGTAGAATGTAGTTATAAAAATAGTGTTGAAGTAGTCGACAAGTGATCGTCGTATTGTAAATTCTAATAACACCGATTACGTTGCACTGGCAATTCATAATTTTTATTTTACTAAAAAAATCACACAGTATTTAATCTTTCAAGGCAATTGATTGTATTTTACATAAAATATTTGCAATTTTAGCACTTTTTTTTACCGACTAAAAATATTAAATTATAACTGAGGTGATGTGACATGATCGCTATTAAATTCTACCAATTTTGACAGCTGATAAGTTCTTATTTTATGGAAGCCAGATCTATCGAACTGGCTGGCATTGTTGCCACATCACCATGGACAGTCATTGTTTTAAAAAAAATGGAAGTTCTGCGTCCTGTGCGATTCGCCCAGGCTATTTTCAGTGTGATGAATACATTTAAGTCCATCAGTACTGTAAGCACAGAGTCAGTACCATGACGAGCCTATATTTTCGCTGTCCCGGAGAGTATGCAGCACAATTTAAGGCAATAGATTTCGCCTCTTCGTTTCACAGACCACAATTGTGGTGAATTGTGCATCGGGACTTGAGTCAAAAACTATTTAAAATTCAATTAAATCGCAAGCCTAAGGCGAAGTTTTTGGAATGCTATTTTTATAAAAAAAACTCATCTTCAACGAATTGGGCCATTTCTGGATGAAAATTGTAGCACAGCTTTAGGCGTTAAAATTCTTTCTCTGTCAGAAACTCATTTTAGATAAAAGCCTACAGTTTGAAAATGCACGAAACTGATAGTAATAATAATTATAATAAAATGTAATTGATTATTAGTTTAGTAATTTTGCTAAAATGGGTCTCAGGGGCGGCTGCCAATTTTGTCCCAAAGTAGTAGAAAATACAAGAATTTATCTTCTTCATTGGCTAAAAATTTAATTCGTGATGGCAAATGCTCTCAAAGTATTTGAAAAATACGCATGAAAAATATTTACAATGAATATTTTAACCAAAATGTGACTCATGGGACGGCTCTTTGTAAAGGGACAATTTTGTGGAAATTATCTATAAGGGCCCGCGAAAAATTGGTTGTCACAGAGAAATTACTATTGGACCAAAACTGGCATTTTTTAGGGCAAGAACTACACATTTTTGCCAAAAATTTAACTCAAGGGACAGCTTCTGATAAAGCGCAGTAACAGAAAATATGTTTTGGGCTATAGAAAAGAATCGTTTGGCTGTGAAAAATTTCATTTGAAACAAAAATGGGCAGTAGACATTTTCTTAAAGGCTTTAACAACTTTTTATAAAACACATATCGTTACCTTAATATAGAAAGGCCTTAACTTAGGGTTTTCTTCTTGTTACAGTGGAGTTTTTCAACTCAACCTGTAATTTATCAAAATTTGCACAACGCTAGACTTTGACAGAAATGAGTTTATGGCAGTTCTATATTCAGGTAACGATATGTATTTATTTACGCCTCTTTTCTTGCACCTTTTGACTCATTTAGAACTTATTATGATTTAGAAACAATATATAGAATCGTTGTATTACGTTTTTTTAAGTATAAGTATTTTTTTTTTTATCGAACATAAGAACATTTTAAGGTTATTTTATTATAAAAATATTTTGCTCTCCATATTTATCTATACAAAAAAAAAAAAAAACGAAACCGAAACCGAAAACTCGCAGATCATAACGGCCGATAAACAACTAAAGGCCACTCGTAGATTTCTGGAGGAACAGGCGGCCGAACGCGAACAAGAACATGACGAGTTTATAAAGGAAATCGAAAATCTAAAAGCTCAACTCAGGGACAAGGAAAAAGAACGCAGCTCGTATGCAAATGCCTCTGAGGAGGTGAGTCTTAATTGGAAATCTTAATTTCAAAACCAACGCTTACGTTTTTCTTTTCCTTTTATTTTTGTTTTTGTTTTTATAGATTGTATAATTTATTTCTTTGTTTTAAAATGGGTTGGCTTTTCTTTATGTTAATTTCTTCTCTTTTGTTTCGTTGGTTTGTTGGTTGTGGTTATTGATTTTGGTCTTTTTTTTTCTTTTGTTTCATGAAATTGTATTTTAAATATTTATATAAAAGTTTTCTTCAAATCCCTGCAAATGTACATATTATAGTTTATAGTATAAAGTTTTATGGCCAGATGAATTTTGTTTACAAACTAGAGGGCGTCAGCTTTACAAGAAGGCTGCAAAGCCCAATTCCACTTGCCTTGAGCTTGTTTTCGAAATATATGTATAAAATTTGGGGGCTGCGATAAGTAAATAACAAATAGCAAACGATGTATATAACAGCAATGCCCCCAAAACCACTTCATAATTAATGAAATGGGGACGTCAGGCGATTTCTTGGTATCAAAGTTTGTTGTTGGTATTTCATGCAGATTAACCAACCACGTGTTACGAGGGAGTTCGCCACGTTTTGCTGTTGTAACGGGTGTTTTTTTTGAGGTATAGAACTTCGAATTGAAATAAAACACAAGAAAATCGTTTTAATGTCCATCAATTTGGCTTTATTGGAAGGATAATTTTATGCCATTAATGTTTAAATATGATTTCGGGCATGTGGCCGCCGCGGCTGGCTCGAATAAAGCCAATTCTACAGGTCCAATTTTTGATGGACAAAAGTTGATGGACAAAGCTCCAATTGCTGTGCACGGTGGCGAATCGATTCATTCGGGTCCTCTTCAACACTTTGCTCTACAGCGGCAATTGTTTCTTCGGTGCGCACTGTTCGACGTCTCTGCGGATGCGTATTATCACATAGAGTAAACGTAGTGCGAAAACGATCCATGGTTAACCGAATTAATTGCTCTGATGACCATAAAATGGACGGAGCTTGCGGTAAACTTCGCGAACTGAACCATTATTTTCGAAATAAATTTGCACGATTTGCAAGCGTTGTTCTTTTGTCAACCTGTTCATGATGAAATGGCAAAACAAACTAAATATTAATCACTTGACAGCTGACAAAATGGCCGCCAGTTAAAAAAGTGATGCCAACTTAAAGTTCTATACCTCAATAAAAAACACCCTACCAGCGATTTTGCTTTCACCGTGAATCTCCCTCCATAAAACAAATTTGCCCTGATTGTAAGCTTTTCTTTGCATTTGCTTTATGTCTAATTAAGGCATTACAATGACGAGTTTTGCCTTTCGCGCTTCAGTCAACATTTAACAGAACTCTGCTTTATTTTTTTATTGAATAGGAATACCTTTACGAACTTATACGTCAAATTTCAATGCAATTCATATATTTTTGTGTAAAGACTAAAATACACTGACCAACATTTTCCAGACAAAAAACAAAAATTCAATGAACTCTCTAACTGCAAATATTCTTAAATTGAAACTTAATTTGTATTAAAGTAATAATATTCGAATAATAATTTTTTTATTTTTTTGTATTATTTGCAGAGTTACGAACCGAAAAAAGCTTATGCTCAAAAATGATTTTTGTAATATGAGGGCCTTTAGTGTTTTGGTTGATAAGAATATTATTTGTGACTGTAAAAGTGTGAAACTTTTCATCAACTTGTATTTTTATACGGTGCATCATAATCGTTGATAAATCGATTGTGAATTTTTTCCAAACTTATGACGAAATGCATACCAAAATGTTTAATACAAGATAAATTCATTCCTTTTCTGCTTTTGATGGTATAAATGGCCTGCAGAATTTTTAATTCACGAGAAATGGGCTCAGATTTTAATTATTTTTTTTTATTCATTCCAAAATTTTTAATTCATAGTTAAATTTAATTAATTTCTTTTTCTATAAAATTGTGGTTTTTAATCTTTAGAATATGATAATAATGAAGTTTTTGGGCTGCAGCGCGCCCCTTTAGCAGTACAATTCTATATAGATGGCATTTAACTGGGCGTGGACTCAAGGCTTTAATTAATGAAATAATTAATAAAATAAAAATACATTGAAATTGTTCAACGGCCATCATTTTCGGCATTTGCTGTTTTGAATATAAAAAAAAAATTAAAGAATCTGATTATTTAACATCAGGCTGGTGGAGAATCGATTTAATAATCAAACTTCTTCTTCTTCTTCTTCTTTTGGCGCTACAGTCCGTGGTGAACCTGGGCCTCAACCAACAAAGTTTTCCAGCTGGCACGGTCTTTAGCCAGCGTTCTCCAATTTTGCACACCAAGTTGGTTGAGGTCCCTCTCCACTTGTGTGCGCCATCGGTTCCGTGGGCGTCCTCTACTGCGTTGTCCCACAGGTTCGGAATCGAAGATTCTACGGGTCGGAGCAGTATTCTCCATGCGCTCTACATGGCCCAACCATCTTAGCCGTTGGATCCGTAGGCGCCTGGTTAGGCTCATGTCGCTGTACAACCCGTACAGTTCATGATTGAATCTTCTTCTCCAGAAACCATCAACGCAAACAGGGCCGAAGATTGAACGCAGAACTTTTCTCTCGAAAATACCAAGGACTTCCTCATCCGCCTTCGACACCGTCCATGCTTCTGCGCCATAAAGAAGTACAGGGATTATCAAAGTGGTATATAGTGTCAACTTGGTTTTTCGAGAAAGGGCTTTACTACTCAATTGCCTCTTGAGCCCAAAGAAACAGCGATTGGCAAGAGTTATTCTGCGTTTGATCTCGGTACTGATGTTGTTCATATTGTTGACTTGGGAGCCAAGGTAGACGAAGTCCTTCACTACCTCGAAGTTATAGCTGCCTATGGTGATGTTCTGGCCCAGTCGTCGGTGTTGCGCGTCCTTTTTTGATGACAGCATATACTTCGTTTTGCCCTCGTTCACCGCTAGACCCATTTTGGCCGCCTCCGTTGAAATACCAGCAAACGCTTCAGTGACGGCTCGCTGTGTTCGACCAATCACGTCAATGTCGTCAGCGTATGCTAGCAGTTGCACGGACTTTTGGAAGATCGTGCCTCTGTTGTTGGCGTGTGAGTTTTGCACGATCTTCTCAAGAATTATGTTAAAAAAATCACATGACAGTACGTCGCCTTGTCTAAATCCCCTTCTGACATTGAAGGTCTCGGTGAATTCGTTACCGACCTTGATGGAGCAGCGAGAGTTCTCCATCGTCATCCTACACAGCCTGACGAGTTTAGTAGGAATGTCAAAACTAGACATGGCTTCGTATAGCTCGTCCCTATACACACTGTCATATGCGGCCTTAAAATCGACGAATAGGTGGTGGGTGTCGATTTGCATCTCTTGGGTCTTTTCCAGGATCTGCCGTAGTGTGAAAATTTGGTCGATGGTGGACTTCCCCGGCCTGAAACCACACTGATAAGGACCTATCAGACTGTTCACGAATGGTTTCAGGCGCTCACACAAAACGGCAGAGAAGATCTTGTAGGCGATGTTCAGGAGACTTATTCCTCGGTAGTTGGCGCAGTTGAAGGGGTCTCCTTTTTTGTGGATCGGGCAAACGATGCTGAGATTCCACTCGTCGGGCATGCTTTCCTCCGACCATATCTTACAGATGAGCTGGTGCATGCGCCCAACCAGGTCATCTCCGGCTGCCTTAAATAGTTCCGCGGACAGTGCGTCCGCTCCTGCAGCTTTGTTTGATTTCAATCTCGATATTGCTATCTTGACTTCATTCAGGTCGGGGGGACGGAATTCTCTACCATCATCGTCCGTTATCTGTAGTGGAATATTCTGCCTGGCGATGGAATCGGTGTTTTGTTCGCCGTTAAACTGTCTGCAGAAGTGATCCTTCCAGATTCTCAGCATCGATTGCGGCTCTACTACGATTTGTCCCTCTTCGTCACGACAGGCTTCTGTCCGAAGCTTATATCCATTGGATAGTTGTTTTACCCGTTGGTAAAACTTTCGGATATTATTCCTGCCGTAACACCTCTCCAGTTCCTCGATCGCGCGCTTCTCGTGCTCTTTCTTCTTCTTTTTGAGAAGCCGGTGTTCTTCCCTTCTCTTCCGTTCGTAGAGCTCACGAGCTGCTCTCGTCCTTCTCTCCAACGTCGCCTTATACGCTGCTAGCTTCGCTGAATGTGCCTGCCTGCACTCGTCGTCAAACCATGGGTTTTTTCCGGGTGGCATTTTAAAACCCAATACATCAGAGGCAGCATCTCTGATGGCATTTTGGCAACGGTTCCATTCCTCATCGGTTGTTTCGCCTGGCAGGGCTGGACTCTCTGAGAGCTTAAGGGAGACTAGATCGGCAAATTTCCCAGCGGTCGATTGCGATTGTAGCTTTGCGACGTCAAACTGTTGTGGTCGTGCTCTACTCCGGTTTGCTACTGATATCCGTGATCTTACCTTGGCTACAACAAGGAAGTGATCGGAGTCAATGTTGGCTCCTCGGAATGTTCGGACATCAAGAATACTGGAGGAGTGTCTGCCGTCGATCGCAATGTGATCAATTTGGTTGACGGTTAATTGATCAGGGGACCGCCAGGTCCCTTTGTGAATGTTGAGGTGAGGGAATCGCGTGCTTGCTACAGTGAGATTTCGCCCCGTTACAAAATCTAGCAGCCTGAGTCCATTATCCGATGTGTCGTCATGCAGGCTGTGTTTCCCGATGACTCTAGCAAAGATGTCTTCCTTGCCCAGCTTTGCGTTGAAATCTCCTAGGACGATCTTGGTGTCGTAGCTGGGGCATTGATCGTATGTTCTTTCTAGGAGATTATAAAAGTCATCCTTGCTGTCATCATCTTTATCCTCCGTAGGGGCGTGGGCGCAGATTAGGCTAATGTTGCCGAGCCTAGCCTTGATGCGGATTATAATGAGGCGTTCACTCACGGATTTAAAGCTTAAGACTTTTTGCCTAAGTCTGCCTCGAACAACAAACCCGCATCCAAACAGGCGCTGTCGCCGCTCTTTGTAGCAATCACCGTAGTAGATGTCGCAGTTTCTCACTTTCTTTTTGCCCGGCCCATCCCATCGCACTTCCTGGATGGCGGTGATGTCAGCCTTATAGGCTTCCAGGGCCTCCGCAAGTTCATCGGCTGCACGTGGTCTGTTCAGGGACCTGACATTCCACGTGCAGAACCGAAAATCGTTATCCTTATTTCGTTGTTCCTGGTCGTCAGCAATAAAGTCATCCATATTTATATTGATTCTTTGTTGTTGTGTCGAAACTAGTGTGTTTTTACACGGTAGGGAAGTTACCCCCACGCACAACCCCGAAGACCGGGTCCTGGTTTAGACCCCTGGACAGAGGGGATTCGCTGCACACTTTGGTTCACCTCTAAGCGGGTGCTGTAGGGGCTATCCAGGGGCGCCACGAGGAGGCAGTATGTCAGCTTGACCAGTCCATTTTCAGGGATCGCTGCTGGCTTCTCGCCAGGTTGAGAGCAATCAACAACTTTGCCCTGAGTGCACTGGCCCATTCCCCCATAATCAAACTAAAAATTAATTAAAAGCAGCTGATAAAGATCCCTTGAACTCAAATTTGTCGTCGTTGAACGATCTAGCGCACCCATTTCAGAGGACTTGAGCAAATTTCATGGTGCTTGAAAAACTCATTGCAATTGTTATGTACAACCGGTGAAAATGGTAAAAAATCTGACATTTTGATGAATATAACAAAAAAGTAGGAAGGCAAAACTCAATCACCGGAATTGTCACGATCAGCTGGTAATGAATGAGATGATTGAGTTTGATAATCAAAGGAGAATATAAGATTCTGATCAATAATTTTGAACTCAGCTCTATATTCGTCAGTCAATTTATTAAAACCATTTATTTGGTAGTTTTGAAACGGGAGGCCCATTTCACTTATTATCAGTAAATTTCCAAAGAATCGACTCGGCAATAAATTCATTAACAAATCTCGTTCAGGCAATTCTAATTAACTATATTCATAAACATTTTGTTTAATATCAACAAAGAGCTGTTTCAAATTTTGTATATTTCCGCACGATGAAGAACTAAAACATCTGTAAAAAATATTTCACACAACATTTTTGTTTTTGGAACAAACTATTTTTTTTTCGTTGTTTTATTTTCTTTTTTTTGAAACGATTTCAAGGTTACAGATTATTTCACATCATAGAAAAGCTAAACATGTGCAACGGAGCGCCTTAAAAAAGCCTTCTATAAATTGAGATCAATTATTTATAATATTGTACAAAAAAAAATATATATTGCAAAATTTCATGTTTTCTTATTTAAAATTTGTTTGTTTATTTATCTGTTTTTACTTGTTTTATGTTTTATTTGTGTTAAAAACTTCAGCACTAACTTTGTCTCTTTCTTTTACTAAAAAAAATATATATAAATTTGTTCGCACGCATCAATCAAACAAAAAGTTTTTAAATTAAATGTAAGTTAAGACTTTGTACTCTACTCCACTAAACAAATTAATTGTTTTCCAATATTTATTTGTTGACGTTTATTATTTTTTATTTGGAATCTGCAGGTGGAGCATATGGAAGCCCAGCTGCGCGATTTAAGCCACAAGCTGCAAGAGTCAACCGCGAAACGGGACAAATTTGAGGTGGAGTTGAAAGCTTCCATTGATAAAATCTTTGTGCTGCGTGAAATTATTTCGGACTTGGAGACGCAAGTGGAAACGAAAGCATTAAACGAACATGTTTTGGGTGAAAAGGTTAAAGTAAGTGATTTGTCTTTAAATTTGTTCCATTCGTTTCAATTTCATAGTTTTTCGTACATTCGTTAGTGGATTTCAAAACCCTTAAGATTGAAATATGATATGAAATTGATGAAATTAGAAAGACATTCTTACTATTTTTGTATTAAGTTTTCAATAGAAAAACATTTTTTGTGGGAGGCATTTTTTCTGGCTTTAGAAAAAATGCCATAAAAAATTAAACAAACATAAATTCGGGAATGTTTTTCTTTTTTGTCCCTGGCGAGACACATATTTATTATTTGGTACCATTTTGACAGCCAGAAAAAACCTACACCCTAAAAGTATGAACCCAACTTTCGTCTTACGAAACTAAGAAACTAAAAAAAGACCAGGAGGATGATCGGGAAGGTCGTGTTGAAAAATTAAAAAAAAAAAAACTACATATGAAAAATATGCTCGAATTTTCTGCAGTAAAAGTCAAAATCTAACTAAAAAGGCACCAGAATTTTGTATTGAAAAACTCAGAAATTAATGAGTACAAACTTGAGACCTTAAAAATATGACTCCAAATTTTGTGCTATAAATTCCAGAAATTACAGAAAAAGGACAAAAAAGATGACTCCGAATTTCAAGCTTTAAATATTAGAAATTACGAATTTTTTGCTTGAAAATTTTAGGGCTAAACAAATGACCCCAATAAAATTTATTGTATTTAAAAGACGAGAAAATTTATAAATTTTTATATTTAAATTATTATAATTGATAATTTCATGATCAATTTTGGGCTTAATGCCATTTTTTATGTATCCTTAATAGCGCATTTCCACAAGCCACTTAAAAGACTCCCCCCGAATTTTAATTAAAATGTGATTTTACACCCAGTTATACAAATTTCTGTTCACAAACAGGGACACAAAACCAGATGAAAAGAACGTAATGTGTGGTTTTTGTTTGTCTCGTTTCACATCCTCTTTCAAAGCCCAATAAGAAATAAATTGAAATATTTCCAGCACAATTAATGATGTGTTTTCCACATCTTTTATGTTTCTAGCAACTGGAGGAGTTCATTAACAGCCAATCCTGTTCCAATGAAACTCTGCAGAACGAAGTACAAAGTCTGAAAACTGAAATTGAAAAAAGCTATCAGATGCGCATCAATCAGCTGGAAGAGAAATTACAAAATATACGTCCGTCTGCCGAACAGAGCATCATAATGGATCAAGTTGTCGAACAGCTGCATGACATCGAAAACACTCTAGTACAAAAAACTAAAAATTTAGAATCGCTGCACTCGAACGCCAACTCATGCAGTTGGAGTATATCAGAAGATGTGTCCGCTCAAGGCATTGGCGGCGGCAAAACCACACAATCTTTGTTGACGGCCATTGTGACACCGCCGCAGGGCTCACCGGTGCATCCGTCACCGCGACAACATTCTCTGACCATGGAGGGGGTGCAGCGAGTGGTGGAAAAGTTGGCCAAACACTCTAGAGTCGAAGAGGCTGCTGTTAAGCGTATAAGAGACCTGGAAATGCAAATACAACAAATGCGAACAGCATGTGTGGTGAGTAAAACGAATGTGGTGCAAGTCTGTGCTAAAAAAAAAAAAAAAAGAACTGGCTAACGGTAAAAGTCTGAAGTGCTAGAAAGAGAAAAAGCTTTTTACTTGTATTAATTTATTTTCTGGTTTTAGCGCACAAAGTTTAAATCAATTGAATTGCTGCCCGCATACGATCAATTCAAACACATTTAGTTATTCTTCCACGCAACCCCATTCTTTTCTGCTCAGGCTCTATGAAAATTTAATTTCTTTGGGCATTTTAGTATCGCCTAGAACGTTGTTGTGCAAACCGGTGCTCTAAATTTGTGCGCTTTCTTAACCTATTCAATATTATCTACATATTTGGTGACAAGTGTTTTCCTTTGTCTGCGAATTATTTAATATTTGTTATTATACATTTTTTTTGTTTATGATGTTTAAATTGTTTGCTCGATGCTGCAAAAACATGTAACTTTCAAAATGAGCCCGTTCAGGGTAAGTCAAATCAATTCCTTTCTCCTGTTCTCCTCAACCGGCCAGTGGAACGCTGATCTGCCAAATGTTTCCACGTTTTCCTTACCTTGTTTTTTATGAGTTCAATGATTTTGTGCTGAAATTTCTTTGCCAAAAAAAAAAGAATATTTATGACCGTTAAGATGTTTTGACATCTACTCATCTAATATGTTTGTGTATGTGTGTGTGTGTGTTTATGTATTCATTTATTTCAAATAATGATAAAAAATTAGCAACAATTTTAAATTTGAACGTCTAAGTGTCCACTTGTTTTGATGAATCTGTTCCCTGTCTGCTCGCGAGCATCATTAGCAAATTTAAGTGAAAGTGAAATCTGTTTATAAATAATCTAAAAACAAAATATGTTTATGATAAACCTAGACTGTGTGTAGGAAATGAATTTTTTACGCAAAAACAACAATAATTTCTCAATGAGGTCTTCTCTACAATCGATACATTTAAACCATCCATCCTGTTTGTAGTGTTTTCAGTACCTACAAATAACAGGATTTTACTAGACCTGAGCGAGCATTTTGCCCTCTTCGTTTGATGCAAATCTGCTAAAATGCAGAAGTTTCATCCAACTTCGGAAACAGCAAATACTCGCTAGAGATGAAATCTAGAAAATATGCTGCTTATAGCCCAATTTATGGATTTTTGCCATTACAACTATTCAAATATACAGTCTTTAGATTCTTTGCAAAATGAATTCGTTTTAACCTTAAATCAGTATCGAAACTACTCAATATCTGTGAATGATATTTGCCGGTTAGAGTTTTACCTTTTTCAGGGTAATCGATGGCACTGCTTGTTTGCCAATAAACTGTTTCCATAACCTTATTGGCCTACAGCCTTCTTTGCTACAAGTTCAGCTACAGAAATTCACTATTTTGATTGCTTTCTGGCCTCTGGTCCTTACAGATCCTACTTAGCCTTCTTTGCTACAAGTTCAGCTACAGAAATTCACTATTTTGATTGCTTTCTGGCCTCTGGTCCTAACAGATCCTACTTAGCCTTCTTTGCTACAAGTTCAGCTACAGAAATTCACTATTTTGATTGCTTTCTGGCCCCTGGTCCTTACAGATCCTACTTAGCCTTCTTTGCTACAAGTTCAGCTACAGAAATTCACTATTTTGATTGCTTTCTGGCCTCTGGTCCTTACAGATCCTACTTAGCCTTCTTTGCTACAAGTTCAGCTACAGAAATTCTTTATTTTGATTGCTTTCTGGCCTCTGGTCCTTACAGATCCTACTTAGCCTTCGTTGCTACAAGTTCAGCTACAGAAATTCACTATTTTGATTGCTTTCTGGCCTCTGGTCCTTACAGATCCTACTTAGCCTTCTTTGCTACAAGTTCAGCTACAGAAATTCACTATTTTGATTGCTTTCTGGCCCCTGGTCCTTACAGATCCTACTTAGCCTTCTTTGCTACAAGTTCAGCTACAGAAATTCACTATTTTGATGGCTTTTTGGTATCTCAGCCTGCTTTAGTACCAGTTAACCAGAAGAAATCCACTATTTTAATTGGTATATTGTAATGGATTCGGAAGTTCGCCACAGTCACAAAACGGTGGAAAGAAGTGTTTGCATTGCATCTGAATCCTGCCAAACACTTAATGGAAGTGGTCACACAGTTGGGCTAATAGTTTAATGTGACTAATCGCGTTACCCATCACGCATTTTTTTAAGACATTAAAGCCAAACTCGTACACAAACCTTTACAAACGCTAAATCTTTTAATAAAATTGCGCCGTGCGATTGTTCGCAATAACTCCAGTAAAGATCGTCAAAGAGTTCACATTTTTGGATATTTGCGGAACAATGCAGCGGAACAAGTTCTTTTGTGCCATCTGGCCGAATATACATTGTTGTTGATGTGCTGATAGACCTGATATTATGGACTAAACTTCGAAAGGGTCCGGGAGTCTGTTTCGTGATATCGAGCAAAAACACTTATTGGCAATTAATTGCGAAGCAAGAAAACTTTTTGGAAACTAGTTTCCAGTCTGCAAATCAGTCGATTATTATTTGGGCCGAAAATCCTTGACAAGTCCACTATTCCCGCAGTGGGTTTATAACATTTTAATGCGGTTACAACTATCATATCTGTGGATAAGTTATCAAAACTGTGATGTTTTCGTCAATGCAACCCCTTTAACTTTTTATCTAATACAAATTTATAAGCTGAAGATGCTTTAACGCATTAATGGATCTCCGATGAAGATGTCAAATTGTATAAATTCCCAATACTTCATACGAGTAATACGACCTTTAAATATGTCAGGCTTGAGTCGTCCTTCTTTAACGGCTGCAAAACTTGTAATTAGTTTTTGTTAGTAACAGTAACAATAGCGTCACGTTACTGACTTAACACGCCTTAAATCGCTCACTCTCCAGCTCTCTCTATAGTTTGAAGTTGTTATAGAAGACTGATAACAATTTCGTAGCAAAGTATTACAATCCTCATTCCTCAAAAACCTACATGACTGTCCAGTCTTATGTCATTTCCTTATCTTCAACAGCAGTTTGAAAAGGGCAAAAAATTAAACTAGTAAAAGAACATTTTACTTGTTATTCATTCGCATTTTTATGCTTGACAGCAAAAAACAAATTTTTTTTTCACACGATTAAGCTGTTTTAGTTTTTCATTTTCGGTACATGAACCGCATCTGAGGCCTGTTTATTAATTATGATTTTTGGTTTCGAAAAAAAAACTGGGCGATTGCTTTAGATATATATAATTGTGCCAAATCAGGTTGTGTTGTCTGTTGATAATTTACAAAATTACACTAAATATTTATAGTCTAATGTAGTAAAACATTGATGTCGTCATACTGAAAGAAGGAAAACGACGAGGTTTTTACGCAAAAAAAAAAAAAAGAATAATTTTAACTGCATGAATTTACATGTAAGAAAATATGCAGTAAACGTTGCAAAACGCTTGTCGGCTGCTGCATTCGATGACCAGTTGATCGAAAGCATAAGGTCTGGTATTTCAAAACACTAAAAATAGTTCAACTCTTCGTTGCTACCATTCGTCCTGTAGGGATCAAAGTTGCCTTGACAAGTCGACGCTTACATACTAGTGAAGATATTTGAAACGATTTAATGCCCAAGAAGATTCAACACTTTCGAGAACTTCAGATTATCGTCGAAACGGTGAAACAAGTGCCACGGTTTTGACATGGACGAACTAATGAGACGACGATAATGACGCTGGGAATAGATGGGATGTGAAGCACCGACAACTTTCGAAATTTGTTTCTGAGGTTTTATATGCCAATAAATTGTCGTGTAACGAACTTTAATCTTTAATGTTAATTATGAAATACTAGTATTTCATTGTTATATAAAAAAATATAAATCCTCTTAATCCACACAACAATTTGATAAGAACATAATAGACATTTTGTAGGCCCAAGGAATAGATTGAGATCATGATACCAATCATGACTAAACCAGCGCCAAATCGTTATTAACGAGTTGCTATAACTGAAATTACGACTCTTTCAAATAAGATATCGTCTATATTTCATATCGGTCTATATTCTTCTACATAAAATAAAATCTTCACTTTGGTGATCGTTTTTAATCTCGTAACGGGTCCTTTCCATTTCTTAAAATCCAAATTTATGTTGCGTTGCCTGTCTAAGACGGAATTGTTTTCACTTGCAGTCGAAAACGACAATAAAGAGAAGTTTCCATATTACAAGTGACAGCTGGCTGTTAAACGTCACAAACATGAAATGCTGTTGGTTCATGTGCATAAACCAGTGACTTGACACAGCCCCATCGCCAGCTGTCAAAACGCCAATGAACAGGCCCGTTTATAGAAATTAACTTATTTTTAAATTTTCACTTCATCAAATTAAACAGTTTTCTGTAGAATATAATTTTAATTGGTCTGGGTTTATATGCGGCAATATTGCTTATTAACAAAACCCTCGTCGGCAAATACAACTTGATCGTCTAAGATGCGCTAAACGGTGACTGGCGGTGTCCAAGGAAACTTGGGAATTTGTTGACGTTGTTGAGGCGTGAATGAGTTCATGACGATTTGGCAGAGTATGCTGATCACAAATGCCACAAACAATGTTGCCATATTTTTTGGTTTTACAAAAACTGTCAGTTTTCCAAAAAAAAAAATGTGTTCCTAAGGAAAAAATCTGCTGCTTCAAAAGAAAATTAAAAAAGTAATTTGGATCATATTGATAAAAAACACAAAACTGTAACATTTCGTTTAATTTAATTTAATAAATTCAAATAGAGATCACAAATAATTATTTAATTAAATATTATTAATTTTACATATTCTTATTAAATTTTATTTGCATTCATTTTCTTTGTGCAAAATTTTCTGCCATTTCAATTATTTTTCCTTAAAATGTTTTTGGTTTGTAAAACTCCTCACAGAGTAGGAACAGCTAAATTATTTCCTTTTTTTTTTGGTTTGTCTTAAATTCATTTGAGAAAATATTCGCTCGAGGTTGGCCGTCGACTGGCATTGAATCGGCGCAAATTTTAACAATGTAGCCACTGAAAAAAAGTCCTTTAGCCACAGTTTACTTGAACGCTTCTTTGGTTTTATTTGATTAATAATAAGAAACAAAAGCGGGTTTTTAGAGCAACAACCTGGAAATCAATTTTACGTGTCAAAAAACTGCCTCAAACAGATAAATCTGTATATTTGCCAAAGCTGGTCACAAACAGGGTGCAGTAGGACAGTTCAAAACCCCATTTTACATATCTCGATGTAGAAACTTTTGCCTTTTGGCCACAGAATTCTAAAGCACTGATCTTAATTCTATGAAACTCCTTCGCACTGTTCTATATTTGTCAACAGTAGTGCGGCGTTTGAAGTTTAATTTGAGAGCCACGTTTTCGTGTGCCGCCTGTAACATATTTGCAACATTTCTCTAAACATGAAACTCATCCAGGCATCATGCAAATCAACATACATGTACATTAGAGTGGACAATATTTATATGGAATTATTTTTGTTTTTTGTAGGAGGTGGTTCGCCCCCTAATTTTTTTCTTTTGGGCACAAATAACATATTTCCAAAACTGTAGACTGTTTGGTCAACGTTAAGGCGTGGCACATGCGCCCTCAAGTTGACAAGAAGGGATTTTGCACAATTTAATAAGAAAAAAGTTATAACTTCATTATTATTTATCAAAATTTATGTTAAGTATCGATATTATATTTAATTTTGACTATTATTTTAATGCGTGCCCCTAAAAAGGCGTGGCACCTTATATAATTTAAGTAATATATACGAAAATATGTAGTTTTTGCTTCAAAATATGATGGAATCTTACATATGTATGTAAAATTTATTTCCTAAAAGTCATTAAATAAATGCCGGCAAATTGGGGCGTGGCAAGTTAAAATTTTAAACTGCTACTAACAAATGCAGCTCTGTGCTAATTAGTTGCGATCAAGCAAACTTATATTTTCATAGAAGTAGCAATACTGGAATAACGGTATCTAGTACACATGTGCTTTTGTTAAGCTAAAAAAGAGCTTTGATAATGTGTTGTTATACATGCTAATGTGGAAATATTAATTTGATTTGATTGAAAGATAAGGTTTATAAAATTGGTAAGTTTAAACAACAAAGTGCTCGATATTTTCAAAATATAATAACATATTTAATATTATTAATGTAACTCAAACAGCAATGGAAACAAGAGCAAATGAAAAGTTATTTCTGCTTGGGCACGACGAAAGTCAAATCATTGGGTGCAAGTTACCATCAAAAGGGCAAATATTAAAAGTTCTTTTTTACAATATGCGGAAAATTAAGCTCAATCTTCGTCCGAGTGCATATCTTGTAATTAAAGAAGCAGAAGTACTCTGGGATAAAGCACGTATTTCCACAAGCCAGAATATTCGTAGCGTTCAGAAAGTGGAAGCTCTATATCATCAGTGGAAGACACTTCAGAAAACTTGTAAGCGCCGTACAGCTCTACAGGAGAAACGTGAGCACGATTTTGTGGAAGAATTAGACGATTTGTTTGATATCGCTCATGGTGATGCGTTAAGTATTATTCAAATCGAAGAAGATAGACTATTTCTACTTAATCAACGGAAAAAAGGCAGACCAGGTGGTATGATTGGAAGCGATCGAGCACTTTTTGAAAGAGAGAAAAGAAGAAATATGCGTGAAGAAAGAGAACTGATAAGGCAAGAAAAGTATCACCAGGAGCAATCTCAAAATTTGGTTGCAAGTCAGGACTACTCAGATGATGAAGGACAATTGACTGAAATAGACAGTGATGAGCTTCAAGACAATTTTCAACAAACATCTACTGGAAATGTGGGAAAGAAACGTAAAATGAAAAACTTTATAACACCCAAGCTTGTTGCGACTCTGGACAAGTGTAAAGTTAGCGACAGAGATGCTGTTCGAATTCTCATAGCCACTGCTGAAGCATTGGGCCGTGATTTAAGTCAGTTAGCAATAAGTAAAACTACAATTCGAAATTGCCGTAAACAAATTCGATCTGAAACAGCTATAAATTTAAAGGAAAAATTTCAAAACATTTTACCGCAAACCATTACAGTACATTGGGATGGAAAGCTGTTACCATCATTAACTGGAAAGGAAAAAGTAGACAGATTGCCAGTTGTTATTACATCTACAGAGACAGAGCATCTACTTGGAGTTCCTGCATTACAGGCTGGTACAGGAAGGCAACAGGCTGAAGCAATAATCCAATTATTAAAAGAGTGGAATTTGACAGACAAAGTTCAGGCCCTGTGTTTTGATACAACAGCAACAAACACGGAAAGACTTCAAGGTGCTTGCGTGATATTGGAACAGGAATTAGGAAAAGATCTTTTGTACTTGCCCTGTCGTCACCAAATCTACGAAATTGTATTAAAGAGCGTATTGAAAAAAGAAATTTGTCTTCAAGTGGACCAACTTTGTCAATTTTCCAAAAGTTTAAAGGGTCCTGGGCGATGATAAACCAAGAAAATTTTAAATTTGGAGTTGATGACGAGAAGGTAAGTCAGCATATTAGCGTTTTCGAATTAGAAGATCTAGCCACGTTTTTCCGCCAATATTTAAAAATAAAACAGCCTAGGGCTGATTATAAGGAGCTTCTGGAATTAAGTCTAATATTTCTTGGGGAGCACGATAGGAATTATAAATTCAAGTCACCAGGAGCATATCATCACGCTCGTTGGATGGCCAAGGCGATTTATTCATTAAAAATGTTTTTATTCAGAGAAGAGTTTGTCATGTCGTCAGATGAAATAGACGCCATACGCGATGCTTGTTTATTTATTGTGAGAATTTATGTAAAAGTCTGGATAGAAGCGCCAATAGCTGCCAAAGCGCCTAATCAAGACCTTCTTTTAATTAAATCTCTTTTCGCCTACAAAAATGTCAACGAAAACGTAAGCAATGCAACTTTGGGAAAATTCCGTAACCATTTATGGTATTTAGCAGCAGAAACAGTAGGTTTTTCGTTTTTTGATGAAACCATTACTTCTGAAACAAAAACTTGTATGATAAAGAGACTTCGTGTAGAGTCAGAAAATGAGAGCAAGCGGCTGATTACTGATATACAGGACTTACAATCAAAATCAATTGAGGACTTCGTAACCAAAAATACACTTCACTTCTTTGAACGTTTTTCGATTGCAACCGATTTTTTCCAAAAAAAACCCTCCCAATGGCAGAACGAGCCAAGCTATATACAGGGCGTAAATATCGTCAGTAAAATGAGGGTAGTTAACGATACTGCCGAACGAAATGTTAAATTAATGGAAGAATATAATAATTCATTATCAATAAATGAAGAAGAAAAACAATTTATCTTACAAATTGTAACTGATTATCGAAAAAACTATAAAGGTATTAATAAATCAGATCTCATGGAACACTAATCTATTTGTGTTTTATTTTAACTTGCCGGCATTTATTTAATGACTTTTAGGAAATAAATTTTACATACATATGTAAGATTCCATCATATTTTGAAGCAAAAACTACATATTTTCGTATATATTACTTAAATTATATAAGGTGCCACGCCTTTTTAGGGGCACGCATTAAAATAATAGTCAAAATTAAATATAATATCGATACTTAACATAAATTTTGATAAATAATAATGAAGTTATAACTTTTTTCTTATTAAATTGTGCAAAATCCCTTCTTGTCAACTTGAGGGCGCATGTGCCACGCCTTAACGTTGACCAAACAGTCTACAGTTTTGGAAATATGTTATTTGTGCCCAAAAGAAAAAAATTAGGGGGCGAATAACATGTTATTCAAAAAAAAAAAAAAAATGTCCACTCTAATGTACATACACTCGCACACATGTATCTAGTGTATGAATATGTTTATGAAAGTATTTTCGTAATGGGAACGCTTTAAAAATATCTGCTGTGTAGAGGGATAAATTTCTAATTTCCCAACAGCAATAGCAACAACAATATTGTAACCCAAATTTTTATTAAATTTTATGAGAAAAATATTAATTTTTATTCATTTGAATTTCATGCTTTTGGTTTTCTTTAATGCAACTAAATACAAAATAATTATTCCCTTCTGCCACTAAAATCATTTTGTTTGTTGATATTGAAGTCACGACGACTTCGGGCCGTAATCGATGTAATTTGTAATCCAAACAAACTAACAAATTGCCTTTAAGTCATTTCACTGCTGACGCAGGAAGAGTTCGTCTCAATTACATACGAGTGTGTAAACACAATTAATGCGTGAATGAGTGGATTTGTTTGTTTGCTGGTACAAGTTTTCCTTAAACGAATAAGTAAAAGAAGGCGGCAAGATTTTTATCGAAAAGTTTCATTTGTTTTATATCTTTCAATAGTTTCTTAGTTTTGTTTTTTTGTTTTTGGAATCAGTTTTGTTTAGTTGCAGTTTTAAAATAAACATATTGTAATTAAATTGAATAGTAATTTTTGGAGGAAGTTGTCAGCGGTAAAAGAAAGAAGGGTATTTCATTAAGTGCTTCCTATCAGCCATGTTTTTCAGGCGCTTCGAAGGCCCAACGATGCCATTTGCTATGGAAACGGGGCTTCGTTGGATGGGGCGGCCAACCAAAATCTATAGTTTGTCATGATAATATTGGCGCTCGAGGCGCTGGTTTTGACCGCTGGCTTCGGGGTTTTTTTTTGTTTGGCTTTATAGATTGCGGTTTACTCTTTTAGAGCTGTGATTCCACCAGAAACCGCTTAACGGCGATCAAATCGCATCATCCCGGCGGCCAGTTCTTGCCACATCACTTGATCAGTTTCTTCAAAGAAATCTTTTAAAATCTTTTAAAGTCAGATATTATTAGTGCTTATAATGCATTCAGGACATGCTGGTCATCAGCCAAGATATCGATAACATCGCCAGCCTGTTGCATTCACACCAAAATGTGGCTGCGGCAAGGCAAAAGTTAGGAACTATTAACAAAGATGATGCAAAGATGAGTCGGACTTTTTAGGGCAAAAAATCAACAGATGTTTGAGCAAATTTTCCATCAAACTTTTGTTAGTGAAATGGTAATACGTTGAAGTCACCGTTGCACTTTTAAGGAAATGTTGATCCCAGCTTTTGTTACAAGTTAAGCACCTTCAGCCACAGCAGTCACAACCATGAACCTGCTACCAACCACTGGGTTGTCCTATTACAAACTGACTTATTGACATAAAAGAAAATGCTCAAATTTCGATTGCCGTCAATGCCGTCTACTCAAAATCTCCTGCATCCCTTTCTAAGGCTTTCTTTCTTTCATTACTTTGCCACAAAACGTTTTGTTGCCTCAAACTTGATACTATCCCATACAATAAAAAAAAGTACATATTGTACTTATTTTAGCAAATTTGCTACAAGTATAATCAGTTCTTCTTCCTGCTGTTGTGCTCGCTTTTGCCACAACTCCTTGTAATCCTTTTGTTTAAACTATTTAAGTGATTGCACGTATCCTGTTTATTTGTTTTCTTAGAAGACACGAGCTGGTGTGTGGCTTTTATTTGAAGTTCATAACTTAATACTAAACTAATAAAGCTGAAGAATAAATCCTTAAAAGAACAGAGAGAACAGAAAAAATAACGAAAAATACCAGCATCACAAATCTGTGTAGTTACTTTGCTTCAAAGTGCAATATCAGTCACCATGGGGTTCATGACATTTGATGAGTCTGTCTGTTTTAATGGATGTGAAAGTAAGTGCTTGCACGAAGCACATACTTTGATTACACATACTGCACACATTCGCACATACACAGTCATGCATACCACGGCAACACTGATTGAATTGTTTTCAATGGAGCGAGTACGAGCTGTGTGGCTCGTCTGCCAGAAAAACAGCCACGTAACACTATTTCCATGTTTTAATCAACTTACAAAATGCTGAGCTGCACGAAAATAATGTAAGAAAGGATATTGATGGTCGCCAATGCAACGTATTTGTGACAAAATGAGGAAAATAGGTTAATGGCTTTCCCCTAACAAGGAACTATTATCTTCCTATAGTTGAAAGGCGGTATTTTGGTCCGTGGATGATCTGTTAACCAGTAATAGGTGATGTCAGATTTGGGGGAAGCAGACAGTTAGGAGATGGTAATAGGTACTTCAATTTGGGGATAGACTTCCTATTTTGCAACGGCCAGATTTAGAAAAGTAGATGATGAGGCGGAGGACAGAGCCAGAAACTAGTCGGCTAAAGGGTGGACAAAGTACGGTCATTGAATGACCTCTTGTGTGCAGCATTATATCAGGTTTAAAATATAGTTTAAGGGGAATAAACGAGTATTGTCTGTGATTCTACATGCATTTAGAGATTAAAAGTGTCTAAAGTTTGCCTTGGCCAATCGCTTACAAGTCATTGCACTCTTGAGACAGCCCTTAAAAACATACGGGGTTCATGTACAAGTTCCGCGTCCAAACAAAACTTGTATTTAGATGTCACTGATAAGCATCTTCTCGCTCCTCTGACGATCGGCCAAACAATCTCTTGCATTCTTCAAAGCATTAGAGTTGTATTTCAGTTTCGATTGGATATGATTGATACAGGAAAGCGATCCTAAGCAGTTTACTTAAGTGCTCAGTACAATTGAGCGAATAAAGCCCAAAATTTTCATAACAAACACATCTTGAACTTCTTATTTAGAGCCTCATGAGATGTCGCACACGTTTTTGTTAATCAATAACACTGAGTCTGAGCCAAATTGAAAGCGTTCACACAGAGTAGGCGGAGGACGCCATATTAAAGGCATCGAGAATTAATATTATTCTGAGAGGCGGTCCCCTCCGACTTACCATATAAAAGTTGTATTAGTGCAGCGGACACTTGGCCCTACCCCTCGATAAAACTTGTATTAGCACTACGGAATTTTCCGGTGGATCACATGGTCTCTTGGTCTAGAATAAACAGCAAAATTCCAAATTTCTGAACAGAGTGTGAACGTTTTTATTAGTTCCACTGCTAAGCAACTGGAACCGCCTAAGACTCGTCTGTTGTTTTGGAAATGGTTTATTTTCCCTTGATTAAAAACCAACTGCACTTAGTTTTTTCTCTCTTTATTTTATTAAAGAAACGCAGCGCAAAAATATTACGAAAATGTTTAAATTTCCTGCTTTAATGCATAAAGAATGACACAATAAGAATATCATGTTAATGAAACGCCCCTCCCTCCATCCCATCCTCCATCCTTCGTACAACTCGTACAACAACAAAGTCGTTTATGAACATTTTGTTTATCTTGAAATATTTGCATTCTTATAGTCGTAGCACTGTTGAAGCTGGCGCAGAAGTTACGCAATATTTCACTTTAATGCTGCTCGAAAAGTTCAACGGTTTTAAACTTTAATTTAATTATAACGTTCGTTCGAAGGCATTTAATTCTCACACTCGCTCAGCGAGTCTTTTATTCAAAAATTATTGTTATACAATATTTTTGTTTTCAGCTGACGAAATCTTTTTCTCAACTTTCTCGTTTTACAACGTGATTGTGAAGTATCTTATCAATTAAATGGGAGTAACGTACAACATTTAATTGAAAATAGTTGAGGTTTGTAAAGGTCTTTAAACTTATTGTGGTCTTTTAGTTTTAATTGCTGGTGCTTTAGAGATGAAACTTTAATTGCTGCAGAAATTACGAAAGTAAAAACGTTTAAATTAATTAGAATTTGTTGAGCTAAAAGTGTTTTGAAATCAATACAAGTGTCATTTTATGAACTGAAACTAATGAAAAGAAGAACAAAACAACAGTAATGGCTTTGGAACCCATTATTCAGTCCAGTCTAGCTCTCCAAGACCATGAAACGTAGCAGCTTCTGTCTTGCGTAAGGTTGGAAAGATATTGAGATGTAAATTCCCTGAGCATTAAAGGCAATAAATGCATCCCATTAAAATAAAGCTGAAGCGAACACACGCCAGCCTTTAGTTGGCTCTGAAATGCAGACTTTTCCAAGTTACTGGTGCCACAAGGATAATGCCTCAAAATTCACACCCCTCTGCCACGATCCAAGACTATAGTCGCTTATCGCCAAGAACTTGCGGCTTAGAAGTTTTAAATTAACCCAGGCGGATGTGGGCGACCTGTGACCGCCTGTCTAATGTGTTCGGTTGCCGAGGAACCAGGACAAGTTACACGTTTGAACAGCACATTCAAATGATTAAACTTTACTTTAAAAATGAGGGTTTGTTAGTGCAACTCTGCGTGCTTTGCGCCCACATCTAGGAAGACGCAGCGCCTCTTCTTAATCGTCGTTTGTAGGTGCCGTTTGTAGGACGATGCCAACCTCTTAAGAGATCAACCTGGTGGCAATGCATTCACAAAAATTAAGGAACCGGCCGTGTCGTTGGTCCATACCATGGTAATAGATTTCTTCTGGGCTAAATTGAGCGATAAGGGCCACATATGACCGTCCACTAAACAATTTCAGCCGAATTTTTTTTAGTGGATCGAGTCATTGAAAGTCGTACTGCTAAGATCAGTACCACCGTCAGAAGTCGCGGGTATTTAAACGATATTATATTTCGTACATACTCGCATGCTTGGATCTGTCTTTATTTGAAATGTTTTAAATTGTTGAAAGCCCATTTTTAGGAACAGACATATTTTAAGTTTTTAGATGTACAGATTGCGGCATATTAAAAACCCCATCGACTTTTCCAACCCAACCAAAATAGTTTCTTAAGACAGAGCACATTTTTCAGGCGTGAATTTATTACAAAACGTATAGAGTCCAGCCTGAGCTGCCGTCATTATACTATCAAGAATATAAGAAAAGCCGCCGATATCCGCACGACTTTTGGGAAACTTGGGAAAAAAAAGTATATGTATATCAAAATGGGTTTCTAAGTCCCCCATCCTTTTTTATAAGTAAATATCTGTTGGCAAAAATAATTTAATTTTCCAACTCTTCCGTTTGTTTCAGGAACTTCAGCATGAACGGGAGTCTTTGCAGGAACGCATGTCCGAACAGACTCAACGCATCTCTGCCTTGCAATCCAGACTTGAAGAGCAGCGTCAACGGGCCGAAGAACTACAGCGTTCCAATACATCCGATTTGAATATACGGATACACGACCTGCAAAACGAATTACAAACTGCGCTGGAGACTCTAACGAATCGTGACAAACAAATTGCCACCATGAAACAACAATTGGAGAAGAGTAAAGTGGCCATTGATCGCTTGGAGGCCGAACTGGCGGTAGAACATCAACCGGATCGCAGTATCATAGAACGTTTGGAAAACGAACTGAAACAAAAGCAGGCGGAAACTCAAAAACTTAAGGAGAGAATTAAAAATGAAATGATTAATAAATTGGCTCTGCCCGATCTAATGGAAACAATGTTGGCCGACAAAAACGAAGAGATCGATCATTTAAAGGAACAGTTGGAGAACAAGCAAAAGGAATTGCAGTCTGTGTTGGAGGAGAGTCAGGCGTCGTCAGCGGAAGCCAATTGTAGAAAACCGGAAGAGGCCAGCACTAAATTAAGTGGTCGCACCCTCAGCGATATTGTTTCCATAACCGAATTTGATGAACCCGATGTGGTGCGACGGGCAGCTGCCCATACCACCAACTCTCCTTTATTACTACCAGAAGGTAGCTCAGGCTTCTTGCAAAACAGTTTGGAAACTTCCAAAGGTGTGGTGGCCAACTTGACACACAAACGCACCGAAGACCTGTCCGGATTTCCCAACCTACAACAGGCCAATACATTTGATAATCTCCACTACTTCCAGGATCCCAACATTTTGTTAAATTCAGCCCAATCAGGGGCATCCATTACGCCCGCTTTAGTGCCAAGGCAAATTAATTTCTCAGCTTTGACGGAAGATTCAAAATTGAAAACTCCAGAAATGGCTTCAAACCACAAAGAGAATTTGCAACAGGAAGTGCAACAACTCAAAGATAAAATACTCGAATTGGAAAAGGAAAAAGAGAAAAATGTCGATTATCTACTTTCTTCCCAATTAAAATTGACTCATCTGCAAGACGAACTGGTCAATAGCCAAAAGGAAATCTTAAGTCTTCAAGCTGAACACAAGAAATTCCAAGGTCTACAAGAAGAACTCCAAGACAAGTCGTTAGAAATTGAGACTCTTCTACGCGAACAGGATAAGTGGAGGAAGGAAAAAACTGAACTGCTGAGCAAAAACGAAAAGAATTTAAGAAACTATCAAGAAAGTGAAGAAAATCTGATGAAGCGTTTGAGAGAAATGGAAGAGAAGGTATTAAAAAATACCGAAAGTGAAATGAAAGAAAGAGAGAACTTAAGAAAGGAACTGCGCGCAATAAGCGAAACCCATGATCAATGCAAATACGTACAAAGAGACAGCGAAGACCGCAAGAGGCAAATCGAAATCTTGAATCAAGAAATGAAAACCAAAGACGAGAGGCTTTTAACTTTAACCACTAAATTGTCCATCGCCGAAGATCGTGTTACGCAACTGCAAACAAAAATCTCAACGCTGGAAAAAGATATGGAAAAACTAAAGCAGCACAACAGTGACAACAGTTCCAAGCAATTTTCAGTGGACGAAATAGCCCAACAGGTAGAAAAGGAGTTGAACTATTCGGCTCAATTGGACTCCAATATTTTGAAAGCCATTGAAAGTGAAGAGGAAAACAATTTAGATCGGACGCATCAAGAAAAAACCGTGGCCAACGAACAGCCCGGCACAACCGATGACGAAAACTTTACCGGAGAACGTGAATTGCTCAACCAATTGGAAGCTTTACGAGCCCAAATCACAGTGGAAAGAGAACATGCCGAAGACATACGCCAAGAATTGTTGCTCGAGAAACAGCATTCGCAGGAAGTTCAGGAGCAGGATGTGATTATAATAGAGGCCATGCGTAAACGCTTGGAATCAGCCATGGAGCAAGAAGATGAACTGCACAAACAGTTGGATATCGAAAGGGAGCGATGCGAACGCTTACAGTCCCAGCTAACGACGCTACAAAGAACAGACAGCCGCCGCAACTCCTCCCTGCTAAAGTCTCCCACAGAATCACCCCGCAAATCGCTTAGATCCTTAAACGATTTTGAGTCCGAGTTGGCCGATAGACTAAGAAGTGAAATCAAGCTTCTAACAGCCCAAAATGAAAGGGAACGGGAAAGATCAGCGGACTTGCAAAGAAATACCGAGAGGGAAAAATTGCGCTACGAAAGGGAATTGAGTGAAAGAGTCGAATATTGTGAAAAACTGAAAAAAGAAATGGACAAAGTGGCCAGAGAGAAGGATAACGCCGATATGGAAATCGAGCACTTACAGGAACGTCTGACTTTTCAAACCCAAGAGATAGAATCGCTGGAAGCACGCATAGCCAGCCTACAAGAGGCGGAGACACGACGTTTCGCGCGCAAGGAAAAACAACATAAAGAACACGCCCAGTTAAAGGCCGAATTACAGGAATTAAAAAACCAACTTCTTACTTTGGAAAACGAAAGAGAAGCCCTCAACAAAACCATTAATCAGCTGCGTTTCGATGTCGAACGATCGGCCCATCGCGAAGTCAAACTGACCGATGCTTTGGCCAATGCTAACAGCAATCTGGCCATGCGTGACGGCCAAAACAATGTGCCGGAACAATTTTTACAAAAAATGAAGGAAATTAATACTCTGCTGGCAGAAAATACCCAAGAAAACAAACAAATGGCCGAAACAGTACAATATTTGGTGGAGGAGCGCCGCCAATTGCAAAGAAAGTGCGAAGAGCTGGAAACGCAACTAAGCAACACCGCCAACGTCTGCGAACTAGAAGAACGTTGCAATCACTTGCTGGGCCGTTATTTGCGGGTTGAGTCCCATCGCAAAGCGTTGGTGTATCAGAAACGTTACCTCAAGACATCCTTGCAGAGTTACCAGGACAGCGAACAGAGGGCCTTGGCAGCCTACAATGGCGGCCAGTTGCTGCAGAATGAACGGCCCAAAAGGAAACTATTTAAGTAAGTGACGAAAACTGCAAAATTTCAAATATTTAATTATTACACGTTCTGTACAATATCTTTTATTCCTTAACAGGACTGTTGCTTTGGCTGTTATTGCCATACAGCGCATGAAGTACATTGGACGTATTTGGCATATTGGCAAACGTATTGTTTCCAAATCAGTATTTACTATAACGCAACAAAAGTGAGTCCAAAAAAAAAAAAATGCTTTAACTTGATAGCAAATAATTGGGGGATGGCTTTTCTCTAGAGCAGTAAAATGAATGTGAATCTCCGCCATTTAATAGTTAAATATTATCATTAACGAGTTAATGGCCAACCTTGTTTTCTTGTCGACCACGACTTGTCGAATAAGCGCAACTACTAAACCATATACGAGTTTTAAACTATATCAACGTTTTACTCTAATTGGCTAATTTTAGACTAGAAATAAAACCGGAATCATACAATTTTCTGTGTAGGTTCAAAGAAAGAGCAAATATTTTGCAAAAAGGTTTGATATTTTCAAAACATTTAAATATGTGCCGAAAAAAATACAGGTGGTTTCGAAACCACATGTGATTTAAAATTCGGTCAAAACCAAAATTCTTATACTTTGAAAAAAGAATAGTATTTTCTCTGTGCATTTAAACACGTGATTTAAAATTCACATGGGATTTCAAATTCGGTCGAAATAGAAATACTTAAAGTCTAAAATAAGAAATCATTCACAAAATTTACTTAAGAAAAATTACATAAAACACATAAAATAATTTAAATTTCTTGGTGAAGAAAAGCCAGTACATGGTTTTGTAAAACTGCTCGCTGGAGTCTTACGATTGGGAGTCCAGCAACGAATTTCTGACTAAATTGGAATTAACATTTTACACGAGAGTGCTGACAAAGCAAATGTCAAATATCTCTTAATAAACCAGACCCTGTAATATACTTGGTAATATTCTAGTGCTCATATCTTGAAATATCTGCTCAGTGGGTTCGATAGTTTTTAAGTATATAAATTATTCTTATTATTGCGCGATCGCGTTGCCAAACAGTAGCCACATGAAGACAGAAAATCGAAATGAATCAGACATAGAAACATATACAACAATTAATTGTTATATTATTTCATTTTCTCACCCTCATTTATTTGTTTCTTCTATATATGTACATACATATAATTTTCTAAAAAGCTCTACAAATGGCCAAAAACCTGTAATGACTGTCAATTTGCAGCTCAAACTTAAAACAAATCAGAAAAACTCAAACGTATAAATGAAAGTTAGTACAAGTAGAAAATATGCAACAAAATCTTAACAATTTAGTTGCCTGTCCCATGATATCGAACGTGAGTTAACATTCGCCAGTATTCAGCACAACAAATATGCTGCCGATTTGAAGACTATTTATGAACTTTATGTAATGATTTGCTTTTAACCAGTTTTCTATTAATGGCAAACGTTAATGTTCGTTACAGTGGGACGGGCTGTAAATCACAAGTCATTGGAAAAAAGTACAATAAATGTAGCCAATTAGTTGCCTCTTAAGCACTTCTGTAGAATGTTCTTAAATTTTTGTTTATGCAACAAAAATTGCAACAAGTTCTTATAAAGCAAACAAAATATTTACTCTTTTGTTTCCTTAGACGTTCCCAGGCGCCGATCATAAGTCGTGCGTCCGTAACTTCCACTTCACCCCCGCCTCAGGCCAACGGGCAACATCAGTATCACAACCACTTCCAGCAGCAGCCGTTAAGCAGCCCTTTGAATTTGCTGGAACGTTCTTATGCCCCCTTGAAGACTCCAACGCTTTTGAATGGCAATCGAACGCCCAGCTCAGCCTCCTCTTCAAAATCTTCAGCCACAGCATTTGAATGGCCCCGGGTGACGACCAATCAAATGAATAAGAAGACATAAAACTTTTTCGGGACAGAACTAAACAAGATTTTTGTTTTATTCAAACCGCGCTCAAATATATTATTGCAGCCATATTATTACAATAATATAATTATTATCAAAACATTTAAACCCTGAAGTAGAAAATTTATGTTTAGACTTGCAAACAAAAAATACAAATTCTAAATACGTTATTATTAGTTTAACCTTAAGTGTAAGTTTTATCCTTTTAATGTGTAGTGTATGTAATTGAAAAAACGTTTTTGATTTGATTTGATTTGAAAAAGTCTAGTATTCTCCCCCGCCCCCCACCATGCGGTGTCATACATGTTTTTGTTTTGTAGCCTTAAGTTGTCATCTTCATGTCTGTATTATTAAGTTTTAGTGTTAAAAATTGTATTTTATTTCGTTTTATAAATTATTATTTGTGTATTTCATTTTTTACTTTCTTAATTTTAAACTTAAATTTTTTTTTTTAATAAATTATAATCAATCCTGTGTTTTTACCAAAATGTTTATTGAATGTGTATATTTATTTTCTTGATACAACAACAAAAGTGCCTTAAATATTTTAAACCAAACACATCAACTGTAACTTTTACCTTTAAACTTGAATAAACATGTTGAAAATTAATAAAAAAAAAAACTATCAAATAACAATCTGTTTTATTTGTGGACTGTGGACTGTGGACAACCACTTATTAACTTTTGACTTTCAAATAAGAAAATAATTGAGTTCAACTTTTGAGTTGCTGCTTCGAAAAGTTCCTCCAACAAGATTTCTTCTTTTCGCTTTCACAAACTAAAACCACATGCCAACAAAACTATAAAGTGTTTTGCAAAAAAAAAAAAACCGAAATATGTTGGCATTTTCTTCTATTTCTATCATTGAAATGTTCCGCCTCTTAAAAATTTGTCATAAAAATAAATTTTTTTTTAAAAAGTACTTTTGATATTTGCTTATCTTTCCATAAGAAGATAAAGTTGTGCATAATTTACCCATTGTAAAAACAGTAAAATCTTATAAAAAAGGTAGTTATCGATAACATTCCATACAAGAATAAAGTTATCGATAACTTTTCCGTCCAAAAGTGAGTTATAAATTAGTTTTCCACAGACAAATCAAGTCAATTAAAGCCTGTTAATAGAAAACTTAAGTTATCGATAACTTTTTCACAGAAAAATTAAGCTATCGATAACTTTTTCCATACAAAACTGACCTTTCCATAAACACCTAAAGTTATCGATATTTTTTTTAAGTTACACATAACTTTTCCAAACATAATCAAAGTCATCGATACCATTCGCTATCGATTAGTTTTGCCTCGCAAAATAACGTTATCCATAACTTTCCCATATGAAAAGCTGAGTTATCGATAACTTTTCTATTGGGAAAATAAAATGATCAATAAATTGCGTCAGATATATAAAGTTATTTATAACTTTTCTATAGAAACATTAAAATTATATATGTTTATATTTTATATAAATTTAATTTATTAAAATTATCGATGGTTTAAACATAAATAAATAAAGTTATTCGTGATTTGGTCACAAAATGTTAAAGTTATCCATAACTTTGACATAGAAACACTGGCTTATCGATAACTTTTCCACAGAAAATAAAGTTATCGGCAACATTTCTACAGAAAATAAAATTTGTCGAAAAGTTCTTTTCATAGAAAAATAAAGTTGTTAATAATTTTTTAATAAAGACACTAAGCGATCAATAAGTTTGTCACAGAAAAACAACATTTTGAATAACTTTCCTTATATATAGAAAAATTTATCGATAATTTTGCTGTGGAAAAATACATTTAATTATAAATTTTGCATAGAAAAGTCAAAGTTGGATGCCTTCTTTTGAAACGGAAAGTTGTCAGTCACTTTTTTCGTAAAAAATTAAACTTTTCCTCAGAAAAATATACTCAACGAAAATTATTCCAAAGAAAAAGCAAATTATAATCTGGTTATAAAAAAATTAAATTAGCCTTAGCTTTTGTATAGAACCTTTAAGTTATCGGCAAATTTTCCTTATAAAAATTAAGTTATCGATTGTATTACCATATAATAGTTAAGGAAAATAAACAATTTAGTTATTAGCAACTGGACAACAATAAACTGCGAAATGGATTTTATATAAAAAAATATATGTGTTTTTAATTTTTTAAATATATGTATGGAATTATTTTGATAAAGCCTGAAGATGACCCGCGATGTTGATCGAAACATAGGAAAATAATAAATTTTTTTATTGCATTCGACCTAAAGCCGAACATAAAAATATAAAAACATATTAAAAAATAACATAAAAAATCATCAAATTAACAAATTTTTATAGAATATAGAAATTAAGTTATTTATAACGTTTCGCCAGAAAAACTGAGTTACCGATAATAATTTCCAGCACAAGTTAAGCCACCAAAAATTATTCCATGACAAAATTAAGCCATCGATCAATTCTGTATACACAAGTTAAGCTGTCGATATTTATTCTATAGAAGAACAGGGTTATCGAAAATTAAACATATCGGCTAGAATGTACATACATATAGTCCTTCGAAAATGTCCTCCTCCGCCACGCAATTCTCAGAATTTCTACATATGTACGTCTGTAGTAAGTATAAATAATTAGCGACTGTTTTTCTAACAAAGTCAAATTATTTTGCCACCACTTGACTGTTGTGGGTCATTTGATTGATATTCTTGCAATCAACAGGTCTCACAGCGTAAACACCAGAAATTATTTAAGAAATTGCAAACAAACAAAAATTGTTTGCCTTTTTGGTCATCATCAACTGTGTGTGTGTGTGTGTGTGTGTGTGTGTGTGTACGAGTAGATTCTAAAAACGCCTACAAAACAAACATCAAAAAAGGACTAATTTGAGCAGCAAGAAACAAGTATAAAAATAACAACATCTCCTGCTGTAACCAGCTTTCATATACGCACAAAAAATCAATCGCAGCAAAAGTTATGAACACGCGCTATAAACAAATTTTGCGGCAGGGCTGAAAAATTGCACACCTCAGGACTTGCTTTTAGAATGTCGGTTAAAACACCCTTCGTCCCATTAAGTGTATTTCCAACTTTCCAGCAAGAAATATTTTCCAAAGACTTAAAGTCTACCAAAGAAATATCGACAGCTGGCAAATATATAAATATATAATATTTAATATATATTTTGTTTGGAAATCGTACATATAGTTTTAACATAAACTCAGTTGTTTCAGATTGTAACAGCTGCCTCTAAGAAATTCAAGCAGCTTGTAAGCTTTCGAAAATGCAAAACGTTGCTATTTAGTTGCAGGGAATATGAACTTATGATCCAAAAGCGAGTAGTCAGCGACAGGAACTACTATTCACACACCAGACTGTGATGCTGTGTTGCCAGCATAATGTTTCTTTTTGTAGAACATGTAGCCAACTGAAAATATTTGAGCCGCCACATATACAATATACTAGTAGTAAAGTTATACACAAACGTTTTTTCATTGAAATATCCTCTTTAAAAACTTATGGTGATCTCATCTCGACTTCAGCTGTTATAATCGTTTGAAAACTTTTGCAATATCCTTTAAAAACTGTTTTTCATTGAAATATCCTCTTTAAAAGTTATAGTGATCTCATCTCAACTCTTGCTGTTATAATCCTTTAAAAACTTTTGTTGCACTTTTCTCGACTTCAACTGTTATGACAAAAAGTTACATATTCAAAAAGTATGAAATTAATAAAAAAATTATTGAAAAAATTACTGGATTAAAAAAATTCACCAAATTTTAATTCGTCCCCAAGAACAAATTTTTCATTGCCATAAAGACAAGGAAACTACAGTTATTTATGGTATTACCATATATTGTTAACAGTTTTTTATAGCTTTACAGAATCGCTATAATGGCTGAAATTTTCCTTTTAAGATGAACCACGTGTTCTACGCGTTGTCGCTTTTTACGTATTTCTAACTCTCTACGCTTGATATACTTTTCTAACCTCAAAATATGTGCAATGTCTTTTATGTACCATTAATTGTAATCAGCTGTTGTATTATAGTAAAACTATTATTCCAAAAACACAATGATGTGTTAAAAAATTAATGGAATTTATGTTCCGAATTGCCGACAACTGTCATATTTCCAGGTCGCTGGCGACGCACACACAAGTAGAACGTAATCAGAGTTGAAATCGATTGCCAAAGTGGCAAAGCCACAAGTTTTTCACTGCCAGAATTGCGATTGCCATTACCATTTTGCGTTCTGTGTTATCATTTTAAGTCACTGCATTATCATTCTCAGTAGCTGGCAATTCATTTGCAGATCGGTCGCGATCCACAATCACATCATAACAACCTGACCTTTGAGTAGTTGGCATCTATGCGTTCTATACTTTGTGCTGTCTAACTTGTCCCCAGGAATCTCGCGCTTTTGGGATTTTGAAAATATCTAATGTTGGGGCATACGACAATCACGCTCCTTTGGCATCCCTACTTGTCTATTTTTGTTGTTGTTGTTGACATGCACATCGGGTGTACTTTTGTTTGCAAGTTTTGTAACGAAATAACTGGTTATATATTCGCCCCGCTGCAGTTTACGACACCGTTTGCCACACCTGACTCAGTAACAACTTTTATGCTGGTGCGAAAGAGAGACGGAGAGCGAGAGGGTGAATATAAATAATATAGAAAGTAATATGAGAGCAGAACACACAAATAAGCCGGGAAGGCAGAAAGCTTTCAGTGCAAGTTCTTAGAAGAAAAAGCTCTTTGTTTTTTCTTAACAGACTTTTGTAAACACAAACAAAACATATGGACAACAGCCATTACAAATTGCACACTGACAGCAAGACATTTTGTATGCTGACGCGGAACAACCAAATACTCCGGTTACAAATTAGCGGGTTAAAAACAATACAAATTATTTAATTATCTGCATATTTACATATACAATAATATTAAAACGGAATATTAAAACAATTAATTGGATATAGAACAGAAAAATATAAAAATGAAATAAAAATTAAAAACAACTATTAAAGAAAAAAGTTTTTAAAACAAGAAACAAACGGAAAATAAAATATTTTTCTACAAAATTATTAAAAACAAAAGAATTGCAAATTTTAAGAGACACGTTTTTAAGCGGCATTTAGTAAAAATGTTAAAAGTTTTGTATTTATTATTATAAAAAAAAGTACTAGTCAGAGATGTTTCAAATAAACTAAAAGAAATAAAAATAAAAATAAAAATTTGTACAAATACAATTAATTATTTGAAAATTTATTTACAAAAATACAAACGAAAATTTGTTTTCACATATAAAAACCTTAAAAATTTAATATAAAAAAGAGAAAGCTGGGATTTTTATAAGGTAAGTTACAAAACCCTAAATAATTTATCACGCATTTTTTTAAAATAATATTTTAAAAACCCTTATGGCCTCATATGCACAAAAATGTAAATGAGTTTTTAAATGAAAAAAAAAAAAAAAAATTTGCATACAAACATTTTACCAAAAATTCCTGCAAATACAATTTCGCTTTTTTTTTGATTTTTCAAATTTTTCTGAAAAATATCCTGCAATATGTTACCAATTATTATAGTTGCGATACAAAGTTTTGTGTGTGTTTTTGTGCGTGACAGGGAACTCAGAATTTGTATCGCCTCCTTAAAAAACTCAACTATCAAAACCCGTTATAGCAGCGCTATCTGCTATTATCTCTCTGTCCTTATCAAGGGGGTTTCTGCGTTTCGCTTAGCTGCGAAGCTATTTCTTCTTATCTAGCATTTGTGTTATTTATTCTGTAGCTGCCCACCCACGTCTACTCTTGCTGTACGGGCACTTTTGAATCTAAAGTTGCAAAGGATTTTGTGGCTATGGTTTCGCTTCGGTTCTATTTTCCTTTTTTTTGTTGTTGTTTTGTTTGCTTGCAGATGAAATAAAACACAAATCAGTTTTATAATCATCATAAATATACTTGTACATAAATACATTTCTTCTCTCTTCATAACAACTATAACAGGGTTGGGCTCACCCCAATTTGCGTTTCAAAACGCAAATTGATTTGATTAAATTGGAGGTTTAAGGCTATTAAGGTTGGAGGATGGCATTTTAAATGTTAAGTTTTGCCTACTTTTAGGTAAATGTGTTTTTTGCGTCAGTGGAAAATTTTATGTTTTCCAATTAATGAAAGAAAATGTGAATTTTTCTTCCTTAAATGTTAAAGACGTAAAAGAAATCAACGCTGACTGTGACAAACAACAAATAGGCTAAATTAGCTAAATTAGCTAAATTAAACCGGCTACTATGGCCACACAATCAAGCTTCCTATAGACGGTAGCCGGCTTGTGCTTCTCTCGATTATCATATCAGTGAAGAAATCATTTTATATCATTGTCTAAATTTTTGTACCAAACTTTTCGGATATCTGACCCATAGAGAAGTAACTTTACAAAATCTTAGAAGTTTTGCTTCTCAAAAGCAATTAGTCATTTATTTGAAATGTGTGTGGAAAAGTTACCCATTAATTTAATTCATTAAAAAAAAAATAGAAAGTTATTGCCGTTTTTAATGCTCTAAAGAAAAATATTCGGTAATTGACTTTTCTCATAGGAAAAAGTATCGTTAATTTTTTAATTTAATTCTGTAGAATTTTTACTTTTGCATGTAAAATTAATTCACAGCATTATTTTTCTATATCAAAGTAATTGAGAACTTAACTTTTCTATAACAAAAGTTATCAGGACTTTATATTACTACAACAAAGTTATTAATAACTTTACTCTTCTGTAGACAAGTTATCGATAACTTTACTTTTCTTTAACAAAACTATCAATAACTTAACTTTTCTAAATCAAAGTTACCAATAACTTTACTTTTCTCTAGAATTCTTTACTTTTCTATAGAATAGTTGTCGATAACTTTACTTTTCTCTAGAATTCTTCACTTTTCTATAGAATAGTTATCGATAACTTTACTTTTCTATAGAATAGTTATCGATAACTTTACTTTTCTCTAGAATTCTTTACTTTTCTATAGATTTATTTTCTTTTCTGTAGAATAGTTATCGATAACTTTACTTTTCTTTAACAAAACTATCAATAACTTAACTTTTCTAAATCAAAGTTACCAATAACTTTACTTTTCTCTAGAATTCTTTACTTTTCTATAGAATAGTTGTCGATAACTTTACTTTTCTCTAGAATTCTTTACTTTTCTATAGAATTCTTTACTTTTTAGTTATCGATAACTTTACTTTTCTTTGGAAAATTTATGGATAACTTTATTTTTTTATATTAAATGATCGATAACCTGAATTTTCTATATTAAAGTTATCGAACCTATTACTTGTCCGCACAAAAGTCGCGAATATTTATTTTTCTAAACAAAATTCATCGACAGTTTCACTTCACTACAGCCATATTATTATTGATAACTACTTATATTTATTCGGCAGAAAAGCTTTCGATAACTTTAATAGTTCTACATGGAAAATAACTGACATTTTATTTTTGGAAATCTTATCGATTACACTAAATTACTGTAGCAGTATTTATGGTGTTTGAATACAAAATCGTTTATATTTAATTTGTTTTTAAATTGTTTACATTTAACTGAAAAGTATGTAAAATTTCAAAAAAAAAAAAATTCATTGGCCCTTATGGAAAATATGTTATTGGGAAGTACATATAAGTTTTTGGTTAATTGCATTCATTATCTTCTTTAGTTTGACTCATGGTGAAAATATCATTCGCCTTTATGAAGGGGGTGAAATTTTGTTCTCGAAAGTAATCTTCACTGTCTAAAACATAACCTGCCTTCCTGCTGCTGATCCCACTATTTTCAAAGTAATAATTTCCTCCTTTGGGTGCACTCAAGGCTAAAACATCGCCTTTCTTTACAAAATCGAACAAATCTACGCCAAAATTGTATCCATAGTCAGCTCTTTTGGAAATTCTTTGTAGGTGCAGGCTGGTGTTTGTAGCCGATGCTTGGAACGTTAAAAAACCCAATATTAAAAGATTTGCTATTAAACGCATGTTTTTCGCTGGGATGAAGCAAATGTTTTTTGTAACTAATTTCGTTTTGCTCAACAATTTTCTTTTTATAGCAAATAAAAGTAAATATTCCAATATTTGCCCATAATTTCTTAATGGGTAATTTGAATTTGCTTGGCATGGCGTTGTTGCTGTTGTTGTCTTGTTTTTAATTTAAACAGGTGAGAGGGTTTTTCGTCTATTCTTAAATTAGAGACAAAACAAAACAGTAACAAAAAAAATAAAGAACAACAAATAGCATTACGCCAAGTCTACAAGTTTTAAATATTTGTTCAAATGAATGAAGCGATTGTTTCTGCATGCAAACACAGACACACATCCACACACATATTTATTATTAAACAACATAAAACAATCGAAAGCAAAATTTTTACCGGTTGTCAAAAAACATTCTATATTTGTTGTAGTCCATAAACAGTAACGGGCAAATGGGTGCAAATAATTTAATTTCGCTTTACTTAAAGAATTGCTCAAGGCGAGTTCGTAACAATTAAAGTTGCTAGTTAGTGCCACCATACAAAATGCGTTGAAGTCTCAAGTATGTATTTGGGTTTTCTTAAATTCTTGTGAAATGTTAGAAACAAAAAAAAGTTTTCCCTTAAACTGTTCACATCCGAGTCTGCTTTTTCTCCATTTCCCGTGCTATGAATTCGCCATGGATTTATGTTTAAGGAAAAGAAAACCTTCTTCCAAAAACTACTTTTTGAGTAAAACTTAAATAAAATATCTGAAGTGTGTTCGGAAAATCAAATTTCCTATGACGGTCAACTCTGTGATCTTAAATATTCCAGGCCAAGTCACAAACTCCTTCAAATCACTCACAACTACTGCCATTATATGGAGGACGTTAGAAAAAGCTGCTGTGTCTGCTGTCTGTTTTTTATATACGGTTTGTTTTTTTTTTTTGCTGTCAGCAAAAATACATGACAGCTGAGGAAACCCCGCAGTTAAGGCTTTTTAGTGGCTGTTCTGTTTTGTTCGCCAAAACTAAAGTTGAAAGTGTTCGCCTATTTTCTAATTATAACAATTTAATACAAACGTTTTTACTTGCAATTTAAATCATTTCACTTTGATTCTTATCATTATTATTATTATTATTATTATAAAAAAGCAACAGCCCAGATTCTTTGGTAGGAGTTTGGACTGTTGGTCAAACACTCTGTCAACTTATGGCACAAGGTGTTCTTAGCTTTTGGCAACTACCGGCAAAGCTAAGATCGTACTATCGGCGCAAACAGTACAATCTGTGGCCATTTTTAAGCTGAAAATATTGCACAATTTATGTAATTGGGGGTGGTCACATTATCCCAGTTTTGCTCAGACAAAACTCAATTGCGACAATAATCGGTGTAGATGATGCCATTCTCGTCGCACATTGTGAGCGTTCTTTTCACTTCATATTGAGCCAAAACTCCATTGCAACAATAATCGGTTTAGCATAGTGTGACCACATATGCTGCTTTAAAGGGCAAATTAAATCCTGTGTTTTGGTTTATTTATTTGCTTGTGGAGACACAGAGACTCTAATCCATTCCGCGAGCAAACGGAATGGATTAATGTTGAAAACAAAACAAAAACCTGTTGTGGTCGTCGTTATTATTTTGTCAATGTTAGAGAAAGACTCATTATTGTTATAAAACAGATGTTTTCAAGCCAGCGATGACAAAATCGATGCCATTACAAGTCGCTCTTTGAGCAGCTGGTGCAGCTGCAATGGACTGTCAAAAGCAAACTTATAGGCCCAGCCCAGTTTGCCGTTTGTTTTCATTTCTTTGGGTTTAAAGTTGCTGATCTGCTAACCAAAAAAGTCACGGAATTTACAAACTGTTTTCATAGTCATTGGACAACCTTGTACGAACAGATTTTACTTGTATGATAAAACTTTCACTTTTACATTAATATTCTTATTCACAATTAAGCAATTTTCAGGATTTTTGTGCTTCCTTGAATTTAGCTGCAGCAACAACTTTGAAATTGTTTATAAAAGTTTCGTGCTTAAGTTTAAGGCTCCTTGAAAATATTTCTATTCATGATTTATTTAGTTTAGTACGTTTAGCAAAAAAAGTTTCTTTATACTATTGTTGTATGTTTTGCAAAAGTTGAAAATATACTTTGTATTCTATTTAACAAGTTGCAGGAATTTCTAGTTTTGTTTGATTGTTTCACACAAAATTCATCAACCTCTCAACAGCATCATTAACGCCAGCAACTTTAACATCAACCATTGCCATCATCGCCATCATCATCATTGTTGGCACATCCTTAAAATCACCAGCACAAGCAACACTGGCGGTTTGTATATATTTTACATAAATTTAACTTATGAACGAAAATGAGGGTGAAAAGAGAAAACAAAAGTTTATTTATTTCATTTTATTCATTTTGAGATAAATGCATTAAAACTTTGTAGCCGTTGGGGTAATTAAAAGTTGTCTAGAATTTTATAATATTGCAACAAATAAATTTAAGCCATTGGGGCATTCAATGGAAATGAAATGTAAAATACTAATCAAATGAATTGTTATTATAAAAAAAAATGCAATAAGGATTCTTTATTGAGAAGAAATGGGCTACAAAAAATATCAAACTGATCTTATGTGCAACTTTCAAATGTTACATATAGTATTTACTTTATTACCTGGGTCTCGATGGAGGAGTCTAGAGACTGTAGGTTCGATTTCTATCAAAGACTCTGGTTGTTTGTTCAGATCAGTCTCGATGGATGAGTTGATAGAGTGTTCAACCAATGGTCCATAGGTTGCAAATTTGATTCCTAGCAAAAACAGATTGGGTGTTCCTGCAGACAAGCTACCATGGATGGGATAGATAGAGGTTTTAAACAACATTCCAGGAGTACCGGCTCCGATTCCTATCAAAGACCTAGTGTTTCTGTAAAGAACAGCTTTTTTCGATGAGTTGATAGAGTGTTTAGCCAACAATCCAGAAGTTCCAGGTTCGATTCATACCAAAAGCCCTGTGTGTGCTGTAGAGAAGGCTTTCTGGATGAGTCTAGGCTTTGTAAGTTCGATTCTTACGAGAGCGTTTGCGAGTTTCTGCAAGCCTTAAGGAATAATTTTGTTACACATTTCGAACAACAGTGCAGAAGTTGTAGGTTTGATTCCTACTAAAGATTTGGGCCGATTCTGAAGACAAGCAAAAAAAAAAAAAACTTTGCAGTTTCGCTTTTGCTGTTAAAATACTTATTAACTCTCATACTCTGGTGGACAAACTTTGAAACAAAAATTGATTGTTTCCCCCGAACGCAAAATTCAAAAATTCGTTTTGTACAGCAGTAACGACTGAAAACAGCTGTTCGCATCAATATAAATGCCCAAAATGCATTCGATCATTGGCGACATGAACGTCAAAGTTTCGCCTTAACCCCAGATGTCAACGGGGTCCGTTTTTTTTTTTTTTTGAATTGAAATGATGTCTGTTTGAAAACATTTTTTTTATATTGTAGCACTTTCAAAATGGAAACAGGAACGGAACAGCTGCTTATGGTGGTTCTGGCACTACTAATCAGTAATAATTGGTGCCGTTATGGCTTCGGCGTTTCTGAAGAAATGATCACCAATTTTTTTATCCACCTTGATAAAAATATTTTGCAAAAATATCGATTTCCATCACATGCCTAAATGCGTACGACAACATAAATAGTTTTTATTAAGTCTGTAGGATTGAAGGCGATATCTTTAAGAATTGCATAAAAATTATTTCTGTATATACAAAATTTTATTACCATTTATTTGCCTTTTTTAATGACAGCATACGGTGTTGCATCATCATATTTAAAACAAACCGCTAACTCAAAAAAAAACAATACTTTCGTATATAAAAGTCACAAATTAACAGCACTGTAACGTTTTGAGCTGAAAATATCATTTTTTGATTTTTTTTTAAATTTTCTACAACTTTTTTCAGTATAGCAGAACTCTTTATGCTGAGTAATATTTTGAAATAAAATATAGTTCCACTCCTCCCAAAAATCTTAAGAACTCGAAAAATAAGTGGCTTAAAACTTTGAAATAATTTTCATGGCACAAAAATTTATTGACACAAAAAAAAAAAAAAATTATTGCATTCGATATGAAAGAATAATTAAATATGAAATCATATTAATTTAATAATATTATTATGCATCAACTAAATAAGGACAAGGAATATTTAATCCTTGTATGGGTTAGTAAGATTTAAGAAAAATAAAAGAAAAAAGTTTCTAATTAAAAAATATCCTTCTAAAAGGCACATAAAAATAATGGTCTTTTCAAAAAGTGACTCTTAAAGTATGTCATTTTCCGAAAAGTGTTTAGAAAGCCTGTCAAAAATATTGTCCTTGAACAAACGTACTCGAAGAAGTACTTTTTGCAAAAGGTACTTATTAAAATCGTTTTTATTTTTTGCGTTGTTATTTTAATTAAATTTTTTAACAGTTTAATCATGACATGCTTTTATTTGAAATTTATTACCAAACCAATTATTTTAATTTGTTTTCTTTCTTGTCCTTTTTGTTTTTTTTTTTTTGACCGTAAACATTTGAATATCTTTCAATCAATCATACGCTCTAGAGTGCTGCGCAAGGACTTTTCGAATTTTGTTTTTAACAATTTCCCATTAAATTCCTACATCTTATTGATGTTTTAGACTCTTTTTGATATTTCATTGTAATTCTTTTTATTTTCTATTTTCTTGTTTTTTTTTTATTTAACTGATTGCTGAGGCAATTTACGTGACATGACTTCGAGGTTTTATGGACATCGCGTTGGAAAGTTGCAAACATGCTAATAGGCAATTATGTATCGTGTAATTTCCAATGTGTTCAAGTTACAGAAAGTAGGGACAAGAATTTTGAAGACAAGAAGAAAATAATGAATATGTGTTAAAGGAAGTACTAGATATCGTTTTTGACCACGTGTCATTCATAAGTATAATGTGGATAAGAATTGTAGCCTTGAGCCTTGAAAGTTGGTGTTTTAACACTGTGAGACAGTTGGAAAACAAGCGGCCGTTAATATTTTACAACTAACAAATTTCTTAAATATATATCACAGAATACCAAAGATATAAGAATAAAGTTTTTTTAAATATTGTTATATCGATTCAACTTACGGTCCTAGAATACTAAATGGCTACTTTCTTCTGAATTTGTTTCACCCAAACAAATTATGTCGAGTTTTTTCTTTAATATTTTTGCATTTATTAAATTTTTAGCTAAATTTTAAGTTTATTGCTTCTTCTTATTTAAAGGTTATTTCGGTTTATATTCCGCATTTGAAAACATGTTCAAGAAATCCTTCTCTTTTACATTTAAGAAAAATTCACTTTCTTAGTTTATCTTAAATTGAATTAGAGCTGAAGTTCTATTAATGTTTCGCATTGCAATAAAATTTGTTGTCTCGTTTGGAGGGGGTGATATAAATTGTCCCAACAGCCCTTCTGAGATTCCATTTTTTAAAACCATTCATACGACTACGTTTTTTAAATTAAAATCAGCACCTAATGGTGGACCAGCTTTACTTGGTGAACTTGACCAACGACCAATGAGAGTTCAGGTTCTTTGCCAAGTTGGTAGCTCGAAAGCCTCAAGCAGTATTAGGCCTTAAGCAGATATTCTCCATCATACAGTTCCCTACAAAAAACATAAATCTGTTGCAAGACACGACCTAAGTATCTACCAAAGCTACTCGTACAATTTTCAGGTTTAAACTACAGCCAGAACGTTTAAGCTCGGCTTGGCATCTCAACCTGGCCATAGGCCAACACCAGCAGGGCCTAAGACCACCCAGGGGCACGTTGGTCCCCACTCTAATAATTGAGCTTTGGTGAAGGTGTCAGAAGAACCTGCATAGCCGAAGTCATGCATAAACTTCCTTCCCCTCTATACCCCGAAAAGCGGAATGCCACCAATGTTTGGTATACGTCAAGGCTAAACCTGCTCCTTTTGGGGCATAACGTACAATATGAACTACCCTCTATCATTTGATTTGACAGTTTTTCAAATGGCTCCTTTAACCATTTGTATTTACTTCGTGTTGCAAGTACACGCCTAAGTTAAGGGCTGCTCGAGTTCGATCGAGTTTGTGTGAGCGAAACGAAGTCGACTGCCTCGGGTTCTTAGATGTTTTAGGCAGATCTTGTGTAGTCGTAGTCGTACCGAGGGTGTTAGTTGTTTGTGTGTTCTTGCGCTTGTGCTGGCCATGAAATGAGAGCGAAGTGCACGAAACACTGGCTCTTTAGAAGACTCTTTTCAATTACACAATTTTATCATGCAACAGTTGGATAAGTCGCCATTGGCAAACCCTGTATGCGTGGCAACAAAACAGCAGAATAAAACCACCAACCAATATGAAGAATCATTATTTCAATTAGAACATGTTGGCAACTATAATTATAACTTACCGGCCCTACAATCTGATATTCTTGTCTCTGTGGTAAAGGCATCAGCTAATTAGAAATGTTCGGACTTAAAAAGAAATAAAACCGAAATTAGATTGCGCCCGATTAAAGAACACAGGCGGCCTAATTGAGGCCAGCTGTAATTAATTTGACAAACCGCAATAAAAATATAGTTTAATCAGTTGGTGCTTTGGCGTGAAGGGAATTTGATTATTTAAAAAAAAAATGTCACCTCCTGCAGAAATCTGCTGCTGGTACCGAAAAATCCATCAGGTACTAAACAACAGATGGTAGCAATTTACTCCCATGTACGAGTACATAAATTTTAATGTACTAAAGTGATATGTTTTAAATGCCCTCTCGTAAATATTGCCAACGAGACTCTGGTGTAAAGTATTTAAATTTTTATTGTATGTTTCTGGGAAAAGAGTAAAAGCCGGGTGCATGAATTTCGATTACAATTAGAGTGAACATTTTACAGCAATATGTTGCCATATGTCGCAGGGTGGCGGGAGGGGAAACCTACAATTTATGTTTCACAAATAAATTATACTAGATATGTAAATAAGTAAATGTTTCTATACGTTTTGTACTAGTGTATGTATTGTATGTATGTATGTATGTATATGGATGTAACTAGATCTATTCGCAAATACGTTTGTATTTGTATATGTGTTTTTTATACACATTAATCAGATTTAGCGTTAACTTTCGATAAAGGTTGATTTTGTCAACATCAACATCAACATCATCATCACCATTTCGTTTATAACCAATGACTGATAGCTGTTCTCTGTTTACCGTCGGTCCGCTGTAGAGTTGTATTTGTATACACATGTATGTGTGTCTATCTGTGTATGCGGGCAATACATGTGTGTTTTTTTAATGTATGTATGTACGTGGTTTTGTATTAGTGCGCGTTTTTAGCATATAAGTTTTATTGCGTTTTATTAAATTTTATCTTATCGAAAGTTGGAAAATTTACCACATTTTCGACATTCATCGTTTTTATCGAAACATCATACTGTCCCCTAATCAAGTTTCATATTGCGTTTTTCCCCTTCTTTTTAAGAATAAAACTATTTTTCTAATAACAAGAAAATATACATATAGGCCTTAAAATATCACATTATTGCTGTTTTATACTCTTTTTGTGTTTGGGGGGAGAAGTACTCCGTGGGAAGCCCCTATATATGCAGTGTATTGTACCTGAACTGGGTTGGGGAGGTGGAAAGAAGGAGTAGTTGTTTGTTTGTTATTCTATATTGCAGGGATGAGTATGTCAGAATTTCACTGATACTGTTTTCATGCGCACGGTCGTCAAACATCAGTGTTGCATTTGTGTTTTGTTTTATTGTTTTTATTTGAAAAAAAAAAAAAAAAATTGTGCCCATTGTTTTTTCAATCACAGTCTAAGAACTCTGAACTGTGGGTCGAATACTCTACTAACTCATTCATCAAGGCATATTTGCTTCACAGATCCTTGATTAGAAATATATTTACAGCGTATTTGAAATTGTGAGCTGTATACCTGTACGCGTGAAGTATTAGCCCGATTATTTCGGACCCGAGAATGTAGGATTGTAGATGTTGATTTGGCTTTTCTCCTTTTCTAACTTATAAATCTACTACATTTTTGCTCACATTTATTGAACAAAAAAAACTCTGGCTCAGGCGTTATCCGCCCCCTTTTTCCACTGACAATTAAGTTACTAGACCCACCCAAAAGTACGTCAACCAATCAAAGTTTGTTAACTTTGAACTTATATTGACTACTTGGAAAGGTATTAGTTTTTAGATTAGATTAGATTTTAGATTTTTCTTTGTTTAGATTTAGATTTTCATTCAAAAGATTTTAAAAGAAAGAAAGATTTTATATGCATTCACAAAGAACTCATTGTGCCAACCTAATCCATTGTTGCTTTAATATCAGTTAAAAAAAGGCGACAGATGACGCATAAGGGAATTTATGTACCGCAGGCTTTAATATGTTTTTATTAGAAATAAAAAATTAATCAAGTTTGAAGCCACATACAAATATTTATTCAGTCGTTTAATAACAACACTGCCATGATATTCACTATAATTGACAGATTTCCTTAGAGTTTCCTTGCAGGTTCCATTAAAGAAAAATGACAGTAATATATTTCTAAAAGTGTGATAACTGCGCGCGCTTTCAAAGCAAAACAAAGTTATATTTAGAATATGTATATCAATGAAAGTCACTGCGATACCCATCAGCAGAGTTCTTCTACATACTCGTATTCTTCAACAATTGCTGATATTAAAAACGAATTTCTTAGCATTTGAGTTTAAATCGGACTCATCATACTACGTGACACAAATTTGATTTGTGGCTTTTAAAAACAAGTGATTTCATATCATGTGATTTTTAGAATAGTTTTGTTTGATCTTTCTTTATCAATGTCGGTGGTTAATGGCTGATATGTTCATCTAAATAAACTTGCAAATGGCATGTTCTCTGTAAAAGATGTTAAGATTTTTCAAAATTTCTGGATTTCATGGAATTGGCAACAATTATTGAAAAAAGTATTAAAATCACAAAAATGTTTATATGACAAACTTTTGTGGTGTGAGAAAAAAGTGATTAAATTTCGAAACTTGTGGCACGAGGTCCTAACAAAAACTATTAATGATTTTCTAGCCAACAGACAGAGGCACTTGGCTGCACTTTTAGGTGGTGCCAAGTCCGGTGATTTAAGAATCCAAAAACTCACTTCACTACATAATTAAAATGCATCTGTATTATTTGCTGCTGCAAACAATTTATGACATTTAATTTACTTTCTAAGCGATTAAAAGTTTCATTAAAATTTAAATATTTCCATATTTTTTTGCACCATTAAAGCTTTAAAGCCTGTTAAAACACAATTTATCGTACCAATTATTGTTTTCTTTTCTTTGGCAAAAAGGTTTATGCTAATTTATTGTTGTTTGCCAAAACAGTGTGTTAACGAAATTTTTCGCTTTTCTTAGAACATAAAAAAACAAAAGAAAATATATAAATGAAAAAGAAATACTTAAAAAGAAAAAAATTATTGTTTAATAAAGACTAACCAGACCATCAGCTACTGAATTTACCCTATTTAATTTCTAACACTTAAGGTTGTGTAGACAAATGTTTTATTTTTTCAGAAATCATTTTATCACAACGAAAGCAGATATTCGCATTTAAAAATATGCAAAAACACACAAACATTTGCCAAAAGATGTAAATTTCTATGCTTGTTGCGAATGTGAGAAAAATTCAAAACAAACATTTTCTACACATACACTTAGGAGCAACGCACTTCACTAAATGTAAAGCATATTTAAAGGGCGTACGTAAAATATGTACATGTATATGTAATTAAGTGTTTAGAATTTCTTTTATAAATCTAAATCATGAATATGCAAATGGTTTTTGAAAAGCATACAAAATATTCTCATACAGTAGATTTGCCATTCGCCGAAAATTTAATAAACAAATCAGCTGTTCGTTTAAGTGGAAAATGATGATGGTTAATTTTACAATAATTAATCTGCTTAGAATTACAAATTGATTATATATCAGGTTTAAGGAAAAAGTTACCGTAACTGAAACAGATTAAAATATTTCCTTTCTAAGTAATTTATGGGAAGAAATTTCCCAACCGCAAAATTAGCTGAAAACGGAAGATGTGAGTTTTTTGCATGGCTGGGCTTAAGGTTACTTATTTTTTTGTCAATTATTCAAGTTTGACTGCCGTGGATAGAAATTTACCAGACCAGCTTCACATTTATTTAGGGACCTTTGCATCCCATGATGAGTGGCCTCTTAAAACCTCAAGCAATTTATAACAAAATCTTCATTTATTTTTATGTTAAAACCAGCACATATCTTCTCCTATTTATGGTCCTTCGGCAGCGATTTTTTTAGTCAAAGTTTATACACAAGTTGAGCTAAAATGCTTTCCTATACAAATGTTAATCGAATTACTTCTTCTTTGGCATGTTAAAAGTAAGACGACAGTCCTTCGAACTAGATTTTTTAGTGATGTTAGATTTTATCATCTAAATTTAAATTCATACACCAATCAAGTTCAAATAGGTTGTTTTATAACATTACTCGACCGTGACCTTAACTATTACTATAAATTTGCTTTAGAATGTTAAAAATAAGACTAAAAATAGCTGCTAGAAAAACTAACAATTACAATACTGTTATTAAACGCTACTCAAACTAATTCTTACAATAAGAAAATAAAATCTAATTCCCCATATCGAGTGTTTTCAAAATCCACTGCAGTAAGTGTTTTAAAACACCCATGAGTGAAATAGCCAACATGTCAGTTTCCTGATTGTACAACTACAAAAGTCAGAATTTGCCACGATTGTTTTATCACAGTTGGTGGACATTCAACGTAAGTCCTCAAATACAACTAAGCCGAGCAAATAACTGAGGGCTGCTTTTGCTCAAATTAAATATTGCTGGTGCTTGGATGCCGTTCCAATGAGGTTGGGAGGGTGGCCAAAACCAAAACAAACAAACAAAACTTATTAGAAAAACCAAACGACAAAACGAGTTCTAGGAGGTACAGAAAGAGAGAAAGTGATGGCGGACAAAAGCTTACACTTAAAATGAAGCTTAAGTACCTTGATGAAAGGGATTAACACTGACAAAGAGAACGAAGACGTGTACAGTGACTAAAACAAAGAGGGTTTGATAGTAAAGCCGTCACCTACTGTGTGTTGTTCGAAAGTATTTATGTAAATAAATTTAAGAAGACAGGGCACACCACATAAACACTCACTGACTTTATAGCACAATATAGTAAAATAAGTTGTTAAGCAGTTTCCGCTATTTATCATATCGTAAAAAAATTGTAGAAAAGAAAAAAAAACATTAACTTAAGTGTAAGACATGACAAGTTGGGAGAGGTTTTGGATAAGAATTTTTTGCGTATTTTAAAAGGTTGTAGTATTTTTAGAAGCCTGGGATGCAAAGTAGGTCATCGTAATGGCTGTTAAAAGATCAGATAATACTATAAATCATAAGGTAAACAGATTCCATCGATCCGTTCAAGTAAAACTTGAGGAATGTAAGAAAATTCATATGATTGGTTTCCGAGTAATAGTGGATTTATCGAATTTCAAAACTTTCACTTTCACATGGTGTGGTTATTCAAGGGACATATGTACTTCAGCCAGGTGGCGATACCGAAGCAGATGCCCCAAGTGTTTATCACTTGGTGCGTAGCTCAGTGACCAAATAGTAAAATTCTGCTTTAATATCATCTTATCCTTATTTCTTAATGCACGCGCCAATGATTTACTCCAGTCTTAAGAGATTTCATTGACCGATATTTGTCCTACTTTATCACTTAGTTCTCTGTAAGCGCTGGCATTTGGGGAAAACTGAGGTGGCCTGCGAATACATTTACATCCAAGATCTTAAAATCTGTTGTTCCTAGAGTTAAGCCAGCTATTGTTGGACCTACACACAACCTGAGCTGCCATTTCAGCTTTCTGCAAGATCCAGTCCATACACATATATCACCTTCCGTAATCTCTATGTGGCAAATAAAGTTGTCGTGGCCTGTAATTCAGGCAGTCAATACCTAGGCTTCGATTCCGAGCCTGTGGGACAACGCATTAGAGGACGCCCATGGAACCGATGGCGCACACAAGTGGAGAGGGACCTCAACCAACTTGGTGTGCACAATTGGAGAACGCTGGCTAAAGACCGTGCCAGCTGGAAAACTTTGTTGGTTGAGGCCCAGGTTCACCACGGACTGTAGCGCCAAAAGAAGAAGAAGAAGAATATCTAGGCTCGTCAACGCGAGTAGCGCTCGATAATTATGAACTTCTTGTAGTCTTAAATTGCTAATATGGTCATTCAATGTCTTATATTTGGACATCCTGTATGAATTATTTAAAGACGTGGATATCTCACTTCGCCGTGATTTAAACTGGTCGCCGTCAGTTTCAGAAAAGTTAGACTTTTTAAAAGTGTTTTATTTTCAAAAATCTATTTGCACAATGATTTAACTTAATAAACACTCTTAAGACTGTGTTCGTGTTCTTTTTTTATGAATCAGAGTTTCTGTTCCCTTCATGGGACCAAGCACTTTCAATAAAATTTACAGATATGTAAGTTTGGGCGGGGATATTTCTTTCAGGTAAAATATGACAGATTAAGGTTATGGTTATAAACTCTTAAGAGCAAGGAAGTTAGAGGACGTAGGACAAAGCTTAGCAAATGATATACCTTCCCATATCATGAGGTATAAGTTGAAAAATTAGGCTAATAGAACACATTTACATCGGTGATTTAGCGCAATGCAACACTACGATACTAGGAAACGTGCGAGAGGGCAATCAAGAACACTTACTCAATTTAAGCTATTCGGAATTTATTAGAAGAGTGAGAATATTGACAAGACACTGAAGCTGACCAGAACATTTCAACCATATCGGAATCAGGGAAATAAATCAGGGTATAGTGTGCAGAGTGGACAGTGTACTGTTGGCATGAAATATCTATGCCAATGGCAAACAATTTATTTAAAGCTTTAATTTAATATATGTACAATATTAATTTCATTGGCCAAGCAATCGAGTCCTGGGTGTATGTATGCCGAAGGACATGGACCATCAACTTTACTCTTATCTTTATTACGCAATAATTTTATTTGCCCAAGATAATTTTTACTTTTCCGTTGCATATTTGTTAAGTGACAGGGGAAGTGCTTACGTGGAAATTGCAAACACACGTTAATAAATCTCGACAACTTCATTTTTAATGCGTTTTCTTATTACATTTCTGCATTGTACGGGTATAATGCTGGCAGCAATAAAATTCGTGCAGTTGTGTCACTTTTAATTTTACGATTGTTAAGGATTTTCTTAGATGCTGGCATAAACATTTCACTGACACAACGTGCTGCTCTGCTCTAATTTTTCACAAAAGAAATCTTACTTGCATGTTTAAAGGTAAAATGTCATGATAATAATTCAGGTTCATGTAAGATTTTGGAATTTATTCTAAAGGAATTTTACGAAACTTGAAAGAAATGAACAATAGCAGCGTATTTTGTGTTTAATTTAAAGCAGCGTGTACAATTCAAAAAGACACATGTATTTGAAACTTGCTTGCAGGTTGTTGTTAAATTAACTTTAACAATAACTTCACAAAAGGTTCAAAGAAGTCACCCGCAGGAAAACTTTTTCAAGCTCATTTTCTATTTATAATTAAACGAACCAATTAACGAAAATCATTATCGTGACATACATAAATAATTATTTTCTATACATTCATCAAATATTCATAAGTCTGTAATAATTTACCAAACAAGCAAAATACTAATAACAATAATAATTGAAACACATGTTTGTAGTATGTAATTTGGAAATAACAAATGTTTTGCTCTGCACTTCATATAATTTTGCTCCATATTACAGAAATTAAATGTGTGTGTTTTGGATTAAATAAGTTTTTTTTTCTGGAGTTACGGTGTCTTTACACGATAATGCAATTAACCAGACCTGTTATTAATTTGTGTAGAATGAGAAAAATAAGAATGACAAATTTCAGAGATTCCTATATAGAATAAACGAAATGTTATCGTGTAAAATAAAAATGTATGTGTGTGTGTAGTAGGAGAGAAATAGGGATGAAAAATTTGACACACGGACTAACAAAAGTTTCAAACCAACAAAAAAGTGTATAGAATAAACAAAATCTTATCGTAGTAACATGTAGTAGGAGAGAAATAGGGATGCAAAATTTGACAAACGGACTAACAAAAGTTTCAAACCAACAAAAAAGTGTATAGAATAAACAAAATCGTATCGTAGTAACATGTAGTAGGAGAGAAATACGGATGCAAAATTTGACAAACGGACTAACAAAAGTTTCAAACCAACAAAAAAGTGTATAGAATAAACAAAATCGTATCGTAGTAACATGTAGTAGGAGAGAAATAGGGATGCAAAATTTGACAAACGGACTAACAAAAGTTTCAAACCAACAAAAAAGTGTATAGAATAAACAAAATCGTATCGTAGTAACATGTAGTAGGAGAGAAATAGGGATGCAAAATTTGACAAAGCGCACGGCAAAGTCATCTCTACACGATAGCCCGAGTACAAGTATCATTTGAAAGAAAACTATATTACGTAGAAGAGAAATAGAAGAAGGGAAAAATCTGATAAGCGCTAATACAAGCAATAAGATCTGTCACAAATTTGGGAAGATTAAAGAAAATCCTAAACACCAAATTCTGTACACGATGCAGATACAGATGAAAAATTTAATAGACGTACGATACACTGTAATACAAACAGTAAGATCGGTCACAAGTTTGGTTAGATTGTAGAAAAGCTTATCGTGTGGAAGTAAAATGTGGTCAGTAGAAGAGAAACAGGCAGGCAAAGTTTGACAAGCGCGTGCTAAAGGTAGCCTTTACATGGTAATGGCAAAGTTCAGATCTATAGAAAACTTTAGTAGAATGAAGAAAACCGGCAAAAGTAAAATGTATGCAGTAGAAAAGATATACGAATGCAATCGGAGAGAAACATAGATGGTAGTTTTGACAAGGTGTCATTACACGATCTGTCAAAAACTTCTATAGGATGAAAAAAATCGTATGGCTTAAAAGAAAAGTGTTTTGCGTAGCAGAAAAAAAGGGATACATAACTTGTCTAGCTGCCGGTAAAGGTACCTTCCCACGCTGAAATAAGTATTAAGATCTAAAAAAAAAAATAAATAGAGATCTGCAATAACACGGTAATATCACTTATTTTATACAATAAATCATTTTCGAAAACAGTGTATTCTCATCACAGCAGAGCGCTGTAGCGGCAGCATTATCAGCCTGTATTGAAAGTGGTTCCATTTTTATACAATACAATAATTACCAAAACAATCAAACTCAACTCCGGCAATTTTCAAGTTGTTTTTGTAAATATTGTAGAATTTAGAATAACAATGAAACAAACCAAAATTAAATGTAAAAAAGAAATTAGAAGAGAAAAACATTTAAACAACTTGAGTCGTTGCTGTACACAAATTTATTAGATTAACCATTTTTGTTTTTTTTTTATTTAAGAAAATCTTAATACTTTGCATTAACGTCTAAACACACCTTTAACGCTTGCTTGGGCATGTTCGCATGAAAGTGTTTTAACACATGAGTTTAATAAAGAAAAAATAAATCAACGAAAGAGCATAAAGTGGGTGGGTTATTAAGAAAAACAAATTATGAAATAAGAACAAAACTTTAATAAACTCTTAGACCGACAACACTTTAATAAACAAGAAATTTCTTAAGAAAATTAGAATAAGAAAATGTAATCCAATAAATTATTGTGGGAGGCTGAAGCGATTCATTTTAAAAGTAGGGCCAGATTTTAGAAGCCGCCACTTTACGTCATATCTTATAAATCCAAATAATTAAAAATCAAGTTAGTTGCGCTTTTCTTAGAAGCTTCAGCCAGATCCTCAAAGAACCGTTTACACGAGTGCTTGACTCTTCTGCAGTATTCGCTTTACATAAAACTCAAATGCTTAAACATTTTCCAAATCACAGAGTATTCCGTGATAGTATCGATAAGAATTCTTCTTCAGTGATTTTCCCTAAATAAAAGCAGTTGTTTTGTTTGCTCAGGAGTTTGCAGTGAATAGTTCACAAGGGCTGAAGACAATATCACCTGAGAGCAGTTTCTCTATGAGCCTATTCCTTGGTGATATTGCTTTTATTTCTGGAAAGCAGCTTAAGACGTTGTAAGGTTTGCTATGGGACCTAAATCGAATTGAGTGAGTAAAATGAAATGAGTGAGATTTTATTTATATCAATGACATTCTGCATAAAATAGTTGATTTATACGGGATGTGGCTGCATTAGATAGTGCCTATTTGGAATGACCTCGGTTTTTAATCACTGATCAGACTGAATTCGAGCAATAGCTTTGAGGTCGGCTTCCGTTTGTAGCTACGAGCAATTTGCAAAAGCCCACGGCTTCAAAAACACCACAAAAACATCAAACAATATCAAATCGCATGATATCGGTTGGATAGTTGACATTAGCTACACGTTAGATGCTGTCATGCTGTCAATTCGCTCGTGTGAAATGTCCAATATAGAATTAGCGGTGCTATATAGCGTTATCTTGTTGAAGGCATATGTCTTTAGCATTCATATCATACAATTCACAGCAAAAGAAGTTTTGAGAGACCCCATTATCCAATCCAGGCCAAAATAAATTCGCCTTGGAACACATTTCTTTTGGGTCCATATTCTGTTATTTAGGCCAAGAGAAGTTGGTAACAATCGACTTCTTTGACTTGGTCAATGCACCCGCCATCAGTCTCTATTTCACCAAACGGGACGCTTTATCATCGCATGTGACTTGTGCTCAGATTGAATTAATGACAAGCAACTTGACAGATGTAACTTGAACCACCATTCCCATTCGCTACAATCAATCGTCAAAGTTAGCGACTTTTAATTGCCAGACCCTACATAAGGCCGTTTGGAAAAAACACAAAATAAAATAACTAGACTCTTTTAGCTAAAACAAACTAATCCTTGCATTGAGTGTTTCTCAATTTCAAACCAACATATTGATGGTAATCTCATTCCGATGGCATTGGCCACATAAATGCACCATCACTTTTGAACAAGAGAAGATTTTTTGCACATAAAAACTTTATAGCACTCAGAAAATATGTACATATATGTTCATGTGTATATGTCGGTCTATAGTAACAAAATGTGACCAAAGGTCATATGGTGTTACTTTTCTTCTCACAACAAGAGAACAAATATTGAATTCAAAGTGCTCCATAGCACATGGACAAGCTTGAAGCAGCACGGTCGCAACATGTATGAACGTGATGTTTTGTTTTTATGGATAAATTCAGCACAAAATGTTAAAAAAAGTGAATAAAATATTTGAAGATCCTTGAAAACTGAAACAAACAAATAACGAAGTTATTGCGCTGAAGTGATTGATGCTGTTATCATGTGACTGAACTGAGCACAACAGCGGGTTGTTTTTTCAATGTTAGTAACAGGACCTCAATAGAAGACGAACTTCTTTATTGAAAGATAAATATATAGTAGAATTGCAGCAATTTTCCAAAAATTTTATTTATTATGATGTTGGGCGAGGGCACAATGGCTTTTTTGGCGCAATTCTATCAAAAAATATTTGTTAAAGATCAAACATTTACAAAGTTGTAAAGCAGCTCTGGGCTGAAGAACGGCTGTCGCGTCATGGTAATTATTTTTTAAGCGCGGTCAGGCTTCTTGTGGTGGTTTGGCCTTCGACAGCTTTGCGCCCCACCCACACCGCTTGACTAATTTGCCTCGGATAACTGTATTGTTTTACGATTGATTTGAGGAATTTCATGTCGGCCACGCTGCCACTTCCCATGTGAAGGCATGAACACATTTATAACAGAGACTTATAAAAGTTTGTTAAAATCCGGATGGGCATATGGTTTTCGTTACCCCGAACATTCTGCGGAGTTATAACTTGTAAATTTACTTGGCAAGTTAAAAAATAATAAATAAAAAATTTAAATACAAACTTATTACAATAATAACATATATTGGGTGTTTTTGTTTTTAGAGTTTCACAGCAACGGGGTTGGCAGCACTGCTTTATGGCACAACCCATTTAACAGCTGACAGTTGCTTTTAGTTTGGCATTTCACTGTGGATAGACTAACACCAGAGCCAGCCCAGCGAATGGACTAAAGCACAAGTTGATAATGATTTGAATTTCCATTAAAAACTTTATTCTCCAATTAAGCCCATTTCTGGTTCAATGGGGACTACCCATAAGCTAAATTAACGGACTTGGAGTAAGGATAATCCATAAGCTTTACCAAACACCATTACGTCTATCAAAAAATTAAGTTTTGTTGAACTTTATCGGCCGGTGTAGTCACTGGTCCATAAGTCCTTAAAAAAGGATGTTGGTCAGCATATTACTGTTAATGGCGAACGGTATAGGCTGTGTGATTAGCTGGCATTAATCTTACTGACATGTGCTTCCAACAGAACGGAGCCACATGCCAAACTGTCAAACAGCCCGCGCCACAATTGATTTGCTCAAAGAAACTTTTGATAAAAGAGTAATTTCACATAATGGTCCAACTAATTGGGGCCACCATAATCGTGTGCTTTAATGCCATTGGCCTATTTTCTTTTGAGGTTATGTAAAGTCACTTCGACAAACCAGGGACAATTGAATACCTGGAAATCAACATTCGAAAAGTTATTGGCAAAATATGGACGCAAATATTGCGAAAAGGTTTTCAAAATTTGTGCTTCGTGCGCGACAACCACATTCAACATTAATGTCGTAAAATTCTCTAACCACTATGGAACGTCTCTTTATTTTGTTATAACTTAAACTTAAACTGTTAAACTCTAATGTAGTAACATTTTTGGGCAGCAACAGTTTTTTTTCCTCTTTTTACTACGAAAATTTAATTGAAAATCTCAGGTATTTTTCAACCGCTGCAACATTTTATTGGTCTAAATGACACATTTTATTTTTGCTTTGCTTTTGCTTTTAGCGCAAATAACCTCATGTACGAGTAAATTGAGTTTTTCATATATATAAATATATGCTGAAAAGGTTTTTATAGCTTAAAGAGAATAAAAAATAAAAAAAAAATAAATAAGCAGAAAAACCATTTAAAAATAAACAGTAGACTCGTGTGTGTGTGAAATAAGAATTAGAAAATAAAATAATCGTTTAAAATTGCCTTTCAGTGGCGGTGGCTACTGACTGCAGGCAACAGCAGAGATTGCTTTGAAAATAGAAGGAGTGTGGCAGGAAGAGGGGAGGGATGGGAGTTAGAACCTAGAGGGAAAATCATATACAAGTGAAATATAAAACCTGTAACGCAGCCACAAAAAGCCGATAGGCCAGAATAAAATTTTTATTTTGATAGGAAATATCTTTTAAAATTAAGGAAAAGTGGCCAAGGGGCGAATAATGAAATGGCGATTTTTTTCGATTTTGAAATTGCAAACTTCTGCCAGCAACTTAAATACGATGTGGACTAACAGGTTTTAAGAGTATTTCATGCGGCGTGACCACAAATCACTCAAGCAGAATGTTCAATGGGCCGCGAACTGTTAAAATTACACGTCAATGATGGCCATATCATTTCGTTTTATTTAAAAAAAAATTGATAATCATCGAACTATAGCGCTCTACATGGTTATTGATGGCCTAGAAAGAAATTTACGGCATTGTGTACATACATCTGCTCTAAGTCCACTTCTTTGAAATGCATTAAGGAATTTGGCATCTCATGTTGTTACATTGTTGATGTACCCAAAGCTGTAGCTGTTTCTGGTCGTTCAAATTTATCCAAAACACGATGCAACATTCGTCATAAGTGTGGAGTTTTTATGAACGACACGCAAACTATTAACTCGGCTCCTGCTACACAGACTCACGGATGGCGCCGCAGTGAGCGACAGTTCTCTTCGTACGATTGTTTGTTCATTACCTTCTAAGCCATTTTTTTATATATATGTATTTCTAATTGATTTTACATGATTTCATATTAAAATTACATATATTTTTATTCCCAATTATCAAATGTGAGCAATATCGTATTGTATTCACAATTTCAAAACTAATTTGAGTGTCTAAAACAAGTCAACTTTTCTTATCAGGTGAACTCGAGAGGACAGATATTTCCTCTTTCTTTTTTTGGTCTCCCTGGAATGTCAACAGTGCAAGAACAAAATGTTCGTTTTTGTTGGCACTTCACAACTAAAACATGCTACGGACTTGGCTCAATTTTGCTGCTATACTGTACAGTTTGCCTTTGTTTCCAGCGCTCAAGTGTGCATTTTACACCCCAATATTTGGGTGATTCTGTTTATATGTATAAGCAAAATTCTGAAATAATTATGAAAACTAGATTTTAAAGCTTTAAATTGAAAATGAGCTTTAAGTCCAAATAAATTAAAGAAAAAAAGTCTCCTTAAAATTTTTATTTAACATTTCATTGGTCCCACAATTTATTCAAATATGTAGATTAAATTCATTAAACTCGCAATTAAATGTACGCAAAAAATGTAATAAATTTTATTGCATTTAAAATCCAAAAAGGACTCCTTTAAATCATTTTATCACATATTATTTCTTTCCATTTGTAGGTTCAACAACGTTGGCAAACACAAACTCGAGCGACAGAAAATTCAAGTCCAGTGAAATGGATTTAATAATTTAAAAATATAATTGTGTTTGCTGAAGTTTAAAAGTTGCTGCCGCAACCCCCGCCCCCGAGCAATTGAAAGGTGGTGGCCAGTCAACAGGCCAAATAAAATTTAAGCACAAGCGAAATCATAAAATTGCCGACAGCGAAAAAAAGTTGTTTAAATTTGATTGAGTGGTTGAGCTGTAAGTTCCTTGAAATGGTGATGGTCAGTTCAGCGGTTCTGGGAGCCGCTGTCGGCAGTGGTCTGGCTCTTATGGTGGCCGTTACCATCGTAATGTATCGCTACTACTTGTTGCGGCGCCGCGGCAAAGAGTGGGACGAACTGGATCGCTGGGAGGAGACGCGTATAATGCGTAAACTGAAACTGAAGGTAAGCGAATAATCGAAATGATAGCAGACATATAAAGGAATTAATTTTTGAAAAAGAAAAGCTTTGGAAAATTATAGCCATGCCAGCAGAAAATCAAATTTGTTTAAGCTCTTTGTGCGCTAAACGGCAAAAGGAAGCCTTAAACACTTGGAATTGCTGTTGCAATTTTTCTTTGCTTTTAATTTCACAAAGAGGTAAAAGTCGAACAATCAAATCAATCATCAGCCAAGACATTGAACGTCTCCAAGCAATCGGCGGATAAAAATAATGTTTGCGCATGAAAAATCCTTTGAAATGTTCCTTTTGATGTTTTCAGGATCTTTTTTCTCGTTACAATAAAAAAATTTGTGTTTGAAATATGGAATCAAAATATTGACTGAGGAAAGAAAGAAAAGGAAATTAGGAAAACAAGTATGATGATTGGTTTAATCTCTGCAAATCTCTCACCTATTACGACTAAAAACAGAAATAAATTAAATTACTTAAAAAATTCTGGATTGAAAATTCATTAAAAATTTTTCTTTATTTAAAAATTTGTCCCTAGAAAATATTTGCTCATCTAAAGTTTTCTGTTTCGTTAATATAAATATTCTGTGTCAAAATGTTTCATTTAAAAAGAAATCTAGAGAAAATTGCAATTAAATTTAATTAATTATAGAAAGTTTGACTTCCATTATAAAAATATTACTCTCATCAAATATTTCGTTCTTAAAAACTTTCTGTATAAAAAATTGCAATAGATATTTATCATTATTAAAAAAATTTTGGTTGGAAATTTTTTGATATATAAAATTTTCTCTACTGAAAATTTTGTTCTCTAAAATGGAAAATTTCTGCTTAAAAGATTTCTTCTATGGAAAAATGTTCATTTTTAACGAATTTCTGTCTATGGACAAGTTTTCGTTGTTTAAAATTTTCTCTTTTCAATATTTTCTCTATACCAATTTTTTTTAACAAAAAAATTGTCTGAAAAAAAAACTTCTTTATTATTAAAAACTATTTCTATAGAAGAATTTTTGTTATTAAAAATTGTCTCTATAGAAGAATTTTTGTTATTAAAAATTGTCTAAAGAAAAATCTTGTTTATTATTAAAAAGTATTTTCTCTGTAGAAAAGATTTCGTTATTAACAAATATTTGTTCTTTTAAGAAGTTTTAAAAAGTTTCTGTTTTTATACAACATTTTTTGTTGTTAAGAAATTTCTTTATAGAAATTCCCCTTTAGATAAATTTTCGTTTTTCAAAATTCTTTTATAGAAAAATGTGCCCTTTTAAAAAGTTTCTGTTTGGAAAAATATTAGAAATATTTCCCTACAAAAAATTTTGCTATTTTCGTTATCAAAAATTTCTTTTTATTAAAAAATATCTCTATGGAAAAATGTTCGTTACTAAATAATTTCTCTGCAGAAAAATTTTCTCTGGAATACATCAGTATTAAAAAATCTTCTGCATAGAAAATGTTTCATTATATAAAATTTGCCGTATTATTATAAAAAGTCTTATCGGAAAGTTTTTTTGTTTTAAATTTTCATTATTATCAAAAATTTCTTTTTATTAAAAAATATCTCTATGGAAAAATGTTCGTTATTAAATAATTTCTCTGCGGAAAAATTTTCTCTGGAATACATCAGAGTTTAATACAGTATTAAAAACTCTTCTGCATAGAAAATGTTTCATTATATAAAATGTGCCGTATTATTATAAAAAGTCTTATCGGAAAGTTTTTTGTTTTAAATTTTCATTATTATTATTAGAGAAGGTCCCTATAAAATTTGAATTTTTTTTTTAATGGAATTGTATGGTTACTTTTTTATTGGCTGGCATTGTAGTGTTTTGTTTTGTCAAACAAACTTGGCATCACTCAACATATTTTGGTTGCTTGCCGTGATAACGAGTCTGGTTTTCGCTAAAAAGCCGCTGAAGTTTTTAGTACATTTTCTACAAATTTCTGTAATTGAGAAATTTGTTAGAAAAATTTTAGGTGGAATGGAAGAAAAGGAAATTTTTATGAAATACAACAACCACAACATACAAATAAAATCCTGTTCCATAAAGTGATTGCAGGTGCCAAAACAAACTGAGATAAATATTTAAAATTTTGTACTAAATAAAATTGAATATATTCCCCATTCAATTGGGAAGTTGCTATCGATATTGTTGTTGTCCTTAAGGTGGATATATCTATTAATAATTATAAAAGAAGAGTTTTATTTTGTTATTTATTATTAAATGGCACTTTTAATTATAAAAAAAGGTTCATTTCAATCCTCAACATTTTTCTACAATATTTTTAGCACATCAAAAACTTTAAACGAATGTCGCACCATATCGAACGTTCATGTTCGCCAGTATTTTGAGCAGGAATAAACTTATTTGAAAACTATTTATAATCTCTTTTTTGCCAAGTTCGTTTAATCACCGCTTTGAAGAGTTTCGACATGTTGCGGCTACACCAGTTAGTGTGTTCTGAGTCAGTTTTCTGTTGTTGAAAATGTTGGCGAACTAGAACAGACCTTAAAATCGTTGCCACTCTACATCTTTAAAAGGACTATTAAACATAATGAATTTCAAGAATTTTATTGATATACATATAAACTGAGGACTGTCAGTCTTTCGGCAAGATCCAAAATAAAAAGCTTCTGAAAGAGTATTTCCCCTTCCATTGACTAAAGCAAGAAAAATGTTGTGCGAGTGTTATAAAGATACAGAAGCAAAGTTTTGAGACAACTTTTATGCTCCTGACACAAGTTAAACAATTATTTAATCTGATTTCAGTTTCAATAAAATATTAAGGACCATAGAAGTAAAAAAACTAAAAAATCCTTGTCATTATAGGCGTAATAATCTCGTATAAAACATTTCATTTCAATTGTCAAATTCATTGATAATTTTAAAAATCATTTTTAAAGTCTTGTCCAAAAAGCAGATCACCCAAAGCGATGCAACTTCAAACTGAAAAGCCGCCTTTCTAAAGCAGCAAATGAAATAAAAATTCAGCTCCACACATTAGATAAATGATCTTAAGAAATTAAAAAAAAAGATCTTAAAAAACAATTGCAAAAATCACCAAAAAAAAAATAATATGAAATAAAAAACTGTACACAAAAGGACATTAAACATCATTGCGCAGGATAAACCAGAGTTAAATACCTTTTCATACAATTGTATTGAACAAAACAGCATTAAAAGGAAAGAAAATTAATGCACTTGCAGTGATTTGTAATTTTGCTTGCCTTTGTTTATTTTCTTTAAAGGACTCTTTCTCTCTCTCTCTCTCTCTCTCTGTCTCGGCCATTCTTTACACGGAGTGGCTTTTGTTTGGTCTGTTCTCATTCACTTCTTTTCATTTGCATTTATTCATTCAGTTATTGCCAGTCCATTCATAACTTCAAGTATCTTTTCATTAATTAAAACAAAACAAAAAAAGGTGATTTTTGGTTGGGATCGAGCAAACAGGACATTTTTTATGCATTCTTTGTTATTTAGCCAATGATCTGGTTTTCTATTACAGTTTGTTATAAAATTTATTTTTTATTTAAACAAAACAAAAAAAGTCACACAGAAATACGAGTATCATCTTTTTTTTTTTTAGATGACCACAAAAAACACATGATTGGTGAATGCAAGAATTTCTTTCCGAGCATTTTTACGAGCATTTTCAAATTGTTGACTTGTCCCATGATGCTTTTAATGGTCAATGTTGTGTGGTTTATATGGGCAGGTTTTTGTTCTTTTTTAGTTATTTTTCTATAATAATCAAAACAATGATTTTATTAGCTGAATAGTTGGGCTACTTTTTCATTGAAAAAATTATTCTTCGTTTTTTACACTATTTTGTTGCCAATCTTTTTTGGTTTAAAAACAATCTAATGTTGGCAAGAATTCATTCATACATTCTTTAATGAAAACCGATATTAAATTAATAAATTTAAAATTGGCATTTGACAACAATACAGAAGAAATGCATATCCTTGGATGGATTGAAATAAAAGAAGATAAAAAAAATATTCTAGTTGAAATTAGAACCCAAACATACATATTCAAATAAGGGATACAAAGAAGAAAGGCAAATCCTTGCACCGATTGAGATGAAATTCGGCCTAGAGATAAAATGCATTCAATATTTAGCTGCCTGCTAGTCAACATTAAAACTATAAGTTAAATGGCATATCCTTGTAACGGCGGAAGCAGTATTCAAATAAACGATATATGGCAGAAGGCCACATCCTTATACCGATTGAAGTGCATTTCAGCACGGAGATAATAGTTTTAATTCTAGAAATTTTAAAACAACATTTTTAAGGCATCTGATTAAATTAAAGCCAAATTTATACACTCAAGGAAAGCATGTCCTTGCATCCACTCAAGACAAATAATAGCTATAGCTATTGAAGTTGTTAAAATTTAAATCAAACCTTTAATATGAACATAAAATATAGGTTTCCTTTACACGCACTGAAATCAAATTTGGCATAATTATAAGAATTTATAGTTAATTTTTGAAGCACTATGATTAAAATTAAATTTAAAACTTAAATATTTCAATAAAGGACATATGGCGGAAGGCCACATCCTTATACCGATTGAAGTGCAATTCAGCACAGAGATAATAGTTATAATTGCAGAAATTGTTGCCTACTTGTTGAAGCGAAAATGCAAACCAAAAGTGAAATATTCAAATAAAGGATATATGGAAGGAAGGCATATACTTGTACCGATAGCAGGGTCATTTACCACGGCGATAATAGCTTTAATTCTAGATGTTGTAAGCCGGTTTTTAGAGCATTCGGTATTTTAAAAAAATTATTATATATGTGGGACTCGATATATTAAACGAAATAGAGACTTCGGAAACGCAGTTCATTTAAAAAATTCATTTTTTACTTCTTCAATTCAATAATCTCCTCAACTTTCTTGTATTTCTGTTTTATAATTTTTTTCTTATTAAAAAACTGTAATGAAGAAACAAAATGGAATTAAACAGTAGGACAAAAAGTGGAAATGTCACTGTCAATTAATGTCAATTAGAAAGACACGTTTCATCAAACTCGAGTGTGTAGCAGAAAACCAACATGATTTCAGCTTTTCTGCTTTCAGTTTTTTTTTTTTAATAAAGAACAAATAAATGTTGCGGCTTTTCGAAACAAATAAGAAGACAATACAATTAAAACAAATTTTGATTCATAAACAAAATAAATAAAAGAAAAAACATATAAAGCCGCTGTTGTATTCATATTTATTCAATTAACCCTTATTAGCAGCAAAATCATAGGGTTTTTTTCCTGTGCTCAGCACACAAGTCCACAAACACTTATGCAGATGCACGCAAGGACACACATAAAAGCATAGTCTTTTGGCCAATAATAAGCAGCAGGATAATGATAAGCACTTTTTGTTTAATGTGTAGTATTAGTTTAATTTGAAGGTAACCCTTAATCTGTATGTTCCGTTGCCTGCAGCACAGTTCCTGTGATCCTGTTTGAGTGCGTCCTGTGTTTGTTGTCTTTCTCAAATCAGTGTGTGAATAAACAAAACAAACAAACAAAATTACTGAATGTGTATCATTTTGATTCATATTTTATGGCTGTTTAAGTTCTTTGGCTTTTTTGTTTCGTCTGTTTTTTTTGCCGGCAAATTTGAATTATATTTATTTGCTTGAATGGAATCGTATAATAGATACAAGTTTTTAAAGGATGTCATGTCGATGGGAAATTTATGTGCACAAAATCAAAATCGTCCAACAAGTTTGAGTTTCTTGAAAATTCATATCAAAAGCAGAACTCAATGTTGTTATCAGAAGAAACGTACTTATACGTTGTATTATAAACTTAAGGCTTGTCCCACGATATCCAACATATTGGCCAGCAAAAGAAACCCCTTGAAAATGAAAGAAAAACATAATTTGTTTTCAGAAGAAACTTTGATATAATATATATATATATATATATATTTGCTTTTAAGCCGCCATAAGTCATGTAACAAACTTAAGAGATAGTCCCACAATGTCGAACATTAATGTTGGGCCACATTTTGAACCACGGCAAAGTGTTAAAACACAAACTATTAGACCTAAACGCAAAATGGCGGAATTCATTACTGCAAACACTAGATGAAGTTGGCAAATAGTTACAAATTGAGGTTTTTAATTTTGAAAATACCTGCAGCTGTTAAACTGTCACTTGTAGCTCGAGCCAGGCACTTAAAAATTACGCTTTTGCAACTAGAACCCAATTTAGTCTTATTTATACGCCAGAGTCCTGGAAAGTTAATCAGTTCTAGAGTGTGCTTTTATTTATTATGAAAATAGTTTAACATAGAAAATTGTCCATTGTGAGGAGTAGAAAATTAATAAGACAAAAGTTAACCTGAACGCAACAGGAGTCAAGGCAGACAAACTATAGGTCCTTTAAAGGTACAAAAATGTTCAAGGATACACGTATCTCACTTTGTTGGCTATAAACTTAAAGATAACAGGTATTTATATTACAAAACTTTTATCTTTTATTTTAAAAAAAGAATATCCTTCTGGCAAAGTTTTCCATTTATCTGACCATTTATGAAACGTTATTGCAGTTGATAGCGGCAACAACACAACACAACACAACACAACCACCCCATTTATTTCAATATTCTACAGTATTAATATCATTAATTTATTTAAGTAATTTTTCGTTAATAAGTTTTCCATCAGCACGTACCCGTCACTTAAAACTCTGGCTACACCCATCTTCACACTCTTGAACACAGACAAACAAACAGAAAACCGTATCTCCCTCTTTTCGAACATAAAAACTATGACAAGTTTTTGTTCACCCTCAAAAAAAAAAAATCTCTACAATTTTTTCGTTTTGTTTTCAATTTCTCTTAAAAAGCCATGAAAATCACATAAATAATGCGTATCAAGGCTACTCGTATCAAAATTAAATAAATATCAAAAGACAAACCAAAAACATGTTTAAAACTGCGATAACAAGCGATAAGTAATGAATGTGATATTACAAAAACAAAACGAAACAAAATATAAAAAAAAAACACACTGAATAAATAAAAGTGAAAACAATAAATGCATTTGGATTCATTATGCGATCAGATGTTGGATGGAAACAAAAACTAAAATTATGGTACGAGCTGCAGCGTACGTTTTCTCTGCAGCGAAACAGGGGCAGCCATTATGCGAGCATGATACGATGCTGCCGGTACGCACGTCCTGGCGTTTCATACAAATGTTGCAACATGGCGGCAGGCGTCATTATTGGAAAATTCCTTATCTCTCTTTCAATTATAATAAGCATGTGTTGGTTTTTGTTTTTTTTTTTTTTGTATTTCTGGGTAGAAAAAGTTATTTGAACGTTGGAAACATCTTAAATAAGAGTTAAAGAGGGGTTGAAACCTCGTGCTGTGATAGTAGACGCTATAAATATTTTACTTAACAATTTCCACACGCTTTGTTAGCTTTTAATAGTCATTTTTTTTCTTTCTTTGAAGAAATTTTGCTTATAAACATTTTTTTAAGGCCGTATTTCTTACTAAAAGTGACACTTACTCTTAAACTTATATTGAGTTTTTATGCACCTAACAAATAAATCACTACAATCGAATGTAATTAAAACTTATAAATTAAAAAAATATAGTCGGTAGTAGTAATTATTCCATTTTGAGTAATCAGTAATTCCTCTGGACTTTAAGTCAAACGGTAATAAATCCAATTGTTTTTCTTAAGGACTGGGAGCAGGATACACATATGTACCTGCTATCCCTTTTTATATTAGCCTTGCCCAAAATAACTGCCTCATAATTTAACCAACGACCCAAATAGAAAAGCTGTTTGTTTTGAAACTGTTTCAAGATATAAAATGTTTGACAGAAAAAGGTAGGAAATGATTGAAACAAAACTTACCCTGTAAGGGACTGGAGCAAGGTACACAAACAAAACAATTGCTTCACAATATAAGGCTTGGAAAAATTAAAACGCCAATAAAAACAAGGATCAATTCTATAAAATATCTCATCATAACAATAAATGGGTGCATTAAACATAGACATATTGTACATATCACTGATGCCAGTGGAATTTACATATATTTAAAGAATTTTACCACCACAACAGCTTAAAATTATATGTAAGTGGTTAATAAATTTGCCTGAAAAGGTTTCAAGGTACTCAGATCCATATAGAAATTGGTAGTAAATAGCTAAAAACAAAACTTATCCTTTTATCCTTTGAGCCTGTAATATGCATTTAAAAATGCAACTTTTCGACTTCCTCAATAGCGTAAAACTTAATTAAGAAATCGGTAGAAATATACTGTAAACGGTGCTGTTCCACTTCCAAAAATTTTAGAAGCCATGAATATTGTATCTCATTTACTGAGACTCACGTTCAATCAAGAGTTGTTCGTATGACAAACGATTGATCCGATTAGAATTATTTCGAAACCTTAACACGTTATATATATATATATATATATAAACAGGCCAGCCCTGCATCCTTTTAAAGTTGAAGAAATCAATAAGTACGAGTCTCAGTCAACGATGCTCTTTTCACGCCAGTTCAATCAACAAGTTTCTGGGAATGAATAGCTGCTGGCTGATCTTACTGAAACTATTTCGATAATGATGAAAGACAGGAATTAAATTCATACATATTGCGGTTGCCGAAATAAAAACTTACAAAATCCATTTAATAGGTCTTGCAAGGATTTAGGCAGTTGTGCTGATTACTAAACTTTCAAAATTTGTAAATTGTTTCAAACAAGATTTACTATTTAAAACTGTTCGAAGGAGCCTAATGAGTGCCAGTGTGAGACTGCCAATCTAACTTCGATACTCCTTATTCTGTAAATTACTGCACTGTTTTACAAACATTCTTATATATAAGTTCAAGGATGTTTAAGCAAATCCTTAAACTCTGCTCGTAACTATGAATGGAAAACAGATAGAAAAAATGTGTGCGACTTCAGAGCAGGTCTTGTGTTCAAGGCAAACCGAGGCCGAGCCCCACTGGGAAAACCCGATTTCCTAACGTCAACAAGTCCGACTTCAGATCAGCAAAAGTTGCTTGTGGACCATAAAACAAGTTTTCACAGACCTCAAGAAATCAAGGAAGTACTAAAAATCTTTAAAGTCGTAGGACATAACTTTTATGTAATTGGCGTATTAGAGAAACTAAACAATACACCTCGTTAAAGAATTTTGTAAGAAATTGCCATCAACTAAATCAGTCGATTTTTAAATAAAAGAATGATGCGTTTCTATTGTTGAAAATGAATGAAATGAAGCTCAAAACATTAAATCTTTATTATGAATAATTTTTTTCTTAGAGGGAAAGCGAGATGGAAAAAGCAACAGTTTGCTAAATGCTCCAATAAACCAATTACCTGCATATATTAGGACTTTTAAAGCCTTTGAAAGCGAGTCAAATAAATTTAATATTTTAAGCGTTTGCGGTCTCCATTTGGTAGCCAGTCTTGCCATTATTAATCATTGTTATTTTTCAAGTATTTATTTATGCCCAAACTCTATATTAGTCATTAAGAAGGGTACAGCAGAATTCCCTGTTGCTTTCTACTTCCTCAACCTTTGAATTAAAATTTTCTTGTGTTTGTGTTTTTTTTTTCCATAATTTTTATTTGTCTTTCGGTTTTTAGGTTGTTTGTTTATTTGCCTCTGTCATTTATTGTTTTATTATAATTTGATGATTGATAAAGTGTTTTTTAAACATTGTTAACTTATTAAAATATTGTAATTGCATATAATGGTTGCTGAAAACATTTTCCGTTTGTAGTGCCATGTTTGTGCTGCAAGTAATGTTCGTATCTAAAAAAAGGGGAGGGCCTTAATAGTGATGGATTAAATGTATAAAAGATGGAAGATACAAAAAGCTTCGCAAAAATAATGCTAATTCGCAAGAGAATTCAAAACTGAAGCAATTGATTTTTGGTTCTTAAGTTTAGAAGCCATTTTAAGAGATACTGGAAGACACGAAACAGATTGAAAATTTGAATACTAATAATAATTAAAAAAAAAAAAACATAATAGGAACCAGGACTAGTGTGTGCCTCACAAGCAGACAATTCTGAGCAATATCCTACTGAAATTTTACTCATAAGGGACAGCTGAGTAGCTGCAAAATTGCCTTTAAGACAACGGGCCATAGTCTAGACAAATAGAAAACTTAATTTTGTAAATGATGCTGCCAACCGGCTCCAGAAATACAACTGTTTTTAAGTCATCATATGCCACAGAACAAACTAAAGGCTGGTCCCCAACAAACAAACAAACATTAAAATGTTCACCAACATTTTGGGTAACGGAAACTATTAGTTCAAGCACGAACACTAGATGAAAATGACAAACAAAAGTTCGCAAATAGTTTGTGATCCTGAAAATACCTGCGAAAGTTAAAAATGGCGCTTTTGAAACTAAAACACAAGTCATTGGTCAAATTTAGTCTTATTTCATGTGTCCGGTTTCTGGAAAATTTATTATATAAATAAATTAAAGCAAACAAAACTTAACCTAAATGCAACAGGAGCCAAGCCAGATATTTACACGATATTATATTCATTACGCAGTAGCGTAGACAGTGTTTTAAACTATCTATTGAGCCTGATAGCCAAAACCTGTATCAGAGTTGGAAAGTTATTTCATCTCTTCTATAAGATCTTTTCAAAAAGTCGTTCAGATGTAAAGCTTGTGATTTTAAATTTGCCAGATGTCTGTAACAAATCTAACATTTTTAAATTAATGAATGAATGAAATTCCTCAATGAATCCTAAAAAATTAATACTATAACTACATGTGTTTCAAATGTATGAAAACAATTAATAAATAAATTGCTGTAGATGGCACAAAAGAGAAATTTTACTTATAATAAAAACAAAAGAAGGCAAAAATAAAAAAAAAAAAATTACAAGAAACTATTTTTTGTTGTTGTTAAAACATTTAAGCGGAAGTTTTTAGACAACTAAGAAGTACTTAAAACCTTTTAAGCAGTTTTGTTCTGTTTTTATATAAAAAAGAGCATGAAAAGAAACAGAACAAACAAAACAATTAACAAAAGCCAAATAAAAATTAAATCTCCAAATCCTTAAAACAAAACGGGAGACAAACAAATTTATAGAGCAAAATGGCCAAGCAATGGCCGGACTGAAAATGGACACAACAGGCAGGTACAGGCACTTTTGGGCACAAAATTGCACCAAGCACGCTTCAAACAGACGTTAAATAAATTCTATTTTTATGAATTAAAAAAAAGTGAGTTTTAAAATAATAAGAAATTTGCAAAGAATTTTATAGCAGCTGTTAAGAAGTTTTATAGATGAGGTTTTGCCAGCATTCGCAATTATTCATTTATAGTTTTGCTGTACAACGGCAGAAGAAAATAGTCGATATTTCTGCACGCTACAGCAGCTTAAAGAGGAGACTGGATTAAATTCTTTAAATTATAATGAAATGTTGCGCTGTGAAGGTAAAAACAGAAGATCATCCCTAGACTGTGTCCTTGCACGACCAAAACAATATTAACTAAAGAAACTTAATAACATAAATCTGAAGTTTCTTTTAATTTATTTATATTTAAAAAAAAAATGCCCATTAAAATTTTTGAATGAATCAATTGAAATTTTTAAATGAGCCGATTAAGTTTTTAATGTAGTAGATGGAAATGTTTAATTGGTGTTAGTTTCCCCATGTTGATGCGACTGTAATGAACCCGTCGGCTGGCGGCTTGGGACAATAATAATAACAACAAGTCTCTTTGTACACTAAATTAGATTAGTTTGATCTGGGTTTCAGGCTGTGAAGATAATAGAGGAAACGAAATTATAAAAAAACAAAAAAGCTCAGACATCTGAGCTAAAAGAGCGGCTGCAATGATCCTTAAAGGCGAGATATTGGGGAAATATTGGAACAATACTGATGTACTTGTATTTTCCAAAAAATTTCTGATCTTTGATGTCAGAAGGGCGGAATGCGCTCTAAAACTAAATATTAAAAGCTTAATTGCTAGGGCCACTAACAGGACACTATGCCTGTTATAAGAACCTATAAAAAAATCGGCATATCCAACTCAGACACTAACAGTTTCTGCGGTGAAAGGGACGAGTCAAGGGAGCATAAAGTGCGTGTAACTGATACTTAGGAAATAAAGGCTACTTCATTGAACATATGGTGGGTCAACTGGATATGCTAACACTCCCATTGAGGAAGCTGGTCCGGTTAAAACCTTAAAAGCGGAGGAAATACAAGCGATCAACAGTGCGAAGAGCCGTTTAGGCCAGACCCTCACTGTTATTCATTCATTCATCTTCGAATTCTTCGCCAAAAATCTCTCGATTTGCATCGACTATTCTTACAGCGTGTTAAAGATAAGTTTTCACTCTTCAGTTTTCTTTCGTTCCTTCTCTCACATATTTTATTTTATATTTCGCAATAGGAAACAAAAATGTTTCCCGAATGTTCAATACTCAGCACTGGTATTACTTATTATTCAATCAGTGACTAAGACTTTTTGAGAGCGTTTCATTGATAGCATCGTGCCAGTCATGGGATTTTAATGCTCGCAGAATTCAATGTTGCTCTTTTTACTATTCTTGTACTTAGTTGTACTTAGTTCTACTTATTCTTGTACTTACTTGTACTTAGAGAAGCAGAAGCAGAAGCAGGAAAAATCTGCTATTGCAGTGTAAGTGCAAATACTACGTCACAAAAGCACGCGGCTGGGTATTTTGCCAGGTATCACGTTCACGATCAGTGCCTGGAGCTCAATCACTCAATCTATATTCTGAAGTTTCCTGTGGTGTGCCAGAGTACCTTTTGTAAATTCTTGAACACACAAGGAATCAATGTGAATAGATGATTCCTCTATTATCGACCCAATACTTTTTAAAATATTGCCACTCCGTTTGTATTTAATGCCTACTCCAAATATTTTAACAACAGAAGTTCTTGCTGTCCTGGTCCTGAACGTTTAATTGTGAAAAATATATATTTTGCTTCGCCTTATTATTGCAGCTTCCTACATGTCTAAGTCGATTCGAAATTAAAATGCAACTCTCAAATATATGTAGATCAGTAACTGTTTTGATCTATTCAGCAAAAGATGGCAGAGGGCTTTACAGCTCATCAGTTCCTTCTTTTAAGACATCTAATATTATCCATTTACTTGAACATCGATGCAATTAAGGTCCTGTTTCATATGATAGAAAATTAGATTTTGTAGATTAAGACTTAATTTTCAGTTGCTATCCATTTTACATCATTTAGTGCTTGAGTTTTAAAAGGACGTTAAATGGCGGTAATGGTTTTTTAAATTGCAAACGCCAACGTTCGAGATTGTGAAACAGACTCTTTGTATTTATTAGATCGTAATTTTGCATAACAAACTGCCTACACAACTTCCTGTCAAAACTTTTACTATAAGAAAATTACCATGAATTTCCAGTTCCCAGATCTAACACAATAAATGTGGACGGGATTATTCCAAAATCTGGATATTTTTCCTTATACAAACAAATTAAGCAATCATTTTATATGACTCCAACTACCCGCTGCTACTGTAGGGTGTTCGCCAAATTAGAATTTGCTGTTTTTGCTGCAAAATCTTTGCAAACTGTAAGAGAAACTGGCATCTTTAAGACTTACAAAATAAAAATTATAAAATAAATTTGACTTTAAAATGTGTTAAGTACCTACTTATGGATGTCATTAATATAAAGAACCCTCCTCTATGACAAATTTTCATGTTTATTGGCTTATTGTTTGAATTACACAATTAACAAGATTTTATAGCCACTTAACAGACCCTAAAAACACACACGTTAAATGCACAAAAAAAAACAGATGCATTACTAACAACAACAACAACAACAACGACAACAATAAAGTACAACAAATGTCCTGTTCTCAAGTCCTTTCATTCAACTCAACAAGAAAAACAAAATTGATCGAACACTCGTGTTCATATATTATTTGTTAGCAAAAACGAGTGACAGCCAACATAAAACTCATTGATACAAAAGTCACAAAAGAACAATTATTGAAAAATAAAATTCTTATAAAACTATAACTAAACCAACAAAAACTACGATTACAAAAAATTACCAAAAAGGAAAAAAGGAACCATAAACATGAATGAAATGAATTGACAAAAAAAAAAAAAAAAAAAAAAAAGAAGAGAACAAAAATACCAGAAGAAAATCTATTTAAAATTTTATTCGTCAAATAAACAAATCTGCAACAATGAGTTTCAGAAATATTTTAGTTTGCCGCCAAAAATTCCAAGAAATTGTGCAAATCTAATAGACTTTTAGGCGTCTTCGGTTTGTTACTCTTTTTCAGACTGTTTCGAACAGACACACACACACACACATACATACATACATACATACATACATGGATTTGTGCATATGTCAAGCTAAAAGTATCAAAGTCATACGGATCAACTACAGCTTAAGCTGAACAAGGAGACAATTGGGTTTTGTTGTGTAAGAAATCTTATTTGTCAATCTTTTAAACAGATTTAGAAATCAGTTCTTTCTTCTTTTTTTTTTTTTTTTTTTTTGGTAACAAATTTTTCAGTCCCTTGAATATGGAAAATAAAAGAAACAAAAATTAGAATTAGTTTCATGGGAATTAAGAGTTACATAAAATTGCAAAATATCCTTAAATTTGCAAGGAAAGAAATACAAATGATCAAGTCTTCAGTAAAATGAACATTAAGTTGCAGTTTCTTTTTTTTTTTTTAAAAATAAAAACTTGATCATAAATAAATGGATAGCGCTTTACTGTTCAATCGGTGAAACTACGCCGGCCTGAGTAAACTTCAAGGCGACTTATAATTCGCTGTCACGTATCACTAGCAAATCAGCTCTTGAGCTCAATACCGCACTTTTCAATTTTTAATGCAACCTGTCATGAAGTAGAACTACCTCCCATGACCACACAAGGTTTGCAGATACAAACTTCCAATAAGAGACTCTAATAACCCGACAATATCTTGGGATTGTGGGAGGAGATTTTATTGCCCTAAGAAGAGAGCGAAGCTTAAGAATATGAGTTTTTAGGTTTTTCTTTCTTGGGACCAGTATTCAGGGTTCGACCAGAACTGGATTAGGAAGGAGTTTATTCCATATTGCAGGGATGAGTACTCGTATATCAGAATTTGACTCAGGCTGTTTTGACCGTTCAGGTCCCAGTTTATATACCTTCGACTGTGCACAGTCATCAAACATCAGTTAACCCAAAATTGCGTGTTATTTGCTATGGTTTTTATTTACAAAAATGTTTACCTATTGTTCTTTCAGCAGAGTCATTGTTGGTTGAATACTCTACCAATTCATTCATCCATCGTGTTGTGGCTCCAGCGAAGATTTCAGCCAGGGAAACTCTCCCCTAATACAAAACTATTTAATAAAAACCATTTCAATATATAATACCGCTTCTATATCTAAAGACATCAAGTCTTAAGGACTTGAGATAAATTCGTCGAACAAAATTTCCCATTCAAGTATTAACGTCGATTCGGTTGCATACTGTTGGCTGTAAGTACAATCAGAATCAGGATGAATCATTTAAGTTCAATCAGGATCATTTAAGTTTAATTGGGATCATTTTAATTATTTGAAGAAACAATATTTTTTCATATTATTTTATTTGCATATTCTATTTCTAAAGCATTTAATAGGCAAGCAGGGTGCGCTTTCAAAGGCATGTCCTTAGTTGTCTGGTTAACATGACGTCCTTTATTGAAATAAGAGGAATACAAGCATTTAGTTTTTTAAGGCACCACCAAAATTCTTGAACTTGTGTCTTAGATCTAGATAAACAACGAACCCACAGTCATACGACAACTAAACGCAGGATTTGGCGAGAATATCACCGCTTTTCTGAAGGTTTTTAATAGAAGAAGAAAGTAGTCAACTTCGTGTTGTTGACACACCCGTTTTGCGTAAGCAATAAAGAATTTCCATTTCTGAATGAATGAGCACACAAACCAGGATCGTGAGTTCTTATAGAGTATATTTTGAAGTGGCTATCTGAGAGTGCAGGTGAGGTGCAGCCAACTTCACTCAGGCCATCATATAGACTAATTTATGAGCAATTCAAGGAAACCTGTAAGTTTCAGATCCTTTTCCTCTAGTTAAGCTGCAGAGGGCAATATTCTATATAAGATGGCATTGATAAACCCTGAAATTTAATAAAACTTTTTATTTTATATACTCTAAAACGTAAAGAGTGAAAGATCCTTAATGAAAGAGCATTAAAATCGTGTTAAATGTTTGTCTTGTATGAAGGTTGGCAGTTCTCGATATTGAGCTAAACTCCGGTCTTCAGTCAAAAAGAGCGCAACCCATATGATAATCGGATTTTTTAGCTTTTCCTTCTTTCTATACTTCAGTGACAAGGACTCAATTACTGGAGGCTGAGAGTCAAAGTTGAGTCGAATGAAAGAAGCAATGAAGATAAAGAGTAACCGAAATAATTTATATTTTGGCGGTTGCTTACATTTCAGGTCACGCAACTACAATCAAGGGTATAGGGATTGCGAGAATTTTTATTACAACTTTTCGGAATAATGTAGGGACCAAAGGAATACCTATGAATATGGCCCATTTCATTGAAGTATGTAATCTATGACATGAATTATCAAATCATCGTTGCTGCTTTGCAACTGAATTTGAGCTACACAATTCAATATGAAACACCCTGCGCTCTTTGGGCCAGAAAATAGACTTCAATACGAAAAGTTTTAGAGATCACAACTATAATTCTTCTTCCTACAAACTTTTCAAACACTCAAAATTAAAATTAGCCATGAAGCAAAGAATTGTGAAATTATATATAAACCCTCAAGTAATACAAACGCAAGGAATCGTATTCAGCTGGCAGGCATCATGCCAACAACAACAAAAAGAGAATAGAATTGCGAATAAAATAAATTTGGATTCGGTTACCTGCTTCGAGAGAATATTGTCTAAGGGCGGAGCAAACATACAGCCAGAATGTATTTTGCAGCAATTACAATTCATTAACAACATTTTAAACAAATACAATTTGTCACTGTATGGAAGAAGCAAAGTGTAGAAGGCGAACAAAAGATTTCGAAAACAAGAAGAAACAATGGTGGACTAAAGCAACAACAACCCTCAAATTCTAATTTGTTGTGGTAGGAAGTACGAAGGCATACAACAACTCAGGCGAGAAACCGTTTGGTATTTGTATTTGTTCATTAAAGGTAAAGGGGGGTTGTTTCCAGTCTTAAGGGTGGTGCTGGTATATAAACGGAGATCTAAGAGGCCAAGAGCATCAGTTCATGTCTGTCAGTGATCAACACCAGGTCTCTCTAATTTAAACGAATTTTTTCTAAGCTAGTAATTGTTGAAGAAACGAAAAATGTCTCGTTCTTTTTTAATGGATTCTTTGCTAAGCGATACTATGCCTTTGCGAAAAAAGGATAGCCTAGTGTCGCCAACGGCTGATACTTCAATAACGGCGGGCACAGCAGCTCATGCTGCCGCTGCAGCTGCGGCAGCTGCCATGTTACCGAATATACCCATATTGCCTTATCCGGCCAGTTACGTGGGCAGCTATTTATTTTCCTTGGGCATACAACAACAGCAACAGCAGCAACAACAGGCAGCCGCCGTAGCAGCTGCCGCTGCTTTCCAGCAACAGGTCTATCATCAGCATCCCTACGTCTCCCTGATGACACAGAAGCGTAAATTATCAGCTACATCTGATAATTTTAGTAGTCTACCGGCCCAGCAAGTTCAGGCGGTGTCTCCACGTTTGGCGGCCGCTAATTTTTCATATGGCTCCATATTGCCTCTAACAGACAACGACTGCTGTACTTCACCCTCCGCCTCTTCCACCGCCTCAACTATGGACTATCCTTGCGTTGAGGAGCAACAAAATAAACGCTTTAGACATGATTCATCCTGCTCACCGGCCTCGTCTCCCTTAAAGAACACCATACCCTCATCCACCTCGAATTCTAACAACTCCACTAGCTCAAACTCCTGCCAATCACATAAAGAATTGACTCCTGTCATCACCGATTATGCTGACTCCAGTAAACGCATACGTACTGCTTTTTCCAGCACTCAGCTGCTGGAACTGGAACGTGAATTTTCCATGAATCCGTACCTCTCGCGCCTAAGACGCATTGAAATTGCCAATCATTTGCGCTTATCAGAGAAGCAAGTCAAGATTTGGTTTCAAAATAGACGTGTTAAGGAAAAGAAAGGTTCCGAGTCGCCCTCCTATAACGGTACGAGCACAAGTCCTTCTCAATCTCCCATTCACAAGGATAACTCACCTTGCAAGTATGCCGACGGCACTCTCGTCAAGCAGGAGCATTAAATCGCGTGCAAATAATTATCACGTGAATTTTGTACATAAATTGTTTGTTTAGAAAAGAAATTTTCGTTTGTTTAAATAGTTGAGGTTATGTAGTGTTTAGAGGAATCACTAAGTTTAGGGTATTTTATATAATTAATTGTAAGAAAATATATATAAAAATACATCACTAAAAATACAGTTTTTTAAATATATAGCGATATAATTTGCTTCACTTTGAACAAATTAAAATTTGATTAAGCAGCCGCTGGAACTTGTTTTTATAAAGGGCCGAAGGATCCAAATGCCTTTTCATATTTTATCATTTAAGACATTTGCTCTTCTTACAACTTCTTTGAATTTTGAACATTAGTGAAATAAATTGATAAATAATTGAAGAAACACAGACTTGAAGGCTTGGAATTTTGCATGATTTAATGAAACTCAAACTTTGTTCCTGTTAGAGCATTCTGCAACAACTTTTATAACAATTTTGAGGTTTTAGATTTGTCGAACCACGAAGAAAGTTAAAAATGTAATTGCGATTTTAAATGATCATATGTTTTGCGGTCTGGGGCTTTTATTAATCATGTTGAAGGAGTGGGCCGAATTAATGCAGCGTGTTGCAAACTGCGCGGCCACTTGTGGCACATATGCATGTAAGTATGTTTGTACAGTTTTAGTTAATGGTTTTATTTTATTTTGCTACAAGAAAACGTTTAATCAGGTAGAAAAATCGTTGAAATAAAAGACACCGTCGAAAAAAAAAATTTATTCAAATAAAAAACTACTACAAGAAAAGATTTAATCCAATCGAAAAACCAGTCAAATTAAAAAGAAATTTTCGCATAACAAAAATATTCGAATAATAAAAATATTCGAATATAAAAATAGTATTCAAATAAAAAAATATTATTCGAATAAAAAAAAATATATGAATAATAAATATTTGATATGACACAAAATCGAATAAGCATTTTCTCAGCTTAAAACTTATTCGATGTTATCTAAATCGAATAAAAATATTATTCGTATAAAAAATTTATTGCAACATCAAATTTAATTCAAATGAATAAAATTTTATTTAAGCAAAATTTGCCAAACACAATTATTTGTTTATTTCTTCTTTGAATAAATAAAATATTTTATTCTAGTAAATAACTCTTATACTGATACAAAATTTAAAAAAAATGTTTGGCCTAAAAAATTATTCCTTTTTATCTCATTTGAATAAAAGAAGTCATAAGATTATTCGATTAAAAAATGTATTTGAGTAATTAAAATATGAGTTGATAAACTCTTGAAAAAGTTATTTTTTTTTGCCCTAAACTATTTAAAATTTTATTCGAATAAATAAAATTTGATTTGGAATGAAATTTAAAAAATTATTCGGTTGTATTTTAGTCGAATAAAAATATTATATGAAATTAAAAATTTTATTCAAATAAATAAAATTTTATTTAAAACAGAATTTTAGCAGTTTATTGCTCTGCTTAAGAAATTTTGTTTTTTTTTTATATATAATTTAATTTTTAAATTATTCGCGTTAAAGAAAAACAAAATCGAAAAATTACAGCTGTATTCAATTTTGAAATTGAATAATTATTCGACTCTATTATATAAGAGAATCGAATAAAAAAAACAAATTGAAAATTACAAAAGCAAAACAATCAATTCTTGGTTTGAAATCGTTTGTTTCGAATTGTTCGAATAATTTCATTCGAATATAACTAAATTATTTAAATTTTAGAGAATGGATAAAGTAAAAACTAGTTGTTTCAACGAAAAATCAAAAATTTCATTTATCACTTTAAAAATTTATGACTTAAAATAATCAATGATTCGATTAATGATTCGATTAAAAATCTAAATATATATTGTTGCTATGTCTAGACGAACTCATGACTATCTTTTTACTAGAACATACAAAACTTCGAATAAATAGCATTTGATTCAACAAACGAAGAAAAAAGTTTTTTGGCTTAAAAGTTTAAGGATATTCGATTAAAAATTCTCTTCTAGGCTAAATTTATGTTATTGGTTTTTGCGGACGACATTTCCTCGAATATAAAAAAACGTTCGAAAAAATAACATTTCATTTAATAGAAAATTGAAAAAACAAAAAATTTCTTGGCTTAAAACTTTAGAGATATTCGATTCAAAATATTCTTTTGAAAAACCTGCTCAAGTCTATATTTATGGATGAATTTATGATAACATTTACTCGAGTATAAAAACGATTCAAAGAAATAACATTTTATTTAACACAAAGTCCAACAAATTTCTTTGCTTAAAAATTATGCGATTTAAAAAAAATTCCACTAAAAATTATATTCATGTCAAAATTTGCCATTTCTAAATGAATGGCATCATGGTCTTATTCAAGAATTAATAATAATTATTAAAATAATCTTTTATACGTTCTATCTCTCTCTCTCTTTCTGTCTCACTATACATTCAAGGTGGGCTAATGGTCCATAAATGAAACCACAAATTTTTTTTATTTGCTTAAAACTGCACCATCATCTAAGATTTAATTATTCAATTTCTGTTTGGAGTTTTTGCGACGTTTGCAGCGCAACCTTTTTAAAATTCCCACGACACTTAAAACTGTCAAAGTAAACATTTTGGAAAAAATAGATTTAGTTTAAGATCTAGCAGATCTTATCTCTTAAAATATTGCAATTATTCCGCTTTAATGATAAAGCAAATATCTCGCTTAATGCGCACAATTAACAAATAAATGCTAATCAAATCTCAAGATCTCGCAAACCTGCAGAGATGTGCAGCAACAATAGAAATTTTGAAGAAAAAACTGAAGTTAAAATCAAATTGAGCAGAAGAGAGAAGAGAGATGAGAGATGATGATTCCCCCGGGGCGTTCTTAGTTTTTTCCTTTGTGCAATCGTTATCAAACGCAATTGCACCTACTCCTGCACCACAAAGGACGGCAAATTCAGAATGATCTAAACAGAATTTCTGATTGTTGTTGTCCTCAAATGCCACTACCTGCCGGAATTTATTGGCATGTATGAACCTGTGATAACCTACCGAGCCTTTGTAGCCAATTGAGGCAGTAAATGGAAAATTTATTTGCCAGCATCATTGGGCTTCTACTTAATACGTTCTCACCTCAAACTGTTTGTTGTCCACTTCAATTCGAAGTTCTTTGCTGAGGCAGGGCACAACAGAGTGCTCGGGCTTTTGTCTTTTTGTCCGTTTCAATGGACTGTGTAACTCATTCACTAAAGTCGAGTGCTAGTTTTAGGCGAAATTGTGCCTGCTGTGTTTTGTTCGCAATCATGAATTAGAGTTTGCCTGAATACAATGGATATTTATTTGTAATTTTTGAAATGAGAAACACTTTTGATCGTTTTTATGGATTTTCGATGCAATTTTATGTTTTACGGATTTGCCATTGTTGCACAAGTCTTTGAAAAGGCAAAACAGATTTTGATTGGTGTCTTAAAATCCAAACATAAAACACATGTTTAAAGAGGATTTTCAAGTTGAAAATGTTTTGTTTCCTTAAGTGATCGCAAGTAAAATTGCTGAAGTTATTGGCTATTCATCATGTATGTAAATGCCAGCAGCGTCGCCACTTTCAGGTCATTGAGGAATCGGAATCTCTTGATGTTCGGAGTGTGAAAATTCAGTGTGATGTTCGCTGGGTTAAGCACATTTTTTTATTTCGCAAAAAATGCTTTCAAGTGCTTCACTCCAACCGATCACCTTAATATTCATACCACCTACATTCGACCGAAAATGGAATACAACGCTCATTAATTTACTGGGGCCGGTGCTTCAGAGTCTATTTTGGTATTAGTCGGCTGAGTACAGGAGAGCGCGAAGAACCTAATCGGCGACAGTAGGCTGTCTAATTCTACTGATTCATTGGAGTATCGTCTCAGGTGGGCGTGAGCTTTCACTGTTTTATCTTTATTACAATGGATTTTGTTCTGATGATATCAGGGACCTTGTTTCCCAGAACCCCAGTCTTTTTTCGTTATATACGTTTATCGACCAAAGCTCATTTATTGCTAATAAGTTGCACAACCCATTACAGAGAGAATTTGTTCTACAATCGTGCGGTCTGTGTATGGAGCAAGGTACCCGCAGACGTATTTCCTGTCTCTGACAACTAAGAAAAACTCAAGTCATACGTTTAAAACCACTACTCACTCTGCTTTCCTTCTCCCCATGATCTATTTTCTTGGCTCTAATAATCTACAAATAAATAAAAGCAAATGGCAGTTTTAAAGGCACCCAGAAGAATGGAAGATAATCATATCACACAGACACCTGACATATTTCCTAGGCCAGACAATGACCGACTAGGATTGATTTAATAAATATTTAAATAGATTAAACGGCAGCAGGTGTCATCTTTATGGTGACAATAAAGCAATAGATCGCATGCTGCTTGCGATAACACTCCAGTGGATCAATAGAGTTGGATACGTTCCTGAGATCGCCCAATAGAGTAACCCTAAAATACACTTCAATACAAAAAAAAAAATTTAGAAATTTGGAATATGAAAAGGGGATAAAAAAAGGCTGGACTTGAATAGAATCCTGGGAGTAACCGGAACAGGTGACAACGTGATTAATGAATAGAGTTCATATGTTCATCAATAAAAAAGTGAAACCCAACTCCTTAATTAGGAAAGACAGAGTGTAGACAAAATACTGACAAACACTATCCATTCCCTCTCAAGTAGTCACCGGATGGTATTGGTTGAAATTATTGTGGCGCCACTTATATTATTCTATTTTTGATAGAACACGTAGTGATCTTTTCTCTGGGTATAGTGGCATTGGATGCCTCTATCCCATTTGCCCACTGCCCCTGAAATCACTCACAAGGAAGTACTCATATGCTGTGTGTAATAGGCAAAAATTCCACGTTCGTTCTTTTGTAATTTGTTTTAGAAGAATGTATGTAGAACCAAAATTTTTGTTAGGAACCGACGGCAAACAAAATTTCTTGAAAGCTTTCAAAGGTCCTTTGATGTTTTCGAAAGATTTAAATACAACTTCTTTCTTTTTTTATAAAACTTTTTGCAAATTACTATTTATGCATATTTAAAAAAAAAAATAATTTCACACTTAAACTCAATCCTTGGAAATCCTTTTAAAACCATAAAACTTTTATAACAATCAAATAGAAATCGAATAAAGAACACAGAGATATGAAAGCAAAAAACGCCAAAAAAGAATTGACAATTTGTTAAAAAAAAAGCAGACACAAACTGTCAGCTTAAAATATTTCACACATATCAGTTTAGTTGCATTTCATGTTGTTATTTATTAACTTGTCGGCATATTTTTGCATGAACGAGGAACAAACATTTAAGCTGACAGGCATTACTAACTTCCTCAGGATAAGCCAAGGATAATTGTTAGTTTTAAATACTTCCGTATGAGTTTGAAATTAGCCGTCACTGTACATACACATGCGTACATATTTATATGTACATACATACATCCATGTATCTATGAATACATTCATACAAGTGTACATACATATATTGTCAGTTGAAATGCAAAACCCTGCAAAGAACGTTTTTAACGAAATAATCAGGAAAAGTGATAAAGAGAGAAATCTAATTTGAAAACGACAAAAGATGAGATGCAGTGATTGTATTGCTATGGCACGAAAAACAATAATAAATATATCTGTGTGAAATTGCTTTTAAATTTTTTTTGCTTTCAAAAAAAATTTTTAAATAAAATATTAAATTTAAAGTCAGTCAAACAACAAGTTTCTGAGTAAAATGCCCTGGGTGGCATTTTCATATTGTGCGCATTCTCATTTCATTGCTGAAACACGCTAATTGGGTTTTTACTGTTTTATATAATTGATGAACATCGATGTTGCTGAGATTTTTACACAAAAATCCAAAAGAAATGAATTCACTTTATTCGGTATTTACAAATTTCTAATTACGAGGCAAGAATAAGGTTGCATTAAGGGATTCGATATTAGAATTTGAGGCATTGAAGCATTTACCTCGTTCCTGGCAGGTCTTTCAAATCCTCCTAAGAGCAGCTGCAAGTTGCAATATCAAGGGAGTTGCAGAACGTGACAGTCTGTGCCCAATTATATTTAATCAAAAAAAACCTTAAAACATGCGGGAACGTATGAAAATTTTAGTTTTTTGAACGCTGGTTAAGAAAGCTACAAATTTTCAGTATTTATCGCATCAATATTTTATTGGGTATTTGTAATTTTTAAAGAACCTAAACAAATCAAATTAATTATAAAATATAGTTTTTTGGGCCACGAAATGGAAAGCCGGAATTTTAAAAAAGAAAATATGAAAAGTTTCCATAACTTCCCCGAAAGAATATCTTACTGGCAAAAACTAGAAGCTTCCACAACTTCTACAAACGAATATCTTACTAAAGAAATAAATGTATAATTATTTTTATAAACAAGTTTTTTTTAACACTCCAAAACTGTGAAGCTTTTTTACTTGTCTGCGACAACATTCAGAGTTTTTGTTAGGAACCCATCCTACAAGGTCTGGACTAATAGCCTCTCATTTAATCGCTTTGAAGCTAGACAATTCAAAAAGCAATAAATTTGTATGGCTGTTTCTGGTGTTTTCTAGCTGTCTATACTCATAGACTACGCTACTCATCTGTAGCAATTGAGTATGAAGTTAAATGTTGGAACATATTTATCAAAGGTTCTCAAGCCTACTGATGAGCAGGGAGGACAGCCATTTGGCTTAGAGACAGCTGGAAAGTACACAAAAAAGAGCTTTCGATTGTATATATGTTGTAGAATTACTGAAACGAAGTAAAAAACATATTTAAATGGTGTTTTATTTTAAATACATGAACAACTACTTTGTTTTCTCGAACGATGATTATGCATCTCCAGATGTGCCAGATGTGCCAATTCCCACAGATTTATACTTTTGCAGTAAAAGGTTAAAAAAGAAACGCAAGCAAATTTCAAACCGAGCCTTTGCTTTAGCTGTGGCTACCGCTGAGCAGTTCCACACTTTAGCAAACAAACAAAGGAAAACCATAAAAATCCTACTTTATGAATGAGAGACCAGAAAAAAACACCCACCCAGGGCAAACACAACACAAGACAAGAGAACCTCTTCAATTTGAAGTGTGAAAACTCTTGAAAAACAAGTACCAGATAATAAATAAATTGACCAGGCAGGTATTCCGGCAGCAACAAGATCAGCTACATGTTAACTTTGACTCAAACTTATTATATAGTGTAACAGCTTGAGATTTTGTAACTCAAGAGCAGTTGCTTGAGAGCAGGTACGAGGACAATGTGAACGGCAAACATTTCGTTACGTTTTAATGAATGAATTGTGCAAAAAAGATGAAAGCGAAAAAGTTAAAACAAAAGGTTAAACAAATAAATATAAAAATGAGGGAAAAGAAAGGAAAGCAGATCCAAAGACAGCAGTTAAGATGTGAACAAGACAGAAAGAGACAGAGTTAGAGACAACACAATGAATTTCGTATTACCCAGGGAGTGATGTGCTGTTTTATGGAGTCAAGGCTGGGAAATTCTTGATTTTTAATTGTTGTTCTTTGTGAGTAGAAGTATTTTGTAAGTTGTTAGTTGTTAAAAAATCATTATATTGTATTATCTTTTGAATGGCAAATTCTCAGGAATCGAACCCACTGCCACACAGGTGTTCAATGTAACAGACAATAAGCGAACAATTGAGACGGCTTCAAAACTCAGCCAGACAGTTTGTCGCCAGAAAATTTTTGGAATTCGAATTTTGCGCGTGTTCGTGTCTTTGTGTTAAACCCAGCCAGTTTCAGAAACTCAGTCAGACAGTTTGTCGCCAGCAATTCTATACAGACAATTCAAATCTTATGTTTTTGCTCACAAATTTATTTTAGTGCTGTGATCTTGTAATTCTCAGACGATTTGCATACATTTGGAAAACAGGTGGTGCCAGTGTTTGATTGCAGTTTGCCTTGAGGGAACAATTGGTTTGGGATTAATTTTTTACCACATTATCCATTCAATTTGTGCAAATATTTCAAAAAAGTCTATTCCGAAAGTTTTACGTAAAAAATGTTGGCTTTAATATAAAAATCTCAGCAATAACTTTCCTTTATAATTTTAATTATGGCCTTATTTTAGTGCTAAATAGTTTCATACAAAATATCTGCTTTAATAAACATTTTTTTTGTTTAGTCATTCACTTTTTTTTGAAATGGGATAATAAGTACTATTTTTAGTACCAACAATTAGCCTATATTGTTCTTTGATCATTTTAGGCAGATGTGTCATCACATCTACTTTTGGTACTAATATTTAATTTTACTTTATGGTTCTTTGAACATTTTGTTTCTGGCTTTTAGAAACCCCCAAAGTTTCAATTTAATAATTTTTTGTTTAGTGATGGAAATATCCATCAATATATTTTTTTTTAAATAATATAAAAAGTTTTTCTGTTTGAATTTTTTATTTAAAACAAATTTAGAACCCAGTAATTTTTTTATTTAATTTTAATTTTAATTTTTTTTTTAAAGAAATAAAATTTTAAATTGGTTTTTGATGTTAAAAATTTAACTCTTGCCACGCTATATTAATGCAACCATATTTTTTTTAGTGAGGGAAATATCTATCATAGCTTGTTACCAAAAAAACCAAATGTAGTTTAGACGATTTTTTTATTTTAATATTTGCATTTGTCATTTCGAACAATTCTAGAACTCAGTAGTTAGGTTTCTTAGTGATAGAAACATCCATCATCATGTCTATAGGACTTTCGCAAATAATTATGTGGAGAAAACAAACAAAATAAATCAGCTCAACTCTCACTTTATGAATTTTACATTTCAAATTTTCTTTTCACGCAATTCTTATGTTGAATAAATCTTTTTATAACTTAACATTTTTTATAAAAAATTTATTTCAAAACACATCTAAAGTTTTAAATAAACATTTCTAGAGAATTTTGTTTTTTTCGTAACATTTTTCTTATCTATTTCAGTGCCAAATATTTCTTCTTCAAATAAAAACGTTAATGTCACATTAATTTTGCGGGAAGTCTGCAAAAATTTTATAATAACACGAGTATTCAATAATATCCTGACACATTTTTCAAAGATTAAATTTATTGCTAACTTTATGGCTCTAAACGTGAATAATAAATTGTTAATTTAAACTATTTTTATTTAAAATACTACTCGTACTTTTAGTGCTAAGCTGTGATAAAGATAAGTTTTGTTTTACAACATTTTTAGTACTCAACTTTTAAGATAAATAAGTTTTGTTTTGGCAACATTTTTAGTACTGAAATTTTGCACTCACAAACATAAGTTTATGTCAGGCTATAGTAAAGCGCTTTTTGGAATTGAATACAGTAAAAATACTTAACAGCCTAAAACTATGCTAATAACATTTGATTTGTGCTTCGCCTAAAACTATGCAAACATTATTAGCTTTCGATAAAAGCTGTAGAAAGCTTTTTATGGCTAAATGTTAGAAAAATTGCCGACATGTTAAACAATCGTTATAACTCCTAAGCCCCATTTTAAATCAAATAATTTCTAGTGTTGGAATACTTAGAATATAATATTTAACTTTGATTAACCTCAAGTTGATTGTTGTTTTTTTACTCAAACTTAAATAAATCTGGAGAAAATATCAAAGTTTCGAAGGGAAATCTCTATTGAAAATTAAACGTTTAATTTTTAGGAAATTCACAATTACTTTAAATTAATTAATAACTAGACGAATGCTACAACGCCAGTACAGTTCTTTAAGCACTTCAGTACGGTACTCAGCCCCAATTTATGCTTAACCTGTAGAATTCTTATCAAAGAACGGCAAACAACAATATTATTAGGCCAATGTAATAAATCACAGGAATATAACAGCCGGTATCGTTTTCATGTTCATGTTCTTTTTTACAGAATACAGCATAAATAAAACACAAGACTGTTGAAGCATATTTTGAGACATTCTTTCACAATTATTGTCATAATCATGATATATGGAATAAAATATTAAAAAATTTTATCTTACCTTAAAACATACACATATAAGACAGCCTTAACACGCAAGGAAGTTTCATAATCTGAATCACACCTGGCGGCTGTACGAAGAAGCAAAGAATGAAAAAGTTTTTGTATATTTTAGCAGCCTGATTTTAGGCAATAAAAAAACTTTCACGAAAATGCTGATAACTAGTTTTAGTATTCCAATGTTAAATAGTCGTAATAAAGAACATAAAATGTGGTTTATAATTAATTTAATTGGCAATTAGTTTTAATTGTTTGAAGAAACATTTCAGAAAACGTTATTAAAACTGAACTGAAGTTGTCTAAAACACCAATGCTTACTTTTTTTGGCGGATCTTATTTCAGGAGAATATTTGAAAGACATTTAAGGCAAAAAACTTCAGGTAGTTTTTAAATTAAAGTGTTCACTTCTAAAAAATTTATGGCGAGTAAGAAGGATTTAAAAGTCTGCTCAGACTTAAATTTTAGTGTGAACTTATTAGCACCTTGCCTGGTTTAAATGTTCGTGCTCTAAGATAAAAGACACTCTTATAGAATCTTTACTTTGCAGCTTTTTTAAAAATGATCTTAAAAATATGGCCAAATTATTGCAAGATCAGGCCTTGATGTGACCTGGACTTAACATGAAAAAGGTACACTTTAAAATATAGATTTAATTTATTTTAAGAATTCAGTATAAACTACAGTTTTAATTAAAATGCTGCAAAACTCGCTTTCTTTTTCTTCTTCTTCTTTGGGCGCTCCAGTCTGTGGTGAACCTGGGCCTCAACCAACAAAGTTTTCCGGCTGGCACGGTCTTTAGCCAGCGTTCTCTAATTGTGCACACCAAGTTGGTTGAGGTCTCTCTCCACTTGTGTGCGCCATCGGTTCCGTGGGCGTCCTCTACTGCGTTGTCCCACAGGTTCGGAAACCAAGATTCTAAGGGTCAGAGCAGTATTCTCCATGCGCTCTACATGGCCCAACCATCTTAGCTGTTGGATCCGTAGGCGCCTGGTTAGGCTCATGTCGCTGTACAACCCGTTCAGTTCATGATTGAATCTTCTGCTCCAGAAACCATCAACGCAAACAGGACCGAAGATTGAACGTAGAACTTTTCTCTCGAAAATACCAAGGACTTCCTCATCCGCCTTCGACACCGTCCATGCTTCTGCGCCATAGAGAAATACAGGGATTATCAAAGTGGTATATAGTTTCAGCTTGGTTTTTCGAGAAAGGGCTTTACTACGCAATTGCCTCTTGAGCCCAAAGAAACAGCGATTGGCAAGAGTTATTCTGCGTTTGATCTCGGTACTGATGTTGTTCATACTGTTGACTTGGGAGCCAAGGTAGACGCCTTCCTATCCTTCACTACCTCAAAGTTATAGCTGCCTATGGTGATGTTGTGGCCCAGTCGTCGGTGTTGCGCGTCCTTTTTTGATGACAGCATAAACTCGCTTTCACTATTTTCATTTCATATGGTTTCTAAATACAGCAAAAAATTTCATTTTAAGTGAAACAAAAACCTGAAAGTCTGCCCTATATCCTTTGTTTAAAAAATTTACTATTAAGCGCAGTTCTTACCAAAATGTAGGAAAACCAAAATTACTAAATATTTCCAAAATCATGTTTTTTAATGTGATGCTAAATTTGACCTCAATTGGACTTGCCTTATATCTTTTATTTGTGAAAAACCAATTTGGCTACTTTGAACAGCAAAACCTTATAAAATGTGGCAAATGTTATTTAAATTTCTTTGGTAACCTTTTTCAGGTAAAATTGCCAAATAAAATCAAGTTTAAAATGCAACAAAACGTAATCAAAAACGTTTTACGTCATTCATGGTCAACATGTCAACTTTTTTTACATATTTTTCCAAAACATTGTGTCTGCTAAACAAATACATGCAGCCATTTAAACGCTTTCTTGGATTGAGTTGTAACAAATTCCTGTGGGTGGAAGAAAATGAATGGGGGCTGAGCAGAAATTTAGGTGGGTCTGCCAAAAGCCTAAAAATATGCTTTTATTTGTTTATTTATCATTTTTTAAGGCCAACATTTTTGTGTAAGTTTTTTTCGTTTTCGTTATCGTTTTCTTTTCTTGTCTATTCTTTTGCAGCACATTCATTATATTTTGGCTTAAGGGCCATTTTATTCAGACAATTTACTTTTACTTGTTGCTAATTTTCTTTACACAAACATATTTTTCCTTTTTGAGCTCCAGCGTTATATCCTTCGAAAATTAACAGCATGAAAATGTGTACCACAACAAACACTGCCAAGCAAAAATTAAACGTTATATATTGCCTTCGTTGTTGCTCCTATTTCAAAAACACTTGCATACCATCGGGCGTAAATGATGCGTTCTTATTTATGTGCATATGTTAGCAAACATTTGTTGCTTTTATGTCCATGTGAAAAAACATCAACAGTCTGGAGGTCACTTTTTTTTTGCACAAAATATGGTTGTACTTTTTCCATTTTATACACATTTCTTTCATTCATTTTTCTTTTTCACCAGAGACATGCGACATGCAAAAAAATTTCTTTGTTTGAACTAAAAAAAAAACCACAAATTCTTGTTTATGTTTCTAAATAAATATTGTGCTAAAATTCAAATACTTCAGACATATGCAAAAGAAATTACACAGCTAAGGAGCAACAAAACACGATACATAAAAAGGTGGCAAAACAAAATAGTGGCACAGTTAAAGGATGTGCCAGAATATAGAAAAGAATTTTACTCACATCTTTTCTTAAACGCCATAAATTATTGTACAGTAAATAAATATTTATAAAGCAAACACCAGGCCACAACTAAATTCTGCCGTAAAATGTTCTCTTTTTAAGATTTCCCTAATGACAACGAAATGTGTAGAATGTTTTTGAATAATTGAAAGTTTTGTCATCGATAAATTTTCTACATAAACATTTTGCTATCAATAAATAATCCATAGCAAATATTTTATCAATGAATCATTTAAAGAAATTAAATTAAATTAAAACATGTTGTATACAAAATTATATATTATAAATTTTTATAGAATTTTTGTACAGACAATTTCTGTCGTTAGTAATTTTCTGCAGAAATTTTTGGCTAGAGTTTAATTTTTTTTTTTTTTTAAATAGTCGATGTCGATACATTTCTATAGAAAACTTTTGTTACAGAAACATTTTTTTGTAGAAAACTTTTCTTTCTTTTCAAATTTTCCCCACACAAAATTGTTGTTATCGATAAATTGTTCATATAATTTTTGTTATCAATAAATTCCAATTAAAATAAAATTTCAATTAAAATAAAATTTTGTTATCAATAAGTTAAAAATTTTCACAATCGATTAGTTTTTATAGAAAACTTTCTCCACCGATAAATTTGCTACAGAAAGATTTTGTTGTTGATAAATTTCCAAAAAAAAATTATATTTTATCAATCAAAATTTTTGTTATTGACATATTTTCTATCGAAAATTTTCATTACTAATAAATTACTCTGAAAAGATTTTTCTATGTTACCAAGAAATGTATGAATTTAGTAATTAATTAATAGTAAATTACTTATGGAAAATTTGCTTATCAATAAATTCCTACGAACATATTTTGTAACGACTTTTGTTATCCTACAATTTCCAACACAAAATTCTGCGTTATTAATCCGAAATTATTCATAGAAAATTTGTTTTATCAATAAATTTTCTATACAAAATTTCCGTTGTCCATAAATTTACTGCAAAAGCTTTAAATTTTTTATCTAAAAATTTTTGTTATCGATAAATTTTCTATACAAAATTTGTTTTATTGAAAATTCTTGTTATCGATAAATTTTCTAAAGAGAAGATTTGTTAGCGATAACTTTTTGATATAAAATTCTTGTTCTTTTTTTAAATAAATTTCTCCAGAAAATTTTTGTTATCGACTAATTTCTTACAGAAACCATGATAAATCACCTAAATAAGTTTCTTAAACATAATTTTTGTTGTCGATAAATTTTTACAGAAAATTTTAATTCTAGATGATATTTTGAAAAGACTTTTTAATTTTAGATAATAATTTTTTAGCAAATTTTTGTTAATATAAGTTTTTAAGAGAAAAAACTTTTTGTCATCGTGGTGCTATAAAAGTTTTTTTGCTATAAATTTTGGTTATCGATTAGTAATCAAAATATCGAAAAAAATTTGATTTCAAATCAATGTTTTGTTATGTTCTTTTTTCAGACCAGTTGAATATATATATTTCCTATTACTTACAAGTTTTCATTTGCTCTACCTCTTTATCGCGCTCAACTCATGCTTCGCCCAAAAGTAGGCTTTATTCCTCTGCCTTCAGGCCGAAAGTATGCAATCAAATTTTTCCTTGTGCTATTCGATTATTCTTTACGTTTACGTTTGTTAATTTATCTACCCATATTTCATTATATTTTATTAAACTCCCTTGTGGACGCAATGGCATTCCTTTTGCTCTGTTCTTTCAAGGTGAAAAAGAAGTTCGTTTTACGCTTTTTTGAGGTTATGCTTTGAGTTTTGCATTCCTTTTCTTTAATAAATATTTCGGGAGTTTTGGGAGTACATAGTTTGATTTCTGTTGAGTTTGAGCAGTTTACGAAGCAGAAAAAGGGAAACTGTTAAAAAGCTTTGCTAACGCCTACGTCAAACACTAAAAGCTTTGGACTTTTCTTTTCTAATGATTCTCCTTTTCGCATTGTTTGAATACCATATTTCATTTCGTTTACATGTGGTTACCAAGTCAATGACTTATGTTGTTGAAACAAATACTTAAAAAAAGGAAAGATTCGAGAGATTTAAGGACTTCAAATGATTCGAATTCATCAGCTTTTTTCATAGCACAGAAAGCTTTTTATGAAACCATTTCATTTTATTTTATTTGGGGTTTTCCAATTATTTTGGTAGGTATGCTTTACCCGAGATTCATTTCTTACAAAAAAAAGTTCCACAGAATGATTTAGGTATTAGATGTCTACACTTCAGAGAGTATAAAAAGTTAATGGGGTTTTTACACTCGTACGATTTTTAATTTAAATGAACAGGATTAGATAAATTAAAAGAAGGGATAGAAAATGCTTCCACCACTTGTGTTTGAATATGTTTTAAGGCGTTGAAGCTTCCAGCAATATTCGGAACAAATATGTTTTAAATCGTGCGAGTTTAAAGGTCGTATACGGAAATCAATAGCTGCCAGCCTCGACGCTCTTTCAGCAGAAAAATTTAGAATAATAAATATTTTTGAAATTACATTTTTTTTGGAAAACATATTTGCAATAATTTTTTTTTTGTTATATATAATTTCCGGAGAGAAATATGCAAAGTATGATTGTTGCGTATAAACTATTTTCGGTATAAAATTTCTCTATAGGAAACGCTTTCCATGTGAAATTTTCCAACTAAAAATTTGCACTGAACACATTTCTAATGCAAATATTTGCCACATTTTCGGAGTAATTTGTTTGCTCGTCAGTTTTTCTATAGAAAATGTTTTGATTTACAATGGAAAATATTTCCGGTGCGAAATATTTGTATAGGAGATATATTTGATGCACTAATTTTATTATAAAAATATTTTCGTTGCAACATTTTTCTAGAGAAAATATTATTGATGTAACATTTTTTGACAGTAAATATTTTCGTTTAAAAAATTTTCTATGTGGAATATTTGTTGCGGTACAAAATTCCACAATAGAGAATATTTACGGCAGAAAATTTTCTATATAAAATATATTTGCTTTAAAAGTTTTCTAAAGCAAATATTTTCAGCATAAAATTTTTTTTTATGTGGAACACGAATTTTTTTTAACAAGAACTTAGAATAAAAATCTTCTCTACAGAATATTTTCAAATAAAAATTTAGTTTTCGCAAAAACTTCTGCTATTAAAAATATTTTGGGCATAAACTTTTCTGAAAAAATTATCTCGGAGTAAAATTTCCTGGTGGAATTTTTCGGAGTTTTTTTTTTTTACCATGGAAAATAAGTTTGAGTGTAAAATTTTTCTATAGAAAGTATTTTTGGTCGAAAGTTTTCCCACAGAAAATATATTCGGTGTAAAATTTGTCACTAGAAAATATTTTCGGTGTTAGTATTTTCGATTAAAAGCTTTTATGTTTAAAAAAAATTAAATTAGTAGAGTAAAATTTCTCAAGGAAATTATATTGGAAAAATTTTCTGTGGGATATACTCATATATTAATTTTATATTAGAATTTCTTCGGAGTGAAATTTCTGCATAGAAACTTTTCAAAGCGATTTTTTTTTGTAGAGAAAATTTATTTTGATGTAAAATGTTTATATGAAGATGATTTTCGTTGTTAAATTTATTTATAGAAAGTGGTCTGTTGTTGTTGAAAAATTTTACTATGGAAAACATTTTATGTAGAAAATTTTTCTTTTCATCTTGCCTTCAATTTAAATTAAAACTTATGATAATTTTTCGAGTTGTGAGAATTTAAGAAAAGGCGGCAGGATAAAACAAATAAATACAAGTCATTTAAACGTTGTCCAAAATAACGCCTTCATTGACAAACAATCTTTTTTATTCTCGTAATATATTTGATAACAGAGTAACAGGTTATACGAAATTATAATATATCATTGTTGAATTTGAAATAGCAGCACATACATGTGTATAGCCGATATACGTATATGTATATGTCCACTCGTATGTATATCCACATACAATGTAATTTCTGTGAAGCCTTAAACTATGCAACAGCTGCCGAAATATTAAGTAAAATTTTGATTTCGACTTTGCTGCGCTCACTCAAGCGCTCTCTACAAAATACTCTCTGGAAAAAAGGATTTACTACAAACACTCACAAACAAACCTTCTACAAACACAAAAGCGAATAACAATTACACTACGAGTGAAAGTGGCAACAAGTTGTAAAAGAGCTTTTTCACAATTAAGTCCATTTGTAGATGTGTGCGTTTTTCGTATCCCATTTCAATGTCATACGCAAAAACACGAAGTTGAAGTAGAAAATAAAATTACGAAAAACAAAAACTTCAAACAAAAGGAGAAGAAAAAGAAGAAGAAGAAGACGAAAGAAAAGGAATATACGAATTTAAAGGTTACAAACACTTGCGAACACACACTGAGCCATGTGCACTTATCTGGACAATGCCAACAGTTCAGGGCCGAATTGTAGCGCAAAAACTATTGCAAGAGAAGCTTTCAATTGAAAACTTTCTGTACAAAATATTTCATTTTGAAAACAAAAAATCGATTGGAAAAATTTCCACAAAAAGCCAGAAATTAATTAGAATTTTTGTTTTGCAATATTTTCTAATGCAAAACCATCTTAGAGTTTCTCTACGTTAGAACAATTTCTTAGGTATAAAATTAGGCCAAAGCAAATATGTATATGAGAAAATTTTCAATACTAATATTTTCGATGTAAATGATGTCTATAAAATTTACATTTTTCTAAAGAAACTTTTCTTTCGAAAATAATAATGGATTTTTTTTTTTTTTTTTAAATATTTTCCATTCCAGAAATTTTTTTTAAAACAAATAAAAACTATTGTTCTGCTAAAAAAAATTGCGGCATAAAACTTTTCTATAGAAAATATTTTTGGTATAAAATTTTAATAATGAAATTTTTTAATGGAGAATATTTTCAGTGTGAAACACTTTTACAAAAAAATATTTCACTTAAAATAATTTTATAGGCAATTTTAATGCGATTGAAAAAGATTTTTTTACAAACTATTATTGATTTCAACATTTCCAAGCAAATTGAATTTTGTTATAAAATTTTTCTCAAGGATATATTTTCGGACGCGAAACTCTTCTGCAGAAAATATGTTCGGTATAAAATGTTTCAGTGGCAAATAATGTTGGTACAAAAACTTCAAAGAAATTATTCTCAATAGAAAACATTTGGTTTGGCAAAATGGAAAATATTTTAAGCGGAAACAAATTGATGGAAAAATTGTTATTAGGAAATATTCTCCCCTTAAAAAAAAATATGTTTGTTTAAAAAGGCTGCTTAAAAAATATTTTATAAAAACTATTTGCAACTGGAAAATTTTCCATAGCAACATTTCTTGACAGAAATAGATAAACAAAAGTTTGCTAGGGCTGCTAGTTTTTTAGCCGGTGCTGCGAATTTTTGTACACGCTTACAAAAGCAACAGCAACAGCAACAATTTTCAAAAAATTGTAAAAGACATGAGAACATGTTTTTATTTTTTTCTTTGCATCAAAATGAAAAAAAAACAAACAAAAAAATTACAACAACTTGTTGGTTTGTACAAACGTTTGTAGTCATAGTGTTCGTTTTTATCCGATATTCGCGCTTGTATTTACTTGCGCCACACACACGCACGCACACAAAACGATATTTATTAACTTTGTATATATATTCCTGTGTTTGTGCTATAAAAAGCTGTACTCACTCTACCCAGTCCCCTAAAAGTATGCACAACAAACGGCAAAATTCAGCTGAAGCAACTCCTCGAACGGTTTGTTAAATATTTGCGCAAGAGTTTTTCATGTATCAGTTGCTAATGGACTCGTGGTTGATGAAGTTTGGACGCAAAATTTTCGAAACGTAAACAACAATGTTCACAACAAGTTTTATTGAATAAAATCCAAAAAAATAACAAGTGTAACGGAATTTTGATTTAAATATCAGGAAGGGAATAAAAGTAAAAATAAAACGTTGTGGAAAACAAACGTAAAAAAGTAGCAACGCCGAAAAACCAAAAACAGCTGAAGAGTTGAATTTAAAAAATATTGTGCGTAAATTGTCTTCTCAGTTTTTGCTGTATAGATAAATATTATTGTAAAAAATTAAATTTTCTTATTGAATCTGAAAGCAAAAAAAAAAAAAAAGCTTTTCATCTTTGATTACGCACAAGTGTCATAAAAATAACTCTCCCGAACAAAAGGAAGAAACAAGAAAAAACAAATAGCAAAACCCAAAAGTGCGTGCGTTAAAATATTAAGCAGAATCAAAAGAAATTTGTATTCATCGAAAAGTTTGTATTTAATCATAATTAGGGGGTTCTTTGAGCCTGTACAAAACATATTAACTATATAAATATGTATGTATATACGTATATATATGTATCTTACAAATACACATACATATCTTTGTAAATATTGTATTATCAACAGCACCAAACATATAAGGAATTATTAATTAAGTATTCATTGAACATAATGAATTTTGATTTTCTTTATAGCGAAATTTGAATTAGTTGTCTTCTTCAAATATCGATCAAATAAATATAAATTAAGCATGCCTAAGACTAGGCAACATTTTATAGAACTGAAAGTACACCTTGTGGTTTTGCAAATCACTAATTATACAAAAGATTACAAAAAATGTTTCAACACCGAAAAAGAAAAATTAAGTTTTTAGGGCACAAGAAAAGGCAATAATTGTGTTTTGGAATTGTCTTTATACGTGATAATAAGAAGGTCCATCATGTATCCTCAAAAAAAAAAAAAAATAAGAAAATGTTATTAGAAAATTTGAAAAATGCAAAAACTATTCCAATTTTCGGTGAGAGACAATAAAGTTCTAAGAAAATTTTATCGCTTCACTTTAAATGTTTTGTTCGTTTGGAAATAATTTTGTTTCAAGCTTAATGTTGCGTTGCTGCGATGAAAAAAAACTGTCCACCTGTTTTTTATTTTGCACAAAAATTCTTTTCCAGAAAAAATTTGTTTCGAGAAAAATTTTATTTCGGATGAAAAAAAATTTTAGAAAAAATTTTATAGAAAAATTTTTTATTAAGAAAAAAATGTTTCCCATTTAAAATAAATTTTCTACGGAAAACGTTGGGCTTGAAATAGTTTTTAATGTGAAAGAAATTGCCATTGGCATCAGCTTAATTCGAATAAAGAATTGCGAAATGCCTTAAAGTTATTCGATTCATCGCCTAAAATCTGTCAATTCTTGTTTATTTCCACACGTGCATGTTTTAGTCATATATTATCAGATTAAGAAAATGAAGTATTTTAAAATGCCTCAAAGTTATGCGACTCATCACTTTAAATCCATCTGCTCTTTTTTATTTTATAGCCAGCGCCTAAAACTATGCTTGAAACTATTGCAAATAAAAATGTTAAAACTTCTGTGTAAATTTCATTTAATATCTAAGCAAATAAAAGACCTTGATAAATTGCGCTAAACTTGCCCTCTTACTGTCGTTGTAATGCAATAAATTGTTATTGTATAATAAAATTCAAAATGAACAATACTTAGTGAAAGGTAAAATCTAAGTCAAGCAATTGCTTTGTTTTACCATTCAACAATAAATAGTCTAAAAACGTAAAATTGAATACAATAACAATGTTATGCCAGCTTTTGTATGAACATATTTAGCAGTATTTTTTGAAATCGTAGTAAAATATAAAAACCACATACAAGTATTTTGCTGTGCATTCCTTTGCAATCCACATGAAGACGCAACCAAATGAAATTTTCTATAAAGCCTTGCAGCTATGCAACAGTTTATTTGCAAAAGCACTTATATTTTATGGACAATTTTGAGAACTTTCCGAGCAAGCGAACTGCAAGCAAAAGCTAATAAATTTTGTTGCATTTGCTGAGACGCCTGTTGGCTAGGCAACAGTTTGTTTAATACATATGTATATATGGCGGAAATTAAAACAGCCAACGACTTACATATCGTCCTCGTTCTAGAAGTTTTGGCAACAATCCCAGACTGTTGTTGTAGTAAATGAAATCATTGTTAGCCTTGGCTTTCTGGAATTTAAAATATTGATATTTGCTTCGCCTTAGAGATATGCTTTAAATTTACACAATCTTTTTAATACATTTTCATATATGTTGGATTTATTATTTTTTCGTTTTCTTTTCTTTTTCTTTTCTTAAGATTTTAGCAAACGTCTTTCACAAAAAAAAATATCACTTTCATTTCATAAATTTGAAATTTAATAACTGAAATATTTTATTGAAAAAGTTCAAAATGTTGAAAGTTGTTATAACCCCAGGTGGTATGCAACAACTTTTGAAAGATGTTTTAAGTGAATGTGAAATAGATGCTGCGCAGCAATGAAAGGTCAGAGCTCAAGTTTGTCATATCATTTAGCAGCTTTAAAAACAAATTAATATAAACGAAAGTCATACGAAGGAATGTTTTAAAGCGAATTTTCGTTCAACGTTTTGAACAATAAAATTAAAGACTTGACTTACCTGTCCCACGGTAACGAACGTTAATATTCTTTGCTGAAAATGAGGCTAGAAAACCTGACTTAAAAACTATTTATGAACTCTCTTTTATCAAGTTCATGTATCACTCGCTTTATAAATTGCCATATGTTGAGATTAGTTTGATTAATCTGCTTTCAGTCAGTTTTTGACTATTGAAAATGGTTATTAAGCCCCATAACAACTTTTGCTTCTAGATATTTAAACGGGATATTTAAGCAGAATTTATTTAGACAAACAGGTGTCTCGCACAAACTAAACTCGTATTAAAGTGAAAATGAAAATAAATGTTGTCTTCTCTAAAAAAAAACATAAATTTACAAATTTTTTTATTTAAAATTCATTAAAAAACTGTAAAGTCAAGTGTAATTCTCAATTGGGGGGACTTATGATACAACAAAGATATTTACAAGTTATACTAAATGGTAAAAATTTAACTATTTATTCTTTGTCGCAAGTTTAATATATTTCTTAAAGTTTAAAAATGAAAACTAAAATATTTTCTATCATCGCTGCAGCTGCAGAAGAGCCAGTCATTGAGTCTCGACATTAAAACTTAACCTCGAACCAGTTTCATTATAAAAATGTTCAAAATTTCCACAACTTTTTCAATATCACCTTCGTTTTTGAATTACTGACAACCTAGAAAAGCTAAAACCGCCAAAACAAAAGCTTTATGAATTGAAAAACCTATAAATTTCCACTTTCCTGCAAATGCCCTGCAACACCTAAAGGTATACAATATTTCTGTGAACAGTTTCAGTAGGAACCTGCAACGCTAAGTTGCCCTCTTACAAAAAAAACTAACACCGCCAGTATGTTAAACAATTACCTGTTTGCCATTTTTTGCGATTCTAATACCTATTAACATCATTTGTTTTATAATTATAAAAGTCACGCAGCAAGTTTTACTGCTTTTCTATAGAGTATTTAAGATTCCAAAATATCTAAATTCTCTTGACTATATCTTTTAATTTGTACTTCTTTAAATAGTAGTTTAAAGTTCAAAGAACTGATTTTAAATACCAATTATGATCATTTTTATTTTGCCAAGTTTTTCTCACATTTGCATCGGGCTTAGATCTAACCGTTCGCTTTAAATGAGTTTTTTTATTGGTGTTGAATATCATTAGATACGTGTTAAGTGTCTATTAACATTTAAACAACAACTTCATAGTGACTTATTTTCAGGCAACAAATTTATTTCATTTGCATCATGTTGTTTGACTTTTAGCACTTACTGTATTTAACATTATATTTCCAAATGTGCCTTTTAAATTCGAACTATTAATCGTTCAGTCTGTAGCAATTCCAATTGCAATATGTTCAGCCTTCTGTAAATAACATATTCTTCTTTAACACAAAATTGGACATAATTAGCATCCTTTTAATATTTTGTCGTTGTATAGAATTGCCTTTAAAACCAGCGCTTGAAGTAGAACTAAACACGAGCCGAATTATAAAAGTCTACTATTGTATTTTATAAAAAAAAATCTACACATTTGAAAAGGCTCAAATTTCAAAAAAGCTTTTAACAAACTCCTCAACATATGCAACACTTTTTACAACAAATTATCTGCCCTCAGATGTGCTTTAAAAATTATTTACTTTTGTGTGCAAATAAGAAAATAAAACTAAATTCTAATTGTAACATTTTCCTTTATTACAAAAGGTTAAGTGACTTTTAATGACTTCTTGAAACCCCACAGCCAAAATGCTTATTAATTATTTCCATTGACTTAACAAAAGAAAACGTTTTTCATTTTTTTTTATAATAGAAAAAAAACAAATAACTATATTAACACAACAATTAAAAATATTTGTTGGCAAAAATATTATAAAAAGTCCTGTACAGTCCCTACAAGTGGACTTGAAAAATGTATAGAAATTCCCTTACGAATGACTTCATTTTCGGTGTGACAAACATAAACACAAATTTATTAATAATTTATAAAAATCATTTAAAACAATCTTTGATGTTTTTTATCAGCAACAATTTCCCAGCCCCATCCACCCTCCTTTTGTGCATTTGTTGTACAACTTTTACTGTTATTTCCTTGCAATCCCTAATGTATGCTTTGATTAAAAGTTCCATGTTTAAATCTAGTAAATTTGCATGTTGGGGAACGCTTTTGCGTTGCTGCTGCTACAAACAAAATTATGCACACGACTTGCTTTTAATTTGAAATGCTCACTTGGAAAGATGGCAACAACTTTGATTGTATATTTATATTATTTGCCGTCGTGTTGCCGCTTTATTTGTAAAACACAATGTCAGAGTGCCTGTCAGTTCACGTCCTTCTGTAACGTTACGTTGTGTGTGTGTGTGTGTGGCTGTGTGTGTGTGTATTAAGCAACAATATGAGAAATGTTTAGCTTATTCCTCTAAAGAGTTGAAACAACAAAAATTTAACAATTATTGTACATTTCAGATACTACGTCTGGGTACAGGGAGCAACAAAAAACAATTCCAAATGCAAATGTATTGGTTTGGAAATAAAATTTAAAGTAATCGCCCATTCCAGCCTATTGAAAGTTAATGTTTGGTAATTAAATAAGATGTTTTGTTTTGCTCTGTATGTCTAATGGTGGCGTTAATGATATTCGCTAAGTCGTGATTAGATCACTTAGTGAATTCCTAATGACATTTTTGTTGTTGTTCGACAATTCACATTATTTTTTCTTTTTAAGCAGCAAATTTATCCACTTTCATGTTGTTTTACTTTCAGCGCTGGCTGTATTTAGATATGAAAGTGTTGTTACAACATTGGACATTTAATTAAACTTTATGGCGACCTGAAATGTAGTTTGTTTATAACAATGTGTTTGAAATTCCAAAAGGTAAAACCAAAGGGTTTTTAGCTGTAAACCGAAAATTTGCTATTCCGTAGTGATAGTAAATAAATTTAGCAAATAATAGAATTACTGAAAATATTTTCATATAAAACAGTTTTTTGTTATAACGACAACAAATGGCAAAACTTTTACCTAACTTTTAAACTTTCTGGACAATCTGTCTATTGTGGCAGTGTTTAGTGATAAGCCAGGTGATATACTGAACCTTGATTGGGTATCTCTAACTAGTGATACCTGAATAAAATTTAATTTCTTGTGTGACACTTCTCTTCTTCATGTTATTAAATATGACGTAGTACTGTTCAATTTAAGTCATCTCTGCTCTGTTTTAAGGAGCATAAGACAGCCGAAGTTTCCCTAATCACATGAGCAAATGATTGAGATATTGTACCCTAGTCTTATAATAGAATTTTCATCTAAGTCAATAGACGGACTGTTACAAATTTCTGTAGCAAATCGCTTAGTGCAACATCAAATTTTTGCTTGCAGCTGCCAATACGGTCACTGCCAAAGGGTATTTACATTGAGGAACACTTTTAAAGGCAATAAAAGTTTACTTTAATAATTTTGCCAACAATCCTGCAGACACTGATGGTCCGTTACGTCTTATTCCTTATTCGTCAAAATACAATGAGTTTTATATCTAAAGGTTGTTCACTATTTGTTATCTACTATTTGTCATCTGAAACTGATTTGATTACCCCCTACCTGTACTCAGTAGCCTAAACCACTAAGTTTAAAGTTCAGAACTTCATTAGGATCTAATATCCATCTCTTGTCCATCTCTGCATCACGTATTGTAGCACTCTTTCGGCCTAGAGAATAACTTTTACTATATTACAAAGAAAAATAGGAAGGAGAAGAAAATTTACGCTGGGCCACAATAAAAAGTATGAAATTCAGTAATAGGGAACCTTGAACGATCCAAAAAAGAATAATCTTTCTACAGTGTATGCATGTGTTCTAGTATTACGATTCTGCCGGTTCGATTCCTACTCAAAAGTTGTGGATGATGCGTTTTATCAAAAAAAAAAAAAAAAAAGAATCAACAAACTGAGAAGAATTCTGAATTAAAGAATAAGTCCTGAGATTGTACTTTTTAGTTAAGAGTAGAAGCCAATAACAATTAAGGTTTTATGCATTCGCAGAAAGGTCTGAGCCTGACAGCAAGTGTTTCACTGGTATAAATACTGGCTTGTCTTTTAACATTCAACGCACAACGTGTATCAGTTATGACGTCTTTATTCTGTTGGCTGTTAAGCCTAATTTTTGGGATGGGGTGGTATTTATGTGTCAAACATATCGGAAGGCTAATATTTAAAGCGATTCTCAACCATAGAAGGGACTGAGCTTAACTAGGTTTTGAGTTATTAGCGTGAAGTTTTGGGGTATACCTTGAACATTCAGCGTATAGCACTTATAACAGTGTGGTTTTGTTGCTTGTGGAGTTTTTTTTTTGGGGGGGTTAGACTGGTGTCAGATAAGTCCGAAGGATGTGGCGTCACGTCTCTAAATTAGTTGCTGACGGACAACAACTAGATTTAAAAAAGTTTATCGAAGCTCATTATTTCCTAAACGAATTAATTCTTATTTCGTTTACTCTAAAATCTAGGTATTAGATAGAAACTTAATCAGCAAATGCTAGATATTTATATTACAAGTTTCAATAGGATAATGAGCCCTCATTGTTTCAATTACTTGTAAGTGAAATTGCTGGCTGAAAACACAGTTCAGTTGCCTTCTGTAATTGATTACATGAGAGCTTTCTGAGACGTCTATATAACTTTTTATGTCAATAACACAAGTGGCCAAATGACAATTTTTGCAATTTTTCTGGCAACGTTGCCCCACCGAATTGCCAACCACCGGACTGAGAATGTGACACACAACTAAAATCTAAAACCCACAGCCCACAGCCCATAAGTGCACTGTGTGTACTCGTATTTGCCCACCACCGATGCAATTCAAATGAATATATGTAAATTCTAATAAATGTCAGTATGTTCATTCATCTGGTTAGCAAGTAAATGGTGTATGAAATTGACTGAACAAGTGTTTGGGCGAGTGGTGTCAGCCTATTCAAAGAAACGCTTGTACCTCTCGCACACAAATTGTTTACTGCACACGAGTACATGTGTATTTAGCAGAGTATTTAGAATAATTTTCCGGTTTTTCTCTCAATTCTGTTTGTGCTTTTCCTTAAAAGATATTTTATTCTGTTTTTAAAGTTCGACATTTATGGATTAGATTCAATTTAGCTGAAAGCTTTTGTTGTTATTTCCTTTTGTACACATTTAAATATATTAAGTACTGCATATATTTACGATTTATTAAGAAAGCAGTGTTTTGTAAATGAAGTAAGAAAGGGAAGGATTCCCTGGGCTGGTTTAGATTGAAACTTGTTAGGAAATCAGATTTATTTGCGTCTTAAATATTCAATTCATATGTCTTTTATAAGTTATTCCGTGTTCATGGAGTCAATGCAGTGCTTTAAACAATTGCCGTCTTTTTTCCACACACATGTGTTCAGTGAATTGGTCACACTTTCATTCGACATACGCCTTCACTTTCCATAATATTTTCGGATTTTTATGGTAGCAATTTTATTTATCCATTTCCTAGATTTTTACAAAATATTTCCAAGGAAATTTTGATTTAATTGTTGATTGTAAACTGCTTATATTTTTATTCCTGGAAATTTTGCATCTGTTTTTTCCCCTGAATATTCAAAAAACAATAGTCTTAGTCGTTTTAAGTGCTGCCATTTTGCACATTTTCAATTTGTATACAAATCTTATTGAATAAATTAAATTGTAAAAAGTTGTGTAAAATTAATTTAAACATTAAAGCTCAAGTGTATAGACATTTCCTTGGTGACTATTGAGAGAAAACACATGTTTGGAATTGAAATAGATTCTTTAAACAAATAAATACGAGTACATAAATTAAACATGTGATATAAATATGTTAAAGTAGTTGTGAAGAAGATGAGGAGTTGATTGTTGATTGTGTGCAAACTTAAAGCCTCTGGTGATGGTCTGTAGCCTCTTCTCTGGTTGTACTTTTGGAAGTCGGCGTTAGCGGTAACAAAAGCTGTTGCTTTTCAACTTTTGTGTGAAGAATGGTGCCATCCAAATACGATAACATAAAATAGTTTTGAGCAGCAAAAAGGGAAACCAGGTAACAACGTCCCTAACTCCAACTCACAACAACCTAGCGACTTAAAAACATGTTACTCTGATCCTGGTTCCAGATTACAAGGAGCATAAAGGAAACGAAATGCCAAACATTTACGCCAAAACAGAGACTGGCCGCCTTTACACTGCATCCACCTTCATCTTTTGGTTTCAACAGTAGGTTCATTAAAGGATCAATAGACAATAGGCGAACAACCATCAGTTGGTGGGGAAATACTAAAACGATATTAATGGTGTTCTACGTTCCAAACAATGTTTGAGCGTTAATGCCGAGAGGGTGGAAATCACGCTAAAACTGGATAGGAAAAACCTATGAGAGCTGTGGGGAGTCCTTACCGTATATAAACCCTTTTACACCTACACAAAATGAGCACAATCAACACACACACACACAAACAATCGCCGATTCTGTAGGGAAAAGGAGGAGTCAATGTAATCATCAACTGCATGACACAGAGACTCAGGCGATACAGGCTGCTGCAGCCTTATTTGCTGGGTTTGACAGGATTTGCTAACTGGTTCGGTTACTTGAGGTATCAAAACCTTGATGTATCAACGATGGTTGCAGTGCCAAGGTCCGTTGTGGACCAGATCCCCACCCATTATGCATTCAAGTCTAACTCAAATTTAAGTTAAGTTTTTGATCCCCGTTAGAAATATAAACTAAATTCCTTGTCTTCAAAAACAATCCCATAACATTTAAGGCTTCCAAGCTGACGATGCTGCTGTTGCTGCTGCCCGACTGAAGAATGACTTTTGTATTGATGCATTGTGAACACTCGAATACCACTTTAATTTGGTTGTGTTGGCAAACTACATTGAATTAAGTTTGCAAGCAGATAAAAAAATAAATGCAAACCAATTGATATTTCATATTATTTCATTTTCATTTAGTCACTCAATTGTATTCAATATTATCGCTGTGTTGCCATATGCCATGTCACAAACACTCTCACACACTCCCACACGCCCGAACAAACAACAAAAACTCATTATTATTGAAAGTAGCAAAAAAGGAAAGTGTTGTTGATTTTCATGACGCATAATTATGGCGAAAATCTTTATTGAATTGTTATTGATTTAACAGCCATAACTGTTCACAATATGTGTACTAACATTTGAATAAGAGGTGTTCGCATTGCAGCAAAAAAACAAAAACGTGACATTCAGCCGTGACTGTGTTTGTGCTGAAAAAGAGAAGATTTTCAGGAAATCATAATTAATTACTGTCATGTAAGTAAGTAATACTTGAAGAGTTTTAATAAACAGCGACAGGACAACACGAACGTGACAAATTTAAAATCCATTTGCAGTCAGATAACGGGATATAATATATAAGATCTTACATTCAAACAAGTACATACACACATACATATATTGTACATATTTGTTGTTTTGCCAACACAACTGCATGTTTCCACCAGCCATTATGTAATTGCATTTTATCTGCCAAAAATCTGTCACAAAAGTATAATTAAATAAGTACATACATACATACATGCATACACATATTTTATTTAAAACATTGTTTTTATTAATCTCTCAAAAACAATCAATATTGTACTATTCCTTGACATGTGTATTAGTTTTAAATTTGTCATTCCATTTTATATGGGCAAATTATACATTTAGCCCTTTTATCGTTTGCCGTCGACGATTGCTAAAACCAAAACAAAACAAAACAGAACAGAACAGGACAAAACAGAACAGAACAGAACTAAACATGCAAACATTTATTGCACTCTTCCTCTTCTACTTCATTTATCACTTAGGTTTGGTGCTTTTGTTTAATATTCTTCTATTTATAAGCTTCATACACATACATACAAACATACATACATATACACATACATACATACATACATAGATATGAAGAAAACAACGATGGAACAACATGTTGGGTTTAAGTGATAAAGTGTGTAAGTGTATGTTTATCAGGGTATCAAGGATGTGACTGTTGAAGTATGGCGTTCGAGTGTGTGTTTGTACAATAATTGCGTGCATATCAAACTTTTCATTTAAATGTCTATTACAGTCAGAACTCTACAAACTACACCCCCACTTACATAAGTATTTGTTATAAATTTGCTTTAACATTTATTTCAATAAAAATTCAATAATAATTTGTCGTTCTGGCATTAAAATTCAGATTTATGTACATATGTATGTGCCTGGCGCAAACAAAAGCAAATAATTTATATACTGCCTTAATTTATATTATTTAGCCTTTAATAAAATACTTAGTTTGTAAGATTGTAAAACGTTGAAAGAAAGTTATGACGCTTATGAAATTTTTATTTAAAAAAGAAGAAGAAGAAAAAAACGTAATTAATTTTTGTTTAAAATAATTTTTCATTTAGTTTATCTCATAAGAATTGAAAGCTCAACATAAATTATATTACTCAAGTATATACAATTACTTTAGAGTTTACTCCATCCTTTGGCTTCAAAAGAAGTCTCCTTAAAGGAGAAATAACGAAATACTTAAACAATCATCGGGGGAAAGATCAAAATGATACTGATGGTATTGTACATTAAAAAAAGTTTCGGATCTTTGATGCCAGCAGGAGGGAATTCGTGGTAAAACTCGAAAGCCTAAGAATTCGGTTGGAGGAACTCACAGGCTATTGTGGCTCTTATTAACACTTATACAGAATAGGCATATCCAACACCGACAGTTGGCACTATTATTCATTCTTGCTGTTATCCATTCTTGCTGAAATTAAAATCTTTTCACAAACTTTTCATTTTATAAGATTTGGCAAAAAGGATATTTTGCTTTGAGAGTTAATTACAATGTTTTATTAGGGCTTGAGCGGCGATACGATTGTCCAGCTCTATTACAAAAATAGACGCCTGAGCAATCATCACTTATAATTAGTAAAATATTAAAAGAAAATTAAGCTAAAAAAGTAACTATATAATGCAGGTGCTTTAAAACATAGTGACTGTGAAGTGGCATCCACTGCTTTCCCACTTTAACAGTTGCCATTTTGTGTAATAAAACCAACTGCTTCTGAGTCCTTTTAAATGTTGGTTTTTAATGTGCTTAACGTTAAAACCTCTGTGCCACAAGCAAATGCTGTGTGTGCCCAGGGTGTGCACTAAAAGTATCCTGAATTGTTCCTTTTGTAATGGTGAATATTATAAATGATGGTTAATAAACATTATAACTGTGTATGTATGTATGTGTTACTTTAATGTTTAATAAAACTTAAAGATAAATGAAAAAAATAAAACGTTATATATGAGCAAAAGAAATTTCAGTATTCAGGAACCCCAACTGCCTGGCCCTAAATAAGGCTGCAGATAACTCTTTGTATTGAGTTTTATTTGATGAAAATCTTCAGTTTAATTCTCGCAATAAAAAGAGAATAAAAACTAAATATTTCGTGTATGACAAAAGGAAGGAATTCCTAATAATTGTGACCCACTCGATTTCATGTATACCCTGTAGGTACCTCTCACAAACCCCAACTTCAAACACGCTGTTTCGCTTTTAATTTAACTAGACGCTCGAACGTCAATATTCTCTGGCATTTTCACAGACCAAAAAACTGATTAGGGGTCTATTTATGACATTTATTTTGGCCAGTCCTGGTTTTTGTCTCATTAAGGAATTCGGATTAGCTGAGTAAGTTTGCTTTCAATTATTCTCAAAATATTGGCGAGCATGTGAACCTGCGACATGATGGGCCAGGGCTAAGTTCGCTTTGGCCGTGTTTTAACAGCAACAAAAATGTCACACAAAAAGTCTAACGATTTTGAGCCATTGCTTGAAGATGGTGACCTCATCCTCAAATCGCTTGCACAGATTGTTCAATGTGACATTAGTTCTATATGACTCGATAAAAGCCTGATGATAAAAGCTGGTAATTATCCCCCTTTAGTGCTGGCTTTTCAGGGTGAAGGGCTAAACTACGCCGTTCTCAAAGAAACATGATTAATGACGAATGGAGTGCTCTTGCATTTTCTGTTCCCGTATCCATTTACTCAGAAGTAAATCCCAGTGCTGAATACGATTTTGTAATTTAGAACCAGTTTCCAACTACTCCAGAGCCCATTACGTGGAAGCACCTTAATGTCTATAGCGGGTTACCTTAAACTTGTGGGCGAGTTGAACTTAAGTCAGGACGTACAATTTACCAAGTTTTTTGCCTGTTCAAGACTGTGTTCTTGTGAGTGACGGGAAATCAATTCTTTCGTGTTCTCCTGCACAAATGTTTGTTGCAAAAAAAAATGAGCTGTTCTCGTTTAACAATCTCTGGCCCAATAACTATTGCTTTGCGAATTCCTTTACTGCACCACATTCAATTAATTTATTAACTGATTTAGCTAATTTTGTTATTGAAAAGGAGAAAAGAAAGTCTGTGAACATACTTTTCTTTGACTCCGAAAAAATTTCTCTAAGGAGCAAAATAGATTGGTCGATTGCCTCAAAAAACCTTAAGCCACAAAAACACTCCCTTATGAATACCACCCTGAACCTACACAAGGTATTACAAGACATACGTTGCTCTCAAACTATTTGTTTCCGTTGAATGAATTAAATGAAACCACTTTCTTTGCTAAAAGCCCAGAAAACAGCAAAACTTAATTTAACTTTTTGCCTTGAAAAGGTTCCTTAACACTTACAGTAATTTGTTTCCTCTTTATCAAAACTAAAGCAAAATATTTTAACCACTTTTGAGGTTATTTCATTCCCGCAGAAAAGTTTTATGCAAGTTTTTGTCACTTTTCACACGCCACAGAAAACAATTATGAGCCAAACATTTTTATTGCATTTAAGTAACAATAGTTCAGTTTATTGCAAACGAAAACGAAAAAAAAACGAACGGAAACAAATACTTTTTGTTTTGCGTACGAAAAACATACGGAAAATTTTCCAAAAGTTCTAGCAGAAATATTAGATTGAAAAACTTGGGAAATATAATTAAAAAATTTGTTTGCCAAAAAACAAAGTAATAAAATGCAAAACAAAACTTTGAGTTAATGATAATAAAAGAAATAATAAATGTTGTATATATGGCAAACAGGATATTAAAATGAATAGCATGCTTTTGGGGGTATAGAAGAAAAAAGCATATTTTTAGGAGAAATCCAAAGAAAACAAAATTGAATTAAACTGATGTTTGTAATTAAAGCAACATTTATGGCTGGTATGATGCTGATATAATATAATTAAACTTTTTTTTTTAAACGTGATGTCGAACTTTAACGTTTGTTGGCATTTTGCACATTAGAAAATATATTAAGTTTGATCTTAATGGTTGGAATTGTTATGAGTTGGAAGTCCTTAACATTAAGGGATATCTGAACTTGGTTTGTCCTTCAAAACAAAGGCAAACGCAAGCGTTCGATATCATGGGACAGTTTGAAACTGAAATGCTTGAAACAATCTTATTTGCTGTTTAATATGCGGCAAATTGGTACTGGTGTAAAAACTTATAGTATCCCTGATTTTAAACTGAGACTTTTAACAAAGTACTTAATATCTATAAGAAATATATTTATCCTTTATTTTTTTGCTCAGCATCTTAAATATAGAAAACACTTGTTGCTGTAGACAACAACTTTCCACACTTCTAATGAATTTTCTTTTTCTAAATTCATACATTCTGTTTTTTCAACGTCTAAAAGTTTATCTCACATAAAATAAAGGAATTTTCTTACACTTGAATCTGTCTAAAAGATGCTATAAAATAATCAACTGACACAGGATGAGTGTTTTATTGTAAAAAAATATACAGGCAGACGTACACGGAGGAAATAGATTGCAATAACAGACTGACATTTGGCCTTAAGAAGTTCTCACAGTGGCACCAATGTTATTGGAAATGTTGCGCAATGCAATATTATTTAATTTTTATATACTCGTACAAGTCATAAACAATTAATTCAATACATACCGCCGCCACCCTGAAGCCAAATTCCTCTGTTGTTGTCTGGAATGAGAGAAAGAAAAAAGGTAGAGAATAGAAATTTAACTATTATGTTTGGGAATTAAGGGGATTACGAAACAAATCAATAACAAAACTAAAAATGAGCTTAACTTAAAAAACAAGAAAAAGATTCAGGAGCTGTATTTATTTGTTTTTGTTGGCAGTAAATGTGCCTGTGGCCACACAGGATATGATTTATATTTAAGCCTTTTTTTTCGTCTTCTTTGCTTGCATTGAAATGAAAATGCGTAATTTATCTAAAATGGCATGTAATAAGAATTTAAATGAAACGAAGACCCATCGTATTTAAGGAAAAAGTAACAAAAGTTCAAGCCAGAAGAACAAATTTCAAGCCTTGATATCGGCTAGCCAGCATTTCAGCAGCATGTCAGATTTTAAGTGATAGTTGATATATTATGTTTTTTTTTTTGAAGATGCCAGGAAACGTTTTGCTTGCTTATAATTCTTCCAAAAAGAATTAAATTTGACTTTTTACCAAATTTACTTTTGTCAATAGAAGAGCTTTTGTGTTTTGCATATATCCTGGTTTTTGAAAAAAACAACTCTTGTGCTGCAAAATATATAAAATAAAAATATAATAATATTAAGTACTGCGTTTATCAGATGGGAACAAATTTCTAGCTAAATTAAATTAAATTAATCGATGCAAAGATATTCTTAAGTTTTAGGAAGACTTTTGTCCATAAAAAAAAAGTATATTTAATCAGAAAGGACGAAAAACTGTTTCTTGTACTACATTCTTTGAGTAAACTATATCCTTCGCTTCAGTTGATACAAAGATATATCTGACTTATGCGTTTATTCTGTGGTTTCTTTGTTACAATTTTAATTATAACAAATTTTTTTAGTAAATAAAAACTAAATAAATAAATCTTTTTATTTTTTGATTAAAGTTTCATCTCCAATAAACACCGAAAAACTTCATACACTGACATCTCTGTACTAAAATTTCGTTTAATATTCCCCAGGATATGACCAGCTTTCATATATATTTTAGATGAAAAATTTAATTTTTTCTTAAAATTCGGCTCTATAGTTGCTAACAATTTAAAATATAAGAAACCGCATGTAGTATTGAACTTATTCTTTAACAAAGAGGAGGGATATGATGATCTGCCATATATCCTTTATTTAAGTTATCAAACCACTTGTACGTATGCTTTTCTCTTTATTCCAATAATAAAGTTATTGCTTTGATTTCGCGCCAGTAGCAGTGAATGGCTGTTACATATTTGTGTAATGAAGTCCTTTGTATGGCTGTCCATTTGTTCTTCATTCGCAGTAAGGAAACGATTATTTTCTACATGTCCTTTATTTTAAAAATTACTTAAATTTTTATTTCTAGCCAAAATTGATAACTCTTTCAGATAACAAACCCTCTGCATATCAGACGATTTTTCCGGTAATCAGAGCTAAATTGAAAATATTTTCTATACATCCTGAATTTTAAAATTTAAATTTTTAATCAATTTTTATTTAAAAGGGCCCCTAAAATTGTTAACTATTTCAGAACTCAAATCCGCTTTATGTCGGACCACTTTTTCTTTAATCACCGCAGGAATATAATTATCGTCTGTATATCCTTTGATTTTTTATAAATAATTTGTTTTTATAGTTTTGGCTGATGCAAACTGGCAACTATTTAAAATATCATACTTAAAACATATCCCTATTTTTCTTTACCCCGCGCAAGGATATGATTATCTAACCCTATATCCTTTATTTTAAAAACTATAGTTTTAGTTTAGTTTTGTTTCAAACTTTCACAAAGCTGTTAAATATGTAAGATTTTATGTATTTCTCTTTAATCGGAGCAAGGATTTTGTTTTGGCCAGGTCTCCTTTATATCAAAAGTTATATTTATTGTTCAACTTCTGATTGAAAACAGCAGGGTGTGAAATGTTATTCCCTTAACGTCACTTTGACTGGAACAAGTATACAATTTTCTCTCAAATATTCATTACAGAAAACTAAAATTATTTGTTCAGTTTAAGATCAAAAATTGCCAAAACTGGTATATATTTAAGATATGAAGTCGTTTATTCTGCTGCCAAACTTTACTTTTATCAGATTAAGTATACGATTATCTCTCATATGTCCTTTATTTCTAGTTCAAGTGTTTGGTTACATTTTTTTTAAGAGAAGCCAAATAGCTGATAACCGTCAACCAATTTGCATTTCAGTCTGAGCAAAAATGCTTCTTCCTTTTGCTTTTATTGTCAATTTAGTTCTTGTGTACCAAAAACTTGAACCTGCGGGATGAGCTTTTCATATATGGCCAGTGTAAACTTTAAACATCGAATAATGCTCGTAGTTCCTATTCGAGTACATATAATTTTTCACCAAAGTAAAAATAAAGAATTGAACTTTTCAAATAAATTTAAAACATTATTGCCTTTTGTTTTGTAAAAGGATCAAAATATAATTTTGTCTCATTAAGATTCCAACAATGCAATTAAATTCATCAATGCAATTCGAATACAATGCAATACATGTGGCCCAGGGCATCATCAGCATCACCATGCACGTCATCAGACAACAATTCCGCCATACATGCATGGAATAGATTTCAATTTTTAAATGCATTCCACTAAATGCACTCATGTTTACATTCATACAGGCAAAGGATACGTATATTTATATATTTGCAATGTTTTTGTTTTCTTTATTTTTGTTGCCATGATTTTATTGATTCACTAACAATTGGCAAATTTTAACCCTTTTCTATCTCCCGACTGACTATTGTATCCGTTTTGTGCTATTGTTATTTTTGTTTTTCACTGACAGATTTGTTTCCATTTCGATTTTGAAAAATTGTATGTCTGTATTGTTTTCTGTTGTCGATGAAAACTTTGCTGGCATAAATACTTGTGTTTTTTCGCACAACAATTTGGCGCATTTGCAACAATTTTCTTTACAATGTAATGCAGTTTCCATTGTCATTATTCGTGTCTGATTTTCATCCAAACCGCAAATAGCATCATTATATCGGGCATTTGGAAGTACAACGTATAAGGATCAAAGAGTCGCAAGCGGCTTTTGTATTTCAAACTTCTATAATTCGGCAAGTAAAAGATGATATTATTTGTTTATTTTAAATAGAAGTTTTAAGAAGTCGAAAAAGATTTATCTTTGAGTACTAACAAGTTGAACCGAATGCAGATGCTACGATTTTTTTGCAAAGCAAGCAAATTGCTGAATATTTTTTTTCACCAGCAAAATATTTTCATTTTACTGAAAAAAAATTATAAAATATTTATAACGACTTTGTTTTGTTCAAAATTCTGTCAAAAATTTACTTTGTGCAAAAAAGGATATATGACGACACATCCGATAACGGACTCAGGCTGCTAGATTTTGTGACGGGACGAAATCTCACTGTAGCAAGCACGCGATTCCCTCACCTCAACATTCACAAAGGGACCTGGCGGTCCCCTGATCAATCAACCGTCAATCAAATTGATCACATTGCGATCGACGGCAGACACTCCTCCACTATTCTTGATGTCCGAACCTTCCGAGGAGCCAACATTGACTCCGATCACTTCCTTGTTGTAGCCAAGGTAAGATCACGGATATCAGTAGCAAACCGGAGTAGAGCACGACCACAACAGTTTGACGTCGCAAAGCTACAATCGCAATCGACCGCTGGGAAATTTGCCGATCTAGTCTCCCTTAAGCTCTCAGAGAGTCCAGCCCTGCCAGGCGAAACAACCGATGAGGAATGGAACCGTTGCCAAAATGCCATCAGAGATGCTGCCTCTGATGTATTGGGTTTTAAAATGCCACCCGGAAAAAACCCATGGTTTGACGACGAGTGCAGGCAGGCACATTCAGCGAAGCTAGCAGCGTATAAGGCGACGTTGGAGAGAAGGACGAGAGCAGCTCGTGAGCTCTACGAACGGAAGAGAAGGGAAGAACACCGGCTTCTCAAAAAGAAGAAGAAAGAGTACGAGAAGCGCGCGATCGAGGAACTGGAGAGGTGTTACGGCAGGAATAATATCCGAAAGTTTTACCAACGGGTAAAACAACTATCCAATGGATATAAGCTTCGGACAGAAGCCTGTTGTGACGAAGAGGGTCAAATCGTAGTAGAGCCGCAATCGATGCTGAGAATCTGGAAGGATCACTTCTGCAGACAGTTTAACGGCGAACAAAACACCGATTCCATCGCCAGGCAGAATATTCCACTACAGATAACGGACGATGATGGTAGAGAATTCCGTCCCCCCGACCTGAATGAAGTCAAGATAGCAATATCGAGATTGAAATCAAACAAAGCTGCAGGAGCGGACGCACTGTCCGCGGAACTATTTAAGGCAGCCGGAGATGACCTGGTTGGGCGCATGCACCAGCTCATCTGTAAGATATGGTCGGAGGAAAGCATGCCCGACGAGTGGAATCTCAGCATCGTTTGCCCGATCCACAAAAAAGGAGACCCCTTCAACTGCGCCAACTACCGAGGAATAAGTCTCCTGAACATCGCCTACAAGATCTTCTCTGCCGTTTTGTGTGAGCGCCTGAAACCATTCGTGAACAGTCTGATAGGTCCTTATCAGTGTGGTTTCAGGCCGGGGAAGTCCACCACTGACCAAATTTTCACAGTACGGCAGCTCCTGGAAAAGACCCAAGAGATGCAAATCGACACCCACCATTTATTCGTCGATTTTAAGGCCGCATATGACAGTGTATATAGGGACGAGCTATACGAAGCCATGTCTAGTTTTGACATTCCTACTAAACTCGTCAGGCTGTGTAGGATGACAATGGAGAACTCTCGCTGCTCCATCAAGGTCGGTGACGAATTCACCGAGACCTTCAATGCCAGAAGAGGATTTAGACAAGGCGACGCACTGTCATGTGACTTTTTTAACATAATTCTTGAGAAGATCGTGCAAAACTCACACGCCAACAACAGAGGCACGGCCTTCCAAAAGTCCGTGCAACTGCTAGCATACGCTGACGACATTGACGTGATTGGTCGAACACAGCGAGCCGTCACTGAAGCGTTTGCTGGTATTTCAACGGAGGCGGCCAAAATGGGTCTAGCGGTGAACGAGGGCAAAACGAAGTATATGCTGTCATCAAAAAAGGACGCGCAACACCGACGACTGGGCCAGAACATCACCATAGGCAGCTATAACTTCGAGGTAGGGAAGGACTTCGTCTACCTTGGCTCCCAAGTCAACAGTATGAACAACATCAGTACCGAGATCAAACGCAGAACACCTCTTGCCAATCGCTGTTTCTTTGGGCTCAAGAAGCAATTGAGTAGTAAGGCCCTTTCTCGAAAAACCAAGCTGACACTATATACCACTTTGATAATCCCTGTACTTCTCTATGGCGCAGAAGCATGGACGGTGTCGAAGGCGGATGAGGAAGTCCTTGGTATTTTCGAGAGAAAAGTTCTGCTTTCAATCTTTCCGAACCTGTGGGACAACGCATTAGAGGACGCCCACGAAACCGATGACGCACACAAGTGGAGAGGGACCTCAACCAACTTGGTGTGCACAATTGGAGAACGCTGGCTAAAGACCGTGTCAGCTGGAAAACTTTGTTGGTTGAGGCCCAGGTTCACCACGGACTGTAGCGCCAAAAGAAGAAGAAGCAGAAGAAGGGGGACAAACGTATTATTATGCCAACGGAGTTGAAGTTCAGCCCAATGTTAAAGTTTACGATTATGTAAATAGTTACCAAGTTTTTCCACTTTCCAATCAAAGCCTTTGCCGATATTGAATTTTTTTTAGTGAGATTAAAATTTATTTTTTCACCGATTAAAGTAAAATTTGCTATTGCGTTAAAGATTCTTAATTCAAAAATATTTATTAGTTAATGCTGGCAAATAAATTTTATATCTGAAAAAAAGGATATATGGCAGCTGGGCAGGTATTTGCTCCGATTGAGCCGAAGCTTGGTGCAAAGCTGATTAGTAGTATTTCACAAGTAGTTACCAGCTATTTGTCTTATTGCCATAACAATTTAGGCTAAAACTTGGTTTTGGAGATAAAGGATATATGGCGAAGAGGCATAATCTTGCAACGATCGAAGTGAAATCTGGCACAGAGTTAAGGGAGTTTAATTTAAAACTTGTTGGCTGGTTTTTAACATTTTCAATTGAGTTTCTGAAGTTAAAGCATATTCGCCTCGCTGCCATCATAATTCACTATATCAGTATAACTATTTTTGTTTACATATTTTGTATATTTATATTTAAGTAAAACTATTTTATTTATTATGTCGGGTCTTATAAAAAACTTGCCTCCACGTTATTTTTATATGACCTGCAGCAAGTTCCCTGTTCAAGCCACCGTCATGTCTTTTAAATAATGTAACACTTTTGTTGCAATGTGCTGCGGTTTGGAGTTGCAAAAGCTTCGTTCATAATTACATTAAATATTTATAGACAAAATTTTAATTGATATTGCAACCACAACAAAACATGAATAGCAAATGAATTGAAATATGAAAAAAGAACATTTCCATTAGTACAAAAACAGCAAACAATTCCGGTTAATTAAGTCAACCTAAATGCGAGTAAAAACTGATGTTCCGTTTTTTAGCAAAGAAGTTAATTTAGAAAAAATGTTTTGTTAATAGCAAAAACAAGCCATGTAGTCGGCAGGGAATAGGGAGGCCTACAAAATTGTCATAATCAGTCATTTAAAAGGGTGTCTTTGTTTCGTTTTATGGGATAAAAATATAAAAATAAATAGAAGAATACTTTTCCAAAGACGAAAATCTAAAAGCCCTGAGGAGTCGTTACAAAAACATATTTATCGCCAAGACATATCAATTCATTTCTGAAATAAAACCCAGCTATATAATTTGCAAGAATATGCTTGGCTTCCCATATATCCTTGATCCTTGAACACCACAAATATTGACATAAACATTGATTGCTTTAACATCGCAACTTATAGGAATCGGTGCAAGCATATCGTTAACAAAATTTATATTTCGTTAATCTGTTTGTTTTAAACCGGCAAAAGGATGTTCCAAGTTGTCATAGATCCTTTATTTATTTTTAAACTTTAACAGACTTATGATCCATTATGGTTACCATTTGTGTTAACAAGACATTCCAATCACTCGTGATATTTTACATTAATCGCTGTAAGGACAAGGTTTCCCTCCATATATCCTTTTTTTAAATTTTAATGTAATAATTTTTACAAACACAGAAATGCTGGTAAAGCAAATAACTATGTCTACTGTTTGTATATTAAAAAAGCTAAGCGTAGTTTCTTTCCAAATAATTGGAAGAAATGCTTTGATGATATTTAAACTTCTGGGTAAAAACTAAATTTTCTTAAAAATTTTTGGCTGGAACGCAACGAAATCCGCTAACTATTTGTATTATAGTAAACTTTAACTCTGTGGCGAATTTCACGCCAATTGGTTCAAGGATGTGGCCACTCGCCATATATCCTTTATTTGAAAAGAAAAATTTTTTCATCTGCAGTGTGACGGAATACTTTCACAGAACTTTAGTGAACGTTTTTTGGAAAACTAATCACTTTTTTCTGGTAATTTTGTATCTAGAACTGAAAATTTAGAGACTGTAATAACATAAAATTAAACTTTTTCGTTAACAGTCTTTTAGGGAACTTTATAAAATAGGTTAAGGATTAAAAATTAACTACATTTAATTTCTTCTTCTTACATTTCGCAAAATTTTGAGATATTAAAAAATTGTTGAAAATGTTCAGCAGGGCCATCTATGGGCAAAAATATAAAAACTAAAACTCCTTTCACTCCATATTTAATTCAGTCATTGTTCTGGTGAATATGTATTTATCTAACTTTAATTTTGCACAATTTTAGGTGTCCAAACCACTTTGGCACCCGGACAAACTTAAAATTGATTTTAAATTCAGTTCTAAAGAATCAGAACAATTCCTTGTTTAATTGATTTGAGCAGTGAATGAGATTTCTCTGTATTTTCTGCAGTATCATATTTATTTGCATTTTACAAACTCATGCTGTTAAAAACACATTTCAAGTTCCCATCATCATCATCAACTATCCCAGCGAAAACTTTCCAAAAATCCACTCCTTAGCGGACTTCAATTTCTACAGACCCACAGTTTTGCATTGCATTCAAATAATTTAACCAATAATCACATTTGGTTTTTCTGTATAATGCATGCAAAATGCATTTTGCAGCTGATTAATCAACAATTCATTGCATAATAAAATAGAAAACTTTATTGAAACATTATTTGATAAATGAAAACAAGCGGTTAAATAAATATTTAATTATAAACCAGCTTCTGTGTTAGAACATTTGATAAGTTCAAGGAATTTGCCGTGAAAGCAAATCATAGATTTTAAGTATTATTCAGAGCTTCCGTTTATTTAGACAAAATTTCAAAGCTAAAAAAACCAAGAGCTTGTCAATTTGCACAGTGGGCACTGGGAGATATTAGCTGAACGCTGAAAGCATGTTATTAACTAGGAACTGCAATAAACAGTAAGTTCCTCTAAGAATCATACATTTAAGGTTAACGTTTTTAAGGGATGTCCAGAAATGTTTTGGGAACTATTATTCTTGAATTTTCTTGCAGGACCAAGTTACCAGGACTGGTATTAACGAGGAACAGCTAAACAAACGTGATTAAGGCAAATCAAATTGTCCCTCACTCCACTAACACTTGCGCTTAACCACCTTCTTTACTATCCTTCCTTTTTTTTTAACAAATTCAAAATAAATCAAATTTAAATAGTTAAACAGTTCAATAGAAACATGACAAAAAACTTTTTAAGCAAACAACTCTTGCTGACACAGAACACGTTACACCATCACCACCACCACCACCACGGCCATCACTAGCACCAAAAATCCTCAAAATCACAACCGTAACTTGTGCATTAAATTTAAACAACTTTTTTTTATGGACACACCCATATTAAGAGGGTTTTCATTAAGGATTAGGTTTGAGTATTTAAAACAATTTGCGTAACTGGTTCTAATTGCAATAAATAAAATTTGTTCTAGATAAACGCAAATATGAAAAGAAACACTTTTTAACGCGTTCATCTCATTGTCTGCAAGTAGTAGTAGTCTTTGTGTGAGTTGCAAGTTCCATATTTGAATTTTTAAAAAGTAATTAATAAAGAGCAGTGACATAATCTTTAACCCTTAAGGGATAAAAGTGATCCCATGTTAAAGTGTTTTTTTTTTTGACACAAAAAAATTATTAATTTTAAGGCTCTTGGTAGTAATTAATCTTGAACTGAAAATCATTTTAAACAAATAGCCACCAACAAGTTAAATTTTGGCAATAACCAGAGTCGGCAGTAAATTTTTAAGCCTTGTTGTTATTCGAAAGGGTCTTAAAGGTCATCTGCTTTAGAATATCTTAACGCAATAAGGACCCAAGATACCTGCTAGGTATCTACGAATACACTGTAATTGATAATCGAAAGATCGGTTCGAAGTACAATAACCCCAAAGGCTATACTCATAATATACTGAACAAAAAACCAAAATTGAAAAGTATATGGAATTGTTATCACAAGCGAAAAGAAATTTTAGGTTATTTTTGGGCTCCTTGATACCCCGGTAAAACTGAATTAGTCACACCCAGCAATTGGTTGAGTTTTGTTCTTATCATTTAACTTAATTTAAAAGCTCTTCAAACAGTACAAACAGAAAACATTCAGGAGTTATTCTATTTTGAAGAACAGAATAAAAGGAAAATCAGAAAAGCACTCTCCTTAAGGTATCGATCCTTAATAATCTCTAAAGTCATGGAGTTGCGAAATAGCTCCTTGCTTTTATACATATATAAAGGAAAAAACCAACCATAAATTGAATAATTGCCTTCTTAATTTGTTCTTAAAAAACACTTTCACATTTATTCCGGCGTGCACCAAAACTTCAAATTGAGAGTAAGTTAATATTTAATCATCTAAAGCGTCAGGTTCGTTTAGGTCCCTGAAAGTACCTTTCCGAGTTTTAGTCTATTTTGAGGAATAGAATAGAAACGAATATCTGATCAAACTGAAACAACTTTATTTCTTTTTATGCCAGATATAATAAAGATTTTAGTCGCAACTCTCCTTTGCACCCCCCAAACCCTGAGAGGGTTAACAGTTTGTATACATTACGACTACATACAGTCCTGTTTTTGTTTTTTTTGGAACATTAAATCCCAGCTGTATTAAATAAATTAAATTAAATCAAGCACGTATGACAAATTGCTTAAAATGCTGAAAGACTTTGTTCCCTTTTTTCGACAAAGCTGCAAAGGAGCGTTCCTAAAAGTATGCAATAAATTTCCAATTAAATGAATTTTTCTCCTCTAGTTTTTTTCGTTGTGTGAGTTAAATGAATTAGAAACATTTTTGAGTATGTTTTGTAATATACGTTAAAAAACGGGTTGATTGCATCAAAAAGCCATTAAGACACAAATAAAAAAAATTATTTTATTGATGTGTAATAAAATGATATCAAAGACTCGTCTACAGTTAATTAGTAAAGGATAATGAAAGCAACAACAGCAAAAGGGATGACTTGAGTACAATAAATGGTATGGAGGAACAGAATAAAAAATAAACAAAATTGTGGACAGTGTAAAAGATCTTTAAGCAAAAGGTTTTATATTCTTGCCGTATCTTTACGGACAAATGAATTTTTAAGCCAGACATGTTTTCTGAGACACGTGGACAACTTTTTTCCATTCATTTAACAAGTCCGAAAAGTAACGCATTTAACTATGAATGTAAAAGAAGTTGACATTCCCATTTCAATGCATCTGATGCATTTGATTATATCCTTCAAAAGCGTTGTGTAAAAATGCCTTCAAATAATTCTTGAAACCAAAACCAATAATTAGTGAAAAATCATACTCAAGCTGACCTTCAACCATCCCTCACAAAACCCCATTCACACAAAATAAACAGATTTTTCGTAATATTTTCTTACCTTCAGCACGAACACCAAATGGGTATAAAATCTCAGGACAAAAAATATGTGAAAAAATGTCACACCGAACAATAGCATGTCCTTTCACTAATTTTAGATAAACTAACACGCACAGAAAAAATTGATATTTACAAAAAAAAAAAAACATAATTTTTTTAATACAAAAACAGCAACAAAAAGGTTTCTAAAAAAACATTGTGTCTTTTGTAATGTTAGCAAAGAAATTATTCTTCACAGAATAAAAAGCAGAATATGTCATAAACTGCGATGCGCAGTGGATTAAGGTCACCACTTTTATTATTACTAAAGAAAAAACTTGATGGCGTTATTGTTTTAGAATTTGGTATCAATGAAATTTCGCTGTATTTAAAAATATGGGACAGACACCTACCAAGGATCAGCCAAGCCTTGCAAGTAGCCAGAACAGTGTGCAGTTTCTTCTAATAACTGGCACTACAGTTATCAAGTTCCGGAACTCCGCTAGCATACGAGAATAATGCGTTGTTTTCTATGTTGCTGACTGCTCTCGAAGAAAATACAATCGAACGCTATCGAACGTTAAGGTTCAACTGTAATTTGAAGGGACAAGAACGATCTGCGCCTCTGAGTATGTCGCTATATATATATTTGAAGGACAAAACAGTACAAAAAATGCAAAAACCCGGCAGCACAAAATGACAGCAGCTGAAATGAGAGCAGGTAAATACTGGACATGTTGCTGCATTAGACATGACCAAGCAAGATTTGACATGATTGGCCATGACAGAAATGATGTATGTAAATATGAACTGAGGGGTCTGAAACGTGTAAATGTTTATCACTACTCAAATTTGAGACACTTTAAATGATTTCTGTTGCTGTTGCCAACAGAAATGAAAACTCTACACATTTATAAGTAAATATTTTTAATTCTTCCCTTCAATTATGTACGCACGAGTATTAAAGCTTCAAACATTTGCTTTTATTTTAGATTACAGAATCCATTAAAGCGTAATTTTTACCCATTTCGCACTCAATTTCCCTTTTTTTTAATTTTTGTTTCTTCTTTCTTTGTTTTTTTTTTTTTGCTTAAGAACGATTGTAATGCTTTTGGTGTTACTAAAAATAAAACAAGCGGCAAATAATAAATGTTTTTCTGTTTCCAAAATAAAATATTTTAAGGTGTGGTCTTTAGTGTTTCGTTGAATGAGTTTTGAAAAAGGTTTTCTGGCTCATTCCCAAAATTGTCGCTTCAGCACATGCCTCTTAACATTTTATAATTGCACTAATCATGTATCATTTGTGTGGTGGTTTTAGCCCTAAACCTCTAAAGGACCATAAATGTTGCAAAAAAAAAAGAAAACAATTAATTGGAAAAAAAATCTCGTTTAATCCCATTAATCAACACATTTTTAGTACAAAAATAACAAATAATTAGAATGGGCAAAAAGAAAAGCGTTTTCAGTCTTCTCATCAGTAAAGGACTACAAATAACCTCAACACTTAATTATATTGATCCTTTCACATTGTGTGTGTTTTTGTGTGTGTGTTTTTTGATGACGTGCTTTTGCTTTGTGGTAAGTGCGAAGCACGTTGTGGCAACTTCCAAGGGGCGATCAATGATGTTCTCCTTCGTGTCAAGTAGCGGAAATTTTTCTGAGTGTAAATATTGGAATTTGTTGAAAAGAGCTAAAACATTTAAAAAATTGCAACTTTATGCTGCCCCAATCAAGTGTTCACAAGGCGGGCAATTGCCCCAGGCGACAGAAAACCCATTAAAATACATTTTGGAATATTTTGCTGTATAAAAGTTATTTTGGGCGGCACCTTCACCGTACAGAATTATTAAGAATTTCTCTCCTTTTAAAATTTGATAATCTACTTTTTTGCTGCTTACAAATCTCGTATGTATCCTGCGCAAACTACTGGGCATTACAGCACACGATAGGGGAATCTATTGTACCCGTAGTAGTAAATGTCACTTTGAAAAAGTCTCTGTTTAAAACGCATGGCTGTTATTGTTGTAACTATTGTTTTAGAATTGTGATGACAACATTGTAATTGACAATGGTTGTTAAGGCGACAGGATGTTAATAAACGGAAATAGAAAATGCAAAATTTATTTCTATGACTAAGTCATTGTATACGTATTGTTGGCAAAAGCAAAACAAACAAAGAAAAAAACAGGAAAAGAATTTTTTAATCCGAGAGATTTAAACTGGAAATTTGAAGACTATTTAAATTGAGTTTGAAGAGTTGAGGGAGAAAAGAAAACAAAAAACTAGTTTATGGCCTTAAACAGCACAAGTCAATAAGTCAGATTAAGAAGCAAGAATTGTTTTTTGTTTTTTTTTTAATTAAAATTTAAAGCACTTTAAAGTAATGACCGCCCTTTTTGGTTCATTTAATTTAATCTTTGCCACAATGAACTAACAACAATGTCCTTAAGTAATTATGTTAAGCTTCAAATTAACAATTACACTCATTTTAATTTTAATCACATAATTTCTTTAACTTCAACAACAATTTTGAGGTCCTTGCACACATTCACATTCACATCCGCTGACCTTTCTTATCCTGCTGCTTAAAAAATTGCTCTCACGTATTTTATGTTTACTTTTTTACAGTTTTTAATTAAATTTCTCTTTTAAAATTCCCATCATACGTTGGCTAAAGCTTAATTTTACTATTATGAACTGTTTAAGGATTTCCACGGTATATTTTCTTCAACATGCACATATTTATTATAGTTTAATGGAGTAATAAAAACGGAACAGAAACGAATAAGAAAGAAAGGCAGGCAAATAGAATAAAACATTTAGTGGCCATTATTTTTCTTGAACGGAACAGGAATATATAAAAGAATGAAAGGCAACCAAACGAACTGTCATTAGGAGGATTTACAAAGAGCGACAACTTAAAGGGGGGGGGGGTGTAGTAAACGGCTTGACCTAAATTCCGTCTTCACTTCAACAAAGGCAAAGACTTTCTGCAAGACAGGACAACTTTAAAGTTAAAAATCAAACAAAACACACACACACACACACACACACACGCGGACATAATATGTATTGGAAGACCGGATGATAATAAATAAGAGAATGTACCAGAAAACAATGGAAAGAATTAGGAAAAGACGCAAAACAAGAACTCAAAATATGTACAAAACAGAACATATGAAACGAATCAAGAACAGGCACAAGACAAGAAACAAAATGGGAATGGATGAAAAGAAAATACAATAAAAAAATTGAAAAAAGAAACAGAATAATTGCAGTAAATTGGAAAAGTTTAGCAAACATGCAGGATTGCAAAAAAAGAAGAAGAAACAAAAGTAAAGATGATAAGAGAAATAAAAGAATCACAGGAATACAGAAATTAAAAAAAGGAAAGAAAACAAAGGAGTGTGGGAACAGAATAGAACAGATCACAACAGAAGGGAATAGCGCACAAGATCAGAACAGAATAGAACAGATCACAACAGAAGAGAATAGAGGACCAGATCAGAACAGAATAAAACAGATAACAACAGAAGAGAATAGAGGACCAGATCAGAACAGAATAGAAAATAGGAAATGAACAGAAGGGCATAGAGTACAAAGAATGTAACAGAATACAATTAAATAAAATTAAATAGAATTAAGCAAAATATTATAGAATAGAATAGAACAAAAGAGAATAGAATTAAAAAAATAAGAAAAAAAAAAATAGTGTAGAATTGAATAGACAAAAAATATAACAGCCTTAAAAGAATAGAACAAAAAAAAGAGAATAGAATAGAATTGAATAAAACAGAACACAAAAGAGTAGAATAAAATACAATAGAGTAGAAAAGAATAGAAAAAAGGAGAATAGAAGAAAATAAAGAAGAGAAAAGAACGGAGAACGGAAAAGAAAAGTAGAGAAAATTAGTGGAGAAAAGGGGAGAACAAGAGAGATGAGAAAAAGTGAAAAGAAAATAAAAGATATGATAAGAGAAGAAAAGAAAAGAAAAGAAGAGAAAAGGTAAGAGAAGAAGAGACAAGAAAAGGAAGAAAGAAAAGAAGAACGAATTAAATACAACGAATAAAATATGTTACAAAATAATAATAATAATATGCACCTAAAACGAAACGAAAAGAAGAGGGGGAAGGAAGCACAGCTATAGACGATAAAAAATTAGAAGGGTTGAGAAAAAAAGAGAAAACCAATAAGTTTTAAACAGACGAGAGTTGCATCTAAGAAACAAAAATGAAAAGCTTTTTTTAGTGTTACTCTTATCATAACCTAAAAGTTTGTCTTACTTGCATAAAACCAGCTTCCAACTTCCAACCACGGAATTATAAACACCAATAATTTAGATTAATTTAAATGCTTGCAAGCCAGATAATTTAAAAAAACGAAACCCTAAAATTGTTTACTAACCCACCAGCCTAAAGCATTAAGATATTACTAGTGTTAAATAGTGTAATTCGTCAAAATATTCTCACAAATTATGAGCGGTTTGGGACCGGCAGCTTGCTGGCTCGCCCACAAACGTATCGAATCATGGTCACGTATGGCTAAAGAACGTGTCGGTGCCGTACGTAAAGTAACTATAGATCGCAATTCAGAAGACTTGCCAACGACTTCGAATAGCACGAATAGTGCAGCCGCCACAACAGCGGGATCAACAGCTTCAACACAAACACCGCCGCTATCACAGCCCATGACACCGCCGCCATCGGCATCATCAATAACTTCGAATACCAGCGGCATAGGAAGTGTAACGGACAGTTGTGATTTGCATACAGATTCAGAACAGGTGAAGTACCCACAGGATAAAAGATGATTTTTTAAAGAAATCATAAGGACAAATTATATATGTATTTATTGTGCATTAATTTGATTTTTGTCACTTCATACAACAACAAAAATGTTTGTATTTTGTATCGTTTTAGGAGGTTAATTTTACTAGAGAGTCCCAAGCCATACAACCTCAGCCGAATCATGGTTCTGCACACACTGTTAATGCGGATGTTTTGAGAGGATCGGCCGATGTTTTGCACAGTCCTTTGCATTTGCATCACCAGTCTAGATCCTTTCCACCGAGACTGCAAAGAACGCCTTCAATATCAAGCCAGTCCAGCATAGATAGCGCACCATCAAGGCAATCAGTAAGCTTCAAATTGAATACAACATTTCAATTTCTATTTCATTACATTCGTTTGTTTGTTTGTTTTGCTATTACAGTGCCACCGTGGCTCCTCGCCACAAATACGTACCTTTGGCCCTGACGGCCGCAGTTCTCTGCCCACCGAATCGGTGTTCCCCTATTATGTAATTGCTGGACAAATGAGACATATTTTGTGAATTGCCTAATTAAACGGTTCTTATATATCTCTTCCCCAGTTGTCACGCACGCCCAGTCCCATGCGCACTATATCTCTGGACGCCCGCAGTGCCAGCCAAATTGCTGCCGAAGTAGCCGATTTGCGTACCTCAAGTCCATCGCAAAACAGTTTAGCTTCACTGTCTAGCGTCTCCAATGCTCCGCCGTCGCCTCACTCACCACACTCCTCCAAACATGCTAATAGATGTATTTCACCTCTCCTCATACCAACAAGAATACAATCTAATATGGATCCCGCTATGGGGCCAGCTTCGCCACTGGGTGCCATACAACCAGATCTGTACAGGGGACCGGATGGTCCCATTTATTTAAATGCTCCCGAAAATAGTCCAGCTTTGGGTCGTTTGCATTTACGAGTGAAATACGACTATCATTTGTTCGACTTGACGGTGCACTTAATCGAAGGTGAGATCTTAACGTTTTCGCTGGATTAGTTGGTGATAAAAAAATTGTGTTCTTGTTGGTTTTTTCCATAAGCTCACAATCTGTGCCCCATTGAGGATGGCGGTTTCCGAGATCCTTATGTTCGTTTGCTGTTGGAACCTGAAGTGGATAAACGCAAACGCCAGACGCTCATACATCGTGGCGAAACAAATCCTTACTTTGATCAGCATTTCAAGTTTCCGGTATCGCGTGACCAGCTGCAGGGCAAAGAACTGATTCTGCAGGTACTGGACTACGATCGTTATTCGCACAATGACATTATCGGAGAAGTGCGCATCTGTATTGATGAATTAGATTTGTCGAAATCAGTAGAGGTAAAGAAAATTTCCAATATTGCATAAATTTCAAAACATTTCTTATTTTCAAGATCTGGGGAGATTTGTTGCGCACCAAGAAGCCACCAGAGGATCGTCCCGAACTGCTTTGTTCCTTGAATTATTTGCCGCAAGCCGCACGTTTGACGGTGGTCATTATGAAAGCCAAGAACTTGGATACTGTGCAGGAAACCTATGTTAAGGTACACATGGCCTCTGGCAGCTTTTATCTGTAAGCAACCGTCTAGCATTTCTGTATATTTTCAGTTGTATCTAATACAAAATGGCAAACGTGTTAAGAAACGCAAGACCAGTGTTAGTAAGTCAGAAGATCCTGCCAATCCTACTTGGAATGAACCATTTACTTTCAATTTACAATCATCCTATTTGCAAAATGCAGCCATAGAGGTAAGTTTAAATGGGCTATAGTATAAAATTCAAAAGGGTCCTTAACAGAACCCTTAAATGCACTGCATTAATTTATGGCCTTATTGCTCACCAGACAAGCGAGTTTATCGTGTGGAAATTTGTTTTTCAGATCTATGTGGTGACAGTGGGAGGCGAATGCCAGGAGATCGGCAGCATTGGCTTGGGTCCCCAAGAAAGCGGCACAGGCTGCCAACACTGGCATGACATGATAAATAACGCGCGCAAGCCGACAGCCATGTGGCATTATGTGCGTTAATGACAAACGATTATATACATACTTTATATACATACATACATATACTTATAAATACTTATACATACATATTTATATACATAAGTGCAAATATTTAACAAACACTTACTTTATAAATATGATTGGTAACAACAAAATAACTTATAAATTATATTTACAAGCAGAAAGCAGAAAGTTAAAATATTAAAATAACGAAAGAATTACAAGTTTAAAAAGAAAACAAATAATTTCAACTGATTCACAGAGACACCAATTCCATAAACCAGTATAAAAATAATGTAAAGATGATCTTATCAGTCCCAATAGTGCAACCGGGCCCACTAATTCACTACAATCTTGATAGACACATAAATAAAAGGAATCATGAAAAACATATAAATAATTAGAAAAGGCAAAAACGGAACAAGTTGTGAAACGAAAGGATAAAGTTTATAACAATAAAAAAAAGGTGTGAAGCACAAATAGAAGACTACTAGGAAGGAGGAAAAAGAATAAAAACAGTAGGACGAAGAAGATCGCACAAGCGATGCTAAAGGGAATTACTCTCGGGGTTTAATATACCACCCCCCACCACCCGCCAAACGCACTTTATTGAAGCAAAAAGTCTCAAGACTGTAGTTATAGTTTTCCAAAGAAATATGCTCGCATATTTAACAGTAACTTAAAACTTTTTTAGGAGCAGTCAACTTCTGAGAGAGCAAAAGTAATAACAACGAAAAAGCCAACAATTACTTATAAGACCCTGAAACTTTTGCAAAGTCATTGACAACAGCGCTTAACAAATGAACTTATACATTCTTATTTCGCCAAAAAAAAAATAAAAAAACCCTCTGACATTGTCATTGTGATCATTAGACTTGTATGAAAATTGGCTTAGCAAATATTCTAAATGATTTCCAAAGTATTTTCTTAAAACAAAAATTTACGCAAATAAGCGAAAAACATTTCAATTTGCTAAAGATTTACATTAAAAAAAGCCAACTCAGGTTAGAAGCGAAAAGAAGTGAAAAGTAACTCTTTGAAACTTACTTCCCAAAAACTAAAAACGGAGCAGAGCTGTGATGATTCCTTGCCATTCTACGTTTGCAAGTTTAAGGCTATACCTGAAATCCAAATAACCCTGATGAAATATTTAAAATTTTCTAAGAAAAAGAAAAGAAATCTCTCTATATCTAAAAACCAAGAACTTGGCACAATAACTGTGATAACAATTAGTTCATTACACTTTTGGGTCTGTGAAATAAGGCACACATGTAGGTACCTGAAACCCAGAGAAACTTTGCGCAACATGCTAGTGGTTAACAAAAATACTAGAATCCGGAGAGTTATAATTAATTAAGGTATTTTTGTTCCTCTATTGCCTCAGGTATATACCCGGAGTTGAGAGAGATCTTGTAAAACGTTCATATAAATAAGAGACCAGGGATCTGTCACTAACCCCAAAAAGATTTACTTATTGTGACAGCAATTAATTTTGCTAGAGAGTTCGGCCAACAGCTCAGACAATCCTGGACGTATGATTTGCTGGAATATTCGACCAGGAGTCCAGAGGTCGTAGACTCTATACCCTCCAACGACCACGGATGTTTCTGCAGACAAGCATCGATGGATGAGTTGCTAGAGTATTCGACCAATAGTTTAGAGGTCGTAGGCTCGATTCCAACCAAATAGTCTGGGTGTTTCTGAAGCTAATTCTGGATGTATGATTTTGTAGATTGCTCGCCCAGGAGTCTACAGGTCGTAGGTTCAACTCCCGCCACAAAGTTGTTTCTACAGACAAGCTTTGCAATTTTGTGTTCGTTGTTATATTGTAGGGTTCATCTTAAAAATTCTTTGCAATAAAGAGTCCATTGAACTCTTTACCTCTCCAAATAAAATCAAATTTGAAACGGTTCTTTATATATTCCATTTATCATATTTTATGCCTATTAAATTTTGCCTTTTCAGGCAAAAGTATCTCAATAATGCCAAAAAAATGTATGTATTAAACAAATTGTTCCTTTGCAACAGAAAAATAAAGGAACAACTTTAGCACACTTGACATTTCCAGCAAAAATGTCAACAAAATTAATACGAGTGTGTGCTTTTTTAGCATCATACTTGTCGGAAATTTATTTATTTGTATTACAAAAGTTGTTAATAAATTGATATGCTTTCATTCATGTGTACGAGTATAACAATTATTGTTTAAAATTAATGCTGGTTTCGTAAATACAAGTCTTTTATTGCTTGCCTTTGTTCTTTCAACACACAAGTACTCTCAATCACAGGGACAAGTTTGAAAAGAAAAAGAAAACACTCTTAAGACGTCAGTAGCTGGATGACTGATGACGTTTTGTCGTCAATGAAATTTTAGGTAACAGAAATACTTGTGCACACACACACACACACCCGTTTCGATGTTTTTAATTTTGCAAAAGAACAAATTGATTGTTTTCTTTTTCTAAAGTTGACAAATTTTCGTTTATTGTTACGAAACGAAAAAGCGAGTATTTAGGTAAATTATTGAAAGGATATTTTATTGCAAGGAGTGTAAAAGTATTTTTTATGATTGCGACAAGAAAATAATGAGCTCTGAATAACAGTTGTTAGATTAAATTATGAAGATAACCTGTAATTTGTGTGTCCCTTCTGCATGAGGAGAGGTTTTACAAAATTCTTAAATTAATCAAATTAAAATTTTATTGGTATTATGGAAGGCAACCGCCATTACTCAACTGAGTCTGACATAAACTTCGAACTACAATCACACTCTCCAGCCAAGACTCAGTTCGTCAACTATGGGCATGTATTTCGCACATAAATCATAGACTTAAACTGGGATCCACTTGCTTATATATCGCCAAGCAAATGAATATCATGACAAAGGATCCTTACGGGATGTGATGTTTGTTTTTGTTTATCTGATTTTTCATAAGGTTTTTCCGCCACGAGTATAATTTTTAGATGACTAGATTTCGTGAACGCCATCAGCTCAACTGAAACAGGCAAGTGAATTTAAATTTTACAAATTTATGTACATTTGCACAAATCCAAGTTACGGCCAGTAGTGAAAAATTAATATTCTTTTTTCAAGTATTGAATCTTTTGAAGCTTCCGATCATGTCGCTTGATTAAATGAAAGCTATGAAATATTTACTTGTAGATCAGGTCAAATACGGTTTTTTTAATATTCAATAACACAATTCGCGGAATCAACTCATAATGTTTTTAAATACTAACCGATAAAGCAGTTCTTAGATTCAAAAAATAATTTTGCGTGAACAGTTGCAGTACGAAAACAGCCAGTTTTTTCAGAACATAACAAGCAAAGGCTACTTTTTTTCCTAACTTTTATTTATTTTCCAATAAAAATTAGCTGGGGCAAAAATATCCTTTTTTTAGTTTTATTAAACAAACATCAAAACATAAGAGAAGGGAAACGTTAGTATTCAATGAAAAAGTGTTTGTTACAAGGAAATAATGTTTTAGACTAACAGTTTTTTGCATCTTTCGTACAATAATTTTTTCTGGGAGCCATTTTCGTGTAACGCAATATCATATAATTTTTATATTGTAGTTGCATGTCCTTTCCTCAAGTGACTTTAGCGCGAGGGCAATTTGTCCTCTACAAGTTATACTCTTATAATTCGAACTTAATAAAATAAGCAATTTTGGAAGCGGTTCCCTTATTAGAGAAGTTTCGTTACTAGTGGAGTACCAGTTTGAGTGAGATTTTCAACGGCGCAGGTGACAAGATAAAGGACGGTGACGAGATAAAGGGGGATTTTTATTAACAAAAAATAGCAGGAAAGAGTACAGATTCCATGCCACGTCGTACAATATAAAGACGCCACTTAATGTGATGTCAACTTAAGCACCGGCTTAACTAAATCGGCATTCAACTATTTTGCGTCCTTGGATTCATAATTTAGAATAATGATCACTGATTATATGTGGCCCAGAATGTTCCTTCGCTCTTCTACCATTCATCTTCTTATGCCGGGGGGGAAGAAAAAGACTTAAACTACAACAGACTATGAGCATATAATGATTGCAACCAGAAATATATTTTAGCATAAAAAAATAATGCAAACAGCATATAGAGAATATCGAAGACATGTAAGCGGTGGGAGGCTTTGCTAACAACAGCGCTGAGTAAAGTCATAAACCAAAAGTAGAACAATGATCATCATTATTGTGTCTCATAAGAACATTCAGGGATCTTATCAGAGATTTTTTATTGGATATATATTCTAAGTTTTTCAGTACGAAATGGAATTGGTGAAACAAACGAATCTGTTATAGTAAAACATACACCAAAACTGAAACAACAACATCATAAATTAAATAAAACAGTACCTAAAGTTAAGGCATAAAATAAGATTTGCCAATGACAGCTGAGCTTCAAAGATTTTATTTAAGTCTGTTAAGTTTTTCTTATATATATACAAATTTTTATTTTACATCACTCTCCACTACAAGCTCAACTTTAAGACATACATAAACGGTGTTTTATGGGACCTAAAAATTGTCCTGGAAAGAATTCAGAACAAAAGAGTTTTTCATCTAACAAAGTTTTAAAGTCTGGCAACAACAATTACGCAACTTTTACTTACAACATCATCAAAATCAGGTTTCACAACAAAATTATTAAACTAAAACTTATTCATAAAAAAAATAAATTTAACTTTTTAAAAGATTATTATCTGGAAATTTGTCTTTAATAAATAAAACATATTTTTCGTGAAAAAAAATATATAACTCTTTTTAACAGGCTAACGATTTGTATTGCTGAGATTTTTGTTAAAACCCGGGACAAAATTGTTTGTCTGTGTGTATTTGCAAGTCTTTAAACAAACAAAAATCCTAATTAAAATAATGAATAAAAAATTACGCTTAAATATTTAAAATAATATTGTTATTTGAATTATATTATATATTAAGAAGAAGAGAAAAAAAACAGTATGTTAAACAATAAGTAATTTGTACACACGAGTGCATATCGTCAGCTGAAATCCTAAAACCACATAACCAACATTTTTTTCAACAGTCGAAACAAGACCGTAACCAGTCATGAAACTTGCACTGGCAGTTACGTACTTTCGACTTTCACTTATAAAATTTCTAATTTTCATTACATGAACATAAAAATTGGACATTAATATGGATATAGAGTGAATATGCTTTATAATTTATGGGCTTTTGTATTTCAGCTAATGATATACATACATATAGTACGTGTAGGTTAAAATATATTATAAAAAGAACTTCTATTACCCCTGGCAGACAGAGGATTTGTATACTATAACATGGCACTACATGTGGGCCATTGTAAACTACAAATAAATGAAAAAGAATAATAGAGTTTATGTCTGGTTTATATAACATGGCTGATATATACATAGAACGTACTCTATATATATCACGCTTAATATATCATGGTTTATATACAATTTTTTATATATACCATAGTTTATATGGACCATGGTTTATAGACAAAGTTTTATATAAAGTGGTTTCTATACTGCGGTACATATACCATTTATTATTTACAATGGTTTATATACCCTGGTTTATACACCCTGGTTTATACACCCTGGTTTATACACCCTGGTTTATATACCCTGGTTTATACACCCTGGTTTATACACCCTGGTTTATACACCCTGGTTTATATACCCTGGTTTATACACCCTGGTTTATACACCCTGGCTTATATACCACTGTTTATATACTATATTTTATATACCATGATTTATATGGACCCTGGTTTATATACATTGCTTTATATACCCTGGTTTATATACCACGGTTTATATACCATATTTTGTATATCATGACTTATATACCATGATGATGATGCTTTAGATACATGAGAATACACTTATCATGAGCTGTGCTTACCGGGCACTTTGTAAGCCCAGTAATGCAGCGTCCACAAGCTATTAAACATCGAACATAATATAAGAAAAGGTTTCTGTTTATTCAGTGAATTTTTCTTTTTGTGGGTCTGCAATTAGAAAAAATATCGCTGATTCAGAAACACAAATTCACAATAAGTGAAATTTTTTTCTATAAAAAATATGATGGTATAAGATAAATAATTTGTTAAATAGGAGAAATCCATTTACAGCGCCGCAATCAACAAAAATCGTTATGGAATGCGTGAAGATCAGCCATAAAATTAAGTGAAATACACTTCGAATTGGTTGATCATCCACCTTATAGTCCAGATTTAGTTCCTAGTGACTTTTTCCTGTTTCCAAACTTGAAAAAATGACTCGCAGGAAAAAGATTCATCTCAAACGAAAAAGTGATTACCGAAACTAACGCGTAGGCGTTTGAGGGGTTCCCAAAACCGTATTATTCAGATGGTATAAAAAACTTGGAATATCGTCTTACTAAGTGTATTGATCTAAAAGGATACTGACTATGTTGAGAAATAAATGGTTTTTGAAAAAAAATGTATTTTTCCTACTTATGTAGCTTCAATATCAATCCGCCCTCGTATTTTTGTGTGTAATATCTAAATCCGTCGCCATATAATAGTACACAAACTTGTAGCATATGTGCCATAGTATTGTATAAAAACCCAATATCTGTCAGGGGTATGAAATGTTGAAGTAAAGGCCATTTTACACTAACACACCGCTCTTAAGATTTTCATTGGACTCTGTCCGCAAGAAATCAAATAAGATGTGTTGCAAGTGTCAGAGAATCGAATATGCGAATATCATGACATTTCATTATCACATCAATGCACTTCATTTAAAATGAAAAATATGAATACGAAATAAGCAGCTAGATGTGATGTGTGGGGTGAAGATAAGGGGCCGCAAGTGCCCGCTGTTGAACATATTCAGCTCTTACACTAATCGTTATAAACAAAAGAACGAAATGAAATAGCGCAAAATTTCATTAAGTTTTTCACATGAAGTGAATGTAAAAAATTTCGTTAAAATTTGAAGCCTGAGCAAGATGCAGAAACATGGACATTAAAGACGGCTCGTTAATGGCTGCAAAGCCAACGACTCGTCAATTTGCATTTTGCAAAAAAATACAACCCTGATCATATATATTCATACAAGTTAAGATGAATCAGAAATCAGGTTTAATTCAAATATTTTGTAAAACAAATAATACAAAAAAATTTATAATCGATTTTCTCGGATAAAAAAGTAAAAACTCTCTACTCTACTCTAGTTTCAAAATTAAACTAAATTTAATGTTTCAAAATTAAACTAAATTTAAAGCAAGTGGTTGTATACTTCTGACTCACGTGTTCGAAATGCATTTAATTGTTCTGTTAACAATCAAAGAGGCAATCACCATTAACCGATACAAAAGAAGAAAACAAAATTAAATCAATGTTAACAAAATAAATGTATATTTCGTCCCGTTTAATCGAGCCAAGGATATTCGCTGCACGTATTTAACCATATTGTGATAATCGCATTTTGCATAAGATTTTCTAGGCGCGTTAACATCGCATGATTTCACCATCGCAAGTAGCCTTGTGACTTCAATTCGCACTTATTGTACATCAACACAATTTCGAATTAACAATAAAGCGAGTTAATTTAAACAGCAGCATTAGAATGCCAGACCGCAAGTAAAACGATTGATTTGCAGAACATCTAAAAATTAAATCGCTTAACGATTTCAAAGCGTTCCACGCTAAAATATGCCTGATTAGTTTTTTTTTCCATTAATACATCCCTTATTGTTAAAATAATGTTTTTACAAAATATCTAAGTCTTACGGAATGTCAAATTTCCTATTGAACTATTTCCCATATTCATAATGTTTTGCGCCGCACTTGCAGATATTGCTTGAGTTTTTGACGGGTCTTAACTTAAAATCTTGTGGTGTAAAATGGCCTTAGACAACATTTTAAAAATTGCAACAAATTACAAATTACAGCCTGAAACAAACATAAAACACAAAAAACTGAAATTTAAATAAATCCAAAAAGTAACATAAAATTTTCACTTTTATAACAAAAAAAAAAAACAAACTAAATTGATTTTAAAACTTCTTGCATATTATTTTATTTTTTATTAAACCGATTTGGTTTCACAATAAATTTATATAATTATAAAGCGTTTATAAAACAAATATATTGTCATGCCAGGCGAATTCAGGGCAGATAAGACCGCCACTACAACAACAAAGGAAACATATTAAAACAACAACAAGTACATATGTATTTTGTTAAATATTTATATGTGAAATGAAAGAAACTGAATTAAAAACGAGAATCAAACAGCTGAGCTCTCAATTTCACTTGTTAAGAAGTCGCCTGGTTTTCATGTTTATGACGGTGGAGTATTCAATCAAAAGTTTTCAAAACTATTGTAATTTATTTTAAACATTTGCCTACATTCTTTTACAATAATAATAATCATTTTTTTTATAGTAATTTTTGAGAAAAAAACTGACATTTGAAGGGAATTTAACACAAGAAAAAAGAAAATTCTAAAAATAAAACAACTAAAAGTAACTTTGTAAAATGTTTCCTATTATAGAAAAAAAAACTATTTTTTATTAAACTTAAACTTAAAAATAATAATATTAATAATGTCTTTGAACTAGAAGTCCAATTTTCAAATTTATTTACTTAAACAAAAATTGAATAAAAACTTTAAAAAAACAATTCCCTATATTTGCATTTCGAGTGGATTTATTATAATCGATATCGATTCAACCCACCAAATCTTTTATCTTTGTCTTTCTAACCGAATCCGAGTTGACAAACGATTTAAAAATCTAAACGATTTCATAGGTTTTGCTGCAACCCACCAAATCTTTTATCTCTGTATTTTTTACTCGATTCCGAGTTGACAATCGTTTTAAAACTAAAAATTACTTTTAGCTGCTGCTTTAAACAAGACGATTTGAAAATAAAAATAAATTTCTTAAATCCAATTCAGTGAATTTAATACCCTTGAAAATCGACTAAAGCAAATGCACTCAAAAGTAAATCGATTGTCATTTCTTTTCAACTAAATAATCAATTTAATAATATTTTGCATAAAAATAATTATTCGTTTTCAAATTCACATGGTTTACAGAACAAAAACATTCGTGCAAAACCTTCTCGTTGTATTGCTGATATCAATTTAATTTTATTGTAAAAGTTTTTCAAATTTTGAATCCACTCAAAATAAATTGCAAAGCGGAATTTTAAAAGAAAAAAATAAATTAACTATTTTAATTGAGATAAAAACGAATTTCAGATAAAGCGAAACATAAACGGAATTCATGGTTTGTTATTGAATTGATTTAGGACGTCTTGTAGCTGTCAGAGAACTTGATCAATTTAAAACACAGCAAAAAAAAAACACTCCGCATACATTTTAAATATATCTAAAAACAAATCACTTGTTTCGATTTCTTTACAAAAGAAAAGAACGCACACACTTACATACATGTTTGAAACCGAAATTTATTTAATGGGGTTTTAAATTTAATATGAACCGCGAATTCTGCTAAATTGTATCCGCCAAGCTCAAGACATAACACAAAATCAAGTATAAAACTAAAAACATTAAACATAAAACATTACGGGGTATATTGAGAATGAAAAAAATTATATGTTTTTGAAATGAGTTTCAAAACAAAAATTACATGGAATATTTGAATCAAGTCTCATTTCAAATTTATTTTAACTTTTATGAATATGACTGTAAAACTTTGTAATTAAAAAGGAAATAGAGAATTTTAATATGTTAAAAAAAACGTATTTATTATTTGCGGAAATTTGCAGAATTGGAGCAAAAAACGTTTTATTAACAAACAAGACCTCAGATTAGGAAATTTTACTTAAATACATACATACATACAACAGTCATATACATATGATCCTAATCTGTAAATAATTTTCATATCAAAATAATGTTGATTTTAAGACAAAAGTTAAACACTAAAAACCATGTAGAAACAATTTGCAGATATGAACCGGTTGCGAGAAAATTTCAAAAGACAAGTCCCAAACACGGAGAAAATTTGGGTATGAAAAAAAACAAATAAATTATCTTTCAAAAATAAATCTCATAATAAAGAAAATTGCAAATTTTTATTTATATTATCAAGGGAATGTCCAGAGTGAAACACACTTGATTCGCAGCAGACATTTTCACCGGTACTGCTGGCTGAATAGATGCTCCAGACATTGAAACCGGATACATATTTAACACGGACCATGGTACCGCTGATTGATTAATTCATTTGGTGATATTTGGGGACACTAGAACTGCGAATTTACTATATCTTTCCAAATGTTCTGTGCTACAGACATTTAACATATGCAAGTCATTAAGAATGCACTAGTACTACAAGTACTGCGCTGTAATCAGACATTTTCCTTAGATACTGGCTCTACTGACAGGTCAGTTCTTTTGAAGTCATATGCAGGTAATGCAGCCACATTGGAACAACTGACTGACCCCTTTATGATGTTTTTTATAATTTTCTCCAAAACTGGGTACCAGTAAAAGTGCTCGCAAAAACGATGTCAAGTGATAAGAGCAAATGACCATAAAGTTAATAGAATAGACGCTTTGTGGACAATAATCATCGCCGAAAATAGTGACACTAGTCTACAGGCTTCTTATAGAATTTGTATATCTGCAAAATTTGGCAAACATGGATTTAGTTAAAATGAAGAGAATTTGCGTTTTTTTTGTTGCTGGATATTTTTAATAAAATATACGCAAATAGACAAAGTCCTTGTCCTTAAGAGTGTCTAGATCATTGAAACAGCCGGCCATAAGCTGAAAACTATTGAAATATAAAATATTCGCAGGCTGAAGGAAAACTATAATTTATTAAAGTTTTCTAAAATGGCCAAAGGACGTTCACTGTTCTCCATCTGCACAGTATACACTACATACGATGACAAATATAAAACGATTATAAAATAAAATATTCGTTAAACTTTGACATCATAGTCGATTAAAATTGAAGACTTAAGTCTTTGCTTTTCGTCAATATAGATTTGATTTGCTTATATCTGCAAACTTATTTAATAAATATCATTATTATTGATTGCAAGTTATGGAAAATTTATCTCTAAACGATTTAAAATACATTTACATACGTACACAGAAATTTCTTAAAAGATTTCTTCCTACATTTTTATACATATTTAAGAAAAACACACACACAAACAAACACAATTCAACTAAAACTTAACCAAATCTATTTATCTATATAAATATGGAATAACAAGAACATAATGAATAAACTATAAATAATTTATTTCAACTTAAACAAAATATTGAACTGTATATATAATTTGTATTTCATTAAAATAGTAAATGATTTAATGTATATTTGTGTATAAATGTGTAATAAAATTATAAAACCAAAAAATTTATTTAAAATAAATAAATAAAATTTAACAAAAAAAAAAAAAAATAAACCATTAAATTTTATTGTATTTCAATTTGCAAAGAAACGCAATTGGAAAACAGATCAAACAAGTTCCCAAGGAAGCTTATTTTCATCACAAGTGGAGCTAAACTGGCTACTAAAAGCTGGTTATTACCAGACATAAACTACAGGGTGCGTCCAATAGGTGTTTTCATATCACTGGGATTACAATTTGTTTCTTCCTTTAACTGTCTATTTCTTAATGAACGAAATGAATTGAAATGAAGTTCTCTTTGTCATAAAAACTAATCTGGTACTCATCACATTTCTGTTCTGACTGATACGGTCCAGATTCTGTGGCGGGATTTCAGTGCACCTGTGCAGCAGCTAAAAGTTGTGCCTTCTGTTTTCTTATAGTGCAAATGTTGGATTTAAGAAATTTATATGGTAAACAGATTTGTTTCTTCTGGCATTTTTTACTGCAAACATATATTGTAGGCATCAACTTTAGAATAAGAGATACAAGACACTTGTTGTCACCAAAAATTCAAACCAACTGGCAAAGAAATTGGCTTCACTACTGGAAATTTGTGGAGAGAAAGATGGGTGCTATTGGACCAATTACGGTATAAATTACTTAAAAGTGATCAAGTAACGACTTGATTATTGATACAGACTCCTGTCATTCATTCACAGGAAAATGCAATAAAAATCTATCCGACTTTAAAAATTACATGAAAATGATTTCTTAAAAAATTTCTTCAAAATTTTTTGCGGCCATATTTTATTGGTGTTGCAAAATATAATTTATACAACATACATATCTCTTGTTCTCAGCAGGTAATCTATCAATTTGCATAAAAGTTTGCAAATCGGACAGACCAGGCAAAAAACCCGGTTACACAATTTTTTTTCAGGTAAGATTATCACATTTTTGGAACACACACGAGTTTTTTGACACATCTTAATACTACATGGGATTTAAACGAGACTAATAAGTACTTGCCTTCAATGGCTTCGCCCTGTTATAATAATTATTCAAAATGCCTCATTAGAAGAACATTTTGGCTTATTACTTTTCACACAAATTTGCATGGGGAATGTTAGTTAATGTTGATTTCAAAACATTTATTAAACTACAAATTAAGGAGGCTCAAAGATCTTCAAATTAAACGGTCTTCCATTTTTTTATTTCATTTTGAATTTTGGACTTAATAAATGTTCTGAATACTTGTTGCCGGTGGTGCCAGAAATTTTCAATAAAAAAACGATAATTGTTAAAAAAAAATCCTAATCATAGAAAAAAATCTTCAGGATATACATATTTTTTATTAATTTTTTATTAGATAAAGAAAACAAATACTCATACAACATAAAAATTAAACATATTTTAAAAAAGACTTGCATTATTATGTAAAATTAATAAATTTGCAAATTCGTCTAAACGAAAAAAAAAAATTTTTAATTATTAAAAATTAAGATATCGCTGTTCGTTACTTTGATTTTGAATTTTTTTAGGCGCATTCAGTGTGTTTCAAAATTATTCAGTAAATAAATATTTTGTATTTGATTTCATGTAAAATGGTTGGATTCCTTTTAATTCCTTACGCTTGGACATTTATGAGTTGCGTCTTTCTCCTTCAAACCATATCGAACACAAACTAATCTGACACAACAACCAAACGCCACTTGTTGCTGTGTGTTTTTGTTATTGTCGCATTTTTAAGCAGTTTTTTTTTTGTTACTTTCATTCAAAGATTTTGTTTAAATAATAACGGAATTGAAACGCATATGCAAGAGAGCTGACTAAGAGATAGAAAAACAAAAGAGAGAAAGAGAGCGAGAGCGAGAGGGCGCAATGCTGATTATAGGAACGAGAAAAATCATAACAAAAATTTTCCGATTTGAAAATTATTACAAAAATAATGTCAGTGTTTCGCTGATAGCGAACGCGTGCATAACGTTTGAAATAGAAAGCGGTGGCCGCAAGTTGTTTGCACACACAAAAAATTATATTTAAAAATAAAATGAAAATATTTAAAAATAAATTATGAAAACAAGAGCACAAAAACAAATTGCAAGAAGCAACAAATTTTTGTTGTTAAAAAATATAGTGATTTTTATTAATAAAATGGATGATATTTTATAAAAGGGAATAAATTAACAAACAAACAAATAAAAAAAGGCTTTTAATTGTTTATCTGTTGAGTACGTTTTTGCCACCGGTATCTGGTTGGTTTTGGGTCTGTTTGTCTGACTCGTTTCCAAAGCGAAACGCCAGAGATTCTCCATTAGCAGCAGTAGGAGTTGAACAGGAGTTTATGTGTGTTTAAACATTCGTGTCATTTACATTCATAATTAATACGCTCTATTTTTCCGTTAACATAAAAACCGTTAAAATACTCATGCACACAAACGCCGGCACACACAGCACAGACTCCACACACACACCAACACACCCAAGTACAAATACACAAAAGAATATAAAACAGAAATGCACTTATATTTCACTTTGTGCGCGCCGGAAGTGGTATCCTAACGGTATTTGTGCTGTATAAACGAAGCAAAACAAGCAAAAACAAGCTTTAGTTGTACTTACAAAGAAAAACGTATAAAACTCATGTCGGTAGTGTTAAACACAGAGAAAAGTACAAAAACAACACAAAATCCCACACACACGCAAACATAAAGGGTGGCGTTAAGAGGAGTTATTTTAATCCCTGTGCCAACAAATAAAATTAACAGGAATAAGCTTGGCACAAGCAGCGCTCTGATGATATTGGCCCTTACTGAAGAGTTTGTGGAAAATAATCTTACGCAATTGTCGGCTGAACTTCAGGGCGAGAAACCAGAGGTTCAATCTTCATCTTAGGGAATGCAGAAACGTTGAAAAATATAATTTTGTAAGTAAATGCAGCAGAACATGTGTAGTGTCAGAGGTCATGTGTTGTGTCAAATGTCATGCGACATTTAAAAAAAAGTCGTATTTTCATTACAACATTTTTTCAAGACCAATTCCGTCCATCGCACAATGATTTAGGATCAATATATCTGTTTTAACTTTTTGCAAGACAGTTATTAAGTTTTTAACTTACACCTATTTTTTATTAAAAAGTGTTATTTAAGTCATACAGGCACCTGGGGTGTTCGGAAACGGTGTAAAACCTTGTTTAGTCTCTTATGACAGATCTTTTGGTTACTAAATTTCCATATAATGGAAAGTAAAGGATGAAATCATCAGCTCTAAAAATGACATCCAAAATTAAAAATAATACTAATGGGACATTATAAAACTACTGAAGTAGCGAGGCTTAGTCGTTTGTTCAATTCTCTTTGAAGAAATCCGATCCAGAATTCCATATAGTATCCCAGTGACATAAATTCTGTTTTTAGCTGACAATTAAAAAGATCTTTTTCCAATCAAAAAACCAAAATTAAAATTAAAAATAATACTAACGGGAATTTATAAAATTAGTGAAGTATCGAGACTTAACGTTTATTTAAAGAAGTTTGAAGAAAGCGGAAACAAAAAGCTCTATGGCTGCCATGTGGCATAAAATCTGCTTTCTGCTGACACCTTGACTAAACCCTATTGATACGAATCTTTCAATCATGTTTTACGAAGAGAAATAAAATGCATCCAATAGAAGAAAGTTTCGGAATTATTTTTGCAATTTGCAGGAAAGAAATTACTTTGCAGAAAAAATGCTATCAGTGTCGTTCTGAGGTTATACATTTTAATTATAAGTCCCCCCAAAACATTATAACTCAACTTTTTCAAAATCAAACTCAATAAGGACGAGTTTAAGCCTTAGCAAAAAGTAAAAATTAGAAGAACTTCCTTTCGAAAATAGTTTGCGATTTACATCTTCTCTGGGGCCACTCGAAGCTGTCAATATTATTATACAAAGACAGTCAGCTCGACGAACGAAAGGAAATACCTTAACTGGCAGCTAATGTCGTGTTAAGTTTCAGATACTATCAGCGAATGACAATAGCCATTTGAAAACTATACACCAACTGTCTTTCTATGACAATTTGTTAAAAGTACTTTTTATTGCGCCACCCTTTAATACTTCATTCCATTAATAGTATCGCCCGATTAAGTTTGATTCTGTATTTTAAAAGAGATGTAAGGAAATAATGCTCTTGTACTTTTATACAATCCTGCTGGTACCAAAAAAGTTTGAAACTCGCTTTTAAAGAAATAAGTTTGGAGTTCTTTATATGGAAAATATAGTCATGGTTTCATCAAACTTATATGCTGCTCTGTGGTAGCCACCTGAAGAGGCAGTAAGAGGGATTTACAATTTGTAAAATAGAGTGCGAAGAATTTTAATTAAAGAAAGGATTAGGTTAAATTTTGTGTCATAAAAAGTAGGACGTAGAGCATTTCTTTGATGTCAAAGCTGACCTCTCACGATCTTCATTAGGGATTGAACATTTTGATCTCCCGGTGGTAGGGCAAAAGCTTATGTCATGTTTTTAAAGCGTTCGATAGGGTATGACTCGGCTGCAGCATTACTACGAGTATCAAAACTTATTGTCTCCAGCGTCAATAATGATTTCTTATCCAGAAGTTTTGATCCTTGTGGAATGAGTATGAAATTTACATTTTGAAAGGGAATAATAGGCTTTAGACTCAATTAATATCGATCTTTTGGCAGCAAAAGCACTTCAGATTAACTCCGGAATACCGCACGGCTACACACTTTTTTGTATGATATTTCTTATTTTGTTTTCTTAATCAACTTTTCCGTCAAACTTTTAATTTTATTACTATTTAGTAGATGCCAGCAGGTTCACCTTTCATAATTATTACAAAATAGGTCAAGCTTTTAGGAAACTGAACGGAAATATGATTGTCGCCCTCAATCTGGATTATATAACAACCTGCGTATGAGATGTGGTCATTAGTGCTGATTTTAGTACCAATTTTGTAAAATATGGGTCTAATGTCCTTTGGAATACCCTTAAATTATGTATCTTAAAAGAAACATTCCATAGTCTGGGTTATTTAAACCGATCTAAAACTTATGACAGCAAATTAATCTACTTTCTTCTTAAATCAAGGATCGAACTTGAAATACTGGTCGCATGTTTAAAATCTTCCTGGAATTCGTCTTCTACAAGCGGCAGAAGATAAAAAGAAACGCTTTAAAGGAGTCAAGCTCCATTGACTCATTTGAGCATCGATATAATTAGCGCGTTTTACACAGTTCTATTACTACCGAAACTCTCACATTACCAACTCATCATAGAGATCTCATCCAGTTTCGATCGATAGTTCCGTGAATGGCGCAACGCACAGCGATATAAATTCAGCACCAGTTTCATTGCAGAATAAAATTCTATCATATTCAGTATGAAAAAATAGAAATTGATAGTCACAGCCACCAGTGTAGAGAACTGGCAATTTTCTTAGCGGATCATATCCTGACATCGCATACGAAATCCTGACCTATTTAAAAGTACCATTTGAGGCGTTCCACAGTGCCATCATTAGCATTATATGCATTAATGTCTGCATTTGTACTTGAGCTGTCTGCTCAAAAGTTCTGTTGGTCAACAAGACTTATTTGAAAATGAAGCCTTCGGGCAAAGAAATCATTTTTAATCAAGTCAATTTGTTATGAAATTAGCATTGTGGTACATTTCAGATTTTAAAATGAAGCTACAAAATGGGTTCAATTTCATCCTTTGACTTATCCCTGGCATCAAAAAAGAAGAAAAAACTGGGAATTGTAATAATGATGATGATGATGAAGATGATGTTGTTGTTGGCGACGAGGATTTGGCTTTGAAGTTGCTGTTACTGAAGATGTTGTTGTGATGACGATGACGATGACGATGCTGGTGCTGGTGGTGATGGTGATGGCGATGGTGATGGTGATGATGCTGATGATGATGATGCTGATGATGATGTTATGATGGTTTTTGGGGTCTTTGTTTTCAAAGAGTACTCGTCGTTTGATGTTTGTTTTTGTCTTCGTTTGCTCTTGTTATCCTTTGAGGGAATAATAAAACACGACAACTCTGCGCTCTTTATGCTTTTTGTGTGCACAATTTTTTTCAAAGTTGTGTGCGAATTTTTTCTTTATTTTTATGTTTTTGTCCTTACCACACTACTAGTCGTACTTAACAGCTGCACAAATGTGTGTTTGTATGTGAGTCAAAGTGTCCTCTTTTAGTGCCGGAGAGGTAGCGGGTATCAAAGGCTTTTGGGGCAACGTTAACGAAACATTTATACTACTAACAACACAAATACTCTGTATTTGTGAGTAGTGAGGAGTGAGCGTAAGCAAATTGAAGCGCTTAAATATAAAAACTCGTTTCTGTTTTAAATCCCACTTCAATCGTGTTTAATATAGACTATTATTAACAAGTCGAATAAAAGAAAATTTCACTGGTATTTTGATTTATTGGGGTAGAACGACTTCCTTCAGCATATTCCTCTCTTTTAATAAAGTACCAAGCCAATGTTACAACGAAAACATACAAAATCAAACAAAACCAAACCAGAAAAACTAAAATCCTTTTGAAATAAACCAACTACTTTTCTCTTTTCAATAATAATAATCATAAAAAAAATACTCACACTTTCTTTGGTGAAAAGCCCCCTACAGCATCCCGCCGTAGCTTTCAAATGCCTACTGCTCTTTACACACCTACACACAAACACTCAAACAAGAACAAACGCACACACACAATCTTGCACATTTATGCTGTTTCTCTTCCACTTTTAATGCCGCCTCGTCCTCGTTGTTTTCTTAATGTTTTTGTTGTAATTGTAATTGTTGTTGTTGTTGTTGTTATTGCTGCTGCTGAAAGGCCTCTTAGTAACTAGTTAGTTGTTGTTTGGCTTTAACATACGAATATGAGCACAAACGCGGGGAATATGCTTTTAAAACAGCAATTAAAGTACATGCAACAACATCAAAGCAAAAAAAAATCCTTTTTCACAGTTTTTGTTTTTTCTTGCCAATGCTTTTGTTGCTGAAAAACTACATACGTTTTTTATTATTATTATTTGAGTGATTGTGTATATTTTTGTTGGCCCCTCAAACCCGCTTGGAAAATCTCCAGCTTTGCAAATTTGGCCGCAAAACAAGGATGTTAAATGATTTTTTATTTCAAACTAGAGATAAAAGAATTTCAAACGGATTTATGAAAATAGCAAGAAATTTTGTGCAATTTTACAGCGAGCCAAAAACCTAGCAAAGATATTAATAACCTAAAGGATGGCTACTTCAACGAAGGTTTTCTAGCTATTACTAGAGGAAAATATTTAAGTCACCAACGTCATTTCATATGTACGTCGTGACAGTAAAAGTGAATTCAAATACCAAAATTTATTTAATAGAACTCATGAAACGTCAAACTAAATTTTCGAAACTTAAAAAAACGAAATGAGCTTAAAAAAGGAGTGTATGGGTATTGCCATGATGTCAAACGTGACAAAAAACGTGAACAAGGATTTTATAGCTCTTAAGAAGTCTATACTAAAGTTGAAAACTTATGAAATTCCAAAAGAAATAGATAGCAGAGCGCACGTCACCAAAAAGGCGGTGTTCCAAGAAACTCAAAAACCTTCCTTTCAGGTAATTATATTTGAAAGTCGATGACTATCACAAACAGAAAGCGGCTGTCGCTGTTTAGTCTGTATATTGTGGTTTAATTTAAAAAAAATATATATGTTAAATGTTTAGCAATTGTTGCTGTGTAAACAGATGTTTATAAAACAGGGATGGTATATTCAATGCAGCTAAAATGTGTTGTTAAAAGCAATTTATTTTTGGGTTTTGGTTCAGCTGATGTTTTAATATGTGTGTCTGAATAATAGATTTGAAAAAACAAGATTTTACTACCAATTTAGCAAACAGATGGTGCAATTTCAAAGCTGGTTTTATCATCCCATGTGCAGGCCGTTAAAAATCGGGACTTCATTGCTAGACATTGTGCAAAAAAGTGTTCCCATTGTCGATGCAAGCGACTTGATTGGCCATAAATGAATATAATTTGGCCGCAGATTGGATCATTGTAAAAGAGTTGTAAACGTTTACACTATTGTTACATGAGAGGCGGCATAAGTCATTATGAAACGCCTATAGGGAATTTTTTAGCTTAACAGGTGGCAATGTTGGTAGAAGCATTATAATGACTAGGTAATAGGATCATGGCAGGCGCTCACGTAAATCTGTCGTACATGTCCCTGTCTAAAGATCTCTTAAGTTTTTATTTCCGTTCTTGTTTACGATTTTGCAGTATTTCAATATCTTTCAGATATTATATCTCTTTCTAGTTATCTTTTTCTATAAGTCTACTTTTCTAGTTATCTTTTTCTATTCAAATCCAAACCAGCATACTTCCATTAAATATTATGGATCTGTTCCACTATGTCGAACGTTTTCGTTCGCCAACATTTAGAACAATAGAAAGCCGTATAAACGTAAACTATTATTAGAGTGAAATATGTATTTGGCACAATAAACTTCCTAAATAGTCTCCACATCAGTTGTTCGCCCCTTGTAATACCGTTCGCTGTTTTGGGACAGGCAATATTTTTCTCCTTCGTTTTTTTATACTTTTTACCTACCAGGATATTTCCATTAAATATAAATTTGCCCAACTATACATGTTTGTATATAAAATATGTATATTTTAAAACATTCTCTTTGATGTTGTTTGTCTCAACATCGTCGTCATCAACAATAACAACAACGTTTTTCTTTTTAAATGCAAATAAAAACAAAAAACCTAAAAAAGATCTCAAAACAAAAAGTTCAACTTCTATAAGGGAATCTTTTTGTTGGCTTTTTTCTTTTCTTATTTTAGGTTATAGTTTCATTTAATATTTTAGCGCATCTTGTCACGTAACAAAAATATTGCCTCAATTTATATTTCAGCAAAAAGGAGTTTTCTTTCGAAATGTTGTCAAAAAAGAAAAAAAAGAGAAATTTAAAAAAGATCTTAATACTATTAAAACATTAAACAACCAACGAGTCTATAAAAAAAACTGGTAAATTTTGCAAAAGAAAGCTTGAAAAGAAGGAAAAAGCTAAAGAAATGTATGTGTGTGTGTGTGTACGTGTGTTCTTTGAAATGTTCTGAACTTTGTTTAAGAGCAGGTCAATTGGTTTCAATTAACGTTGCGCTGGATAAAACAACTTTTATTTGATGTTTCAACATTTATGGTAATTTTCCTTCTATTTAAAATTTGTTTTGCTGCCTTCTTCTTATTTTTTAGAATTAATTATTAATACGAAGCGAAAAATTAAAGAAGCTCACGAATATGCTAAAATGTTTTTTTTTCTTTTCTGTTGCCCGCTTTACAAGTTTCTTTTTTTTTGACTCTTACCGGCAATTTGTCTGCACCGAATCTTTAGTTTTCCTTTGAAGTGAAAAATGCTGAATTATTGATTATTGCTGTTTCATAAAGCAGAACTAGTGGAGAAATCACCAGGAAAGAAATTGAAACATCAAATGGTGTAAAATAATAGGAGATACACAAAAACCAAAAAGAGAACATTAACGAAATCTTGTTCAAAGGATGTTTTTCGTTTGAAGAGCTTTACAGCAAACACAAAACACAAACAAAACACCTGTTTAAGAATTCTTAACGGTTGAAAAAATTGTAATTGAAAAAGAAACACACAGATAAAAGCAAATGTACTTTGAAGTGCACTTAAGATGAAATAAAAACTATGTATATACAAGATTGGAGGGCGAAAGGATGAAAGGGGGATTCTTTAAAGGACTATGGAATATGGAAGAGGGTAGAGAAACACTCATATGTACTTCTATTCTCAGCCAACAAGCATCGTTTTATTTGGCTTCTCAAATGCTCTGCTTAGGCATGATAGAAGAACACAGCATTCGGAGTTGACAAATTGGGACCCAAATGTACTGCGACTTACGAGTACAAACATTAAACTGATAAATAACTAAAGAAAAACTTGATTAGTTGGTTATACTATTTTATAGTTAAAAATGAGGCGGCTTAAGACCACGTACGGTGTTATTTTTGAGGCTTAATAATTCCACAAAAATCTTTGTATTTATATTTTCTACAAAGTTGTTGTAGGGTAGAACTCGGATATAAACAGGGATAGTCAGAGAGGGTAATATTAACACCTCCGGAACAAAAATTTTGCTGAGATCTTTCTAAAATTTAAAGCTGTTTGTCTTCTCTACCAGAACCCATCTTCAAAAGTCCGCAACTTCGGTGAAAGTTTGAAAAAACCAACTAAATTATAGGTATGTGGATGCACAGCGATGAATGACAATAGAAAATCAATGCTGGTAACACAGTAATTTAAACATAACGTATTCATATTTATTGTTATTACGGTTAATTTATTGTTATTTATGTGATCTATATTTGATATAGCTTTGTAAGGGTTTGCAAAACCTGTGCATACTCAGGAACATTAATTAGGGGACTGCTGGACAGCCTCCAAAAATAGCAGCGTTCTCTTCATATTCTGTAATTGTTTTACATTATTTAACATTTTACTTACCGGCAGCCACTTAATCTATTAACAAACACTGAATACTCATGAACATTGATGAGGGGAGTGCTTGACGACCTCTAAAAATACTGGCTGCTTTAATTTAGTTTGCATTTTTTTCACATCTTACTGATTTAAACCAATTCTTCTGTTCGCACAACATTTAATAATCAGGGAACATTAATTAGGGGCTTGCTGGACAGCCTCCAAAAATAGCACCATTCTGTTCAGATTGCATAATTGTTTTAAGACTTTTTATCGTTTTTAATATTTTTAGTCTTTTTTCCAATATTTTTTTACAACAAAAAGAACAAAAAAAATTATTCTTAAAAATATTTTATTAGTTTCCGTTTTGATAATTTTAATATTTGCTCTTCTTTTCAGCTGAATTAATAAAAATGAACTTTATTAATAATTTAGAAGACCAGCCCACAAACATTTCAAAATTAATGACAAAAAGAAAAAAAGAAGTGCCGTAAAAACACAAAACTTAAATTACAAAAAAAAAAAAATATGAATGAGACAATTAAAAGTAATAAAAATTAATTAACAAGTCGAACTGAAAAAAATAATAAAACACATTCGTGAAAACTGAATCCAAAATGAGAAAACTCACATAAAAGCGTGCAACAAAACAGTGTGACAGTGTGACAGTGTGAAAATAAAATAAAAAAGGAAACAAGGCAAATGAACGCTAAAAGATATTCAGAGAAAAACCAGAAAATAAATTTTCAAATCAAAGAGCAGAAATGGAAACGTTAATGGCCACTACAAATGTTTGAAATTCAGCTAGAAATAATTAATAAAATTATCAGCAGAATATTTAAAATATTGTACAAAAAGTGAAGAAGAAGAAAAAAGAATCAGTGGAAATAAAACAAGTTGTTCGTTGGTTCCCCCTGCTTGGAAATTAATGTACGCACAACAACTAAGTGGGGAAAATGCAGAAATTATACTTTAAAACAACTGTCACGTCGTCATTGTCGCTGGGTAATCTTCCGTTGCCGTTGCTGATAGTTGGCCTGGGATTGTTGATGTCATTAATGCCTTCGATGGTGACATCCGTTCGCCATATTGATAATGATGAATACAATTATAATGATGACAGTGAGATTGTTATGAGCCGCGCCAGCAGTGGTACAAATGCCAAAACAATAAGTGTAAATCAAGAGCAAAAACAGCAACAACAACAACAGCAACAGAAACACTTAAAACAACAACAACTATTTATAAGTCGTCGGAGCAGCAGTGCCGGCACAAGCAACACAAAATCAACCAATCATAGACAAAATGAATCACAGCATTGGAAACGTTTTAATAAACAATATTATTCAAATAGCAACAATAACAAACATTACAACAAACATAATTTATATAACAATAACAACAACAACAACAACAACAAACAATCATTGGCTCTTACAAAATATCAAAGTAGCGAAACTCAATATGCCGATGACGAAGAAGACACTGACTTAAATGATCATAATTATCATTCGATAGATAATAATGACTCGGATGAGGACAACGATGGTGATGAGGATAATGATGATGACCTAAATGATAATGACAACAACAATAATAATAATAATAATAATATGGATGAATCTATGGATTCCAGAATGTCTACAGATGTTAAGCAACACGCACATGCTCCTTATGGTGAGTTTAAGATAATTAAAAATTGTCCACTTTTAGTTTAAAGTTCTTAATGATTTTATAAAAAACATTTTGCCTGAAAAAGTTTTCTCAAAGAAACTGAAATATGGAGAGAACAGTTTTTATAAAATACCTAAAAGATTTTAGACTTAAGGAAAATTATAAATAATTATGAAACAAAACAGGTGCAAAAAATTAGGGCCATTAGATAATTTGTTAATGAAGTTTTCGCCGGTCCCATGATATCGACTGTCATCGTTCGCTCGTATTTTTAAGTTAAAATAACTGGTGTGGACACACTATTTACGAACTTTCTTTTGGCAAGTGCATCGCCCCCGGGGAACACGTTAAGCTGGGGCATTCTGCTTTTCAGGGTATAAAATGGCAGGTGTCACTCGGTTGGTACGTCAACTAAAACTCTATGAAGTTCGTGTATGAATACAGTTATGCAGCCTCTTGTGAAGCATTTATCAAAAGTCAATTAGCAGAAAGGCGACCAATTTGCCCCTGGTTTGTCTGTGGGCCTGATATTGGCGATCTGTTTTTGATTTAAACCAAAAAAAAACAGGAAAGGCTTTGGTAGATACCAACCAAATCTCCTCTAATTGCTGATTTCTTGCAACAGACTTCTGTTTTTCGCAAGGAACTAAATGGTGGGAAATATACAGGCGAGTTGGTTAAGGGCTGATTTTTTTCCGAATTTTAAGCTAAGAACTCACATTAGACAGCCCGAGTTCTCGATCAAGAGATTTATCTTATGAGCTGTACCCAAATAACACGAGACGTTGGCCCTCTGTGTCTGATAAGTCACACAGTGGCAGGTGGCAAGTGGAGTTGATCTACCAGATGCTGACGTAAATCGATTTCACAATCTGCGTATTCCATCGTTTATTGCCATTAAAGAATTTTGGTATTGCCATCTCACGATTAGATCTGTTGCGTTGCTCCGAATTATTTCTTTCTTATTCGAAACGTTCACAAACGGTTGCGTTCGACAGCGTGAGACAACGTCTTGCAGTCGATACAACTCGATGCCATTGATATCAACGCTGTTATATTCGTTATAGTTTGGGAAATTTTTCGCTGACATATTTATCATCATAGCTGACCACGTGACACGAGTACTTACGTCAAAACCCTATTAAACGTGGCATATTTATCTTGACACGCAGCTGAGCGCTAGAACGACTATTTGAAAAGGAGTCACAAAACTCAAAACCCGAATTTGGACATACCTAGAAACTTTTCTTCAGCTTATGTAAATGAAAATGATGTACGAGAATGTATTGAAAAGAACAGAATTCGTACGAACATACAAGTACTTGTGCTCTTATCGGACAAACTTAACACGAAAAGCAAGCAAAAGCCATGCCACACAAACACGCTTTATCAGTAGACTAAGGAAAAAATATTAAGTTTAAAACAAATCGAAAAAAGTAAAGAATTTTTAGTTGAACAAAAGGGTTATCAGACACTTTTATGTAAATTATAATTTGAGCGATAAGCTGCTAAGTGCGACAGCATAAAGAGATTTAAAGTGTTTCAGCAAAAAAAAAAACGAAATTTTCTTTGATATCTGCATTTAAAGCTCGAAGGAAAAGTTCTAAAGAATAAAAGTTCTAAAGAATAAAGAAACAAATATTGCTTAAGAAATTTAATTTTAAAAAGGGAAAGCTGAAACATTGTTTGCTGCTCGATACCCAATAATGAAATGCTTCCTTAAAGTGGCAACTGTAAAACTATAATTTTAGCTTTAAATTTGCTTCGAATAACACCCTTCATGTCTTAAGTCCAATAAGTATAAACACTCACACGAATATGAAACTAAAAATAACTTGAAATCACCAGAAAGTTGTTCTGCCTACAAAATTTTGTGATTTTAAAGCGCTCAGCTTTGACGTGGCGTTTTGAAATCCTTTTTTTATATTTCGACTTTTCTGTGTTAAGCATTATAATAATTTTAATAAATTATTAAATTACTCAATGTATAGCTTATACGCTTTTTATGGAACTGGTTATATTATTTAAAACAAATATTTTAAAATTAAAAAAACTCCAAGGGGCGAAACTTTTCTGCTACCAAAATTTGTATTTGCTTTAATGATTTCAAAACAATAAAAATAAGAAAACAGCTGGTTTGCTGGTGTTTTCCGCAATAGAAAATCACACCGAAAACCCCAACAAGTTTGTGATTAACAGAACATCAGAAAAGCACGGGAGTGTTTCTAAAAACACATTTGATTTGAAATCATGTGATTTTTAGAAATTTTAACATTTTTAACCTCAGACTCAACGGCTAATATGGTTGGGCCATGTAGAGCGCATGGAGAATACTGCTCCGACCCATAGAATCTGCGATTCCGAAACTGTGCGACAACGCATTAGAGGACGCCCACGGAACCGATGGCGCACACAAGTGGAGAGGGACCTAAACCAACTTGGTGTGCACAATTGGAGAACGCTGGCTAAAGACCGTGCCAGCTGGAAAACTTTGTTGGTTGAGGCCCAGGTTCACCACGGACTGTAGCGCCAAAAGAAGAAGAAGAAGAACCTCAGACTCAAACCTGCAATATTAACATAACTCTGTTAATTAAGTAACAGGGCTCTGTTAAGCCTAAAAAAATTTAATTTTTGCACTGAAAATGCATTTAAAACTAAAAAATTAGTAATAATTATTTTAATAAATAAAATAATATAATTGTAACATCATATTTTATAAAATAATGCCATAAAAATCTAAAATAAGGACATTAATTAAAGAAGACTATAGAAAATTTGTTTAAGAAAATGCATACAAATTCTTGTAAATAACGGCAGATCTTGTAAATAACGGCAGATAGACGAAAAAAAATTATTGGCGAACACTCTTTAGCCCATCCTTATGAATATCCAATATTCAAAAGTTGCAACAGTTTTTTTTTTGGAAATAAGAAACATTTTTCCAAATTTCGACTTTTGCAATCTGAAAAAGGACTGCGCTCCTTTTTGCGAAAATGGTAGGAGATGGGCGAAAAAATATATATGAGAACACTCCTTAGCCCATCTTTGTGAATGTCCAATATTAAAAAAGTCATAACAGTTTGTTATATAGTGTTTCGTATATCGAAACTCTCGGGTCTTCGTATTTATAACAAGGGTATTATCCATATTATAATAAGGGTCGCCCTTTTTCAATATAGGGTTTTCATATTTATCATATGGGTATTGTTCCATATTATGATAAGTTTTGATCTGATCACATGCATGAATTAATATAAATTCTTCGAAATCAAGCTGCCAAAAAGGAACGACTGAATGGAACAATAACTTATAAAATCAACAGCACCTTAAATTTGTTTGAACGGTCCTAAAATGGACTAAATCACCAATATTTACATACGACATGGGAATCTAAATATAGTTTGGCGTAGCTGGTACCTGAATGCTAGTTCCATAGAAATATTTACCCTGAACAAAGCTGCAAAAAAAATTCGAATACTGTTCTTCCGAACCACAAGTGTTCATTTCTTTGTAGCTAAAATTAATGCAATTCGGTCCAGGATTATAAAATGGAAATGTGTATTACTATGACTTTAATCCTAAACCAGAAAGTCCTTGTAATGCATTAAGAGATACTTTAGGGCCTAAAGATTGTTATGGAAACGTGACAAATACCCAAGAGCCAGACTCTGCCTTAGACCTGGCTCCTTCTCAAATTCACAATTGTCTACATTACACTTGTGGATATGGCTATTCCATGTACACTATATCCTGTCTTACAATAGCACAGACCCCAACACTTTGAAAATCGCTTCTCTGTATTTGTGGGCTGTTTCTTTCAAGAATGCGCAGACAGACAGAATTTTGTACAAAATAAGAAGGTTTTTGGCGATTTTTACGAGTATCAGACAACCAAAATTTTGATTAGGCTGGATTTGGATAAAAATCCCTTTTCAAATTTTCAACACTTCGACTTAATGTGTTCATTTCAAATATTATTTATGGTCTTTCAACAGCAATTTTTATTATTACTATTTTCTCACGCATTCGCCTACCAGCAGCAACAACAACAACAACCAACACCATTAACTAAATTTGTTTATAATGAAAAAAAATATACAATTCAAAACTATTTATTAAGCAATAAAAACACAACAAATTACCAGCAACAACCATCATTCTTAAATTATATCAAAAGGAAAGAATGTTCAAGGGGTGAGAGAAGGGGATAGAGAGAGAGAGAGAGAGATAGGCAACAGTAAACAAAAGAGAAAAACTGTAACAATTAATGAAGCAATTACAAATGCAATAAACAACAAATAGTAGAACATTGTGCTACTGCCGGCAGCAATAATTCTTTTCAAAAACGAAAAATAAATACAAAATAATGTTGTTGGTTAAACATTCTGTTTAGCAAAAAATATAAGAGCGAAAAATATGTCAATGAAACGGCATCATTTGTAGTAGCAGAGTAACATGGAAAATTTCCTTCATATTTGGGCACAGCCCTGACGTAACAGTTAACAAATAAATAGGACTTTGGCACGAACGAAACAGCAAGAGAATGCTCCACATTAAAAACTTTGTGACATGTCACAGCACGGTTGTAATATAGTAATTGATAACTGTGTTTGTATTTTTATTTGTATTTTTTGGCAATACATGTAAATATGTACTCGTAAGTGATCAAACTGGTTACAGTTTTGTAAAAAGCATAGAGATAGGTTATGTAACTGTAGGGCCACCCTAATATTGAAATGCAATAATGCGCTAAAATGCAACTGTGCATCATACTTATCATCATCTGTGTAAACAAAGAAAACATACTAATAAAAAACGATTCACTTATGTTTGAGCTGTGAACAAGTGCATTTCATTTATACTGCAATAAGTACAAGCATACGATACAGGACTTAGAGCGCTAGAAAAGGCTTTAACCCAGCCCAAGTAGCAACCAGATAACGTGTGGTTTCTTCTGAAGCAAAAAAAGTAATGCTTTCATATAAAATATGGATTAGTTTCTTTGGTAGGGGATACGGATAATGCAATACCTGGGGCGTGAAAGTGGAGACTTTCCATTTCACAAGAAATATTGCATTCCCAACAAATGCCAATTAGTTCTTGTCGCTCTGAGTTATTAAAAGCTCTTATTTTAAAGAAATTACGATGTTTAATAGGTATTTGCAACTATATAATATCATAAATAAATTATTTTAGCATCAAATTTTATCATAAAAGTAATCGTTCCTCAGTCAAATAGCGCTAAAAATTGATGCCGCTATCTTTATCGCTACCGAAAACCGTTAAGGATACTAAAATGGCGGTAAAATATGGTCGATTAGTATCGAGGTTGGCAAACGGATTACTGTTACCGATACGAATATAGTTAAAATTTAATACCGGAAACACATTAGGGAGATAAAATACCGGTAGCCAAAATAAGGTCTATCCTGCTATATACCGATAGGCCGATTTTCGCATGCAAAATAAAATTATATCAGCACACATTTGTGTTCCCCTTTCGCCTAATGTTTACGATACCAAGTCCACACTTGACCAAATATAGAATAAATATTCAATATACTAGATACTATACCGTGACGGGTGCCGATGCCGAAAATTATAAAATAATGATACTGATATCCATACACATACCGCTAATAGTTGCTGTTTCCAACCCTGATTAATATTTAAGGTTGTGGCGACAAAGCGTTCTCTGAATACAAAGACATTCGCTCAAGTCGCCTGAAATTGTTGGGTGATTGACTCATCCTCTTAAGGTTATTTACTTTTAGTAACAGGCAGAAATGCTGGATTCATCGTCGTTTTGGGTGTTTGGGATTAAATGTTCATCATGTTTTTGGGGAAAAGTGATCGACAGATTTTTATTTCATTTCAAAATTATGAAAATTCCTCGATATAAAATGCAATCTTTTTGGGATTAAAGAGCCGCTCTACTTCCTAGAACTGGCTTTCAGACGGCAATTTAGGAAATCCTATAAAAAGAAAACAAGCTTCGATGCGGAGTTTTCATAAAAATTTCCTAAAAATTAGTTGCCTTACACAGATCACGTTGCCTGGGCAGCTTCTCTGTTTTAATATTTTTGTAATTACGTTAAAACGTTTGGCAACTCTTTTGACTTTTGTTTTTATGGCGGTGCCCCATCATGCATATTAAGTTTTGTTTCTTAGTTAATTAGTATTCATTAAAACAATTTAGTTAAATAAAATAAAAAAGATTTCCTATTAATTGGAAAAATTAAAAAAATACGAAACAAACAAATCAACAAACATGCCTACAAGTATGAAGTAAAAGCATATTAACAACGTGCTAAGAAATTATTATAATTTTAGTTTTTATTTTTATAATATTTTAAAGTTGCAATGCAATAAATATGTATGCAGCAGAGCAAAAAGACGCACAGCACATACTCGCACTGCTCAAGCACACACTGCAAAGATCATAAAAAATGGCAGATATCTGTAATGGGTTGGGGTTGACTGACAGTCAGTCAATATTTGCCAGCAAAACTTTATAAGAATTTTAATTACCAGTAAAAAAAATTCTAAAAACTACAAACTTTGTTTTTGTTAGATTAAAAGGAATTTACTCGTATTTCATAGCCAAATGGTTTGACTTTAAAAAAAAAATTTTGCTCCTTTTGTTTTTCTGCAGAATACGGGAAATTTTATAAATCTTAACATTTTGACAGGTGCATAAATCATCTAAAAGTTTAAGTTACGTTTGACATTTATAAGCTGTCATTGTGTCAATGTAATTAGTAAAACAAGAAATGTCAACAAAGAAAGAAAAATATTCTGCGAAACTGAAACAAAAACGTTCTTATGACATTTCAAAGGGATGTATGAATGAACGAGTGAATGAAAAAGTTCTGCTTTTGTAAAACATGTACATATGGATTGTTTAAGTGTTAAATATTCTAATTTGCAGTAGTTAGTAATAGTAGATTTTTTAATTAACACCATGGGACCAAGTCGCATAAAATGTGTGAAGAAAAAATGTACTTACTTAAAAAAGAACTGCATACTTTCAAGATTACAAGTTTGCAGCTGAAAATAGAGGTGGCTTTTAATATGAATCTATTTTCTTTTTTATCACTGATCGCATGCAATTACTGTAAACAGTTAAACGAGTTTCACCGAGTTTTGCGAGACTATCCAATATGAGAACTCTGAGTTGAGTTTCAAAAAAAAAAAACTATATCAGCAAATTTAAGTTTCCGCATGTACAGGCTGCCACAAAATGAATCGCTCTATAATTTTATGTCCGTTCAAAACCATAATTTTACGTTCTAGAGTAGTATAAAGATTTGGGTCTTTTTGACGATATGTTTTGCCTCTATGTACTTCACACATATTAAAGCCGCACTGACATTTAACGCCACCTGCAAAATTATAACATCATCATTAATGTTGCAACCAACTTATATATATGTACGTGGAAGAAACTATCGGTTTGCTGATCTCAAGTTCCTCTTGCAGCATCAAATTTCGAAAGTTCTTAGCAAAAGTGTGACCATAACACACAACACTAAAATGTTACTTTATGCCGTTGCACACTTATCAAATTGTATTAATCAAGTTTACATATATTGAATGGGGTGGGAGAGTGGTGAAACAGCAATGTTTCACTTATACTATAAGTTGTAGCTATTTTTCTCTCTTTCTTACAGAAAAACAAAATGTTGGGCAACAAAAGTTGATGTGTATGAACCATCATTTTTATCGTAATTTGTCCAAATTTTATTTGTTTTTCTTTCTAAATGCATTTTTTCAATACATTTTTTCTCTTATCCCGTTTTTTTCATTTTCATCCCACTGTGTTTAGTTTATCTTTACAGTTTTCTCTTTTGTTCAAGTGCTTTCGTGTGAGTGAAAGTAACAAACCTAATGTTTCATTTTCGTAACGTTTCCACTTTTTAATAGCAAGTAAAACAATCACATGTAAACTTTTTCTTTTGTTTGCAAACTTAAAAGAGTTTTTAACCCTCTTTTCTGTAAATCATTTCAAAGTTGTGTTTTGTTTTTTCTTCGGCACAGAAAACATTTTCAGTTTACTTTAAGGCAAAAGGAATATTTTGGCACTTTTTGTAGATTGTTTGTTATTTAGTTTGTAGTTAAGAAAACCCATACAGGGTAATTCGTTAAGTGATTGCAATTATCAGTTGCAGGAAGGATGTAGGCTAACTTTTAGACGATTATATTGCTGCCAATTGATGAATTTTGAAATGAAAAACAGAAAATGCATATTTCAGGTACGAAACTCCATAATAATTGCGGAAGTGCTGAGCGTGAGATTGTGCGTGAGAATCTGAGGCAGTTGAGTTCGTGTTACTCACGGAATTTTCTTTTTCAGACCACAACCAGGCGAATTTCACGTACGAATTTCAGCTAAAGCAAAAACTTAAGGCAAACGACCCACAGGCAAAGACATATGTAGATACATATGAGCGCTGATCCTAATTTCATAAAAAAAAAACAGAAATCATGCCTTGGCTGAAACAAAATTTCCAACTACGGACCAACTCCCATATTACAACCAAAAGCGTACAATGCAGCCCGAAAAAGTTGCTGCTTGTAGATTTTGGTCTACTGACATCTTTGGTCTTGAAATTTGTTTGTCCTGAATTGAATGATACGTACACAAGAGGACTGTAGTTTGAATAGGATTGCGTTGGTTATTACACTTTTTCTGGCAGAGCTTCCAGTTACCATATGATTAAACCACAAATCATGTGATCGGTCAAATTTAGGCTGACAATCGTGTGCTTCGGAAAACGGGTTTATGGCACGTAAAAGAAACTGCACTATGGTTTTTCACAGTTTTTGGAGGATCCCTTAAATAGCTTTGCTTCACTTGCCATATCTGTGATACGATTTTTTTGGTGCCGTTAGCTGATACGAAAAGGAAGAACTAAGGACCCTTAACACGATTTCCCGCGTTAACGTTCGTCAACATTTTGAACAACACAAAACTGAAAAACTGATCGAAAGCGAGGTGTGGCAAATTATTGATGTGAACAATGGAAGAGCTCGGCAATATAAAATGCGTAAACAGTTTCCAAATCAATTTTTTTTCTTTATTTTCAAAGTACTAGGCGAATATTAACGTGGTTACATGGTGGGACAGGCCATAAATACAGTTTAACCGAAAAATATTATCCTGAATAAAACCCCTTTGTTTTTGTTTATCTTTAGGGCACATGAAACTGCAGCCGTAGATTTGTTGTTATTTGCGGAATATTTCAAATTCTATTTGAGTTGAAAAAGGCTTCTTCATCAGAACAACATATTTAAAACACTCCCGCCTAAAGTTGAAAAATGCACATGTTAAAACCATGACAAATGTCTAAACTATATCCCGCCATCACAATGATGACAATAACACATGATAATGATGATAACGATGGCAATGAAGATGCTGATAAAAAGTCTTATTATGATGGTATGACATGCTATAATTATTTATGGCAGAAGAACGAGTAGAAAACAGCTAAAATCCAAACATAACCAGCAGACCTTATATAAATTTTGTCACGAAAAACACAAGAAAAAAGTTCAAAAATAAAACTTTAATCCTGCAAAAAAAAAAAAAAAAGAAATTAACGAACAAACAAACAATCCACCCTGCCAAGCATCGTCATCGTCGTCATCGTCGTCATCGTCGTCGTCGTCGTGTTTTATTTGCCTTATTTCTTTTTCTGCCTTAGATCAAAAACCACTCATTAATTAAGTGTGTAATTCTTTTACGTGTTATAAGAATATGTAGCAAGTTATGTGCATGAGTATGGCTGCACGTTGCAGCAGTTGCAACGCCAGTTGCAACAACAACTGTCTGTGTGCCCTTTCGCATTAAGAATACACTCGTACTATATATGTATGTAGTATGGAAACATTTTCATAAACATATATGTAAATATATTTTAATTCTGCCTCAACAACAAAAAGGAACTTTCTTTTGATGTCTACTTAAAGAGTTGCTTGTTATGTTGCATCCACATGAGGGTGTTTGTTTTTTCATCTTATTTCTCTTTTGCAAATTTTCTTCTTTTTTCAATTTGCCTCTTGTTTTTCTGCAATGATTAAATATGATTTAATGTGGTATAAATTTTATAAATTACAGGGAACAACAACTACAAATATGACACCGAAAAGAAAATAGCACCCTGACAAGTTGCGCCAATGTCTGGCATAACAACCAGCATAAAGACTTTTTTAATGTTATTTCGAAAATAGATTAATAAGGAAATTTAAATTTAATTTGTCGTGTTTTGTTGCTTTTTTGTGCTACTTAAGTCCTTCCAGTTATTTTGCAATAGACTCAACAGATTCGCAAATTACGCGGCAGAAGATAATGAAACTTTATAGAAAAGCCAACAACAGCCAAGAGAACTTGTTCAGGGACAAGTCAAGCGAGGCTAAATGTATCAAATGCAATATGATGCTGTAGCATTCCCAACGTCCGAGAAATTGCTTTTTTTGATTTTTATATTCGATATAATTTGAACAGTTTTGAAAAAAAAAAAAGATTTTTTACACTTTTGTTTAATGAACGGGAGAGAATCTGTCCACGGACAAGTCAAGCGGTGTTAAATGTACAATATCAAATTCAATATGATCACCGAAAAATTACTTTTTTTACTTCGTTATAATATATAATTTAAATTATAAATTAAAAATATATGTATTTTTTTTTACGAAAATTCACTTTTTTTGTTTTAAGTTTAGAAATTTAGAAAATAACTGAAATGCACAACTGAAGACTTTTTTCCACGTTTTAGTCCAGGGCTACTAAATAGCAGCTGATATTTTAAGCGCAGCAGATTGTTTTTGTTTTCTATTTCAGTTTTCGTTGAATGCAACAGAGTAAATTAAAAATTATTTAACAAAACCAAAAAAAAACATTAGCGAGTTTTCCCGCTATTCGCCTTCATCATCTTTCAGCCTTGCAAAATGCACATAAAACAATTGTCAGTCAAATTGTTTTGCAGCCAAAAGAGAATGTTGCCAGATACATTTCATATATTTTTTTATGTAAGTTTTTTGTCCTGGTATCTACACACAATGAAAAACAAAATCTGATCAGTTGTTGAGCAAAATTTTGCGAAAAATGTTGCCTGAAACATGTGGCCAGACACATGTTTTCTTGATATGCAACCAGCCTTTACTACTTCCACATTATTTTTTATGTATTTCACATGAATTTGTTTACATAAATGACAGCATTCGACACCAAATGACCAGCAGAGTTCTTAACTTTAGCCAAAACAAAAAGTTACTTATTTATGATTTGAGCGCACAGCGGCAGCATTAAAAACTTTCCAAAATTCAAACTCTATTAATAAATTAACAATCATTGAGCTCATTTTTTATGTTAACAAGCAAATAATCAACCAATTCAATGACAGGCCATTTAAAAATAAATTTGAAAAACACAAAGAGCAGAAAACATATTTGGAAAACATTTACCAGCGAAATTCTCAAATAAGAAACTAAAGAAAATCTTGTAAAGTGTCTAAAAAGTGTTTAATGTACTCGCGTCGAAGAAATCTGTTTCATATGAAAATTTCTCCACGACTTTGTACTGCGGCTGTAAAGATTTTCTCTAACAATTATGAGTACATTGTATGACAGATGACAAGTGCTGATGACAGCTGAATGTATTTTGTTGAGTTTTTCTTTTTTTTCTTTTATATCTCATTTTTAACTATTCGTTTGTCTTTAGGGCTTCTAAATTATAGATTTATGAGTGTTTGTGTGTATTTTAGTTTTTTCCTGTTCTCTTTCATAATGATGGTACTTTAGTATAGCCGTTCCAACATTATAATAACAATTTACATGGCGAAAGATCAAAGCAATGTTTTATTAATGGCTAGTAAATAATAAATGAGCTCTACTGTTGTTATTATAGTTGTTAAATTGGAGGTGATGAAAAGTGAGTGAATAATATTTTTTTCAGTTTTCTATAATATTAATGAGAAATGTACAGAATAATTGAGAGAAAAGTGTTTGTTGGAATAAACACATGTCCAAATAATTGAAATATAAGGACAATTAAAGAGGTAAGAAAGAAGCTGGACAACTTCAGTGCATAAAATGTCAAGGGCGAGAGAGACAGCGACAGAGAAAGTTAATATGACGATTATAAAAACACATGGAAAAAGTACATACATATATAGTACATATATATTATAGGCGTATGGGTCACCCTCTAATAAAACCTTTAGGTTCAGCTTTGAAAGTAGTAAGTACTCTGCGGCAGAAGTAAATTTCAGCGCTCCATTAATGATAATAGTAGCAACCACGATGTCTCCAGCTTCTTGCTGTTATATACTCGCATTTGAGCTGTAATTGTAATCGTTGTCTACGGCCAATTACATGGTTTTAACATTTTGGCTGACTTTAATTTTCGATTTATGATGGAACTTAGGAGTAAGAGAATGTTGTGTTATCACTGCATCTTGCCAAAAAGGGGAAAGAAAAAATACCAATTTAGTCTGGTTTGCAAAAAGATTTTGAAAGCTTCTCAAATTTAAAATATGAGCCCAATTAAGGATCTAGGAATGTTGTCTTATCACTGCATCTTGCCAAAAAGGGGACAGTAAAAGGAAAGAAGAACTACCCAAAAAATACCAATTTAGTCTTGTTTGCATAAAGAATAGTCTACATGACATAATTAGTTTATAACACAAGATTTGTCCTTTATAAACTTAGACTCTTCATTACTTAAAATTATGCTACCCAATAAACATCAATAACCCGAAATCCATAAAGAACATCAGGCCTTAACCAGACTCACCCGATGATTCTCGACCATTAAGTTTTTAGGAAAAATAGGGATCTGCTGCAAGACAACACAACCAAGGAACCAATGAACAAACGAAGCGGCATCCCTGTGGTCCCCGTTCTACCAATTAACTCTTATGCAACGTTTCTGAAGTTCCTATACAACCAAAGTCATGAATTTCGTTCCTATAGTTCTGATAAATCCCTACAAATTTATGCCCCAGAAGAAGTTAGAAATACGCCAGGAAAAATCCTGCTCTCGGGTAGGGATTATACATCAAGGAGTACAACTGTCAGAATTCAGCTCAAGGAGGGCTGACAAATTTTTACATGCCGACTTTCGTTCGGGTCAGGTACTTTCTTAAAGGGGGCACACGTCATATAACTCTTAGTAGAACAAGTTGGGGAATTTGTCCATGTCACGGCATTAGCAAGTGAAACGTTTCATGCTTTTTCTATAACAGATAGACTCGCATTATTCTTATCAAAGCAATATTTGTTTCAGTTTGAAGCATAAGAAAAAACAAAAAGGAATTTACATTTTTATATAAAATTTACAATTTCTTTTGTAATCCCTCAAAGTTTAGTTTATTATTTTCCTTAGATCTTTTGCCGAAAGACAAAAACAATTGCAAATAAACACACAAAGAACAACAACAACAACAACACAAATAGAAATAAAGACAGCCTCTCAAAAGTGGAAAAAGATTTGCTACATTCTTAACTTCAGTTTCGTTGTTTGTTTGATGTCATTATGTCAAATTCTAAAGAATTTTCAATTCCTCATTCTTGGATCTATTCTACCCTAGAACATTCCTATTGTTGTTTGCAAAACAGAGGAAAGAAAACGAACCGCTCACTTACGCACTCCAAGTACAAGTATTTCGGTTGTTGTCTCTTGTAGCTTGATTTCAAAATCTATTTTTATTTTATTTAAATCATACGAGTATTGTTGTATTTTTCCGACCAAAACCAAAAAAAAACAAACTCGTCAACATTTGAATAAATTGTGGCTTTTTTCTCGTTACGATTTATTATATTTTTTAAGGAGTCAAAATTGTGCAATTTTTTTTCTTTGGCGGATTTTTCCTAAAGTGTCAAATGAAATAAATTGGGCGTTAAATTAGTTGTTTTTCATTCTTCTATAAATTTTTTGCTATTCTATTTATCACATGACTGCATGACTATTTTTCTTGGAGACAAAATATTTTCGTTTCTAATATATTTGTGTATGTTGAATAGATATTTTAATTTAGTGCTTTCTAAACTCATAAAATCTTAATTAACATATAATTCCAACATATTAACCCTCCAAATGAATACAGCAATAAAATGTTTATTTTCGAAAAATATTTAAAGATATAAAAATTTCTGTTTACGAGTATTTTGACCAAAAGCGTAATCACTTGTGACAGTCATTCGACAGGGAGAAATAAATTTGGGCAATACCATCTCATTTAAGGAGAAAGCGTCATCGTTAATGCCAATAATCTCGATGGTTGGACGTAATAAGTCAATAAAAATTGCATTTATTTCCCCAGACAATTTGTGGAGTACAGAGCTGGGAGTTATCATATAACTAATGCGATTGGCCAGCAAAACTATTTGTATTTGTTTAGCAGAGCAAATCGAAGTTGTTTGCCATCGTATCGCATCACATAGTAGCCAAAGAACGGACAGCGTCAAGAATACAAAAGCATAAATTGGAGACGAGGATTCTAAGTCCGCTAACTGCCTTTTTCGCTTTAAGTCACAGCCAGAAAGATTCCTGTCACCAACACTAGGATGCTCGTAATTCCCTAGGCAATAAAAGAAATTCGAGCCACCTGAGTTGGTAGCTGGAAATCCTCAAGAACATCAGGTTTTAACCAACTCGGCTGTACATTCCCCAGCATCTAGTTCCTTAGGACAACAGAAATATGTTGCAAGACAATAGGGTCTTGAGGCAAAGCCCCTTTCTTTTTTTGTAGGTTTTAGCCAGAATATCTAGCACCACAACCTATGACCCATGGCAACCCATCGGCACGTGGGTCCGCGTTCTTCCAATTGATTTTTCGTAAAGGTTGCAGCAGAACTTGCATTACCGAAGTCATACATGCTTGCGTGGCAACCGAGGCATCCCTTGCGCTCTATACCCCAAAAGTAGAGGCAAAGCTAAATTTTTTTCCTCGGAGCAACTCTATTGGATTATAATAAAGTGCAAAATTATGGCTTGAAGCAGATCATGAGGTCCTGGAATTAATTAGAAAATTAGTCGCAAAAAATTTAATCGTCTAAACCACTAAAAATCGTCACATTTAATATGGTAGTACATGCCATTGTTAAGGTTGGAGATCTTTCATTGTGTTCTTGGAAAATTTAAACAACCAACTTGTTCTTTTTTTCTCTTCATTCCTCTGCCTCTCCTTTTCCAACAAAAGCAAACGAAAAAACTAGAAAATAAACATTTATAATGTGTTATTTCCTTCAAAGGAAATAATAAAATGAAAATTTTTTCTCCTTTGCTCTGCCCCATAAGGAAATTGCTTTCTGTTCTTATGCCTTAATCACAAAACAAGAAATATCTGCAATACATATGGCAGCGAGTGTTTTCCACCTTTTAGCCCAGTAATTATATTATATAATCAAATATTTCATAAGCCTACACACATGCTGGCTCGTCTATTCCCGCTCAAACAAGTACTCGGTGCATGTTGTTTGTATTCATTCAATAAATGGTTTTTAATATTTCAGTTTTGTTCTTTGCTTTTGGTAAAGTGTTATAGAAATTTTAATTAAAAGTGTTGAATTTCACAAAAAGAAGTTTATGCGAGTCTTCTGTATGCCAAACAAATCGTACAAGTGAAACATGTGCACGGAAGGCTTTGGAAAACTAAAACTTTACAGAGGCCGAGAATCGTATTGTGTGTTCAAGGGTGGGTTCTTTTTTAATAGTCTTTTGAGCTGCTTCAAAGATGCTTTTAGGTTATATTGTTTGTTGCTATTGCTTTTGTTGTTCGGTGTAGCTTTCCATAATTGAACTTAATACCCCCCATATATACACATGCAGGCGCCAGCATTTTAAACTGAATATGCTGCGTATAAGACAAGAGGGAAAAAAGTTTCTTTGTCGAAATATTTTAATGAAAGGAGCCCACCAAACAACCGATCATTTAAATATGACAAATTAATCTGTATTTTTAAGAAATGTTTTCAGAATTCTTTTTAGTTTTTCAAAACAATAAATTCTCATCAAATTTAATTAAAAATAATAAACTTCAAAAGCGAATAAAGCGAGTGGAATGATGATTCGTTCAATTGAAATGTACAAATTGGCGCAGGGCAGCAAAAGATTCGTAAAAATATATATGAAAAAAAAGTTATAGAACATTATCGATTGCCATCATTTTGAACTTCTCGACGAATTCCATGTTCGTCTGAACTTGATAATTGCTGTTGAAGCAGTTATTTGCACCTTCAAAATGTTGGCACACGTAAACACGCCTGAACTTGTTTACTGAAGCCACTAATAACAACTAAATATAAATGTTTGATATCCTTGAAAAGGCTGTTAAAGGCCCCTTAACTCTTAGGAGTTAAACATAACCCAGTGGAGGCATTAATCTTCAAGAATAAATCACTTTCTTCTTTTCTTTTATGGTTGAAATGTTCGAACACGTAAAAACGTTTCACATTCCCAAAATTGTTTAAAACTACAAACAGCTTTGGACGTCCTTGAAAAAGCTCTTGATGATCCGAAATTCTTTACAGAAACTCTTAAAGACAACACAAAATCATCAAAAAAAAATTACCTGACAGTTACTAGGCTTCAAAATAATCCCTCAGGATGACTCAACGAAAAAGTCAAAGCAATGTAATAGGCTGGTTTTTTTTGGTAAATTTTAATTCCTAAATAAGTAAATAATTATTTTAATTAAACATATTTTAGGAGCCGTTTTATCAAACATGACAGGCTTGCCAATATCTCATATAAGCGATTTGTCTGATTTCCCATAAAGCTGGGACTGCTGCCTCCGGCTTCTCCGTGAGAATACGATCTCACAGTGTGCCATAATGAAGTCGGCTGCAAGTGTCAGCAGCTTCCTTCCATTTGCAAAGAGGAGTTTTGATTTTCTCTTTAGGCTGTAGAGTCCCTGTAATGTCTACGATTGAAATCCTGTGTAGCATTAAAACATTCTAAATGTAGAATACGAAAGTCTAAAGCACATTATGCTGGATGCTTAAGCACTTCATCAGCACTCCCATCAACCATCAACAAATTCATCATGTTCTCTAACCAGCTTTAAGGTTCGTCACTATTTAGCACAAACAAATAACTGTCGTACAGAAAACTAACAGACAACTAATGGAAGGATTGTAGGTAAACGATAAATAATATGCCAAAAGAAAGCCTGTAAATAAAGTCTTAATAAATTTTGTAAACATTCAAAATAATGGGAGACTTTAAATTGGCCTGGGACAAGATTTACTTAACTTCCTTTCGGTAAAATTAACGCATTTTTGTTTGCTTTTAATGCATATTTTGTAAATGCAGGATTCTAGGAATGGAGAGCATTTGCCCGATATCAAAGTTATTTTATAAGCTACAGTCCAAAATAATACGAAAAACTCGACACAAGTCTTTGACGTGAAAGCTGAAAGATCACTATATGTACATATATTTTCTGCTGGCAGTTATTATACCGTCTAAGTTTTTTTACTCACTCAATGCAATCTGGTAAGCATGTTTCTGGTGACCGGATCAAATTCCTAAGCACCAGCCCAAAGTACTTAAATAAAAAATTATTCTTTCATATCGTTATTCATTATGTCAGAAATGGATTCTTTCTCTAATCATTTTTATGAAATCCCATATTTCAAATCGTATAACATAACAAGTCATTAAAATCATTGATTTTAGCTGGACGTATTTTTTTTTTTTTTGTTTTTTTTTAATTTATGAAGCCTGTTGTGGACTCTGCCAAACAACAACTGGAAATCATTTTAGCATGTTAAATACTTTATAACACTTTGGTTTACAAGGAGACATACGCACCACAAACGATAAATCTATACAACCATTCATTCATATCAATTCATGTGTTTGACTGAAATGGAGTAGTTGTACTTAAATTTTCTTTTTTTTTTTGTTCTTTGTACTCATGACGATAAAAATAAAGGCAAAAACTCAAACATGATCGCAATGGGGATACATGAGCTTATCGGTGACAGGCTGCCAAGCGGCCGAAAACAAGCAATTTTATGGTAAAAAAAAAACTTTGGTTTTCGTAGTAACAGTCGACGGCCTGACATGTCTGGTGACTGTCATATCTTACAATATTGTTAGTGTGTGTCAACTGACCACTTTTATCTTTCAACTTTGTCAGATGAAGCGCTGTCCGGTCATTGTAAGGCCACAATATTATCAGCATGACAAAATTCTTAGTTTACTAGACCTACATAATTGCTAGATATTGTCACCGCCAATGTGCACCAGACAATGTCTGCACTGCCAAAGAAACAAATCTGTTAGTAATAATCAAACAGCTAATCTGACCATATTTGCCACACAATAAACTGACAACCGTAGCCGGTAAAACATGGCCATAAATGTCTTACAAGTCTGGTAACTGGCATATTTTTGTTGGGAAAAGTTTTGCCAAATCTTGTTAAGACCAAAATATCTTCCGACATATGGCAATCGTGAGAACACTCTTCGTTGCCATTGTCAGATAACCGTAAGACTTTGTCGATTCATTTCATATGGGCACATACATATATGTATGTATTTAAGTTAATGCAGCTGACAATGACATCACTGTCAGACAAGAATTTCTATTGGCAACACTGCACTCACTTTTGAATAGTTTACATCTTCTGTTGGTGTTGATGTGACAATTTTCCCCATATAATAATCTTACACTTGTATGAATTGACAGTTTTTTGTCAGACAATTGCCTGACAAGCAAAAATAAAGACTCGACAAGTGTGTAATTCTTCTCTACTGTTGTTTCTAAGAGCTTCCCAAATGAACACATTTTTGAATACTTGTATATTTGTCAACTGTTCGCTGCCAGCTGGCAGTACTTCCCCGCGCTAAATAGTTTCACCACACTCCTTGTGACACTTGTAAAGCATAAAATAAATACAAAACTTTTATTTGCATGCTGTTTGTAGTACGTTGTTGTTGTTGTTGTGCGAAAGTTTGTAGTGTGTGCTGAACATGAGATGAAAAACACGACAAAAAAATAAACAAAATTTATTACGCATAAAACACTCTATAAAGAAGTACAACTAGTTTCAGATTTGATGATGCACAAGTGGAAAAAAATGCAAAGAAAAATCAAATGACAAGGGAACTAAGCAGCCAGCAACAGGTACCCTACAACAAAACCAGTGACCAACCTCTTCATCTATTTGCATATATATTATGGTCTACTTGCACTTGTGGCTGGAATGAAGCCAAATTGATAAATATCTACATAAATTAAGTTTCTTCAGGTCGGGTGCACTTAAGCGGATTGAAAAAGGATGTGGCTTAAAATCTATCAAGCTGAATACTGGGACCAAACGATCTTTAAGCTCTTATCTTTATTTAAATGGTACGAGATGGATGAAGTTTCGCCATGGTGTCATATTTCCATATCCTCAAAACTTCACCTCTTGAGCTCGTTGAATCATCGGCATATTTTAATTTTTTTTCTATGTAAAATAATGCTGGATAGTAATATTTGATTTGCATTGTTACCTGCCGCGTCCAGAGCAGGTGAGGTCATTTAACAACATCGGTATTTAACCAACTCGCCTCCGTTCTTCACCAATCAACTGTTCACTACCGCAGGCAACTTTGCTCCGCGAAACAGGGTCACCTACACCTCCGTTAACTAGAGTTATTAATGGTTTCTTCATTCGATTTAAGGCTTGAGCCAGGACTAGCCTGGAATGTTTTATAAACAAAAGAGTTAAAGATCACAGGATTCCCGTTCTGTCAATATATCAGGCGAGATGGGCACGCCAGATGTGATCAGCCTAAGATATCTAATAAACAAAACGAAAGGATTAGCTGATCCTCTCCATACTTTCAGCCAGGCGGCCACTTAAACCTTGATCAGCCCAGATTGTCTTAATGAGAAACCAAAAGGATCAGCTGATCCCTGATTTGCTAATATTTCAGCAGAGATGGTACCTAAGCCTGGCAAACGCAACCCATCAGGACCATCTGCTACCTGGTCTGTCAATATTTCAGGAGATAGGGGAACCTTAATCCTAATCAGCGCTGGATTTCGTATAAACAAAAGTCTGCACCATCACCTGCTTCTCATTCTGTCAATATTTCATTCGAGATGGCCACATAAAACCTGATGCACACTGATCCCGAATGTCTTGTAAGCAAAATCCTTGAGAGTCAGCTGATGTCTGATCTCTCAAATATTTTAGTCGAAATGAGCAGCTCAACCGTGATTAGCCTTCGGTTAAGTTTTCGACAGTTGCTATCCCACAAAACAGTCATTTCTTCTGTGTGCAATTTGTAGCTTTGAACATGAGGTTTGCGAAAAAATTTTGGCTCCTGGGGGAAATAAGACGCGACAGAACAAACTCATATATGAGGCAGCCATCACAGATGATTATGATCATAGAAAGTAAGATCTACATGTATTAAGAATTTTCATGGCCTGAAACTCAAAACCATTTTTATTGAGAAATCACATTTCGGTCTGAATTGTGAATTATTTTCTGGATATACTTTTTCTTTTTATTTGGCGATAAGTCAGCCGCAATCCATGCCAGAGCAAGTGATAGAATGAACGAGCCACTTCATAAATCCATTTCAGAACAGTCCTTGGGCTCCTAATAAAGATGCTGTCTTAAAACGAAATCAAGACAACTCTTCAATCAAACTAATGAGAATTTAAGCAAACTTTGTACAACACCAAACACTCTTTTCTAACAGTAGTTTCACTATAAAAATATGCAAAAACATTTATCTTTTCTCGCCACAGACACACAGATTTATTTCGTTATAAGTTCATTTTCAAACGAAAACATGTGTTTGTGTACAACAGCTCTTAAATATGTGTTGACTCGCTAGCCAGCACCCCAGTGAGGATCATTGCTCTTTAGTGGCTGGGCATATGCTTATCTTTTTCTTCTTCTTGTTCTTCTTTTTTTGCTCTCTTTAGCGAATGCAAAAAACTATTTTGAGGATAAGAAAGTCTATGTAAAGGGCAATAAATGGAGCAAAAATGATGTATAACGCTGATGAAAATGAGTATTTAAATAAAATAAATTCCTAAATTATATGAGAGCCTATTGAAATATGACGACAGCTTAATTTAGTTTAGAAGACATTCATGGCAATTTGTTTGCTTTGAAACAAATATCTGCTGGAACTAATAAATTAATTTGAATATTTCTTGTTTCATCTCGTTACAGATTTCTACAATTGTTGTAATGAAGTATTTGGCTCATGTAGGACCTCTTGCGAAAATGTGAGTATACAAACCTGATCGTTCATTAAGCTGTGAGGCCGTTTAATTTGAATCTCTGTTTTAAGATAAATTATTTTGCTGTATTTCTTCTTTTTGTGAGTTTCAAACTGGCCTTATAACTGATTAATGATGTTTTTGTAAAGGAAATTTGTTAACTGAACAACATTTGAAAATACTGCCTTTATCTTTTCTTGTGGCAAATTTAAACGCCTGTTGAACACATGTCTTTGTTTTTGGCTGAAACTGTAGTAAAAACTTGTTGCAATTATTTGTTGGGAAATTGAACCAGTTCCATTAGGTATTCTTTTGGAATTTGTATTAAAATAAATTGCCAAGCTTTTACCATGTCACGGGGAATTCTTTAATGTCGAAAACAATGTTCGAATATCCAGGATATCAGATTAAGCTTAAGAAGCGTTTTTTTTTTTTTACTTTAATGAAACTTATTTTTTTATCAAATTTTGTGCAGCAAAAAAAAAAAGACTTAGACAAACGGAAAACTGGTTGTAGTCAAGCTATTCGTGGTATAGACTTCGTAAGCAATCTGTCATTTAAAAATGACAGCCAATCAAATATGTTGGCAATTAACCAGCCTGTGTGTGGTTTGCTGTTGCATGAAATATAATTTATAAAAGTCAATAATACATAATGTGTGCGGCCGGGGCACTTTTTCAGCTTGAAACTGCATCCCAGACTTGGTTTTTAATAATCGTAAAAATAGTCTTGAGCTCTTTTGTTTGCAACTTTTTTTATTTAAAAGCAATGGGCGAAAATTTACACACTCTTACACACAACACAAAAAATATTGCGAGTGCGAGAGATTCACAACTTTGCGTTGGCAACACTGCTTTATTTGACAACCCATTTAACAGCTGATAGTTATTTCTTGTTGATTTTAGTTTCACTTGTAATTGCGAGTAGACTTACATTCTCCGATGTAGCCCCTTTTTGGTTTAATGGTTACTATTCATAAGCAGAACTCTCGGACTTGGAGTAAGGATAATCAATAAGCTTTACCAAGCGCCATTTGTCGAAACTAAGCACAAAATAATCGACTAAGAATGTTCCGGCTTAGTCAGAATTTTGGTGGCCAAAAATTTTACATTTTGATTAATTTAGGGTTTTTCAAAGTTCGAATTTTCGAACATAACTTAAAATTGCGAAAAATTAAGAAATTTAAACACCAAATCCTAAAATTTACTCGATTTCGAATAGGCGTGAACGCACAAATCTGCACATTTTCGAAAACTTAAGGAGAACCCTGTATATTTATTTATGTATATTTATTTAATGTCCTACAGCATTGCGACGTTTCGAAATTAAAGTCTAGTTTTTGTAAAGGACAAAGAAACAAAACAAAAGCTATCAGCTATTCGAGTGTATTTGTGTTCGAGCGCATTTGGTGTCGTAATTGAAATAATTTCTTATACAAAAACGTCACAAAGTTTTTTCTTTTAGCGAAAAATTTGATTTTTAATCCCAAAATAGGCAACAGTCTTGAATTTGACTAATATTTCAACTGGATTTCAATGCACAGCCATATTCATAGGATTGAATATATAAAATTACATATTTAATTTGTCTTAAATTTCGAAAAGACTGGATATGTAACATCGCAACCGTTCGACATCAAATATTATAAGTTAAATTTACAATATAATACCTTTTGGTTCCTTTTTTGAATCATATATAGTTTTGTCGGTAATAAGCTACGTTCGAACATTCGAACTTAACTTCGAAAAATTCGAAATTATGTAAAATAGAAAATTTCTTATAGCAAAGTAATTTATAACTGTAACTCATAGATTTAAAGCTGCACAAATCAGAAAAACTCTTGAAAAAAATCAGCTCTGAAATTCTTTGGCAAAGCTGGAATTTAAAAAAAAAAAAAAAGAATTTTTACCCTAAATTTTTATTAAAAGCGTTTCTGCATTGTTAATCGAAAGTGGAAGTATTGAACAAAACCCAAAGCCTAAAATAATATTTTAGGCAATGAGAAATGTTGAGCTGTTCCAAAAGGGCAAACACAACATTTAATTTTGCAGCTGGAAAAATTAAATTATTAAATCATTGCACAAAACTGCTCTATTAAACATCAGTCACATCGCAGACAAAAAGAGAAATCAATATATTAAACCTTAAAAGATGTTCTATGCACTTCAAAGCACTTTTATTTACAAACAAACTTTTGTACACGTACAAGTGTCTAAAGAGTGTTTTCCATTAAGCTTTTGAAGTTCCCTTTTTCTCTTTATGCCTTTCAAATACAACAACAACAAAATGATGCCAGATTGTTTTTTGGTTTCCTTTGATATCAACCTCATTAAAATGCATTCATCTTATCAACGTCTCTGAAATGTTTTTTCATTTTTTTTTTACTTCTTCTTTGTTAAATTGTTTATATACTGGTGATAATTATGTAGAATATATTTTTATTTACATTTTTTTTCGTGCAGGCAGCTTCTTATTTTTATTTAGTCCGCAATCTTTTTTTTATTTAGCTTTTTTTTTTTTGTGAATCAAATAAAAATGTCCCCTCTTAGTACCTTTTGGTACCAAAATTTTATACGAGAACCGCAGGAAAACAAAAACAACGATGGAGCTGTGAAAAAACATTAAAAACGTGACGCTCCATTAAGTGTCAACTGTCAAAAGAGGCATAAACACATGTGTTCAACAATGAAATTGAGGTCATTATAAATCAAATATAAAATTCAAGCAAAGCGAAGAAGAATAATAAAGTTCTTTAATGCGAAGCGATTTGAATGGGATTTAAAGTTTAGTAAAACACAAAATATATGTAACTGAAAAACTGAAATGCAATTAAAAATTAAAAAAGACTTCAAAGCAAATATTTCTTGCATATTATTGAAAATAATTTTAAAATTTATGCGCAATACAATAAATTGATATACATATAATTGGGGTAACTTGATGCATTAAAATGTATTTATAACATTTCATAGTCATTAAAACTTTTATAGGCCATGTTCGAAAATTCGAACATGCTAACAAATTTCTTTTTTATAGAAATTTTATGTCTATTTACGATTCTTTTGTTTGGTTGTCATGATTTGGTCCGTTTCGAAAATTCGAAGTTAATTTCGAAAATTTCAAAATTGGCTTAAAAAGCTTTTTTAATGGCTATTGGTTAGAAAAATGTTGCACAAACAAATTTAACAAACATTTTTCATTGTTGAAGATTTATTTCGAAATGTAAAATTCCCAATTCAAATCGTTTTTTTTTTCAATATCACACGAGTATCCATAATCCAAATTTTACTTTTATTTAAAGTTATATTTGTTAAGAGGGATTTGGGCAGTGTTAGATTTCTGTTCAAAATTGGAAATCAATTTCGAAAATGTTCAAATTGGCTAAAACCGCTTTTTAATGCTAAAGATGGTTAAGAAAATGTGGCCCAAATTAATTTAACCAGATTTCTCGCTTATTGATGATTTTGAATTGTGGAAAACTAAGTCACAAGTTACGAAGCACGATTTAGCCCGCCTAATGCTAAGATTGAAAATTCGAACATTATTTGGTATTTACAAAAATTTATTTCGTATATATATTTTTAATAAAATCAGAACTTGAGTAGTTTAAGGCATGTTCGAAAATTCAAATTTACACAACTGTTACTATTTTACACAATATAAAAACTTTCTTCGCTGCTTTGTCCATTTGCTTAATTACAAGCTAAATTCTAAAACCAGTTTTCATACTATCCAGGAAGCTGTTGACATTTCCCAAGGCAAAAACAAAATTGAAATTTCAACTCCTGTATCTTCAACAAATCATACAATATAAAATTCTTGTTTTAGAAACAAAAAACACAACATGATTTAATCTTCGAAATTTCAATTTCATAAATTATGAAGCACCTCCAGCGATATGCTTGTCTTCTGCTGGCCTGAAAGGGAAACAGGCATGAGACTTGCCAAAACAACACTTTAAAGATTTATGCTTCTTAAATTAAAACTTTTGCCTGCCTGCTGCGAGCATGCGCATAAAAATCGTTTTGGTTATACGAGTACTTGCAGTTCCTGTTGCTAAACTTTAAACCACTGCATGCAGCTCTGTGGCAACACAGCTACGCACGTTTTGCATATAAACTGTTAAAGTAGTTGTACAAATACCAGCGATGTCAATGTCAGCTTAACTAAATGTTGCATAAATATAGAAGTCAGCAAGTGGCAAGCAAAACGAGTCTGCAAAAAAAAACTCCTTTGAAAGAAGACAACAAAGTTTATTTCAATTTTCATTTGCTGGGCTTGTTTGTTGACTTCTTTGCGCAAACTTTGTGTGGCAAATTTGTTATATAAAATAAACATTTTATCAACTTAATTGCTTTTGAAGTCACACACAACCTGAAGGCGTAAGTGAAATCGACAAACGATTTCAAACCAAAAGAAATGTAGGAGTACAAAAAGGTCTAGAAAAGAAAAAGCCAGCAAGGATTTTAATTTCGTGTTTATTTTTTTGTTTTTTGTTTTGCGTTAAGAACAAGAAATAGCAAAATTATGAAAACAGCTTAAGCCAGCAAAAGGCTTATTTGCCATCAAGCAGAAAAGTTTAGCCCAAAGAAGTATTAAGCCAGCCAGGACATGCACGTTGTTGTTGGATGAAAACAAAGTGGGTGCCACAATCTACGAGTGTAATATTAGTTGTAGCAAAATTGAAGTGTTCGTAAGCAAAAGCAACAGCAAATTGAATAAATTGCTTTCCTAATTCGTAATAATTCTGCAACTATTTGTCATTTGTGTGCCCGGAAGGAAGATAAAAAAAAGCAGACAACAAACAAAGTAATTTTAACGACTGAACATCAATGCGATTTCTATTGTTTTGGAATTTTCAAAATTATGTTGCTTAGGCGGGGTTTACACCTGAAAAAGCTGTTATGATGACGTGTAGCAACTACAATGACATATGGCATCCACAATTTTGCACCAATACATTGTCTGAATGGCTGTCGTAAACGTTTTGATGACAGTAAGTGGAACAATGAAAAAATAAAGTAAGATTTTCATTTCTCTCAAAAAATATTTCTCAACTGATCAATTTCTAGTTTGTCGGCTTTAAAGTATTCCCCCCGTCCGATGCAACATACTTATGAAACCCGTTTTTCTAATCCTCAAAGCAGTTCTGATATGTATTGCTTGTCCCTCTCTCTGCGATTCTGGTTTTAACTCCCCAATTATCTCAAAATGCCACCCTTTTACAGATCTGAGGCTAAGACATAATTACTGCGTTGTTACCGGGTTTTTGGCAAAAATTCGGCAATTTCGGAACAAACTTTGCTGCCTGACTCAAAATTTCCAAAAAAAAAATTGCTTGACCGACATCCTCAGCAACTTGTCTAATAGTGATTTAATCCATAATAAACTTCTTCACTTTCTCAGCCTTATCATTAGTTATAAATATGCGAGGGGTGTACGGGGCGATCGTCGTCATTCACAATGTTAACGTTCGACAGCGCGGGACACCGTTTATATAAAAAAAAATTTAAATTATTATCACAGTTCACTTCAAACTTGTCCTTTCGTTAACTTTTGCTCTAAGACACCCATTCCTGCGGGTCATTTACATATATTTGCTATTTTACATTTACTGTTGGGAAAATCATGCTTCAAAACACTTTAACCTACAAATGTCATTGACTAGCTGGTACCGTTTCAAACGATAAAACTAAGTATTTTTGTGGTCTGCCAGCAACAAAATGTTTGATAATGGAACATGGATGCGTTCCAAATCAATGGCAAAAAAACTCAAGTTTTAAATAAATACCTTAAGCAATAAAATATTTATTGCATAAAACACAAAACATTCTAAACAAGTTGACAGAAATTTGTACTTGAAATTCTTATTCAACATCATGCAATTTCAGTTCAACTTTTACAAGCAGGATATGAATCAATAGTGCTTTTTTTTTTTGGTTGAACAATTAATAGAAATCTGATCTGGTTGACACTCAAATGAAGAAATTTTCTCACCTTGAGATTGATAGCAACAAGATCGTTAAGAGGGCAGGTATGTATTCACACTTTAAATGCTGCCAGAGCAGAGAAAATAAAACTACAAATCTTTTTGAAATTAAATGTTTTTCAACGCCCACACGAACACACAATTGAAACAAGTATTGATTTTAAATTTGTAGAAAACGATCACACCCTGGGCTCACACCAGGCACAACAACAACAAACACCACTTGCTACGGCCAACAACATTGTGTTTTATAGAGGCTGTTGTTATCTCACCAAAGCGATCTTGCCACAACAGCAATAACAAGAAATGAACAAAGAAAAAAAAAACAACACAATGACAATTAAAAATACAGGATCATGTTGCACACATACATTCACACACTTCAAGACTCTTTGGACTGAGGGGAAATATGGTGGCGCAGTAATAGTTACAAGACAGTTCTTATTCGAAAACTTTTCTTTAATATGCCTGACCCTAAAAATACTTTGTTCTTACGTGTCTGCAGCAACAAGTTTTTTTTGTTGCAGAAACAAAAAGAAGGAAAACCTGGCAATAAGATACATATTATTTCCTTAAGTTTCCTCTCAGGCAGCGTTTTATTGTTCAAATAACATGTTCAAGATCCACAATCAAGATTTCAGATCAACTAAAATAGCACAAAAAAAGATTTCGTCCTTTCTTGTTATTCACACAAAACAAAAACATTAAGATTTATTCGTTTAAATGATAATTGTTAATTTAACTGAGTGAGCGATTTTCTAAAATCGGATATTGTTGCGAGTATGTCAGATAAAAAACCATTCAGCTGAATAGATCTAAACACTTTCAGCAGTTCAATCAGTTCTGCGATTAGTTAGAGTTGGATTTTAGTTGCATTCCGCTCAAAGCCAAAAAATCAATAGATGGCGTTTGTGGCCATGAAATTCTAAAGGGCCATAAATAATGTCAAGAGTCCATAATTGTAATTCAGCTTGTAATATTAGCGTTGCAGGAAAAGTTATGTAACTTAAAAATATTTATATATTGTACATGTTTAGATACATGTTTGTATACATGTTTAGATACATGTATGTTAGGTTGGTTCCAAAAATAGGTGACTTTTTAACATTTCGCCTTAAAGTTTTCTTGTGTTGGTACAGTCGTCTCAACCATGTATTTACAATTGTAATAGCTGCAATTTACATATTTAGTTTGTTTGTGAGAGGCATAAAAGTAAAGCTGGGTTCACACAATTGCCACAAATACAACAATCGGACCTAATTTTTATTGTGCTGAATAATAAAATTTTCCCTTTTTTTTAGAATATTTTCTAGAAATTTGATTGCCACAAGATAGTGAGAAATGATTTTCTGGCAATAATTTACCCACTACAGTCCAACTGGTGGCAACACCAAGAATCAACTGGCTTAATATTGCTTTGTTTTGTTTTTAGTGGTCGAAAATGGGTTTCTAAAAGAAAACAGAAATTGGCGTCTGCCAATTGAAACACAAAAACAGTAAAAATTTTGTGTTTGGGGTGAGTGGTGAAGACCCGGCCACTGATCGTATGTTCGCTGTGAAATAAAACTTAACATTTTTCCTTTTTTTCTGTTCTTTTTTCACTTTCACTGAATGTGAAATCTTCTATGGCATCGTAAAATTTTTCGCCGAATTCTATGTTAAAACTGCAACTAACTGTAGATATAAATTAACATGTATATTAAATGATATGTTTTCGATATATAATATAAAAAATATACCAAAGAAAGTACTATCCGTATGAATGGAAGAACTTAAAAATATGGGCGCATACGGTCAACTTGAATTGCCGCACTTGAACACAACAAATATTGAGATATTTTATATATTTTGATCGCCGTACGTTTCCCACGTCAAGTCACAAGATAAGCGCAACGAGGTTGCATTCGGTTGGTTGGTCACGATTGTTGCAGGAGCCTTTTAATTGTGCCATCACACGCCAAAAATAAGTAAAACTTAATACTTTGGAAGAATTTTGCGTGTTCGTCAATTTTCTGCTGTCGAAAAAACGGATTCGAAGAATTCGCATAAAATTTGCTTAAGCAAATAAATTATGGAATTAAAAGCTCAAAAGTATTTCAGACATTAAAAGCGGCAGACTTCGGTAATTGTACTCGGAGTTAGAAAAATATTTACAAGTGATTGAACAGCCGTTCAAAGAAGATCGAGAAGCCGTGAGTGATAACACTCGCCACATTAATAATCGAGAAAAATGTTGAGAAAGTGAGAAAAATTTTTATGAAAATTCATCGAATTTCATTATTAGAAAAGCTGTTGAGGATGTCGGCTAATCGGTTGCCGTGCAATTTTTTTCTTTTTGGAAATTTGGTGCATAAAACTGAAGTCTGATCAAAAAAATCGACGCCGGAACATCGTGTTACCTTAACAATGCCTCAGCCACCGTATTAGTTCAGCAGATTTGGCGTCCTGCAACTTTTTGCTCGTCCGCAAATTGAAGAGATCACATAATGGACGGCATTTTGCCAGGATTGGACAGATTAAGGGCAAATTTCTGTGGGATCTGAATGAGGTCATATATACCAAATAATAATAAGTATTAGAACTGCTTCGGGCACTGGAAAACACACTGGCAAAAAATTATGCTCCACCTTACAAATGTTTATACACATACATGTATGTATGTGGATACATGTTGCAGCGATGATATACTGGCTCAACTTTAACTAATTTCTTACGATTATTTATCGCAAACGGCAAACATTTTCGGCTTTGAAATGTTAACACACCCCAGCAGTTGCTCTCTCATTGACAAAATATTTATATTCGTGTTCGCAACTGTTTGCATTGCCATATCCTTTAGCATTTCGCAACTCTTAATTCTTTTAGCAAAAGCGAAATAAAAAGATTTACAAAGTAACTTAACTTTCAACTAAATGGCATTTTAAGCAATGCCAAATTAAATATTCTTATCTAAATCATTCCAGTTTCCACATGAGTTGTTTGTTATACTTAATGAACTTAAAATGTCTTTATTAATTACAGCCAAACAAACATGAACCTACAAGTTGGCAGGCAAACTAGTTTTGCTACGCAGAGCTAAAAATTCGTTTGGCTTGAAATGTGTTTCTAAATTTTGTTCTATAACGATTTTAAACATTTAATGGAAGACAATAAACAAACTAAAAATATTGGGTGGATATTGGAGATAAAAAAAGTCATTTTTGCATTCAAGATTGCAACATTCAAAAAAAAAAAACAGAAACCTGTATAGAAATTAAATTGGCAACTATTTCATATTTTTTAATCTCTGACAGATTTTGTTTCTGTGTTTCTTTTTGTTTTCTTTCTTCTTTTAAAGGAAATCGAATCACAAGGCATTAACACTGACTGCTATAGTTGTTGCTGTTGTTGTTGTTGTTGTTGTTGTTGTTGTTTTAACTGCCTGTCTGACTGACTGAATTAATGCAAATGTGTGGGAAATTAAGGTGGTATCTTTTTGGATACGCATTTCATGTTTGCACTGGCATACATTTTCCTTTTCTTTCTCCTTTGAGCCTCTGGTTATAAACAATCAACAGGAAAACGCCTGTCTATCGTTTTTTTACCCTGCTTTTTTGCTCAGTTTTAAGCTTGTAGTGTTTTCGGCAAGAAAGATGGAAATGAGAAAATCTATGAAAATTTATGTGACAAAAATTGCATTAATGCAAGATATGGAATGTATAATTTGTCCTCTTTTTTCGTGCCGTTTTTCTAAAACAAAAACTGTGTATGTTGAATCTAGGAGGCGTTTAAAGACATAATTGCTTTTTATGAGATGTTTATCAAAGTTTTTTAACCAAATACCGATCGCTTTGCACACACAAACACAGACAAGCATCTTGATAGTGCAGATATTAAAGCGATAAGATTAAAGCTTTTGCATCTTATTTTTGTTCACATAAGGAAACATGTTGCAAGGAAATTGGAACTCTTTACGCTAATTGAATAATATTAGCATAAACTATCATTAGTTCTTGGCAAGAACAGAAAACTAAAAAGAAAACTTCTTTAAAGCTGAATGCATGAACAGTAATTAGAAAATATTGTTTCAAGTGGCAAAACCAACCGCTGAATGGTTTCTCATAAGTTGAATAACTTTTTGGTCCAGCTGCACTTTTTTATTTTAGTTTAAAGATTTGTTTTCAACATTTTCAAGGCCGCTAGCTGAATAGCTGAATTTATGTTTTCCTCCACTTGGCTTAAGGGTACAACATTTGTTTGCAAAAGGTTTTATATTAGTTTTTGTTCAACATGTAAAAACAGGAGCTATTTGAATAACTTTTGTTATTTGTTAAACTAAACACAAGTTTTTTGGCGCTGAATATACAACAGCCGAAACAAAACACCAAGAAATCTGAAAAATAAGCAGATATAATTATTTTAATCATTTAAACTATCAGGCATCTTCTAAAAACACCGAAGTTTCTGCAAATAAAATTAGTATTACTTTAACTAGATTAAATCTTTTTGCCGTAAACTGTGAGCTCAGCATCATTTTCAAGGTCTTAATGTTAGAAACGTAAAAGAAGGGATAACAAGAAGTCTGCTTTTTGGTGCAATTTGTTTTTAGAAAACACGTGATTTCAGAGCAGACCTGTGTTTGTTAAATGGATATTTTTGCTTTGAAACAAAGATTTATCTGCAAAAGATGTTAAATTTTACGGAACTACAAAACAGAGAAATATTTCACATATATCAGTTTATAAAACCGCTTGCTGAATAGCAGTATTTATAAACTGAATAACATTATTGTCAAGCTAAATTTATGTCTTCTTCTAAATGGTTTCAAACTACAACATTGATTGGCAAAATTTTTCATTTAACTTTTTGCTGAATATGCCAAAATACATATAAAACTTGAGGAATATATATTTAATGAGCTGAATAAGCTTTTAAGCTAAAAGTAAATTGCTGAAATTTGCGCAAATTAGGGCAAAACATTTTCAAAGCTGTACAGCTTTTTGCTCAACAGCTACTTGCTCAGCTGAATTACATTTTTTTTAAACTAAAAGTATTTGAATTGTAAAATTTTTCCTTTTAGTTTTTGCTGAATATGCGCAAATAACTACGTATTAAGTATTTTCAAAAGTTGCTGAAATGTTTTTTAATCAGCTCAATCACTTTTTATTTAAACTAAACGTTAATGTTTGTTTTAAGTCATAAAATATACAGAATTGTTATCAAGTTATTTCATAACCATTTCAGCTGAATATGCAAAAGTTGGAAAATAACAACAATAATTTGATGACATGGTTTTCTGGTAATTTTTTTGTGTTAATAGGAAAAACTGTGTAATTGAAAATACATATTGTGAAGTTACGCAATCACTAAAACTCAATTCAACTTCACAGATGAAATATTTAGCATACGATAATCTAATTCAGCAAATAAATAGTTGGTCTCGGCTTACAAATATCCCTGAATGATTTCTTCTTGTTTTCAGCAAACTTTATATTATTGAATTTTGAAATTCTTTAAGCAGTTTTTATCAATTCAGCTGGACAAACTGCCCACTCAGCTTATGATATTCGCATTCAGCAAATTCTTACTCTCCCTCTCTCAGAACACCCTGAAAGAGTCGCTTAGTTAATTTTTAAAGATCTTTATTTTTTTCGTTGAATAGAATTTTGTGAACAATTCCGTTAAATTTTTATTTCCCCTAATAAATATTTTTACAAAAATTTTGTTCATTTAGATTTTGTGGAAAGTTAAAATAAATTTTGAGTAATATTTTCTGTAAGAAACATTAAATTAAGTATCATTTTTTATTATGAAATCTAAGTCATACAATTACAAAAATATTAATCTTAACAGACATCAAAACGTTTTAGCACTGAAATCATAGTTATCTGCAGACAGTGGCTTGTGTGTGGTGTTAAGTGATAGAAAATTGCATCCGACAACTGCCATTCAGCGATTCTTAAACAGATTAACAAAGTAGTTACAATCGCAAATAAAACTTTTGTAGAAAAAATAAAAATTCTAATTGTTGCAAAACAATTTCATATAATGAGAAATATATTTTTTACAGAATTTGCTTTTAAAGTGTCCCAGTTAAAATCAATATTTCTACTATTTAAAGTTTCCACATTTTTGTCGAGATTTTTGCTGTTGTTTTGTTGGGCTGTTGTGTTGCTTTAAAATGCTTTCCAGCCGGCTGCTGTTGCATTTAATTTTATAAAGTGTTTAATCATTAATCGTGTATGCAGATTTAAATAGTGGCAGTTTAAAAAAATGTCTTGACATGTTAAACGGCGCCTGCTGTACAGAAACGAATGCAAACAAAAAATCATAAAATTTAATTCATAGAAACATTATGAAAACATTCAAGTTATGGGAGTATCAACACTATAGCCCAGCAAACATTGTTTGTAGTCGTTCAAGTTAATGTGAACTGGAAATATTTTGTTTAAAATTTAAATTTTTTTCAAATATGCAACAGTGGGAAAAACATCGCAGGCGAAGGATGTTTTTAAAGGATTACCCCCTTTGTCTAAATTGCAGTACAATGAGCTGCATGCTGAACTGGTACAGCTGAATTCATTCTGATGGCTTGAACTAATAAGCCAGCACTACTAACTTTAGTTTAACCAAAAACCAAAAATATTTGCTGAATAAAACACAAAATTGCAGAATACATAAAATTTTACTGAAGGCACAAAAAACTAACAGTAGAAGCAGGTAATACAACAATTACAAACACAATTTAGAACAAGTTCTAGAGCATTTTAGGCAACAAATGGAGTCTCAGTGGGCTGCTCAGCTCTGAGCTAGTTCAATTGAACGATTTAGTAAACTGAACCAAGTGAGCAATCGTTGCATATATGAAGATTTCAGTATTTGTTTTAGTACACAGCACTTTCATAATGCTCGTTCTATATTATTTTATAATATTTTTAAGAATAATGCCACACAAAGCGCCGGAAAATGAACTAGGTCAATAAAATGAGCTGAGCTGGAAAGAGCGATCAGTTCAATGAACACCTTTAGACCAAATACCACCCTTAACAAGAATGCATATTTCCAATGTGGTGAAACGACTCTGCTAAAAACGTGACCAATCGTTTAGATATTGTTATCTTTTATAGAACAAATTAAGATATTTTATGTCATATTTATAAAATCGAACTCATTCATTAAATTCAAAATTCACTCAACTTTAATTTGTACTTTAATTTCCATCAATAAAAAACATGTTTCTTGCGCCTAAAATAGGCGCAATAACGATATAAATAATCAATTATTAAATTTTCCTAGTTTTTCGAATCTTGACAGATGTGACAGCAATTGTTGTGCTGTCATCTGCCACACCTTGAACATGACTTGCTATTAGGTAGACCTTAAGTGTTTAAAACTGAAATGCCACGCCTTTTTTTATTTTCAAAAGATTTGAATGCTATATCTGACAGACATTTCAGTCATCCCTTTGGGCCCACGCCTTTTTGGTTTCTTTTCGCTGAGCCATAAGGCTGCACATTCATTCGTTACGGTCTGTTACCAAGGCTAACTTGGTAGATCTATGAAAATAAAAGATTAAGACTTGCTGCTTATAAAACGTGCTGCATTTAATTTAATGTTGCAACAAAATGTTTGCTGGTCAAAGAATGGCGCGCTTGCGCATAGATTAAATATGACGTTGTTGTTTAATGGCCGTACATGTGGCAGCTACTCGTGGTTTATAATAAAAGTATGGAGGCGATTTTTAAGCTTGATTATATTTATGCTAATTGAGTAATTTATTTATGAAATTATTAATAAAAACAAATTCATATATGTTTTTTTTTCTTTTTCGCTCGTGCAAGACCAGAATAAGTTTTACAACAAAGTTGGTCACGTCAATTAAGGGGAAACATTTTTGTATTCTTTTTGATTGTTCAAACAAAGCAAAAAGGAGCCCTTAACTTCCGTTTAACGGTTTGTTTCAAAGTGTTTAACAATCTGTCTATTGTTTAAACAAACACTTTCTAATACAAGATTTAAAATGCTGGTATACGTTTTCGTTTTATTCCCTCTCTTAATTTGAATCATCAATCATAATATAACTTTTTCATTAAAATTCATAATCAATACAATAAAAGTTAATGTCTATAAGGAAAATAACAAACAAACAGTAATAGCAAAATAAAAAAATAGAAATATTCGATCAAAGAAAACGAAATATTATTGCCTTAATTAAGAATTCTTAACACATCAGATATAAAGAAAAGTATAAAACAAATAAATATCACAAAAACAACAGGAGTTTGGTTATAAGAAAAATTCCGAGAACCAAAACTCAAAGAACAAACTAAAAAACCTCTATGGACGCACCCGCACCCAGTCAATATAAATTCAAGCATTTGTTGGTTCAGGGAAATATAATAAACAAACTGCACATAAAATACAAATTTCGAATTGAACAAAAAAACAAAACAAAACATATTTTAAATACATATTTTTGTTGGATATCCACACATGTGCCCAACATTCTAGTAAGATCAATTAAATACTAAAGAAAACCACTAAATGATAAGAAACGAAGTGGCTACTGAAACACAACAAATTAAAAGCAACACAAACAAAGAGATAGAGAGAAAGAGAGAGAGAGGGAGAGAGTAAGCACAGAAGTCTGTTTTTTAAAGAGACAATCAAAACATTTAGTTGCATCAAACTCGCCCGAACTTACTGAGACGACTAAATTTAACGGTTTGATTAGGCAATAAACCGATTTAAGGGCACTGTTGCCATTTCAGTTAATTGCTAGTGAAATTTTATGATTTTATTCTGCGCCAGAAAATGCGCTCTCTTAAGGTGGTTGGCGAACTCAAAACAAACCTACTAACGCTTTGTAACAGAATAATGGGTAATTACAAACGTAACGAAACCGCCAACAAAATTGCAAAGCGATGCTCTACACGCTCCTCTGATTACCATTCCAAAATACCCCCCAAATTGATATAATAAATTACATTAAACAAGAATTTTATATGTAACTGAAAATTAAATAAATGGAATTTTACTACCGGCTGGTGCAAAAGAGGCAACCCTATGAGATTGAACGCTTCCCAAATTTTCAAAAGAGCCAAAAACCTATCCAGAAAGCACCAAAATTTATTTAATGAAACTTAGAATGGGACAAACAAAATTTAGTCACTCTCAGATAATAGTCAAGTCTGGCCCTAAGTCTTGTCCCTTTTGCAATTAATTAATAATAAATTAATAAATTTAAAAACAGCACATTTTTCATATTATTAACACTATTGCAACAACTAAGGACATCTAATTAATAGTGGACTTTCTAACAGACAGCAACCTTTACAAATATATACAAGTATTTAAGCAAACTCAGCTCAAGGCCTACGTTCCTATAGTTCCTTTTATTGTACTAAAAATTTAGTTATAAGTGTAATATGTAAATAAATAAAAATTAAATTGTTTCCACAAATCTATTACAAAAACTGTCCTAAGACTGATTTAAGTATTAAAGCTATTAGCGGAAAATGTTATAGATAAAGGGGGGGTAAAATATGCTCCTTTATCGTGGTTGCAACGTTGCTTTATTTGACAAGCCATTCAACAGCTGATAGTTTTTCTTTTGTTTAGCTCGGCTTGACATATCATTATGGATATCTTTACAACACAGCAGTGGTTCCAAATTGTAGAAATTTTTAACAAAATATCGAGAACTTCGTCCATTTTATGACTTCCGTCATTCAGACCGGCTAATGCGAATAACGATTGATCGTGATTCAAATTTATTTAACTTTGAACACGAAACAATAACTGTTACTTAAACTTGTTCCCAAACAAAACTGTCTTCGGCGTTTTGAAAATACGAATACCTGTGAAAATCATAAGATTTCACTATCTGGATAAGAGAGGATTTTTTCCGCTTTTCGGTAAAAAAAAAAAAACTGTTTAATATTTACAGAAAAAAATTGCTAAAATTATAACTTCTGGAAAAACGAATGTGAAGAATTTACTTCAAATATTTAGCTGAAGGAGTTTCCGAAACATTTTTGTATTTAACTTTAAATTAATATATAACTACACATGTATTTTTTGCTTTTCTTAATAAAATATGTACGAAAAAATACTGTTTGACTTTATGTGGTTGTTTTAAAAAAGAATTAACAAAAAGTCATAGATTTTTTTGCCTTATATAAAAAATATCAAAAATGGAATATTTTTCTTCAAATTAACAAGAGAATTTGAACGCGAAAAATAAAAATTTGCTACTAATTTATTAAAATTTATTGATTTTTTTTGAATTTGGGTAATATTTGTCTCGGCAAAAAGTAAATAAGAAGACAATCTATTGATTAATACATGGAAAAAATGAATGACAAGATTTGAGCAAAACATTTTAAAGTTTTGTTCTTTTCATAAAACAAAAATTATTTAAATTTGTATTAAAATGTAATTAAAGCTTTTACTTTTCCTATTGTATTTCAGTTGTCTTTGGTACAATTTTCACCCTCCGATACAAATGGTCGAGGCATGCGTTTGGAATTGAAAAAATATTGCCCCTCAATGCAATTGGAATTCTGGAGCTGTATGAATAAAACTCTTGAAGGTAAAAACAATAATCATAGAAATTTCCAAAAAGAAAGTAGCAAATTTCTTATCTGTTATTTGGATGACATCATGTTTTCAAATCACTTGTCGCATGCTTTTGAAGGTAAATGTAGTCGAAACTTTAAAATATGACCGAATAGTATAAAACTTTGCTGGACCGTAGAATCTTCGACTCCGAACCAGTGCGACAACACAATAGAGGACGCCCACGGACCTCAAACAACTTGGTGTGCAAAATTGGAGGCTGCTGGCCAGCTGGAAAAGCTTGTTGGTTGAGGTCCAGGTTCACACCGGACTGTAGCGCCAAAGGAGGAAGAAAAGGAAATAAAAAAACTTCAAAACTGTTCAACGCTTCGAAAAACTACAAAATTCATATTTGGCAACGCTGCTGTTTTGTTACATATCTTCAATGTGTGATGTTTTAAAGCCCACTCTTCTAAATTCCGATGGGCCCAGCTTAATAGTTATTCTATTTAGAAATAAAAAATCCAAATGATTATTTCTGGCTTTAAAACAATCCTAGAATATTGATTTTTTTCTAATAAAATCCGTGTACGGCATGTAAAAAACTTCCCGTGAAGCAGTTCTGCTACTTTGTTGAATTAAAAGTTTTCCCAAGCGTTGAGGAATTAATAAAGCCAAATTGTTGGTAATCTTAATGCCACTTAGGCCCCGTCCAGACTATGAAGCTTTTGAGTTTGATGACACAGCAATAGAAAGAAAGGAGCATTTTGCTCCTTGGACCTGAAGGTCTTGTTGAAATGTTGAAAAATTAGAAGCACAAACAAATATTCGTATTTACTTAAATTCCAAATCGGAAGCTTCATTTTGTGGACACGAATATAGTTTCGCAAAAGAATTTAAGAAAGAAGAACAGACTATTTCTATTCTGTCATGATTTTATGTTACACTGAAGGTGACGCAATACCGAATCCCGACTATACGAATATTACAATAATATCAAGTGACGGCGGCAAATTATCGAACAAATAAATTACAATGATTTGCCTCGGAAGCCATAAGAAAACTATAGAAATTAATATTATTAATCATAAACAAATTAATTAAACTTTCGCCATAAAATAAGTTTATAGGCTTCACAGTTTCTTTCATTGTAAACTTGAAAGAAACCTATAAAGAAAAACAAATATTCTAAAAATTTTGCCATAAACTTAAATTGTGACAAACAATAAAAAAAAAAATAAAATTTTATTTATGAACATCGAAGCGTTGCCAATGAAAATTTTTGAACAGGCATCGTGCCAACAGCAAAACAAACAAGCGAACGAATAAAAGAAATGAAAAACCAGCAGCCAAATATCTATTATTTTAAGATTCCAAAAATTCTCATAAAAACTTCACTTTAATAGCGCTTTTTCAAAGATAAATAAACAAACAATGTAAATTATAAAAGAAGCCATAAAAAACAGGTGTAAGAGAAACTGGTGAGCGCACAAAAATTACAAATGACGTAGCGAACATTTGGGCCGATGTAACGCTGCTGACAGATCAATTTTTGCTGAATTCGTTGGCAAGTAGGCAAGGACATCAATTTTAGTCACGTTGTTATGTACTGTTATTCTATAGGTCTCTAAAACATTAACTTTATTGAGAAATAGTTCTGGGGTGAGGCTTTTGTCGCGTTGCAGTTGGTTTGGACTGACTGCCTAGACGGTCTGCAGTAGGTCTTAATGTTTTAAAAGCGGATTTTCGGCGCCCCAGAAGCGATAATTCTGCTTATTATATTTATTATTATTCATGGAAATAGAAATGAGCCTGATTGTTTAGGGGTTTTTTCATGGTCAAGATTCAGGATGCAGGTTACACGCACTGCCGGCCCTTTGTAAGAAAAGGCGTTCAAGTCTTTCACCAAAACTCTCTGGAAAGACCACAGATTAAAAATCAATTACATGGCGTGTCGTCTGCTCGCTACTCCAGGCTCTTTTCAGTCATAGCCGCGATATATTGAGCAGAACGTCTGCTTTGGGATGGTCCAGAGTTGACATCATCCTTTCTAGGCGAGCAGCTAAACGCTTTAGAATTGACTAGTTGCTGTCGGGGGAACCAACGTGTTAAAATAGTGCCTTTGGACATTCTGGTTTGTGGTGTCTAACTTGGTTGAAACGTTCTGACTGTGGCTTAAACCTCAAAACGCTGGAAGAAGCTTTAGTAGATACCGGTGCAGAAAACTACCTTGGTGATCCAAATGTCCTTGAGGTGCTGTTGGAATTTACAGGCGAATCTGGTTAAGGCCTGAAGTTCCTTGCGGATTTCGGGCTACCAACATAATGTGTTTAGTCTTTCTTACAATGTCTAGGGAATTACTGGCAGAAGGATTTAAATAGCCAGAGCTCTCGAGCAAGGGTTTTTTGTGTTATGTACCGTTCCCATATAACGCGAGTCCACGCTCATGTATATCAATTCTACCATCTGTAACTGGTTCTATGCAAATCCACTAGTTTAACTTTTTTGGGACAGAAGTCTAGAGTTCACACGCTCATTAACGTGTGGTGTATGCTGCTACCTGCATGCTCTTGGACAATTAGCATCGATACAAGCGTAATATATTTCTTATATTATTATTGTATTTGAACCAGCGTTGCCACCTTGACACCTTACGATAGCAATATACACCAACAAATATATATATTGTTCTTACCAAATCAAATTTAAATCAATTTCAATTTGTCCCGCTTAAGGGCATAAAATTGTATTTCATTTTATGAAATGAAAAACTGATCAGCCATGAAGTGGCTGGCTCTATTTTACTAACGACTGCTTGCGCCTTGATTGTGCAATCTGTCAACACAATTAAAACTGTTTTATAGTGAGTGAATGTTTTCTATTTTTTCCCCCTTTCTCTTATATGTAGATTTATGAAATCAAATTGTATTGCTTTATATTTGTTCAGTTATGGCGTTAATAAATCATTTAGCCAGCGCTCTGGCGAACTGAACATCCAGATTATCCAATCAAACATGCAAATCTGGCTGGAATAAACAACAAACGAAGTCGAACACTTGTAAGAGAGAAAATAGCAAACGCCTACTTACATACATATAAAGAAAACACTTGCAACCGCCAATTGACTGACTAAATGACTGGCTGGCGAGATGGCACTTGTGTTTTAGATTTTTATACATACGTGGTGCAATCAATTGAAAAGTGATTTATTTATTTGTGTGGCATACAAACGAATACAAACAAACAAACAAACTGAAAAGACAACTCAACAACAACAGCAACAAATTGAAACAGCCACTTTAAATGATCGTTGTCAGAGACACAAACTTAAATCTAATTGCCTGTCATCAATTTCAAAGACAATTTACACACGTTGAAGAAGAAGCCCCAAACAAAAAAAACACGAAATTAAAAGAAATTGTAAAACAAACAAATTACATTCGTTTGACAGGGATTTTCTCTTTTCTGCTGTTCTTGTTTATTTCTCTTTGTTTAATAAATTAATTTTTATCAACATACGCGTACACACACACACACACACACACACACACAAACACACACACACAAACACACACACAGTCTTCTCTAATTCATATGCATTTGTTTGTTCCTTCAAATTTCAGCCGTTGCACGAGGTTCTCAGTGGTCTGGACGCCGCTGTTGTGCTTTGGGTGTTTCGCCGCGTTGCAGCAATGCTTGTGCAACATCATCGTCTACCGGTGAATTGATCAATGCATGCCGCCAAAGTGATGAACAACACATGTTTGCATGTTTCGAACGTCAGGAGGCCGGTGATCGTTGTTGTGGCAACGCACGCACCTCAGAATGTTTGCAGGTAAGTGCATGCAATAATATCGTCATCAAAATGTACAACAACAACAACAACAACAACAACTGCTGAGTTTGTCAATTGAGTGCTGGCTTTAAGCACTTTAGCCATATTAATGAGTAAATTTTCATTAAATGGGTGGGTTTATTAATTAAAAAAGCATTTATTTTTTATTTTTTTTGGTTTTGTTTTTTGTTAAAGCCACCGCCCTCTTTTATGTTTGAAAACAGTAGATTTACTGTGATTTTTCTAAAGAGAAAATTACAAAAATTTTGTTATTGCAAAATACGTAATTATATATTACGTTTAAACATATCCAAATAGATATAGGGGCATGTAATACATATATCGATATTGTACGTATGTATGTACTCGTACATCCAAGATGTATATATGTCCACAATGTAGTGCTGCCACTTTGTAAAGGCGATAAAAAGGATCTATGACAATTATGACAAAATATTCCACCACCAGCCACGACTTTGGTGGCGTACCTCTTACCGATGGTCCATACTTTCAATGTCTCCGAGACATACATAATAGAGGTTCAATGTCGTTAATGTGCGGAATTATGTCATCCTTTAGCTCTTGAATTATTGTTGGCTTAGTGACGTACAATTTGTCTTTTAAATATCCTCAAAGAAATGAAAAGAAATTAAAATCGCCACCATGTGAGATAACACGGCTATTGAATATCTTGCGCAAAGGAGCCATTGTTTTGTTGGCTGTGTGGCAAGTGGCATCATCCTGTTGGCACCACATATCCTTCAGGTCCATAGCCTCAATTTCTGGCCACAGGCAGTCCGTTATCATCTCGTGATAGCGAACACCAGCCGCGGTAACTGCTTGGCCGACCTCATTTTCGAAAAATAATACCAAGTAGTCACTTGTGGATGCATCGGCTTTTCAACAATCACGCGTAGATTCTCATTTACTCAATTGCGGCTATTCTGCTTGTTAAAGAATCCGCTGAGCTGAAAGTGTGCATTTTGCTTTGAGCGCTCATTTTCGTAAAATGCTTCAACGATCTTAACAACCCGCTCAGTTGTGCACCTCTCGATGGTTAATTTTGTCAAACACAGAAACAAAGAAATGTCAAAGTTGATCAAAACACGTTAACGTGTGACTTGTAATTAACATCGTGCATTTTGCTTGGACCCACCTTTAGCTGTAAATATGTTTACCCAGCATTGCCAAATCATTAAATTCACTCGTCATAGATATAGTGTACAAGTCGAATTGAGCCACTTTGCGCTCTGGTCGATTTAACAACAGCTATATTTCAGCTCCGCCTCAGAATTCAATAGTTCAAGAGGGTAATTTTTCCATTGGATACTTCACAAATATTTAGTAGAAAGAAAACATATACTTGAGACTTCGCCTAGTTTTGTTGTTGAAGAGCAGCAAATTATTACAATTGTTATATTGTTTTTGTCTAATTGCAGGCTTGCCGTGATATCTTTGAACCTCGTACGGCCCACAAGAGAAATAATCGTAAGCGTTTGCATGAAATGTGTGGTGAGAAGAACAGCGACGTATTGCAATGCGTAAAAAATGTAACGGACATGACGCCCGTAACTAATTCGCACAAATGTAAGTATTGAGATCGATATACAATAACCTGTTTCCGTCTGACAGTCGCAACTTCTCTCCTACCAGATCTGCCTTGTTGTGACTTCTCGGATAATGAAAATTGCCGTAATACTTGTCGCTCCGTTCTTAATACTACCGAGAGTACGGATATAATTATAGGAGAGTTAGAAGCTGGCGGTTGTGGCACTGTTTTGCCTCATTTACCTTTGTGGCAGTGTTTCTTCACTGCCGAACGCAAAATGTTTGTTCCCGCTGTCATAACGAGTAATCAAGAAGCAGAGGTGTCCCAGATAAATCGTTTGGGTATAGATGGCGCTAAACTGCACTGCTGCGAAAAATCGTTGTCGACAAAATGTCGCCGATTGTGCTCACAAACTTACACTACAGATTGGACAAATACCATGAATAATTTTGAAACTGCCTGCTTGATGCAACCAAATGAATTAGAACTGCGTCAGTGCATTGACGAGGTGGATGAACCCTGCGAATTGGGCTGCGATGGCTTAAGTTTTTGTACAAATTTCAATAATCGTCCTACGGAATTGTTTCGCAGCTGCACCGTGGAAGCTGACATGGCAGCAAAATCCGATTTAATGATGTGGCAACAAAGAGGTTTTGTTAGCCTGCCCGGTGTCAATCTACCCATCAAAAATATGACTCGTTGCTCGCCAGAAAAATGGAAGGCCATTGCCTGTGTCTTGCAAATAAAACCCTGTTCAACACAGGGCCATTACAATCACATATGCCGAGAGAACTGTTACGAAATATTGAGTGAGTGCATGGATTGGACACGCATGAACACCTCGTTGAATGCCGATGCCATCTGTGCCAGACTGCATCCAGAAGGTGAGGGCATACCTTGCATTTCATTAAAGCCTTATTTGGAGGAAAGTGATGCTCCCAAAGAAACGGGCGGTCACCACAAGATAACGTCGCCCTGTCGCGGCCATCCTTGTAATGCCAGCGAAGTTTGTTTATCGGCACGTAACGGCACTTCAGGCTACAAATGTATTCCCGGCTGTGCTTTGGGAGAAACTTCAAACTATTTAGTGCCATTTGGCGCGTATGTACGAATACCTGTTCAACTGACAGCAAATCGAGGTGGTTTTAAGGTGTGTCGCTGCGGCTCCCAAGGACGTATTGAACACTGCCAACCTCTACCGAGTGTTTCGTATGAAAATTGTGTTTTGCCGGGCGGTAGAAAGATTAAACATGGCACCTCCTTCTATCTGGAATGTAATCTGTGTAGTTGCTATGCGGAGGAAATAACCTGTACCAAAAAACAATGCAAAATTCCGGGTACGTGCAAATTTCTTAGCAATATAAACTTTGGGACTGAAGTAGGTCTTTATATACATAAATAATAAATAGTTTAAACTTAAAATTGTAGAACTTAATTCCTAAACTTATCATTTAAGTAATAGTTTTTCGATAACATGTATCCTGTTTTTCTCTCTCTTAACAGGTTACACAGATGTTTCGTATACTAGTTTGCCCTGCAATTGTCCCACGCATTATGTGCCAGTATGCGGCAGTAATGGTCGCACTTATCCTTCTTTGTGCATAGCACGGTGTCTGGGTGTCCAAGATAGCGATCTAGAGTACGGAGCCTGTTCGGTATGGAATCCATGTACGCCAGGTACTTATCACTGTCCGGCAGGTACTCAATGTTTGCCTCATACACAAATCTGTTTATCCACCATGCACCGACCCTGTTTACAGTACAGATGTGGTTAGTATTTGATGGACTTTGAATTTGCCACATGTATAATAGTTGCTTGAACGACTTTCTTGATATTCCAGTTAATCAGACTTTACCTTGTACCAAAGGTGAGCATTCTGTGTGCGATTCCAAGGGTGTTACCTATAAAACAGCATGTGATTTGTTAAATACCAAATCAACTTTTTCCTATTGGGGTTCCTGCAGCCGCGGCTGCAGCTGGAAAGGCCCTGTCTGCGCCATAAATGGTGTGGATTATCCTCATGAATGTGCTGCCTGGGCCGATTATGTTTTGGTGGACTATAAGGGCAGATGTCGTGAGGTGGGCTTGCTGACAAATGAACTGGAACGAAAGAGATGCCGCCAGGTTAAATGTTCCAGTATAGCTTCGCCCTATTGCCGCGCTATAATACCTCCGGGCGCCTGCTGCCCCATTTGTGCAGGAGCTTTTCGTATTATCTATTCGCGTAAACAAATTGATCGTGCCTTGTACGCTTTAAAAGGCCAGCACAAAGACTTGCTTACTTTGCACAGTGTACTCAGAGAATTGGACTCTTTAATACAAACCAGTGAATGCCAACTGACCGGTTTTCTGACCATGGAAGTGGGTATATTTGTAGCGATTGTCCCAAGGACTAATGTGCCCACGCGCATGCAAATTGAGGCCTGCATTAGAGAGGCTGAGAAAATTTCCACTTTAATAACAGCTCAAGCTCATAAAATAACCACAAATCTTGTGCTATCAGGCCTTACGGTGTCTAATATGCTGGAGGCCAATGTGGAAAGCAAAACCAATACCATATTTTCCATAACAAATATTTATAAAACCGTATTGCTTAACATAGTTATTAGTTTATTATTTAGGAAAGTTTGGATTTTATAGTTTTAGGAAAATCTTGCAAAAAGTTATTTGATTGCCAGCAACCGTATAAAAATTAAAAGCATACCTGACAGGCGCTCTGCTGGAATCACTAATAATAACTGGCTGCTTTAGGGCTTTCCTAATGCTTAACAAGTTTTCTTATTATTTCTGTAAAATTTTCTTTATGATCAAGTGAATTCTTGGTGCCAATCAATTAGTTTTTATACCGAATAAACTAGAGATTATTTATTAATTTAGTTTTGTAGTTTTAGGTTTTTCCTTGTTTTTCTTACATATGCTCAAAACAACAAATGTGCCTTTAATTAATTGAGAAGATAAAAATACTTCAATTTTAATTATTATCTTTTTTTGTTAGTTAAAAATTATTTTGTATTTTTGTTTAAGTCATTAAAGATTTGTTTTTTTTTTTTAATATACGATCTCCTTGTGATATTAGCAATTAAATTAGGCCATATTTTAAACACCTACAAACAACACCAATACATCCACACGCACATACATACATACATACGGACACACATAAAATTACAAATACAAAATATACATTTTAAAACATATCTTGTATTTATAGTTATACACAATATTAAGAGTCTATTTAATCGCATAATTGATATCTAAAAATCGAAATTGTAATTAATAATAAATTGCTTATTGTACAGAAATTACGAAATATTCTTTAATTTAATCATTGTATACAAACATTTTTGAAAAGAACAAAAAAAAAATTATAAATCGCCAAAGTTGTTTAACCCTCTTTAATTATCCCAAATATTAGTAATACTCATTCATAGTCATTAAGTACCTTGTGTAAAGTTTTCTTTTGAATTTTAAATAAAATTTTTATTAAAAAAAGAATAACAAACAATTTTTCATAAATATGAACTTATTCGAAAACAACAATCATCGGCAACACTGTACAACAAAGAAGTAAAAAAGAGTAAGCCGCAGGATGTTAGTAGAGGTGGGCAACAAAACGTCGACAATTCCATTAGTAATTTATTAACTTTGACTGTTCATGGCCGTCATATTGTTGAAACCACATCGTGCAATTGGCTGTAATTCGTTTATTTTGCTTTGCCAAATCACTGTGAACTGATAACACGAGTAAATGATAAAATTGTGTGAACAAGTTTGTGGAGCACTAGAAATCTAGTTCATGCGAGATTTTGAGCCACAATGCAAATAGAAATCTGGTGCATGAGAATATTTTTGCAAAGCCTTCTGAAATCTACTCAATACCAAATGATGCAACTGTGAATATCATCATTAGTCGAGATTTATATTAAGCGATTTTTATTGATGAGATTGATACGGTTTTTTCATTGGAATTGCTTTGTTTTTCACACACAGCAATTCTTATTGCTTGTTTTAGTCGTAATTTTGTTTGGAACGTTTGCAAACATTTGTACGAATAAAAGAGTGAATGTATTGAAAGCACAATCGTAATCATCTTATTTTCCCCTCACACACAATCCCGATAAAAGTTAATCAGATTAGCTGAAAGAATTGCCTAATGTAAATTTCCAATTATGGACTGAAAAATACAGCACTGCACATACATATACGAATTAATCGTTTGAAAGGAAAAGAAAAAAAATTGAAAACAGCGCCACTTACAGGTTATTATACTTAATTTATTCCAACAAAATGAAAAGAAATGGATATAAAGTTAAACTAAAGTGTCTGCAGGTTAGCAACGCTTAACTGTAAATATATCTCCTTTTTTGATCAGCTGTTTTCTTTATTAACTGAAATCTCGATAACTTTCAGAAAACAGTGGTGCAGAAGCTATATTTTAATAGATTCTGAGGCATATTTTTTTATTAAAATTTACGAGACTTTGCAGATTCCCGGCCGAGCCGAAATACGTTTTACTATTTTTAAGTACATATTTATTTTTTTTAATATTTTTATTTATTTATTTATTTAAAAAACGTATTATAATTAAAATTGTAACAAACCATAGAATAAAAGCAGTAGCAACTTAGGCTGTCGGCTTCTTTTAAATATTTAAAAATGCAATTTTACCCAAAAATTTCTTTTTGATTACAAAAATTTCAGTTTTTTTTTGTGTAATGGAAAAGAACCACGAAAACCTAAAATTTCAATGCAATATAAAAAGTTGCAATACATGCAATCCTCAAAAAGTATCTGTTGCCCATATAGATACATATGTATGTATGTATGTACATATGTATGATATTTGAAACCAACATCGCGCTTTTATATGTATGTTTCTAAAGCTTATAGTAGTTTAGAAACTTTGCTAATGGTCAAAATCGGTTCCGAAGTCTGGTTTCAACACCATTTGATTATTACTTTTAATATACATACATATGTATGTATGTATTTTGTTTTATGTCCTTTTATAGTGAACCAGGGTTGGCAAAATCGGTACAATTACTCTTTTTTCGGTACTATTCAAACTGGAAAAATACAATGATACTAAAATCTTAGAAATGAATTCATGTTGCGAGAACTTTCAATACTGTATTGTTTTTTCTTATATTGTTAATATATAATACTATAGTACAAATGAAATTTACTGTACCGATTTTGTAATATTCTTAATAAATCTATGTAATAAAAATAATATATATATATATATATATCTAAATAAAAAAAAAATGAATCTTAGTACAACTAAATGCCATCCCGTTGTAGTGAACGTATATACATAAATCTTTTCGTTATTTTAATTACCCTCTGAAAAACAAACCTGTTGTGCTCGGCGATTTTTATTAGCGACTGGCAATAAGGCTAAAAGAGTAAATGTTCTTGACAAGAAGAAAGAGCAGCAATTGTGTTTCTGGATGATTTGTTGTTGCATTGTTTTCACAACAAAAACAAATGCTGGCCAAAAGGTAAACAAGAAAAGAGAAAAACTAAATAAAGAATATCTACATACATAGATGTGTATGTGTGCATGTAAAATGACAACGCGGCTTTATATGCATATATATATTTTTGCTTTGCTTTCAGTGGTTCCAAAATGTTTTTATATCATAAGGATGGATTGCAGCCTTATAATTAAGATCAACCAATCAAAATTAAGGCACCTGCTTCAAGCGATTGTTACAAAACTTTGCAATTTCAATGTCAAATAATTCTCTGACAATTATCGGCCAACAAAAACTGTTACTTGAAAATCTGCCAAATATGTTGCTAGAAGGCACAAAACATTAATAAGTTTGGGAAGTGCTGTCAATAGAATTATTTCTCAGACAGTGCCGTCATTACCAGGTGCATTAATTATCACATTTGTCAATAAGAAATGACCTGACAATTGCCTGACTATGGCAACGAAGAGTGTTCTGTCTGAACCGACAATGTTTTTTCTGGCAACGTTGTAAGACAAAAATTGGCTGTTAAGACAGTTGTAAGATATTTGTCGTTACATATATTTTACTGACAACGTTATCAGATATGATAACCATCTCTGCATAGCTTAGCAATTGAAGAAGATCATCAAAACTAATTAGGTCTTATTCAATACAAATAAATTCAAAAATATTATTCGCAATTGCATATTATAAGAATTCAAAATATGTACATACATATATACATATGTATGTTGATGGTCAACTTTTCGAATATTGTATAACCAATCCTAAATGATTTTGTTACAATTTCTTTGACCAGCATCAATAAATTACACCAAGGCGAATTCACAGCAAATGAGCTCTTTAGTATAATAATAAAGTGCAGCGACATTCCAAGAATACATCTATTTTCTTTGTCTGCTAAATATTCGTGAAATGTCATTATTGACTGCCGTGGCAGTTTGAAAACAAAACAGGAATCAGCTGCGCTCTTAACTTTGCTTCGCTTTGACTTAAAATTTATATGTATGTACACATATATTTTTATCCTAAAATATTGCTTTTGCAATAACAGTAGTTTGCAAGTTTTTTATCTTGAAAAATGTGTAAAATTTTGTGTTAGGCTTTTTTACATTTTACATGACGATACACAAATCAAACAAGTTTGACCATTTGGGAACCGTTTACATGCGCACAAAAGTACGTACATACATATACATATGTGCATGGATGTATGTGTATATACTTTCGTATAAAACTTTATAGTTCAGCGCACAGAGAGAACCGCATAGAAATTCACTGAATTTATAAAAGTAGAATACGTATGTATGTATGTATGTAAATATATAGAAAAAAACAAATAAAATAAAATTAAAAAAGAAGTCACAGAAAAGAAGAAGAATAGAATACAAAAAAAATTAACTTGGACGTATTTTTTTGTATGTATTTATTTGCTAATAAATTTTATTAAATTACTTTAGTTCTGAGCCTGCCCTCAAACTCGGAGGTTTAATTGAAAAGAGAACAAGTTTTATTAATACGGATAAAGTGTTGAGCGGTGTTTTTTTCTTTTTATTGAAAGAACATATAGAAAAGTAATTTATTATCGAGACTGTGCTTAAGGAAAAATGCGTTGTGCATTGATTTTCGTCATTATTGCTGGCATTGCAGTTACAGGTAACAAAAGAAATTTTTATTACTAATTACAGGCATACAGATGTATGTAAATACATTATTTTTTAAAAGAATAAAAATCACTTTCCAGTGATCATTAAGATAAAAACTCATTTAGTAAATTAAATTTTAATGTACAATTTATTATTTTTTTTCGCCAACGCGAAAAGAAATAGTCCATTATTTCAGAAATGTTTGTTCATTCTTTTTTAACACTAAAAACTAATCAAATATGTACATCTACATACATATATGTTCTATTTTAAGCTTTGGCCACCAAACCTCCCCGTTGGGATGCCAACTATATTGTAAAAGGAACTTTGTATATACCTTATGCGGAAATAGCAGAACCGTTCTATGCCTGGTATGATAAGAACAGTAAGCGCTCGCGTGTTGATTACTATGGCGGTATGGTGAAAACTTATCAGTTGGCTAATGAATATCCTTTTGGTACTTCCTTGAAATTGGCTCCGATTACCACTAAAGCAGAATTAAACAAAGTGACCTGCCTGCAGCTTAACGGCACTTCCGAATCTCCGGTAGAAATCCAATCGATTTTACCGTATGCCAAAGATTTTCAGTTGATTGGAACCGAATCGTTTTTGGGTTTCAGTTGTGACAAATTCCGTTTGGAGGAAACAATTGGCCAAAAAAAAAATGTCTATACTTTATGGGTTCGCTACAAAAAATCGCCTCATTATCCTGGCTCCAGAATGCCCATACCGGTCCGTTATGAAATGAGGGGTTATAATACTTTATTGGGCTCCCATTACGATCATTATTATTTAGATTATGATAGTTATGATCACGATGATATACCTAATGAAGTGTTTGAATTAGATGACGGTATGGAATGTGTGGCTTTCCCTGGTCCCGGTAAAGGCCATTATGCCACCTTTAATCCAATGCAAGAATTTGTACATCCCACAAGCGAACATCATGTCGAGCATGCCTTTAATCACTTCAAGAATAAACATGGCATTAACTACCACAACGACGAGGAACATGAGTATCGTAAAAATATTTTCAGGCAAAATTTGAGATTTATTAATTCGAAAAATCGTGGTAAAATGAGTTATACTTTGGCCATAAACCACTTGGCCGATAAGACCGATGACGAGTTAAAAGCACGCCGAGGTTTCAAGTCATCTGGGGTATACAACACTGGCAAGCCTTTTCCCTACAATGTAAAAAACGTTAAGGACGATATACCCGATCAATATGATTGGCGTTTATATGGTGCTGTTACGCCAGTAAAAGGTAAAATTCTATCAATTTTTAATTTAAAACTTTTGACTTAAGTCTGCTAAATTTATCTTCTATTTTATTACTTTGATAGATCAATCTGTTTGTGGTTCTTGCTGGTCTTTTGGCACCATCGGCCATTTGGAGGGGGCCTATTTCCTCAAGAGCGGTAATTTGGTGCGTTTATCGCAACAGGCTCTAATTGATTGCTCTTGGCAGTACGGCAACAATGGTTGTGACGGTGGTGAGGACTTCCGGGCCTATCAGTGGATGATGGAAGAAGGTGGGGTGCCCAGTGAAGAAGAATACGGTCCTTATTTGGGTCAAGACGGTTACTGTCATACCAAAAATGTTAGCCTGCTAGCCCCTATTAAAGGATTCGTAAATGTCACTTCCAACGATACCCAGGCTTTCAAAATTGCCTTATTGAAACATGGTCCGTTATCGGTGGCCATAGATGCTTCACCCAAAACCTTTAGTTTCTATTCGCATGGCGTTTATTATGAACCGTCCTGTAAGAACGGCTTAGATGAGCTGGATCATGCCGTTTTGGCTGTGGGATATGGTACCATAAACGGCGAAGATTATTGGCTGGTTAAGAATTCGTGGTCAACGTATTGGGGAAATGATGGTTATATCCTAATGTCGGCACGCAAAAACAATTGTGGTGTTATGACGATGCCAACTTATGTTGAAATGTAAAAAGATTAGATATATGCCCATTGCTGGTTAGAGACTGGCGACATTATCTCAACATTAACTCTTACTATATAATTAACTTCTCTACTCAGTTCTTCTTTTTGTATTTCACGTTTTTTTTTAATTTAAAACAATAAAACGTTTATTTTGAACAGCGTGTTTTTTTTTTTTGCATTGCACCCTAATGAGATGATTTATAGTTTGTACGTCTGTTCGTTTGCGATTTGGTCTTTATCCTAAAAGTCTAGTTTAGGTACCTAAATAGGTATCAAGTGAGACTTTTCTGAGATTTTCATTGTACAACCTGTTGGAAGAATTATTTTTGTAACCATTTTCATTTGGTACATCATCAATGAAAGCGTTATTCACCATACAGGAGATGTACATACATCTGAGACTGATATACATTCATATACATATGTATGTATGTAGTTACACATCAATGAGTTGAAAACCAACAAAGTTTTTATTCGACACTGGTGTTTTACGAATTTATGGTCCACATTAAAATGAATTCGAAAGTTGCGAATACTATACAAAAAACTATATGTCTTTTATTTTCAATATCTGTTGCAGCAAAAAATTGTATGAACATTTGTGTAAGACACAGTTTTCATTAATCTTTGGAAAGTTTATTGCCTCTTTCAGATGTTTTAAATGTTAATGCACTTTATAAATAAATGTAGCTTTTAGTTTTATTTGCTAATTTCATATTTAAAACAATAACATATGTATGTATAATCATATGTAAGTGTTTATATTTATGTACATACATTAATAAATGCATAGATAAGCATTTGGCTAATATAAAAATAGTTCTTATCAATTAGCAAGCAAAACAGTTCGAAGTTAAATTTAATAGCTATAAAGTTTTTATTAAACAGTTTCAGCTTCACATTTCATATTATTATAAAACATACGTATAAAATTTAATAATAATATTAAAACGAGACGTAAGATGAGCAGTGAGTGAAGAATAAAATCGAAAAATTGTCTACAGGTAACACAACCGGAGGTATTTCTTATACATACATACATACGTATGTATGTGTGCATGTACATATACATACATATTACTAATCGATATTTCATTGTAAAATTTTTTAGACAAAACAATTCTTTTTTTGAATTTTTAAGCACAAGATTTTATTTTGAAGAACTTTCACAGGAAGTACAAAATACGGAATAAAGTTTGTTAACTTTTTATAAAAACCAGAAAGGAGCTTCAATAAAATTGAAAATCAAAATATATGTAGACACATCCATATATAGTTGTTTGTTGTCTATATGACGACATTTCCTAGGTACTGTGCTACTCGTCAGTAGACTTGAAAACTTAAAAAAAATTTGTTAAATCAATAATCAATTGTTTTTCAGAAATGCAATAATAATAGTTTGTAAAAATAATTAAAACATTTTTCTTGTCAGTGCCATTTTAAAGCCAATAGAGTGAATATAAAAGGGAATTGGTAGAACTCTTGCCCATATAAGAAAACGGTACACCCAAATAATGTCGACATATAGACAGCTGAAAAACACCAAAACAACTATATATGTATGTATATATACATATATATATATATATATATATATATTTCTTTTAATTGTATAACTTTAAAACAGTTTAATTAACACAATTGTTTGAACGTTAACACCAAATCTTAAAATAGTAGAAAAAATATACTTTTAGGTTTTACTTACATATACATAATACGTAAAGAATCAGATTTTAGTTCCATATCGGCAACACTGCTGCTGGTCATGGCAGTTGCAATTTTTAATTTGGATGTACATACATACATATGTACAGAAGGTGTGATGTTGACGGTTTCAGAATTTCTTATGCCTTGAATGGAAATCGCGCACTTCGTGCTTATTCTTTTTTTAACAAAACAGCTATTTTTGAATAAATTTTTAATAAACACTATTTAAAATAACTTTTTTAACTGCACAAATTTTATTTTTCATTTTCACGTATCACGCTCACTTTGAAGCCAAAAACCGAACTGTTCGTTAGGTTTGCATTGTATATAGCAACTCTGTTTTATTGCTGATGGCGCTGTAAATAGAAAAATCTGTATAAACCCAGAGAAAGAACTCTTGACATTTCTCAAAACTAATTTGTTTACCATCAATAATTTAATAAGAAGACCTGCCACCGAGTGCGTTTATTTACTTACGAACAAATAAAATGGCATCCAAGAATCGTTTCCCGTTTCAAAATAAAGAAAATGTAATTCTAAATCGTATACTTGGTGTTAAGGAATACAGAAACGTATGTGAATTTATAAATAAATATAAAGGTTTGTCTATAGAATGCGAAATGGATCTGAAGGACAGCTTTTGTAATATTCATCCATTAACGCTGAGAGCAATTTTGGAAAGGCAAATACTTAACAATTTGCGCTCTAATCATTGGAACTATAAATCAAAAGCTGATGATTATTTATCTAAGTAAATGAAAAAGAGACGCCCTTTGTGTGGTTTATACAAAAGTATTATTTTATAAGTATATGTATATTTTATTGTTTTCAGATACCTGAAACGGGCTGCTAAAAATCCATTGGACTCTAGCGTTTTGCTTAAATTAGCAGTGGATGAAGGTATTTGTCCAGCAACATTATGTCGATTATTGTTAGAGCGTATATATAAAATAGATGATAAAAAGCGCTTGTCACAAATTCTGCGTTTTCCCCACTTAATAGAGGATGAGTTCCTGTCGGCTAATGTTGTTCAATGTTTAGGCAGTGATTCACATAATGGCCCTTTAGTCGATTTAAAAAGAAGAATTTTGGGTGAGGAATATGAATTTAAGGCAAGTGTTTGTATGAATGAATACACGTTACATTTTGCAAATATTCGGATGTGTTTGGTGTTCTGCATTTCAGTGGAACATGTTTTTACTCGTTTTCACTATTTAAATACATTTACATATGTATATTTATTGAAGTTTTATTAATATTTTCAGATTACAACCATGCCAATTAAGCCCTGAATCTCATTCGTGTCAAAGAAAAATTATTGAGAAACTTCGAAATGCTTAAATTACTCTCCATCGTTCCCATAACTTTCAATATAAAGAAAAAGTACTCGATCAAGACTGGTATTTACATTTTTAGTTACAACGGTTTTATATGCTATGCCAAAGCGTAGCGGGTGATTGAAGGGTCTCTGCATCAGAACTTCTTCTCACACATGGTGTAATCATTTCTAAAATCAATGAAAATGTCTCTTTACTAAGGGGGAAAAAGGCCCTAAAAATAAAAGGTCTAAAATATAACCTTTGTAAGAAATAAAATAAGCATTGGGTTAGACGTTGCTTTAAAGCGCTTGCTTTGAACTTTTTGAATATTATTTTCTTGCCTCCGGAATTGTGTATTAGATAAAACAAACGCTCCTGCTATTTTCATTTCAAAATTCAAATTTTTAAGCAAAATTTTTTATTCTGCAATCAAAAAGAAAAATTTATTTTTTTAGTCAGATTTTTTTTGGTCGACCAAACAAACTTGCGGATTTCAGAACACCAAAATTGCTTTTTCCATCCGAGACGCACGTTAGAACACTACCGATTAATTTGAACTATATTTTGATTTATTTTGCTAAAGCTTAAGAAAATGGCGACAGAAGCTGGCTTGCATTTTGACGACGAAAACAAATTACGGTTGCAAGGCTATGATAAGACGCCAGACATTAAAATGATGTTGCCCTTTCAATACAAGGGACGCGCAATTAATTGGATTGAAAGTAAAGCTAGTTTTGGTGATGTTAATTCTCATAAAAAAAATCTAGACCAACAACTGACAAGTTATTGCAATAGGTAGATAATTAATATAACATACACAATTAGATCTGAAGTAGGTTTTAATAGTACTACTTGATGCACTTTTCTTTACAGATTTGGTGTTGGTATAATTATCTACTGGTTCGGCTATCATGTAGATACACCGATATTACCTCAAAATTCTATGGGCATTATTGTTTTAGATGATTTTCCCGCTCAAACTGATATTAAAGTTTTAGACATCAGCGAAAATTTAAAATTTAGAGATATACAAATTACAAAAGAAACCTGATGCCACCAAATTCAATTTTAAGACTTTTCGACTTAAGATACAATTTTACCTATCTTCTTATTTCGTTTGGGGTTTCTTAAATGTATAGAAATTCCGAAAGTTCTATGCCTCTTAATATTTTTTATTGTTTTGACTAAATACTCGTTATGCAATAAGATAAGAGTTTAGTTGAGGAAATTTTAATTATATTGTATGTAATAGTGTATGTTCAGTGGAAAAAGCATATTAGTAATTAAATGGCTTGTCCCGTTGAGAATAATACAAATGTATGTATGTATGTATAGTTGTTGCGAATTGTATACATTTTCTAAATAATTTTATTATTATTTTTTTTGTTATATGTAATAAAATGTTTGACAAAATAATTAGTATTATTGTTTTTTTTATAAGATTAAACTCTATTAAGCAGCATACACTCTTACATAATCCACTTCTAAAGAAGGCTGACTCCAAGACGGTAACCAAGAGTTACTATTTCTAAAGAAATTCAAGCTACCCCGAGGATCTGTATTACCCCAGGGTTTGCCACCTGTCTGAGGGAAATCACCATTGCCACCAGCCGCCAAGCCCAAAGTAATGTAAGACTAAAGAAATGAAGAATAAAAAAAATGGTATGTATGTATTTGTAGGTCATGTGGTATTAAAAAAAAGAGAATGTATCGATTACCGCTTAGATTTTGTCTGTCGCCAGTTGCCAAAAATGGTAAAACTAAAAACTTTTAGTTATAAATTTTTATAGATCTGAATAACTCATTTCTTTCAACTAAAAAAATTCCATCAAATCATACCAGCTGCCTCAAGGGCTTAGAATCAAATTTGAAATCGTACACTACTAATTACACGCTTTTTACCCATTTCCTAAAAGTGTTACTAATTGTACCAGTGTTATTTACATTTGAAGTAAAAAGCAAACCAATATTTTTGAATTATATACAACAATATTTCCATCGGTATCATTTCGTTTCCCTTAATAATCAATTTCCCCAACTCACCATTTGATCCAAAGGTGCATTGTCTCCGCCCTTGTTCCATATCGCCTCATGGACACTTTTTTTGAAATCCGTCTTAATACGCCCGTACTCCATGCCATCCACACCCATGATCAATTCTTTCGGTGTCCAAGTCAATTCATACGTATGAAAGTCATCACCGAAATGTTCAACATTCGGCAATGTGGTATCTTTCATAAACTGATGTCTCGTATCAGCGTTTTTATTGATTATGGCGCCGCCGAACAAACGGCCGCCATTAATATTTATATCTCGCCAGTTTAATTCCCCATTAGCATGAATGTGAGCTACACGAATTTCTCCCGATTTGTAGAGATCTCCGTAGGCGGGTGCAGCAGGCTGCAGAGATATCACTATTGAAACACGACAGTTTGGAATATTATTGCTCAAACTCATGGCTAAGAAATAGACTTACATGGGAACAGCCAATCGCCTTTAGGGATTTTAGCACGTACAACAATACGGCCGTATTTAAAATGGAACTTATTTTTAGTAGATAAGCGACCCGAAATAATGGGTGGTAAAATTAAAACACCACGGGGCTTAAGGGAACACTCACTTTCAACATTAGGACTGGTGCATCTGTAAGAGAAAAATTAAGTTATACACAGATTTTTTTCATGAAGATGATACATTATAAAAATTTATGTAAAGGGCACATTCGTTGTAGTAAATGTATGAATTAAAACCGCATTAAACCTTTTCATATTTGACGATATGAACTATTCGAATTACATAATAATGTAATTCGTTTAAAAAAGAGTCGAATGTATTTCCCAATTCCTGGAGTAAAATCACAAAAACACAAAAATTCAAACAGTTTTGCTTTCGAGGTGAATTATACAGAAACTGCACTTTGTGGCTTCGAATCGTTCATATTGTGGAAAGCAAAACGTTTTCAAAAACGCTTATCAACATGCGTGTTCTGAAATCGGCAGCACCATTTGTTGGCATTTTGCTATTTTTCGAATTTGTGCTAACAAATAAATAAATAATATTTTGCATTAAAAAAATATTTTGCATGTTAAAAAAAAAAAACTGAAATAATTTAATTTTAAATTGAATTCTTTTCGGACAAATTCTGTGTAAATTACAAACTTTCGTTAAAAGCATTAGGAAATGTTAGAAATTTTATAGTCAGCCGGACAAGATTTAGGCATTAATATTCTCATTTAACAAATCTTAAAAAAAAAACTGCCAAGACATCTACTAGTAATAAATATCTATAGCAAAAGTAGCAAAATATCTATTTTATTTTTATATTTTAGATAAAAATCTAATTTTCAAACTCAATATAAGGGCGGTTTGTTCTAAAGCAATTGAAACATTTAGGGCTTTATGGTCTCTTATCTAAACTACAAAAACAAAAACTTTCTTCACAAAAATGTCAGCAGTTATAAAATAATTTAACACTTTACAAAAAAGATTCTGTGCCAGGAACTCGGGCAACAAACTAAATAATAAGCGGCTGCCAGCTGCATAAGAATCAAAATAATTTAATATGTATTATAATTATATATATATATATATATATATATATATATATATATATATTATATTATAATGTTATTATAATCTGCTCTTCAACTGTTGACATTCAAAGGCGACTAAGCGTAAAAAAGCTTTCTCAGCTTAATTTTTTGGGGGGGGGGGGGGGGGGCGGGGTACTAGTAGTCATGGGTCGATCTCCACATGTGCAGTGCATTGTTCAAGGCAGAGAGGAAACAAGCAGTAAATATGTTTCGCTTTTTCTGTTGTTACTCTGTATGGCAGGGATGAGGATGTCGGAATTTAACAGTGTTAAATTAATTTTAATGCTCTGGCAAGGCACAGTGAAACATCAATTAGCGGCACATGGCCAATATTGCGTTTTATGTTTCTATTCGAAAGAATTTTGGCTACTGTTTTCCCCCCCAGTATTTTGGTAGGTATCGAAACTACGTTCTCTGGACTGCTGGCCGAATGCTCATTCATTAACATGATGTTGTGTCAATCAAACTAAGCACAAAAAATAAGAAAAATGGAAACAAAAATACATGAATAAATAAGTCTAGTTCTATTGCCTATAATGACTGTCAGCAATGTTACATCATTACCATATAACCATCATTTTTAGAGTCTTGGTTTTTCTTCTTTTTTTCTTTGCATTGCATTACGAATTGTGAGAGGTTATCAAAGTCTAATAATGATTTATAAGAGATTAAACAAATTTGATATGGGGGAAAAAACTAAGTAACGAGCGCATCTAAGTTTATGCAGTTATTGCGATTAAAAACAAGGGGGCCAACATTGATTTTTGATTTAAAGGCGTAACCATTATAGGGATGTCACTGTATTAATATGTGTGTAAATAGAGATATCCTTGTAAATAAAAACCATTGTATGTTATATTAAGTCTTCGGCAAATAAATTTCTATAAAAAATATATCAAATAAGATTTTAATAAACAAAAAATATACAGATGGCAGCACTTCGCCAGCTGATAATTTTTCAACCTTATTACCGTTCTGGATTTCTTCAGGCCTTTGTAATAGATTAAAGAAATAACACTCCAGCGGCGTTTATGCTATTACAAGCTGTCGATGAATTCGCGACTTGTGGACCCTTAAAGTCCATACAAGCGGTTGTGTCATAGAAACCACTTTTAAAAATGTTTCTTTTTTATGTTTCTTTTAAAAAAAAAAGAAAAATGTTTATCCGTCTGGAAAATATTATTTAGAAGTTTGTTAATAGTCGTCACTGCTTTCAGGTTTTATGTATGTTTTTTTTCGATTAGTATAATTTCATTCTGATTGTAATTTATATGTATAATACAGTAAACGCTCGGGAATTACAACTCGCCGAATTCGAACGTTGCAGATATTAGAACCAGCTGGTTTTATATGTTATTATTAATTATATAAAAATTAGAACTGATGTTTTTAATTTCGGAGCGTTTTTATTTGTCGTTTGTTTTTAAAGCTGGAAAATTGTCCTTTTAGCTTTTGTTTGCCTTCTGCGTGCCAAATTAGGGGAATCCCATGTTATTTATGTTCTTTTTATTGTCCGTACAGATTTGTTCATTTGCGAATGAAATTTAATGAATTTTAATAATAATATATAATATGTTTTCTATTCCTTTATACAAAAAATCCATGCAGGAGTTTTTTTTTTTTATTTTCTAAGCTAAGAAACCTTTGGAAATTAGTACTTTTCGTGAATTAGAGTCGTTTTAGGTACAAAATTAGTGTAATTTCCAAGCGTCTACTCTATAGTGCAGTTTTTAAAAAATAATCATGAGCAAATTATTTATGAAAAATTTACCAAATCGATGGTTTCGCATGACCTCTGCTGAAAACGATATTTTTCCAAACGATCGGATTTTGCAGTGCAACAATTTTTAATAAATACAATAACTTTTGTCGTTGTAATTTAGCTCCAGTTCTGTTTTTTCGTTTTGTGTAGTGGGATTCAGTAATTTTGTAACAGCATTTCTCTTACCTTATTCCCAAGTCAAGAAAATCCTTTTGTAAATTTTTAGTATTTACGCTGGCTAGAATCTTCAGAATACCATTTTCCACTGCCAACGTACCATTATACAACACAAATTCAGCATCATCGGTGGTAGACGGAAAACGAATTTCATTTGTCCACAACGTGCTGTTGAGCACATCAAAATTATCTGAAAATATTAGGTCACCGCGACAATAAGGACCCCCATATGATTTGGGGACTTCGGACAAAGTTGGTTCACAATTTTTATTTCCCTCAGTTCCGGTTAGTGGCTTGTTGGTGGCGGTTGTTACGCTGTAATCAGGTTTGCCACTCTTAAAAGCTTCCACAGATATGGCATCCTTTTTGTCACGAAATATTAAGCGATTGTGCTGCACAGCCACCCAAGCGTAAATGTAATCAGTATCCTTAAGCGCTCTTTCGAACTCACAAGACCATTTTTTATCCCTTGGTATATTTGCTACACAGGTTAGCTGGCCGCTTTCAAAGGCCTTAAACTCCTTGTTAATGTTTACATTGAAGGATACCCATTTGATGTCAGGATCGTCTTTATTACAAATAGATAAACATCTAAAATTGATTTACATATTTAGTTTATTGTGCAGTTTTTCACTTACTGGGCAGGGACAAGCGAAAGTAATCATTTAATATTTCCAACTCAAGTGGTTGTATGGTGTAGGTGCAACACCATCCTGCCAAATTCACCGCCAACAAAACTGATAATAAATGTTTATGCATTTATTTATTCAAAATTGTTGTTTTTCAGCAAAAACCAAATACAAAATCTTTTAATGATTGCGCGGAAAATCTCCGTCCACCTTCGAGATTGCTGGTTGTTCTAAAACTGAAAAGATAATTGTTTGCAATTCCTGAAACTGGAAATTCCTAATTTTTTCTTTTTTTCTTTGCAATTTTAAAACGAAAATTGAGATGAGAGCGGAGAATAAATGATTTAAACTTGTTTGTAGTACAAGTCACACTCTCGTCATTTGTAGGAGCTTAACTCGAACAGGTTCTGCTAGGCGAAATTTCATTACCCTACAGCAGCTGCTGAACATCACTCGCAAAACTGTCTACAAGATGGCAGGGTTAGAGCAAAATTACAACAATACAACAAAAATTATACAATTTAATTGCCCACGAAAATAAAAGCAGCCAAAAATTGCCAGCTGCCGCAGTGAGGACATCTTATAGCTGTAAATAACCTCTTTTATATAGTATTTAAATAAGAAGTTCGGTACTAGGGCGGCAATAAATAATATAATAACAAATAGTTCCCTATCCTATACAGCGTTGCCAGATGTGCAGTTTTATGTATCTGGTTTTTTTCATCAAACTTTGATGCAACGTTCTGATTGTGGCTTAAGCCTAAAACTGGAAGAAAGGATAATTCCTAATGATAGAGGTGCAATTTTCGGCGACGCAAATGTCTACGAAACAGAATCCTATTTTTCACCAGCAACTGGATAATCATTTAGCTGGTCTGATGAAGGTTTGATGTTCTTATGGGATTTCGGGCTATCAATTTAGGTGCCTCGCCATTTCAATACTCTTTCAATTTTCAGACTATAAAACATACAAAATGGAATTTTTTTTACACTTAATATAGAAAATAATGTCACTTAAATCGCCTCCGTTTTCAGCTGCACAATGATGGGTTTGTTTTAAAGCATTTTCCATAATATCTTTAAAAATTTGTGGCTGTAGCGGTCGAATTTTTGCCACATTGTTGCCCTTGAGTTCAGAGATTGCCACGGGCACGGTTTACATCTACTCGATATTTCAAATAAAATAGTCAGGTGCTGTCAAATCTGGCGAAAGCGCTGGTCAATTATCTGTTCTCCAAAAATTTGACTTAAAAGCGTCATTGTGTGTGGGCCAGTGTACAGTTCATTGACATTAGGTTAAGCCCTTATGGTGACTTTTTGGACCACCCTGTAATATACAAAATATTTTAAAAGAATAATTTATTGACAAAGTTCTAGTACTTATAAAAATAGTTTTTTTTTCTGTTAATGTTTGTGTTAATAAATTTAAAATCCGCATAAAAAAATACGATGCCAAAAAGTCCCCTTTAATGAAGCTTTTTTATCTTCAAGACTTTTTTAGTACACACACACACACACACACACACACATGTGTATAAATTAAAATCCCAGAGAAAAAAGAGATATATCATCACTTTTTATAAGGTTTCATTCTCTCCACTGTCAAGTTCAGCTCTCAAAATAATTGGGTTTTAAAACACTGTTCTAACGTGCCTCCTCGGCTGTTTTTCTTAGCTGATTAGAGCGCACCTTAAGCGAGTGAGCTCAGTCTCAGTGGCGTGGTCTTTCCAAGCAGACCTTTAACGTTAGTACGAACTCGTGGCCGGTAATATATTAATTATTAATTAGAAAAAATTTCAATTGAAAAATATGTTGTTGATAAAGTTTTTTAGTTTTTTATTTATAAAAAGTATTTTTTACTTTGCAATTTCTTTATGTTACGAAGTACCAAATGTTAAGTTCAATGCGTTACATAAAGGTTTTTCGCTGAGTTTGCCAGGTACAAGTAAATTGTTTTTGAAACAAAACCCAGAAACGGATATTTTGAAATTTTTACAATTCACAACTACTATATTTAAATTATGCTACGAATATGTTCAAGATTTGGCTTTTGTTTTTAAAATGTTTATTTATATACATAAATCAATTTCAATGATGTTCCAATGAGGTTCACTGGCAGCATCCGAAGCGTCTGCCAGAATTTCTAGACAGAAATACTTGTTAATTGGCTTTAAATGATATTCTAATCAGGTTCACTGGCAGCATCCGAAGCGTCTTCTATGACTTGTGCAAGGAACACTGGAAACAATATTACAGCTTGTAATATCTTCCGAAAAACGTTTGTTGCGGGTTTGCCAAAGTCCAGTATTATTTTAATATTTTCATATTCTGGAATCGTGGTAATTTTAAATCAAAAGAAGTGCTTTTTGCCTTTCTTAAATAATTAATCTATTAAACAACAAAATAGTTATTTTTGATTAAAAAATAAAAGTGTTTAGATTAAAAGGAAAGGAAAGGTATAGACCAGCCATGTCTGTTCTTTATCAGTTCTCTGTTGAAATGTTGCCAAACGTTAAAGTTCAACATTGGGGGAAAGACACTATATTTTATATAAGTACGTTAAGCCTGTGCAGCATACAAAGCTTAAAGGCTGCCTTATCTGCCTGAAGTTCCTCCACGGAAACAGCTTTAGGGGTCCCTCAGTTGGCACGACAACCAAAACTCTAGCCATTTCATATAAGACTTTGCTTATGCAGATTCTTTGGAAACCTTCACCAAAGGTCAATTGGAGTGTCGTCGGATGGTGCTGGTCATAAGTTGAGCTACCTACTGTGGCAGGTGGTTTAAACCTAAAACCGTGGGAAGATTCTTTGGTAGATACTGGAGCAGAAATCTGCGCCCGCTAAGTCTCGCAGCAGATTTCTGATCTACTTAAGGAACTAAATGTTGGGAAATGCCCTGGCGAGTTGCTTAAGGGCTGGTGTTTCTTTAGGATTTCAGGCCACCAACTCAGGTGTTTAGTCTTCCTTTTATTGTCTAGGAAATTATTGGCAGAAGGGATTAGATAACACAACAAGTTGACACATATGTGTGACTGGGGCGGTACTGAGCCGCTGTCTTATAAGTTCCCCAAGTGCAGTTGGTCCGCCATCAGATGAGTGCTAACGTAAATCAATTCCACAATCTGCGTCACAAATGAAATATCCTTTCGCTTCAATACAACCTGGCTTCGCTTAAACACATATAATGTTTTTACATATATTTTAAAGTAACATTTGCCAACAAGAAAAATAAACTCTAACATGTAGCCTTGTGTTTTAGATGAATCCGGTGTAAAACAGGTACTTTATATTATCAAAATCAACGATGAGTGTCCGACCTTAATGGATATACTTTTTGAGCCTCAAAGCCAATGGACGACAGTGCAAACATTAAAGGATGTCCAAGTTAAAGATAAATTAAATATTTCCATATTAATCAATTATAGAGGAGAGCCGTATAAGTCCCAACAATATGTCGTAGTTGGCGAAAATGACACGGGCATAAAAGTCGCAGCATCGACACGAAAAACAACCAGCAGCAGCTGTGTTCAAAGCCTTGTAGAAGTCCAGTGCCCAGTAGCCGCCACGCTTGTCTCGGGCACGACGCAACCATGTCGTGATCAATTGATATTTGAAGATAATTTCAACAGCAGCCAACTTGATGGCAATAAATGGTCTTATGACATACGACATCGTTTGATTGGCACGGCGGCGGAGGAATTTGTGCTTTTCGATAATAATCGTGAAAATATTTTTATGCACGAGGGCTATTTGAATATACGGCCAACATTGACGCGTGAAGAAATGAGACAAGCTAAACTGGATTTTGGAAGGCGCTGTACACCAATTTTTAACCGCTATAAAGAATGTGAATTAAAACCTCAATCGCCATTTATATTCATACCGCCATTTAATTCGTCACAAATTCACACAATGAATACATTTCAGTTTAAATATGGCCGAATCGAAATAAGAGCCAAACTACCGAAAGGTGAATGGTTATTGCCCTGTAAGTGAAATAAAGTTTTCGAAATGGTCGCAAGGATCAGCATGTTCCTGTGTAATTGTGTGTAATTTTCCTTCCCCTACTACTTTTCTTTCAGACATTATGCTACAAAACTATGGCGTTTATGACGAAAAGCAAATACGCATTGCCTTTGCCCGTGGCAATGAAGATTTATTTACCACCGACAATCTGGACCTGAGTGGCAAAATACTTTATGCCGGTATTGTTAGAGATGTCGAAAGTAATAGCTTCAGTTTTCAACAAAAGTCTGCCGACGAACATTACGGCAGTGATTTTCATATTTACACATTAAATTGGAAACCAGAGGAAGTTTCGATGGCAGTAGATGGTGTAGAATATGGCACAATAACCGATAACCTTGACGAGTTCAACAGATTTGTAAGTCAGAATGAGGACATTTAGCATCTTTTTTTTTCCAACACTTTAACTAGAGCTTAAAAAATTGTGCACAAGTTCAAGTAGCTGGAGATTTCGCCAGGGCAAAAATTGGAACAAATGTACTGTTTTGGTTACTATTAAAGCTCGTAAAGTATAATGGTACAACATTGGCATATTTAGTACAGTTATTCCTTAACTTTTACAGTTTTACAGTTATTCCTTTTAGTGATTTTATATGGCAACTCTTCATTGTTGTTTATGAACAAAATTCCACTGTAAAAATTAAATGTTAAAATGGTTCGCAGCCGTAAAGCAGCTCTGGCCTAAAGAACAGCTCTCGCCTCATCCTAATTATTTTGTAAGTACGATCAGGCTTGTTGGTGTTGTTGGGCCTGCCACAGTTTTGCGTCTCACTCGCACTGGTTGACTGATTTACCTCGATGATAAATGTATTATTTTACAGTTCATTTGAGAAATTTCATGTCGCCTACGCTGTGAGGAGCGTACAAGTTAGATACAGACACACTTAGAGAAAAAAGACTGTTAAAACCACCATGAGCATATGGTTTTCGTTACCCGCCTATAACTTTGCAAGTTATAATAAGAATAAATATGTGAATAATATCTCTTCGACTGGCATCAAACAAAAATTATAACGGCATTTATTTATTAGAAATAAGGACATCTGTATATATATATTTACTTATACGTATTTCACTTTTGCTCATTTTGCAGTTCTTCATCACAATGGGGGTTTCTGTGGGCGGTCATGTACAGTTTCCCGACAACTTGCGTTCACAAATTCAGAAGCCCTGGTCAAATACATCACCCAGAGCAATACGAAATTTTTGGGAATACCTTAACAGCGGCAATAGCATATGGAATGGGAATGAAACGCTACAAATCGATTATGTCAAAGTTTATGCTGTATAAGAGTTTTATCGCCTGTCCCCCAACATCGAAAGTTAATTTTGGAGTTTAATTTGTGCCGTTGCTAGTGCGTCTATCGTCAAGCTCACATCACTATAGCAGCGATTGTTCGATAGGCACTTTGTTGATAGGCAAACTTGTTGGCAACTTGTTATTGATATATGTATGTATTTTTCGACAGTGTACTTTTTGGAATAAAGGCAGTTTGTATTTTGTAAAATTTGTTTTAATTTTGTTTTTGACGAAAAATAAAGCCGAAAGAAAATGCCTTGTTTTTCCGCCACCAATAGACACGTTAATCCACCTTTGACGGAAAAATCTCTGACAAGAGCGAAAACTGCTGCGGACCGTTCCAGCCTTCATACATCTACCACAAGAATAATAGCAAATTTGGGGCTACAGGATCGGCAGCTGCCATTTCATTGCAATGCTGCCGCACGCAATAATAAAAAAAGCCGTTTCAGGACAGAACGAAAAGTTTCTCTGCCCGTCCGCGAATTAAATCGTTTAAAAACTGCCGCAAAAGTTGTAACGCTGGAAGAGCGCTTGGATGCTCTTGTGCGCAAAGAACAGGAAATGAAACGTTTAGAAGAGGAAACTGAACAGGCGAAAAAATATTTCCGGGAAATCGATGATGCTCACAAAAAAGCCCAGCAGGCAAATATGGGCGAGGAAGCGAGCGAAGCAGGCAACGAACAGGTGAAGGTGTTGGAGAAGGCGTTTCTGGCCAAGCACGAACAAGAGGAGGAAGTGAAAAAAGCCAATCGCATTATACTGGACGCAAAATGTCATGCCATACGTGATGCTCAAATACAAGAGAAATACGAGTTGCAAAGAGAACTATTAAAAGATGAACAACGTTTAGAGCAACAAGTGATCGACAGAGCCACCAAGGCCTTGAGTGAAGAAGATGCGAAACATGAACGTTTAAGCGAGGCCAAGCAAAAATATGCCAACGAGATAAGAAAGCAATTGAGTGAACGAGAAACCGCTCGTTTCCTGGAAGCGGAGCGCATTGAAGAGGAAGCTCTAATGCTGCGCAAAGCCAATGAACTCATTAAACAAGACGAAGAGCAGCGTGCAAAATTGGCTAAAGAAAGGCGTTTAAAATATCGCGACGATTTAGCCAAAGTTATGGAAATGTCCACCATTTTTCGCCGCATGTTGTGCGAACAGGAAAGGGAGGCGGAAATGAGAGTCGCGGCCTATATGAGAGCCAAAGAGGAGCGCCTAAAAGCTTTACAGACAGAACAGAAACTAGCCAAAGAAGAGCTTGAACGCAAGCAGCAACGTATTTATAATTTGGCTGAAAAAATTTTGCAATCCAAATCAGATCGCGAGGAAATGTCCTATCTAACCGAACAGGAAAGAATCGAAAGAGAATATCGTCGCAGAGAAAAAGAAGCCGTCCTACGGAAAAAACAATTTGAAAAAGCAGTTGCCGAAGCCCGCGAGCGGCAAATGCAGGAAACAAAACATTGCCAAGCTCTACAAATCGCCAAAGAAGAACAAGATTTTAATATATTGATTAAAAATTTAAAGGAAGCCGAGGCCAAGCAAAAAGCTGAAGACGAGCAAAGAGAACGTCGTCGCAAATGCTATCGCCGCGATATCATAAAACAAATAGGTGATAATGAAATGAAACGCCGCCATTTGCTTGAGCTGGAAAAACGTCAAGCATCGGCTTGGCGTGAAAGCGAACGACAACGTGATGCCAACATACGGGCAGTGATAACAGCTAAAGTGAATGCCATGCGTGATGCCTGCTTGCCCGAAAAGTACATCAAGGATGTGGAAAAGCAGTTGTCCAAAATTGTGGCGAAAAATAACACTCAGCCTCAGATTGTTTAGAATATTATGAAATAATATCCGAAACATATTTTGCCATGTTTTATACGCCTCTTTGATAGCAAAATTCGATTCTGCATAAGACTGTGGCAAAAAGGACAATTACCAACAAAAATATATACGTAGCTATGGTTTCCATTTAATAAATCCCTAATAGCTCTAGGCAGGTATTTATGATAAGCTTTACAAATTAACAAAATTCGTATTAAGTTTTGCCCACTTCATAATTAAAATTAAAGAACAAGTTTTATACACGCTGGTCAAAATCCTAAATGTAGTCATTTGCTACAACGAAATGAGAATTTCTTTAATAAAAAGGAATATTTTGAATTAACAACAAATTCCTGTTTCTTTTTCCTTAGCAAATGTTGATAAATTAAAGTATCTTGCAATAAAATAAGTTACAAAAAAAAATTGAATTTGGAAAAAAATATGGGCCTGGGGGTCTTTTTCTATTTAAGTAACGATATTTCTTTTAACAACCCTGACTTTAACAAAAATTTTAAACTGCAAAAAGTGCATCTATTTTTACTATTTTCTAAAAAAAATATTCCATGTTGTGTTTGCAAAATTCTTTTTCGTCTTATTGATGTATTTTTTTTTGTAATTTTGTTTTAATAACTTTTTTTTTTGTTTTAATTATTAAGTTTGGTCATTGAAATATTATTTTCGTCTTATCCTGACTTAGGCTGTTATGATAAAACTCCACAGATATGTACATATATACCAATATAATTATTTTTAGATACTTTCTAGCTTTCATAGAACATTTTGATTATCTTTTTAAGAACAATTGAATATAAAGTTGAATCCTGGAACATAGTTTTTGTGGGCTTTGAAGTCTACTGACGCCATCTAGAATATGAACGAGAAACGATAAAACTCCACAGATATATACCAATATAATTATTTTTAGATGCTTTCTAGCTTTCATAGAACATTTTGATTATCTTTTTAAGAACAATTGAATATAAAGTTGAATCCTGGAACATAGTTTTTGTGGGCTTTGAAGTCTACTGACGCCATCTAGAATATGAACGAGTACTTACATACATACATATTTTTAAAATCAACATATTTTTCATACGTTTGCTAAAGTTATTGAGAAAAGTCTAAGAAGAATTTATACTTAAATAGAAATTAAATGTGGAAGCCTGTTCTGGAGTTATTCACTTTTGTTTTAATAACGGTAAATATTGACAACTATGTGACATAATAAAGCTGAATAACCAGGAAGATGCAGCCAATTGTTGTTTTAACAATGAATTGAAAACATTTAAAACGAAATTAATATAAACAAATTATAAGTATGGCTTATAAGCAATAGGCACTCGGAATTGAAGATTTATCAAAGTTTAAAAAAATCAAATTACACGCAAAATTCTCATATAAAATTAAAATCTTATCATAATAACTTTCTTTCTATCCGAACCTAAATTTCCCATCCGTTGTGGAAGGCCTGGGTCGTTTTAAGCCAGCCACAGCAAAAATTATAAGAGTCTGTTAACACCATCATGGACATATCGTCTTCGTTACTCGTAAATCTATTTTGCAAGTTATAAACAAATATTTTTGACACAAATCAACAATTTCGTATCTTACAACTTCTGGGTACATGTATGTATGTATGTATGTGCTCTAAATGACAAGCAAACCTGGAATGGATTTTGAACTTATTATAAAGTGTCACTTGGAAATTTATAAGTAGTTATTTTTTCTCTTACTTGTGTCATAGATAGGGCAAAATATTCCGCTCCTGTTCGGTTTGAGGTTATGTTCTATTTAAGAAAAAAATTGATTTAATTTTTTAACTCAAAAGTCGCTTTAATATAAATCAAAGTTGCCGCCACAAATGCAAAAAGTATTGAAATGAGAGAAAAGCTGAATTTTATATTAAACCAAATAAGATATTAAATGTATGTATATCTGCATGTTCTTAAGAAAATTATGCTGCTTAAAACTAGTTTGAATAATCGTTAAAATACCACCCTTTATATTTGAAACAATCCAATATTTTCTCATGTGCTACTCCATACAAAAAAGAAACAAGATAAAAATGATTCCTTAAAGTGTTTGAAACCTTAATATACATACATATGTATACTCTGCGGGAGTTTCATGTTTTCCTCAAATCGAATACGACTTTTGATGAAATTAAACAAAAACCCAATTTAATTTTCAATAAAATTTTAATCAACAAGTACACCGAAATTAGTTCCAATTCTTGTTTACAACTTCCAGTCATTACCAAATATTTCTTAAAATTTACACATTTATGTCTGTATAAAATAAAAAAAAAAGAATTCTTATAATTGTTGATACACATACATACGTACCTACGTATGTACATGTATGTATATAAATATAAATATCATTTACAAACTAAAAAATATACATTCATACAAATTAAACTAAATATTTGTAAAACTAAAAAAAGTTATTTTTGTTTTGTTTTTTTTTCACTATAGCGTAATTAATTCCTAGTACATGTTACATGGTGGTTATAAGGAGAGCAGCAAAACAAAGTAAGATTAGCTCGCACATAATACGCTTTGGCATAATTGTATTGTTTAGAATGTTTTACCATTATTTTTCTTGGAACCATTGTTACGGGAATTTTGACTCGACTTCTTGCGTCGCTTTTCAGATGACCAGTCAACATCATCCTCATCATCGCTACCGGCATTCGTTTGCAGGTACGATGACGAGGAAGAGGAGCTAGCGCTGTTACTCTCCTTTGTGGCCAGGCGACGGCTGGCAATGCGGGATGATATACGACCCATGCCCATACACTTCTCCAAGTGTGGAGCAAAGCGTGCAGCCGACACGGGTCTATCACAGTTGGGGCAGGTGCAGTCCATTGGTTTTTTTGCGGTGGAAATGCCAAATATATCGAAATTTGGCATATCAACGATGCGAAATGAGCTTTCGGCATCTTCGTCAGGCACTCCATCAATGGCTGTCAAATTTCCAGTCTTGCGTAAATGATGAATTTCAATAAAGACACCTACAATGGCGTCATCTAATAACGATTGATACAAATAGTTGGCAGCCTCGTCAAGATTTTTGGGATCTTTGACAATCTCTCGATACGATTTGAGAATGGCAGCTGTTGAGGTATTGGCATTCTGTGGTGTTGCATTATTAGACTTTTCATTAGCAGGAACTTTTGATGAGGACGTTGAATTTGTTGTTTTGTTACCACTATTATTGGAGGATGCAGCATTATTGTTATTCGGAGCGCCGGTTGACATCTCTTTTATTTCTTATAATTTTGTGTTTGCAATACAAATACAATGAAAGAAAAACTCTTTACATTTGATTAAGTCTACTTTTTTTGTTTATAGCAGTAGCAGCAAAAGAGATGCCAGATTAAGGGGGAGAACCGCAATTAAAGTCAGATGTTTTTTTGCAACATACAAAAGAGGAGAAATGTTTAGATTCTTTCGGTCTAGCCGGCGAGTCATATTTGCATTAATTAACGAGTATCAATGTTGTCAAGCTAGCGATTTTAGCCACTTCAGTTATAAGTTCCTAAATTCAAAAGTGTAACAATTTTATAACCTGAAATATCAAGTTTCTGGCAAATCTGCAGCATTTTGTTTATAATTGGGCAATCGTTTCAAAACAGTCAAATATTGAAAATAAAAAGCATGTAGAAAAGTTTTTATTGGAAAACTTGCAAGAAATTTATGCAAAACATGAAACTGGAGTCTTTATTTTCATCCTTTGCCAGACCATGTTGACATCCTGTTTTACTCCTACATTACAGGGTATGGCTTATGAAAAATTCCGTTCGTTATTGTTAATTTAAATATAAAAGTACTATTACATTCAGAATAAATTGCACAAAATCTTTGGAGTGATAAAATTCTTTTAACACAACCAATTTACTTCTACGGGCTTCCACAAGTAATTCATTTATATTAAAAAAACAGGAATATTATATAATTTTGATAAAGCCTCTTTCGAAACAAATTGTAACATATGTTTATGAAAAATAAACATTTCACACTACGAATTAAAAATAATAAATGATGAGATATTAAATTTTGAAGTAAAGTGTTTAAGTTTTATTTTTCTGTAATAAATTGTACAGATGGTTATATAGAAATATATTAAAATAATATATTCACACATTAAAACAAATAAATGTCAAATAAAAAAATAAAGGTTTTTATTTATCGAGTAGATGCTGCATGTTTTATATGGAAGAACAACAAATATACTCCGCCCTGCAGGATCTTACTGAAAGTTCCATATTTTCTTATTATTATTCTTGTGTAAGAATGTAAAATAGAACCGTAACATTCTTTTTTAAAATTTAAATTGCTAGTAACAAAATTTCAAGCGGCAAATGTGTTTTTTGTCCAGTAACTGGCTTCGGATATTTATTTTTAAAAAACATTTTCAGATTTTTATGTGTTTTTGGTTTTGACAATTGGCAATTAAATCAATAATTTTTAATTGTATCTGCAAAACCAATGATGCGGCTGAAGACGAACTTTAAAAATCCAAAAAGTGTGTATTATTTTTGATGCACATAAATTAAATTTTAGGTTTTAAGTACATATATTTTCGTATTATTACAGAAATTGTTTTTTTTTCTTGTGCAATTATGATTTACATATTTTAATTTATTCTTAAATGTAGTTTTTCGTTAAAATAGTTTTCAAAAGGTTGTTTTGGTCGTATCTCGACTTAAGCTGGTGTATGACGACACGCCACAGATATACAAACATTGTTTAGCTGTATAATTTTAAATTTAATGTCTCAAGGTTGGCAACCCTGTTAGACCTACACACGAATTATTGCACAACTTTTATATATTTTGCTATAATATTGCGGTTGTTTCTACACACTGTCTTCCTATTGTACAATAACAAAATTAATAATATAGTACCATTTATTGTGCAAATAATAACTGTATATTAAGAATGAGCACGGCAGAGTTATTGAAAGAAAAAAACAAAATGAGCACTAAGGAAAAGATAGACGAAAGAAAATTTATTTTAGAATGTATTAGGCTATATGAAAAATTGCCGGCCTTATGGAATACAAAATTGAAAGATTATTCCAACCGCGACATAAAAAACAAACAGTATGAAATACTGCTGCGTAAATATAAACAAAGGTACCCAGGAGCTGATAAAATAGATCTTGTTAAAAAGTTCAATTCTTTGCGAACAAACTTTCGCAAGGAAATAAAAAGGTTAGAAGATGCAAAGAATAGTGGTCACACGGAGGAGCCAACATTATGGTATTTTGATCAAATGAAGTTTCTTTTGAACAGTGATCAAAGTTGTATATATCATCAGTTTGACATATCGAGTGATCCAGAATTAAATAAAATCATAGCGATGAAAGAGAAAGTAAGTAAAATATTTAAATATGAATCTGCATGGGAACGTACATATGTATGTATGTATGTATGTACCACGCGTATGTATGTATTTATTTATTTACATATGTATGTAAGCATTTCTTAGCGCCAATTGCTTCGATAAGTATAAAAAAGCTAAATTTTGCCATCTAACTCACCCGCACTATAGACATCTGTAACTTCATGAGTTAAATATTTTTAAAGCTGTTGCTATTTTGCTTTCACTTTATTTCATTTATAAACTTTTGATCAACAAGCACTATTTTCAAAGTTCAAAAAATAGTATCAGCTGTATAGTAATATTGCTGTAGGTCAGTTCGTAGACATTTAAATCTTGGCATTATTTTTTATTATTATGTATTAACTAATATTTTGTAATTAAGTTAAATGAAATTTAGGAATATTTTAATGTTTTCTGGAGTCTTGGTTTTATATTTCTTTTGTTAATAATACTTTTGCGAAAAAATTACATTTGATACTTTTGGTACTTTGATTGGAGCATCTCCCAGCTGTGTCGTTTTTATTTATTTGTGCGACACTCACAAAGGAAGATTACACTTTGTATTGTATGTGTGTTTCGTTGAATCTAAAACAAAATTGTGGCAAGATTGTATAAAAGTTCTCTAAGACAACACAACCGCATCATAAAGTGTAGGATTAAATCCGACCAACAAAAAAAGATTTAAATATAGTTACGACAAAAACTAAAACTGTTAAATTAATAAAGGTACATATTGAAATAAATAGAAATGGCAACATTTAAGGAAAGACAGTTTTGGAAGGAGTTTTTTGAATTGTACAAGAGTAAGCCAGAGCTGTGGAAAATTAAACATGAAGATTACAAAAATCGTGCTAAAAAAACTATTGCGTATGAAGCGTTAATAGAGAAATGTCGCGAAGTTGAACCATCAGCAAGCAAAGAATTCGTAACTAAAAAAATTGCCTCCTTTCGAACTGTTTATAAAAGGGAATTAAAGAGATATAAACAAAGTTTGAATTCTGGCGGCGAAGAAAGCAACAAATATACACCTTCTTTATGGTATTTCCAGCTTTTGGATTTTTTAAAAGATCAAGAAGACAGCGCAGATATTGAAAGTGTAGGTTTGGATTCTGAAAATGAAAACGACGAGTGTAAAAAACAAGTGGTAAGTTTTAGTTAAAGAACAAACAAATAACTCATTGCAATACAAATTTAAAAGTTTCTTTGCTGGGGGAATCAGGCAAAATATTAAGTGATTATTAATGGCTTTAGTCATTTCAAAATTGTTTACATATATTTTCCTTTTTATTTAAGGAATGTGAACCGAAGCGAAAGAAGTTTAAATGTAACAGTTCTACAGATGAACTAGTTCGTTTGGCAACTCAGCGTTTGAAATCATCTGAAGATACTTGTCAGCAAATAGCAACAGTTTGGGCGAATAAACTAAACAGAATGGAAAAAAATCAGAGAATATTTGCCGAAAAAGTAATTAGCGAAGTAGTCTTCAATGGAGAGTTAGGGCTCCTTAATTACAGTACAACATTAACTAATCTTAGCTCAATTAGAACGAGAAATTCTGTGTCATCAATAGGCAGAAGTAAAACCATAATGAACGCAAATGATTCATCGCAGGAATCACATCTTACGGACTATACGAATAACTATGGTCACAATTCAAACGAGGAATTGACTGATCGGGAAAGTATTCACTCGGCCGAAAATTACATTGTTGAAGACTTTGATCCTTTAGATGATTTAGTTAAATTAGAAGATTAAAGAATGCATATTGCAAACCAAAATGTAAAGTAGCAAAAAATGCACTGTATTGGACTTTCCTTCCCTGAGATATGGACAATGTAGTATATAATTTTGTTATCAATCCTATGAGGATAACTAGTTTAAAAGAATTTGTAAATCTAAAATATACATGTAAACAAAAGGTGTGGAGATGCTGTTGGACAAAAAACAACAAAAATATAAACAGTTTGTGGATAAATTACAACTCAGATGCCAAGAAATCCAAACTGAAAATGAGCGCCATGTTCTAAGGTAAAAGTTTCATGCAGTAAAGATTTCACTTTTTTTTATAATTAATTGTAAACATATTCGAAATTATCAGCTTTTGGGCTTTAAGTATTTGCTGTTCTCATTGGAGTCCAACCATTGTATTATATTATTACTTGAGTATCAACTTTTTAATTGTCCTCTATTGTACAGATTGTAAATAAAATTGTAATAAAAAAATAATTAAAACTATTGCATTAATAGAATTAACACCATCAAGAAACTTATACGCCGCCGCGTACGTGACGTCGAGTTGCTGAAACGTCGCCTAGATCAACACAACGACAATTGGCGTTCCTTACCAATGGTAGCCCCGCACCCAAAACGCAAGATTGAACAGAAGCGTGGCCCCAAACCTAAAAATAAAGACAATTATGCTGAACAAAAGGAAAAAAAGGTACGAAAACAACGCACGAAGAAGCCTGGTGAAGACAAAGCAACCACTAATTTGATAGAAGTTCAGGACATGCTTGAGCATACCCGCTATCAGGAAAGCCAAGCCCAACAGCTGCTTATGATGCAACAAAGACAAATGAATCTAAAAAATGATCAACTACTTTGATTATTAGTTAATGTGAAAAAATTTAATCTTAAAAATTTAAATTAGAACTAAAATTTTACTGAAATTTGAATTCTTACAAAAAATATGTTTTAAGTGTATTTTTTTAAATTGATAGCACAGTCAGTTTAATAAATTGCAAATGTAAAATGCTAGCAAAATGTGTCTCCCATCAAGTACTTAAATGGGTTATTGAGTAAAATAAAGGACGGCTGCCGGTGCAAGCTAAACATATTTCATGCCATTGTATTGAATTTGGTTTTAAACGAGAGAGCGTCTCAAAGATGTATAAAATAACGAAATCGTGTCTTAACATTATTAAAATAAATTAGTGCAACTAAAGGAACAAGGCCCAAATGAAATCTACCTTGGAACATACCCAGTCGCAGGCAAAAACAAGGTTTACACACTATATTTTACCTACCTATTGTTGAAAAATAACAAAAACAAATTAAAATTTGACTTCTGCAGCTTTAATAAATCTTACGCAAAACTAATCATATGTACATACGTGCTATTTCAAATTAAGAGTTTACATCCATAAAGTATACCAGATGAGAAACAAGTGCTTGTAGAATAGTAGTATAAACAATTTGGGTATAGAAAATAAATGTTTAACAATGCATTAAATAAATCATTCGGCTTGTCTCAAACGAGCTAAACGTTGGGTTAATTCGTCTTGTTCCTGCGATACCTGTGTGGATGCACCGATTGTGGACGATTGAACACCGCTTGGCAATTCCATGTTAAGTTCCAGTCTACAAAAGAGAAGAGAATATAATAATAAACTTAAGATTACATTTAAATTGTTTCATACCCAGCTTCATCCGCCACTTGTTGCAGGAGGTTGTCAACATCTCCCTGTGGCACTGATGTAGTAGTGGTATCAGACATGGTATTTTCCATAACAGAACTTTGAACGTCTAAGTCTTCAAATTGTTGTTCGAATTTTTCCATCAAAGATGAGATTTTTTCTAGATTCATACCCTTCATGGCGGCATCCATGGCTTTAACTACACCCGCCATTGAGCCTGTCACTTTTCGTGTCGTCAAAGCTGATTGTACACGACTAGCTACAGCATCTACTCTGGCGCTCATGCGCAAATAATTGACCGCTTGGTTTTTCTGTCTTATGGCATTTTCAGCATGTATTCGAGCTACATCCATATTACCCTTCTGAATGGCCTTTTTGGCTTTAACCTTTTCCAATTTCTCTTCCTTTTCACATTTTTTACTATTACGTTCCAACTCCTTTACAGCAAATTTCAAATTAAATAAATGTTCTGAAATAAGAATACTAGCACCATTAGGGAACTTATTTGCATCTGCACGTCTGAGCATGTTATCTTACTTTCCATTTGTGCCGTAGACATGTCGTTCCCCAGTTTGCTGCCTTTCAATGTAACTCGGAAAAATATTAATTTGCTGTATTTTAGTAAGAATTACAATATGTTTACTGGTAATTCTTAATTTTAATTTTTAATTAAAATCTGTCAACTTTGTTTTTCTGGCTTGAAATTTTTCGTGTGATTCACTTGTCTTTTCTTTATTCTTTTTCCTCATTCATTTATCAATACACTACATCATTTTGCAGTGTATACATAGATGCCAGATCGACTGAAGAAAACATTGGGTAATTTTACAAAACCAAATAATTTATTTTAGATCGTTAAATTGTCCAGGTAGCAGAGCTATTTTTGTTTATTAGCAGTCATATTGAATGTTTTCAAACTGCATCTGCTGCCATTGCTAATTCTTAAATTACAAGCCTCACAAAGTGTTCATAAAATAATTACATATTTAGAAGTACAAATATTTTTTTAACAACTTTTTATTTGTTTATTTTATGCAATGAAACAGACTTCTAATAGTAATATAATATATGTATCTAATATATCAACATTAATACACAAACTATTAATGAGATCTTCCACAATACACTCTTATCTTTTAATGTTGCGCACTATGTGGATTTGCCGGCTAAATTTTTTTATCCTGTAAAAATTTAAGGTCTGGCATCCCTTTGGCTTACAGTTTTCACCATTTGTATTTGGTATTTACATGTTCTTATCATAAAACGTAAAAGAAAAAATAACATTTGTAAATAAAAAGCATTTGTTTTAAATTTACTTTAAAACTACACAAAAAACTAATTTGCTTACGAATAAAAAAGTTAAGGCCAGAAATCTTTTAAAACTTTTACTTTCAGGAAAATGAGTGACGACGACAGAGATATTGACATTGAAAGTGATGTAAGTACAATGTTAAATAAAAACATACACAAATCTATGCATGTATATACATACATACATATGTATGTACTATATGTATGAAAATCAGAGCAGTTCCAAATTTGCTAACAAAATGTCTATGACTTTCTGTGCTAGGATGACAATGATTCGGATGCTGGGGGGTCCCAGCAACACCGTCATACGAGTACACAGAATTTCACACAGGAAGAAAAACGAGCTCACCACAATGCGCTAGAACGCAAAAGGCGTGATCATATTAAAGAAAGCTTCACCAGCTTAAGAGAGGCCGTGCCCTCTTTAAAGGGAGAAAAGGTATATATGTGAATAAGTTCTTTTTTTAAAGATATTTGTCTAATTTTCTAAACATTGGATGTTATTTAGGCTAGCCGTGCGCAAATTTTGAAAAAAACAACTGAATGCATACAAATTATGAGAAGAAAAATTCAAGCCAATCAAAAGGACGTTGAAGATATCAAAAAACAAAATGCTATTTTAGAAGCACAAAGTAAGAACTATTCAATATTTTATGCCAAGAGAAGTTTTTGTTGAAAATTGTTTAAGCTTCCTTTTCATGATATCGAATGTTATCATTCCCAAAGGCGAACAAATTAAAAAAGATTATGGTCAGTAGCAGTTTTTTGTTTAGTGTGTGAACCAATATTAATATTTAAGATTATTGAAAATTTTTTAAAATATTATTTAAGATTGAAAACTATTGTAGTAAAAATACCGTTACCGCTTAAAATAGAACACATACCAATAACGTAGTTGATACCATAACACATTACGGTTATAGAACACCAATATAAATAAAATACATGTTATTAAATTGTATTTTTATTTAAAGTTTTATTTTTCGAATGTAAGACTATTAATTAAAATATTAGTTTGTCTCGTTCCAGTTCGTATGCTTGAATGTGCCAAAAGTGGCTATGTAATTGACCCAACCGAATACCAGCAGCTCACAAATATTGAATCCACTTTGCAACATGACAGCTCCGATAATGATGAACAAGATTTTAGTCGCCGTAGCAAAAAAATGAAAACGTCCTATCAGGCATAGTGACTAACGGATAAATTTCATGATATGACAGTTTAATTTAAATCTTGAAAAAAATCAGTAATAAAAATATGGACCTGTACAATATTTCAATCAATTACTATGCAATCCTTTATCAAATGTTTAACATATATTGATAATGGTATGTAAAGATACCAAGCTAATTTTTTATAACTAAATATATAGTTATCTCATCGTCAGGTATTTTTTATTATGATGCATTATTAACAATGCAGTTGAATATCTAGTTGTACGTGTGTATAAAGAAACAGTCTAATTCATAATGTTTCTCCATTTTTATCAATCTATTTTTGTGTCTTATAAATGTATAAAGAATAAAGTTTATATTAAAAAAAATTATGTACATCGATTTAAAATTAATCTATATGACTGTAAGGCCAGTAAGAATATAAAAACGAAACGAAAAACGATTGTTTTACAATCGGTTCAAATTGTTCTAGCCCCGCATCCGTAAAATATAATTTTATTTAATAGACTATTTTTCGTCTATGTGCCAAAAGACGAAATAGTTTTTGATTTATTTTTTTAAATCCTATAATAAAAATACAATTGGTTTTAAAATAAACGATTTTTACCTCGGATTATTCGGAATGAAAAATATTTAAACATTTAGTCGAATATCACTTTTGAGTTTTTAATGCTGTTCAATGTTGGAAACAATTTTTCTATACAAACATTTTCAGACATTTTTCAAAAAATTTAATGCTAATTAGGTATAAAAAGTAACATATATTATTTGGGTATATAAATACATGCATATAAAAATCAAAATTATTTCGGCAAATCCACCTATTCCATCACTATTTTATTCTCAATACAACATAGAGTATTAGAAAAACAAACAATACAAATAAAACCATATAGCACATATGACGACTGCCACCATTTTTTCCTAGCCTTATTACACGCTGCATCGTATTTCCCAGAAAACCATGAGTACGATCCATGTCATCGTCCATACCACGCAGCAGTTTATCTTGATAGCGTACTTCATTGCCAATGTCTATTGTCAGGGATTTAAGTGCACCAATTTTTTGTTTCAACTCCTCCGCTGCTTTTTCGTTTTCGTCTTCCAATGCATCGTGTGAAATTCTACTGGGGCCGGGATTTTGATTAAGAGGCTGGTAAGGATAGTTGTTGCGCCTCATATTTGCGTTCGCCAGATTGTTAAGTTGCCCTTAACTGGTTTGTGAAAAGGTATCCAAGTAAAAATGTAAAATATCATGTAATTTAATTGTAAAAATTAAGTGACACGTATCTTTTTCTCACTAGTTTTCAACGGCTGTATGTGAAGCGCTTATATAGTTTTTTTAATTGTTCGAGGAATGTTTAAGCGGCTTTTGAAGAAAAAATTCAAGTTTTGTTAAATAATTTTTATTTATTCAACATATATTTTTATTTTAATAAAACTATTAAATTTCCTTTGATGTTGTTTTCCGTTTGTCAGAACAAAGTTAGCAGCTGGCCATTTAATAATTCACAATAAGGGCTGAAATGAAAAGCTCACAAAAAATTAGCAGTACAATTCAAATTTTTTGCCAGCTTTGGCATAATGTTCAAAATCTGTGTTTCTTCCATATATTTTCGATTTACGGCAAGAATTTTGTGGCGCAGAAATTACGTCAACAATTTGCATAAGATTTACTATGTTTAGTATATAAAATGTATGTATGTATGTACATATATTGTTTTAAGGTATGTGCGAGTAAATTTTAGAAAAATATCATTCACAATAGCATTGTGTGACATGTCATTCGTGGCGCAACTCAATTTTTTTTATATAAAAGTTTCGATTTTTTTTCAAAACATCATTATCAACACTGCTAAAATTAATCTTCATCTGTTTGGTTTGCAACAAAATAATTATCGTAAATAAAAGGGGAAAGATTAACTAAAAATACCGGAAAACGTGGGAGAAATCAATAAATTATTAACGAAAAGTTTTATATCCTTTATTTGGTAAATATATATCTATATTTTGTGTGCAAAAAGTGTTTTTATTTTAATATAGTATTTGCATGTGCAAAATACTATAAATGTGTTTTGTGTTACTTCATAAATACATACAAATATGAGAGTATTTAACATAAGAAGATATACTACATTTCATGCATATGAATGTACATACATACATACATATGTATGTTTGTGTAAGAGTAAACAATGAGGCTGATTTTGCAATGTTAAGGAGGTCACAACCTTAACTTTTTTCAAGTTCTTTTTTTTCTTTCTATTGATTAAATTTGAGATTTTGAAAAAGTAGATTGCGATGCGAGAAGTTGGTTATTGAAAAATATTTTGTTTTTTGTTTAAGCAAAGATGCGTTTTTAGGGGGGTATGACATTGATTGATTTGTCCAAACTATGAAAGAATGGAAGAAGGAAATGTGTTTGGCTACGGAACAAAATTATGTTTACATAATATGTATGTAGATGTTTCGCTGAAAATAGTATTAGGACAAGGATAAATACCCTACAAGAATAGTGACGGTCACATGTGACCGAAATTGCACACAGAAATTGTCGGTCAGTGTCAGTCAAAAGTTTCGATGATTTTATATAAGCAATATGCGTGAAAAATATGATATAAACTTTTGCATACGTGTGATTTTGTATCTTTGTCTAATTACTCATTAATTTCACTATATACATTCATACATATACATATGTATGTATTTGTCTGCACTCTTTACTCTGCTGGTTTTTATCTATCTGGTTAGAGTTGACAGCATATCGTTAAAGCCAGAAATTGTGCCAGCGATAGTAGATACCTAAACATATGTATATCTGTCATAGACGAAGATAATACCGGTCAGCATTGGCTGGTCATGAAGATACATACATATCGTTACCTGAAACGCAAAATGCCCAAAACTAACATTTTAGTAATTTTACAGGAGAAGCAAAAAACATTCTTAAACGATATTCAATATTGTAGTAAGGGCTTTTTTATTTTGTCAATAAAGTTGCTATTTGTGTACGTGGAAGTATGATTTGTTTGGTGGTGATGTATTTTGATTAGATACATCGGAATTTGCAAAAAAATCGATTTTGAGTTTTTTGTTAGTTAGGGCGTTTTGCGTTTTAGGTAACGATATGTATGTATGTATATATTGTACATATATCAGTTGTTTTACGTCCATGGTTTTAGCTTTACGCTTGGATATTTCCTAAAGGGTTTAATATTTTGCAGTAGAAAGAAAATAGTAACATGTCATAAAACTTGCATTTGCAAATATTTAATATATGTACATATATTTTTATTATATGTATGTATGTATTAGGGCAAAAATTAGGCACTACATCGATATACATATATATGTATGTAGATAACATGCCTCATAGTCAATCAATCTAAAATCGATTTTTTAGTTACACGACTTTGCATTTCAGCTAACGATATTTTTATCTTGCATAAAGCTGTGTTATCACTTTATCAAGTAGATGTAACACATTTCACATACTACATACATATAACAAATTAGTCTTAGACTTTCAATTGTTGTCATACAATTCATAATCGAAAAGTAAATAAATGACATATGAGCTGTTGTACGTGGGAATAAATATATTAGTATAGATATGTATGTATGTGAGAAATACTCCCAACTAATATGTATGTAGACACTACGCTTAATTTGAATTGGCACAATGTTCAATTTTTCTATTGTTTTTTTTTTAATTGTGGCATAGATTACTTTTGTATAATAAACAAAACAGAAGAAAAATGACGGTGGTAGCCAGTGGCGGAGATACTGTGGACGACGGCAGTACTGGTTTTATTGCCATGGTAGCGGATTATTTTGGCGTTGGAGATGCTGCTATACGTTTGTTGATTACCTTATTTGCCGGTAAGTTACACACATAATATTTTTGTAAAATATGCAATTTTAAATTGTTCATCGTTTGCAGGTTATCCCATTGCATTTATTTATCGTTTCTTAATACAACCCCAGTCTTCAAAACCTGTTCATCATACTTTTTTTGCCTTGTGTGGTTTTGGTTTGTGTTTCTTCAACTATGGCTTTAACACATATCATTCGCTAATATCGATTTGGATAACATATTTGTTGGTTCGTTTGTTGCACAATTCCATCCATTATCTGGTGGCTATCAATTTTGTTTTTCATATGGTTTATCTATTGACTGGCTATTACTTCACCGAAAGCAACGAATATGACATATTATGGACTACGCCACATTGTGTACTTACGCTGCGTATGATTGGCTTTTGTTTTGATATTGCCGATGGTCGTAAACCCAGAGAAAAATTGTCTAAAGATCAATTGGATTGTGCTTTAGATCAGATACCTTCACTTTTGGAGCTCTCAGCTTATGCCTACTTCCCGAGCTCATTTTTAATTGGTCCTCAGTTTCCATTTAAACGCTATCAACGTTTTATTAATGGTGAATTTGCACAATATAAGGGGTTTGTTAAAGCTGGCCTAACACGCCTGGCTGTGGGTTTGATTTATCTGGCGATACGTCAAATTGGTATTATGGTATTGCCTGATAATTATTTCCTAACCGATGCCTATCGCAATCAACCGTTTATCTGGAGGCTGATTTATTTGGGCTTTTGGGGGAAATTCTCTTTGTATAAATACATATCATGCTGGCTGCTCACCGAAGGTGGTCTTATGTGCTTGGGTAAGTTTAGAATTGTACTGAAAACCATTTTAACTATTCTTTAGAAAAATCATAGAAATTTTTCATGATTTTGGACTTTTAGTAAACACCTCATATGACCGTTTATCAATGAAACATTTTCTACAGGCACATGTGTATAGTTCATACATTTGTTTTGTTCACAGAGCAATAACTGATTCTTTAAAAGTTTTTTTTTTCTATAGAAAAAAAAATTATTTTTCAAAATTCTGGCATTTGTTTCAGGTTTTACTTACAACGGCAAAGCAGCAGACGGTAGCGATGAATGGAACGGCTGTTCAAACGTCAAATTATATTTACTCGAAACCGGAAACACGATGGAACACTACGTTAAGTCTTTCAATGTGAATACCAACCAATGGGTGGCTACGTATGTATACAAACGTCTGAAATTTTTGAATAATCGCAGCATTAGTTATGCGGCCGCATTATTTTTCTTGGCTGTATGGCACGGTTTCCATAGCGGCTACTATATGTCTTTCTTAATTGAATACATGATTGTAACCACTGAAAAACAGGTGAGTTCTGAAGCATACACTTAATTGCTTCCAATATTTTGTTGATTTACGTTTGTTTTCTTTTATTATTTATTTAACAACAGGTCGAAAGTGTTTACAATAAATCTGTGGTGACGAATTATGCTTCGCTTGTCAACATGTTGCCTTTTAAAATTATAAAATTTGTAGCTTTAAAGTCATACAATATAATTTATATGGGTTGGTGTCTAACGCCCTTTATATTCCTAAGTTATGAGCGTTGGTTTGAAGTGTGCAAGGCAGTGAATTTCTTTGGTTTAGTTTATGTAGCCATTTGGTTTGTTCTGTATAGAATAATTAAAGCAGTTAATGCAAAGCCAAAAGAAATCCGTGTTGCCAGCAATGCCACTGACTTGTCGCCTTTAGTTAGCCAACAGCGTACAACTGATAGCAAAGCTACAGATCTGTCACCAACTCTGGAAGAGAATAAAAAAGACAATTAATCAAACGCAAACGAGAAAATAACCAAACAGGGACAACGATCTTGTTAAGGAAACGGAATACCCCCAAAGGCTCAATATTAAATTTAAGTTAAAACAGAAGGTAAATTATGCCGGAAAATCGTTTTAAAGCAGGGACATTAACTAATTAATTTATAATTTTAACTACTAGTTGTAGTTAGAGCTTTATTGCAAATGATTTGTATTATACACGACTTTAGTTAAGATTCCTTAGCCGACTTCAGAGGAGTTTTCTATAATTTCTTAGAAGTAAATTTTAAATTTATTGCTAGTATTTTTTTTATTCGTTACAGCAATGTATTACCTACCCTTCCCTTTAGTATTTTATTTTTCTTTTTCTGCAAATTTTAAAACACAAAAACAGTTTTTTATCTAGTCAAACATAAATATTTTAATATCTTAATATTTAAACAAAACACATATGCAATTAATTTAATAAAACAACTTTATAAATCTCACTATCTTCTTAACAAATAACTAATATCAAAGAAAATATTTTACCAAAAACAAAAAAAAAAAAATATTTAATATAAACAATTTTACCTATTTAAAGGTTGAAGAAAAAAATATTATATAAAAGATATTTAAAACCTCTTGTTGCCGCCAGCAAGCTTGTGCTCGAAAATACACTTGATACTCTCACAGTTTGATTAATTTTTATTCTGATTGTGGTTTTTTCGCAGATAATACTTGCTGGTAATAATATACTTGCCCTGAATTTAATTTCATTTATTAAAGTTGAATATAATACTTTAAATGCCTTTACAGTCACATCTATCGATTATTCAAAAAAAAAAAAAAAAAAGAATTCATAATTTAAAAATTTCATATTGAGTGATTTTGCCAAATATAAAATGAATCGAAATGACGATTGAAATAAATTTAATTTAATGAATAAAAATGCTTGTTAAATAAACAAATAGCAGAAAGAGACGGCAGACAAAATATACAAATACATTCTTAAATATTGGAGACGGGTGACGGGTGCGTTAGATAATTGTACGAAGCTGTGAATGAAAGAAATTGGATATTAATTATTCCCGCAGATTCCAAGTACCGTCATTGTTGCCACAATAAGTCGACATAAAAAAGATCTCGCGTTTGCACTCGTCCCTGACAAACGTTTTCTGATCGCAACATATGCTAGACCATTAAACTCTTATCGACGTGGCTACGATGATGACTTGGAATACTTTGCTAATTAATTACGTTTGTCATGTGCTCTTAAATCAGTAAAAAAAATTTGTAGAAATTGTCACGCTGGCAAAAAATAAAAAAGTATTTCCTCTTTAACGTTTTTTTTTTTTTTTTAATAAAAGTTTTTAGAACATAGAAAATTTGTTCTTTATTGTGGAACAATTGTCTTTATGCATGATTTATGGGTTTTTATATATAAAGGTTTATACTTATAATTGAAATATAATGCAATTATATATATTGTACATGTATCAACTTCAATGTAACTGCCTGATTTATTTTTACACATTTACTTATACACTTTCAATTCTGGACACTTCTTTTATATTTTTTCATTTCTTTTCTGTATGGAAACTTTCACAGCCAAAAACACTAGATGTTTGCATTCAACCAAAAAGACACATATATGTAGTATAGCGAACGGTGGAAGGAACCACCCTTTAACTTTTTTTAATATGTTTTGCTTATAGAGCTCTGTATTTTGTTTAAACTTTTCGATATACATATAATATAAGCGCAAGTCACGACGCTCTCAGCCCACAACCTTAACAGCAAAGAGCCTCCTCAGCACTATGATTTAATAATATAAAGATATTCCGCAAAGAAATATTATTTATCAATTTTTTTCTTTTTCCTATTATGCAGAATAAAAATTCTAGTTTTATTTTATTTTAGTTATAAACTGCTTAATATAAATATGTATCTTATCAATGTAAAATTGTGATCTTGCGTAAGTTAGAATATTGTCCGAATACATTTAAATAAAATAAGTGATATTCTTAGATTAAAAAAAAAAGAAAGAAATATTAATACAAATGTGCTTGGAGAACGTAAGAGTTTGTGGAACAGGCATTAAACTAAAAGTAAGTTTTAATAAAGATTCAGAAAATCTATTAATAAACACAGAATATTTGAAAAGCTCTGCACATTGTGTTTAGAATTATATTTTTGTATGAATATGGCTTAAGAATGAATAAAATTTGAATTATAAAAATTATAAAAAAAAAATGGCAAATTGTAAATTGGTTAACATTAATTAAATTTAAATATTCAAGCATTTTCTAAATATATCTTAAACAAAGTTAATTAAGAAATCAGATATTAAAGGTAAGTTGTCGGTATAAATCATTTCTGTCAAATATTAAATTTTTCCCAAACATGTTAAAAAATCGAACTTTCAACTCATCTCATCATCGAATCCCTCACATTCTGCGCTTTGCAGATATTTTCAGAACAAGTCGGGTTTTAACGGTTTGAATCAATTCTTTCTATATAAAATGTCATGTTCTGAAAACCACGTCTTTTCAAATCACAAAAATTCTCAAAACAAAACTAGATTAAAACTTTATATTAAAAATTACGTGCTCAGCATCATTTTGAACGTCTTAATAATGTTACAAAAGTAATGAAAGAACAAGAAGTCTGCTTTTGCTACAATTTGTTTTTAGAAAGCACTTAATTTCAAATAAAGTGATTTTCAAAACAGACCTTTATATGAAATAAATATTATTTCATATCTAAAATAACACAGAAAAACAACCTGTTTCGTTTCTCATAATTTTCTTATGGGCTTAACCTTTCTTAACCTTTCAATATATAATTGAGTATAAAAATTGAATTATTTTACGCACTGAAAAAAGACTCATTTTTAATAAGAGTCCTTAAAAATGTTTATTGATCTCAAATCAAAAACAAACAACATAAACTACGAGTACAATAAGAAAATGAAATGTTAAGAAGAATTAAATTAACAGTATGTTAAAATTAAAACGCCATGTTTTGAAAATCAGTGGTCCATTGGTTGGACATCACCGCCACCATCCTCCTCTTGTTTTGTAACTGGTAGAGTAACCTCTTTAATTTCTTCTTCAATTTCATTAAACATATATTCATTTTGATATTCTTTTAAAATTTGACTTGAACGGTGTTCATCCAAGAACAAAGAATACACTTTTTTCACGTCCTCTGTGGTAACTTCGGAGGCCTTGCGACGCCGGCACACCAGATTTGCGGTAGTTATCAATTGTATGGCATAGCGCAAACTGGTGTCGGTGGCAATTTTTGTTAAAATTGTTAAGGCATCCGGATGCATAAGACAATCTTCCTCTTCACAGCGTATCTTAAGAATCTCCTTTATTTCCTTTTCAGTATAAGGTATTGTACGTATAATAATCATGCGATCTAATAAATCAATTGGTATGCCATGAGGACTGCGATAATTTGTGCCCCTGATGCGTGTTATACCACGATTTGTCGCCATTATAACAACCGGCGCCATGTCTGACTCCAAGGCTCGATTGAGATATGAAAAGCATTCTATGTCCAACATGTGAGCCTCATCGATGAACAAAACACCCGGATTGATTTCTGCTTTACCCTCCTCTCGCCACTCCAATACTTTGTTATTAATTTGATCGCGTACCTCCTGTTTAATTTCGCCCGTATCACCAGAGAACAAAGCCAAAAAGCCATGCGTGCGACTATTGATGACATCGATTTCATGCAAAGTAACGGTGTGAACAACTTCTTTGCGCTTCTGTAACTCCCCCTCGGGACATTGCACAAAACGTGTCTGAGCTCCAGTAGCATCATAATCACGAGCCCGTGTAAAACTACGTCCTAACTTATTAACCTTACCGGAAGCCTTGTCAATGGTTACCACATCGCCTGCTTGTATTTTTTCTTTTATAAAACATTCAATAATTTTGTTGCCCAAATCATAATTAGTTTCCATTTCAGTAGTTTTCAAAGTCACCTTAATAAAAAAGCAAGCTGTGTAAAAACTGACAAAAACAATTAACTTATTAAAATAGGTTTACCTTGCCAATTTTTTGTCCAGTTCCCGTAGCCGGACGATCAATTTGGATTTCCACTACTTCGCCTTCGATTATCTCTGTTTCTTCCTTAATACGCACACCAATGCTTTTACGCAGAGACTGAGACAAAGCCTCTGTTTTACTCATTTCCAACGAATATATTTCCGAACCGGACATGCTGGTAAATGGCGTTTCCGTACCCAAGGCTTGAGCCATGCCAACAGCTATAGCAGTTTTACCAGTACTGGGCTCGCCAGCCAACAATACGCAACGCCCAGCTATTTTACCTTCGCGTACCATTTGCACTACAATACCAGCAGCCCGTCGAGCATCTTTCTGACCCACCATGCCCTGTGAAACCGCACGCGCTTCCAAGACATCGTCTAATCCCAAACCCCTTATATGCGAATGGGCACCAATACGTTCTATGCGTGTTATATCGCGCACTTCAATTTTATCGCCATCAGCCATTTTCCTTTCAAATATGTTCCTAGTTTTCACAAAATATTGGTAGAATGTATTCTATTTATTTCACGTTGCTTTGGAAACCAAAAAAAAAAGTCCCTTTGCCGGCTGTCGTTGAATTTTACTATTGTGAATATGGAAAAAGCGTGTTCTCTTGTTCTTTTTGGCAATCAAAACAAATAAAACTGCCACACTATCAGAGCTTGTTATGCTGTGTTCACAAGTCTTTTGAAACAATATGGTAACCTTAACATCACAAGAGAAAGTTGTTGCATTGTTTATTTTTGTTCATGATTTGTTAAAGCCAATCGCACAAATCGTTTTTAAATTTTAATTTGTGAAAAAAAACTGCAGAAAATGACAGTAAATGTAAGGAAATGGTTGCCCATTTTATTTTGTGGACTCTCCATACCCCTGTCTTTGTTTATGTGGCTGGGGAATCTAACAATTTCCATGTTACTAACGCACGAATATGAAGGTAGTATTTATGCTGTTTTATCTTTCAGCGCTAAATTTAATTTAATTATAAATACCCGTATACTTATAGAACCAAACATCATATCACCTACCCGCTGGCTATTTTCGGTTTTGATTTCTCTGGCCTTCATGATAGTTGGTTTAAGGCGCAAATCTGTTAACAAATCGGGTGCTGTACTGGGACTTATAGTGGCTTTAGTTTTGTCCATAGCAAGTCATGCGTTTTTCTTCAGTTTAGCTGCCTTTTTCTTTACCTCATCAAGGGCTACAAAATTTCGAGCACATATCAAGAAAAAAATTGAAAAGGATTTCAAAGAAGGTAACAAATTAATAGGCATTAAATTCTCTTAGATAATCTTGTTTTTGAAGATCAAACGGATCTAACGCTAAGGTGAAAGTAGAAGAGATAAGACATGTTTTTTGAGGTGTTGCGTTTTTAAAGACATTCTTTTATTATACATAAACAGATAAACAGACAAACAGCGAAACATATTTGTTTTCAAAAACTAAACATCAATTATGCATCAGTTTTGAACTGGAGGGATAAAATTTTGCTTTTGAGATTGATTCTCTGTTCACACGACCTGCTAGATCTTTTAATTAAAAAATATGTATGTATGCACATATATTTTCTGCTGGTACCCAGTTAACAAATTTTACATATGTATTATATAATACACAGTGTTATACCTATAATATTATATATTGTAATACTGCACAGTGATTAATAAACAAATATTTTGAATTTAAGAAATATTTTGAATATAAAAAATATTTTCAATTTCAGAAAAATTTAGAATTTAACAAATATTTTGAATATTTTTCAATACATTTTGAATTTAAGAAATATTTTGTGTATAACAAATATTTGGAGTTTAACAAACATTTGGAACTTAACAAATATTTTGAATTTAAGAAATATTTTGTATTTTAACAAATATTTTGAATTTTAACAAATATTTGGAATTTAACAAATATTTTGAATTTAACAAATATTTTGTGTATAACAAATATTTTGTATTTTAACAAATATTTGGAATTTTAACAAATATTTTGAGCTTTTAAATAGTAAAACTGTGTTTACGCTAATTGTCTAGTAGTTTTTTGGATTTGCCAACAATTATGTATTACATACATAAATACACACATATGTATGTATTTAAAATAACGCTGAGGCAAACTTATTTTTATTATGCTTAATTTGAGTTTGAATGTTTTTTACAACACCTTGAATCCTTATATAATATTTCGATATTAATGTTGTTAGCACTTTTTAATTTTACTTTGTACTCTAAATTTTGCTGTTTTGTTTTTATTCGAATTTCGACGACAGTTTGGAATTTCGAAATGATTTTCGGTATTTCGAACTTTCGAAAATTTTTACATTTTTGTATAAAAAACTAGTATTAAAATCAATTTAAATACTGTCTTTAACATAAGAATTAAAATAATGAAATACATACATAATAAGATAAAATCTGCACAAATTTTACATGAAAATGCAGTAGATGCTCAGGAGTTAGAACTATTTTGTAACTGGGGTGTCTCTAATTCACGAGAAGTTCTAATTTTTGTTTTTTTTAGAAAAGCCTCGTGTGTTGCTACATCTTAGATTGGCAACTAGATAAAAAGAAAACAACTCTTTTGCATAGATTTTTTGCAGTTTTATTTATGTAAATACAAAATTATTAAAATTCCTCAAATTTCATTCACAAATGAACAATTCCATATTGTAAATAACATGGAATCCCGTTTCTAATTTGCCACGCGGAAGGCAAACAAAAGCTAAAACGGCAATTTTCCCGTATTAAAAACAAACGATAAATAAAAACGCTCGCAAATTAGAACCGTCAGTTCTAATTTTAGAGAATGCAAAATAAAATAAAAAAGAAAGCAAAAATTATGCCGGTCAGAAACGTTGGCTCTAATTTCCAAAAGACTAAAGTTTTGTGGTTTCGAATTTCCAAGCGTCTACTGCAATCGGCGCATGTTGTGAGAAAATCTGTAAAATTTTTACAATTTTCAGAGAATACAATATAAACGAAATTCCTAACAGATACATATACAATATATTTGAAACTTAGAGCTGAATTTTCCGTGTTTGCCATTAAAATTGTTTTTTTTTCCCTGCTTATAGGAAAGTTTGAAACACAAAATTTTGTATTTTGCGAACATATTTTCAGTGCATTCGTTTTATTTAAGTTTGAGGTAAAATTGTGAATAAGAAAAGAATTAATTCTTTAGCCTTAAATTGTGTGTAGCAAAAATTATTATTGTCAAGGACAAAAGCAAAATTCAAGCGATAAAAGAGAAATTGTGATATTATAACGACATTTCGCTATCATTTTATATCATGTTTAAGACAAGCGGCCACAGCTTTTATGCGTCTTGTTTAACTGCATATCAATTTAAATCTCGAATACAGGTGAAGGTCAACGCAATTGGATTCAAGTGCTTTGCAATGGTGGCATGGCTACGCAATTGGCAATTTTGTACCTGATAGACGTGGGCAGCAGCGAAAGATCAATCGATTTTACAAACGACTACAGAGCCAGCTGGTTGGGCATTGCTATACTGAGTAAGTTGGCAGAAGTAAAGAATATTTTCAATTTTAACAGGAAAATAAATTAAGGTGCCTTCGCTTGCTGCAGTGGCGATACTTGGGCCAGCGAATTGGGCACTGTCTTGTCATCACGTGATCCTTTCTTAATAACCACCTTCAAGCGTGTTCCCCGCGGCACAAATGGCGCTGTTTCATGTATTGGCCTGATTGTTAGTTTCGTGGGCGGCTTGGTTGTGGGCTTAGCGTACTACACTACCATAAGACTGACAACGGCAACACGCATACTTATGGCCAGTCCCGTGCAATGGCCCTTGATATTGTGCGGCGGCGTGGCCGGACTGTTCGGTTCTGTGGTCGACTCGTTGCTGGGCGCAACATTACAATACTCCGGCATAGATGAGGAAGGCAAAATAGTGGGTACACCCGGCAATCGCGTTCGCCATATCAGTGGCTTGCGCATCATTGATAATCACAGTGTCAACTTAATATCCAGTATTGTCACTGGTGTTTGTATGCCTTTACTTGCCTTAAGATATTGGCCCGAAGTTTAAAAAATAAAAGGAAACAAATAAATTTGATTGGAAAGCATTTAACTTTTGTGTGTGAAATATGAAAAATAAATTGGACTTGCTTGTGAAGCGAACGACGTTATTTAATATTTAACACTTAGTTTAAGTACTATATTACATGTATCTACTATGTTTTGTAAACATATTTTAAATAAAAACGAAACTAACAAGACTAAATTTATCTAGTGCTTTTTTTTCTCTTGGATAATGGCCCTATAATGAATCTTTTTAATAGGTTTATGAACCTGGGGAGTATAAACAAAACCTTTGCAAGTCCATCTATTTTTAATTCAATTTATTTGTTAAATTTGGGAATTGCTCAGACATGTGGTCAACTTATTTGGAGACATCTCTATACGATGCCAGTGTTTCATTTGACAAAAATATCAGACTCTAATAATAATAATAATAATAATAATAATAATAATAATAATAATAATAATAATAATAATAATAATAATAATAATAATAAAAAAGTCCTCATCGGTCCAAGTCGATATTAAAAACTTCCTACCAGCTTTTGCATTCCTCTTTGACAACAGTTTCCTAATCTTACATTTCACCTTTCACCATTTTTCAAGAGCTGAGAAAGTAGAAAACGACAGTCAATAATATTAAATTTTTGCCGACAACGAGCAACCGTTTTCTTAGCCCAACTTAATGTGTTTGCGATGCCGAATCTTGCGTTAAGAGGAGTTATTTTTAAGGGTTTTCAACAACAAAGCACAGATTCTCAATAATCATATCAGGACTTCACTAAAGATAAACTATTCTACAATTAGCTAAATATAAATTTATATTAAAAGCCGGAACATTTCATCAAATCTTTGAATCCTTGCGATGCCGCAAGTTAAAATTAATATGCTGGAAAAAAACTATAAAAACTTATGGACTCTATATGCATTTATGGGATGGAAATATTGCTGGAAAACTGCTTATAATGTGCAGTTTTGCTTCGCAATCTGATCCTATATATGATAAAACAAAATTGTCAAATCGGTTCGCACCACTTTCGCTGTATTTTAAAATTCTTGGTGCGCAAAATTTCTCCAATAAACGTACTTATGTAAAAAATTCTACGCTTGTGTGTGTGTGTGTTTTTTTTTTTTTGTAAAGTTGCGTTTTTCTCCATTTTGGTGCTTTTTCAAATTTCAAAATTGACAACTTTGAATGCGGGGAATCACTCGCAAACAGCTTTAAGAACATCACATTGTCAAGTTTTATTTTGTTTTTATCAAACTTGATTAAAACAAATTTCACACTAAAGAGCGTAGAGCCGATTAAATAAAATCCGCTCATAAACGGCCTGTGAAGACAAACCAAAGGGAATAATAACAATTAAAACCGATTACCGCTGCCTCACAAATAGCATAATTACAAAATTCTACACGTGATGCACGATTAAAACAAATGAAAACGGCCACAAATCAAATTTTGTTTCATAAGATACAAAAAAAAAAGAAAAAGAAATCCCAATTTTACCAGAAGCCGGTTGTGTGAAATTTACCACCATTTTAAGCTGCCCATTTAAAACGTTCGTTCAAAACTAATTGTTGAGATTTTAATTTAACACTTTTACCCAAAAGCAAAGAAATATTTATTAAAGTGATCCCACGGTTGTTTTTGTTTTTTTGTTTTTGTTTTTGGAGCGGAAAATAGGTTAATGAAAGTGGTAACAAAATTGAAATCAATTAAAATAAAATCCATTGTTAGAGGGGGGAACCAAAACAACAAGTCATTAAACCAATTTTGCTCTAAAACACCAAAGCAAATTCTTAATTAACCAACAAATCTAAGAAAACACGAACCCAAATAGAACTAAATTTAAACTTAAATTAAAATAAAAATAAAAAGCTGCAACTGATCAATTTCTGTGGAAGACTATAAAAGCTGTTGCACTTCAGATGGCCGCAAGCACAACGTCAATGCACAATGAAGAGCAAACAAATTGGTAAAGGGTTAGTGGTGTCCATATTATTGGGTGAGTACATAAAATACAAAAAAAAAACTAATTTAAGGAAGCTGGAATAAGGACATTAAGAAACTAAAAAACTTAAATTTTAGCTTTATATTACCAACAAATCACGGCTGCAAGAACGATTAAAGGATCAAAAGCCAAAAATATAACAACGGCAAACCCGGCGACCAACCAGACTTTGGAGATTAACGGCGAGAATAGTGAAATCAACAAAACCACAACGACAGCTGTCACTATCAAACCTGAACTGAATACCACGGTTTTGCCTGCAGACTTTGAGGTGGACGGACGTCATGCTTTTATCAACAATCAATTTGTGGCTGAAGACGAAGAACCTTTCATTAGCACTGAATCACCCTCAAACACCCACCGACAGCACTCCTACACCACTCACATGGAATATGACCCAGAAACGCCGCATATCAAAGAACCTGTAGAGGGTCAAAAGCTGCCTTCAAAGCCGATTTCGGCCTATAATATGGGCCAATTGCACGACTATGAAGACGAGGAAACAAGTGATTATGTTGCTGAAAGTGATGCTGGGCCAGAAAATTGTGAAGACACACAAGAGAGTTTGATTGACAACAATTATAAGGATGTACAACTTCAATATGCTGAAGAGCAGCCACTACTGCTCAATGAAGCGCCACCATCTTATAAGAGTAAACTGTTTCATACTTCCAATTCGCTGGTTTCATACGGAACTAAAGATTTTGCTGAAAACACCAATCTAAATCCTGGCTTGCTGTACGCCTCAAAACCGGCTCAATTTTTGTACCAGCAAACAAACGCTCATAAAAAACACTTGCAGCATTCTGGCCTCGCACAGCAACATTTTTTTGCCAAATCCAAGCCCATATTCGTTCAAACAGCCGACTATAATATGCCAGCAGCTCCACAAAGTTACCGAAATCCCCAAACGATACAACAACGAAACGAAAATTACAACAACCCACAGTACAGTTTATATGATAAAGTGAATTTTTCCAACGACACATTAGAATCGGTAAACCAGCCTGACAACTTGAATGCCTCCTTTATGCCGGATTACGCATACGACAACGCTAATGTGCAAACAACAGCGCCATTTTCCGCCACAACTGGTCGTAATAAAAAATTCAAAACTGTTTCCTCATCCATACAATATGTTTCGACGCCTCTGGCCACTTTGGTGTTTAAGTACTCTATAGGCGTGGCTAAGCGTTCCAATTCGAAAGCAGTAAATACTGCTTCACCACACGAGGGAAATACACCCGAAGCTAGAAACTATATAAATGGCAAAACTGAATAAAATCAAAATGAAAAAAAAAAAAAATTTAAAGCAGTTTTTCACTTATATCAAACGTCCCAAAAGTAAAAAAAATGACTTGATTAAAAGCAATTCTGAATTTGAAAATTTTTCATCCACACAGAATACAAAAACCTTGATTTATTTAATCAGATGATTTGGAAGGCGAAAGTATTAACTCTAAGTATTTAGATACTGATACGCTGCGTAAGGTCTTCAGCACTAAAGCTGCTCTTTACATCGATTGTCTTTAAAAGGGGGCAAAGCAAACTGTGCTGAGATTTCGTCAGGTAATAAAAAGTTATACTAAATCGGCCCTAGATGTAACTAAATGTATCCTACACTGATCATTTCAAGTAAGTGATGAACGTTGAGTGCCTTCACTGGTTCTTGGACCATTTTGTCTACATAAAACAATTATTTTTGATGAGTATAATTCTAAAAAAAAAAACCAACCACTTGCTCTTCATAAATTATAAAAACAAGACACTTTACCTCTTTATTACGCTTCTTTTTGGAGATTGTAGTGAGAAACCTGATATATCTCTTGTTAACTTTTGAGATTATTTCTCGGAACTTAATCTGTCAAACACTTCAAATCTTAAGAGTAACAGTCATTCTACTTACTAAAATCTATTCCTTGAAATCGGACAGTTGTAGAGAAGTTTTTAAACCGATCCTTGCACTGCCAAAACCCAGCATATCCTGCGTTACTAAAGCGGCGAAGAGGAATAAGACTTTCGGTGACTAGTTTTTGGGCCTTAAGTTTCAGCAAGAAGTATAGGGTACACCGTCGCACTCACTCATCCTTAAGAACCTAATGCGAAGTAGTATTTTCCTGTCTTCTTTCTTTAGAATCTAAATAAACTTTAGAAGTTATAGAGTGAATCTGTGTTAATTCTTTATCTCATTCAAGCACACGTCACTTTTTTTCTTAAATAAAAGGAAAGAGCTTTCAATATCCTGCAAGTGTTTGCTGTTGACCACAACTGTAGCATACCTTACTCCAACTATTCTTGTTCTAAAATGGGAGCACCAACATGCCTTCATGCACATTTATATAAAATGTATCCTTCTGTGTTGAATGCAGAGCTTCTACGTTCATTCCAGGACTTGCATTTCGAAGGCTGGTTCCATTTAACATTAAAAACCAACTGAAAAAAACTGAAATTCTGTGGTAATTAGAGACCTTGAATTTATATAAAAAGTTTCATAAAAATAATCTCCCTTCCGCAAGCGCCCCTTATAATTTAAATTTCCTGAACTTTGATATGATAAACGCTAAATTATCGTGGGGGAAAAACAGCAAAAGCCTGTTTTATGATCTTGAAGGCAAGTTTGTTAATTTATCTGGTAATTAAGGGTGAAACTTGCGCTCTTATTCAAACCTAAACATTTGGAATTTCTTAGAAAGCGTTTTCATTATACAAAAACACATACTTCTCCTTCATTAGTTCATTGATAAACAAACTTTCACAATTTTATTGCCTTAAAAATACCACTAACAGATTCAATATCCTTATATGAGTCCTTAGAATTTTCAATTTTTGCCAACGGTTCAGTATCCTTCAACTCTTGTATCAGCAGTTGTTCATTCGTTGTGGTAGTTTCTTCGCTGTTGGCCTCAGTACGAACAATTTCTATTTTATCCTCCTCCACTTTTTCAGCAACTTCTTCTAGTGGTCTTCTAAAATAGGGGCTTTTGGAGAATTTCATTTCCGCATATTTAACCGGCTCGGAATATTGCATTTTACATTCAGCATATGGCACATCAGACCAATAACCATGACTCCTACATTTGGCCACATTTAATTTACACTTGTTGTAGAAGACTGCAACTTCCGAGGAAGTTTTACCACAAATCGGCTCAAAAGGACCTGAACAGTCATCGTCGCACAGAAAGCCTTCATTAAGCGAGTTTTCGTTCGAATTCAAAGCCAAAGAATTATGTTTCAAACAGTCGCTGTCCTTGCAGGCAAACCAGGCTATAGGTACGGCCAAAAAGGGTGGCGACTTCAAGCCAGTAACATTTTTGCCTTCACCTGCCAACGGCAAGAAAGTTCGCTTCACATAATACCCATGTTCTTCGCTGGCTACCATCGCATTCTTGGTTTGAGGTGACAGATTCGAGGAAGAAGACCATTTTGTTTTGGTTTTAGTTTTGTTGGCGTCCCTCGGGCTATCTGCATTTTTATAGTGTTTCCTTTTCTTGGCCTCGCTTAGATGATGGCACAGAACTGATAGAAAAACTACAAACAAAGCAAAATATATCATTTATTGTGTCAGAAAAAAAAGGAGGCGGACAAAACTTTCTCACCTATTGCCACTGTTAACTGATAAATCTTCATTTTTATTTTATGAGTTTTACGGATAAAACTGTTTGCTGTTTTAGTGCCCACTTAAGATCGCTGATGCTGATGCTGATGCTGATCTTAACACGTCTTTTCAACAACTGTTTGATTTGCTTTAAAAATTCTTGGATTTTCTTTAAAGAACAAAATGAAAGTTTTGCGCTTAACGCTGAGACCACAACTTGAATATCAAGTTTATGTTACTTTCATAACAGCAAAAGTTGTTGTTGGCCACTTCCAAAGACAAGACAAGACAAGACGTTGGTTTTACTATGCGTTTTGTTTTCCATGCTCCTTTCGCTCTCTGCCCCCTGTTGGTTGGCATTGCCATCATTCACCAGCTTCTTAAAATGTTGGGTAAATATGTAATTTTGTAATTAAGTTGGTTGTTTGTTAAACAAGTTTTCGAAATCGGGTCATTTGAATTGTTGGGTGTGAAAATGCAGCGACCACAAGTCAACCAGCCAATCGGCCTCTTTTGATTCAGAATTACATATAAGTAATTTGTTTAACGGAATTTGATTATTGCTATTGTTAAAATATTGCTTTAAATATTAAGAATTAATTGTTTTATGTTTTCTTTTCACCATAGATCTGGGAGCATTCTCTGCACTAACTTCTCGCTATTAATTTCGGATATATGCGATGGCTTAAGGCTCTTGAGAGTAGAAGCCATTACCTAAACGACTGTGGTACTTGAGCATAATCTGTCACATGGCGTGACAGGCTCCAGGAATTAGTTGCAGCTGGAGATGTTATTTTGTCTTAGTACGTATTGGCAGATCAATATAACAAACCAGAAATAACTTGTAAACTACCCAGTTCCGAAGCAAGAAACTATCGGGGTCTACAATACGTTTTTGGCAATATCCGGAAGGAAAGAACCAACAACAAAGGATGTAAGTGAAAGATCAATAAATAACGTAAACCAAATTAAATTTCTACACATGATGTTGAGCCCACAAAACAAAAGCTAGGAAAATAAACAGTTATGTTGTTATTTTTAAGGACATGTTGTTATTCATAAGGATGTTCCTTATAAAAGCAGTTGTTTTCCTCTTTCAAACATCCCTTATCCCTTAGAATGATAAGTGATCAACTCTAATATAAAAAAGTCCCATAGTTCCATTAAAAACGCCAAGATTGGAAATTAATGGTTATATATTCGTCATATATTTTGGTTTAAAACCCTAAGTTTCGCGTACACTGAAAAAATGTTTCAGGGAAAGCAAAAAAAAAATGTAAATCAGTTTGTTTTTTGCTAAGTTCAAGCCTAATTTTTATTAAAGACTTAATACTCGTATTTGAAGAAAAATATCAGTTTTTTTTTGTCTTATTTGGAGAGATATGAAACGAAAAGGGCATAAATAAAATTACGAGTAAAAAATGGGTCTGTTGGCTCCACGGTTTATAGAATTTTGTTGCTAGAAATAACATTTTTAAGTTGAGAGGAGGGGTAACAATTTCCAGGAACATGTATTTTGAAACGAAACATCGATTTTGAATTTTTTTGTAATTTAGGGCGTTTTCAAAGCCATATGACGGTATAGACATCGGCCTCATACTCAAGCCGAGAAGGAAAGAATGAACAAGGGGGCCAGAATGAGGAATGAGGAAAGACTAAAGAGCAGTGAGAAAACGAAGTAAAACAAATTTCACACAACAAAAACTTAAACTCTCTAACATTTTCCAATAGTTGATAGCACTGGTGCTGTAGATGTTGGCTGCTTCCTTAGACATTTATCTTATCTAATCTATTTTCGAAGTCCTGCGAAAGTTTGTTTTAATTTAGCGCTGCATAAGTTTCTCGTATATCCTGCGGCTCAAAATTTAAGATAGTAATTTCCAGACAATTTTACAAAATTTTTAATTAAGTATTTATCCTGTACTGAATGTTAATGAAGTCCTTGGCAATGTTTGTAAATACAAATCTTGAGGATGTGGGGCTTAAAGGGGCCCAACCCAAGAAGAGTAAATGTTCATAAGAGTGACCAAAGTGTGCTAGAGCGTCCGGCTATGCCGCTTTAAATAACATCTAATGCCCCTGATCTTATCTCATGTTCTTATAAGGGATAAGATATCTCCAAAAGAGTGCTTGTGTAAATTTATTTGTTCAATTGTGGACAACGTCATGACAAATGTTAAAAAAAAATAGTTTATTATAAAGTCCTCTAACAGTTGACTGCAATAGTTAAAACAAAAATCCATCAAAGTCGTGCAAGAAGATCTTTTTAACTAAATTTTAGAGCTAAATGTTGTCTCTAACTTTTATCTTTTTAAAATTTTTTTCTGGCTTCTTATAAATTTACTTTAGTTGCTAAATTTTTTGCTATTTTGAATAATAAACCGCAACTTCTTCACTATCTTTGATCTTTAACATAATATCAAGATATAAAATTTCCACGAAATTCAAAATTTTTGCTTTTGGAATTTGTCCATTAAATTTAAAGTCTTCCAAATGACATGACAAAAACGATTTTGTATAAAACGAATGGTTGGTGTTTGAAATCTTTACAGACTTCAGAAATGCTTCCAATTGTCAAAGTCTCGAGTAAGTTTGATTTTAATTTGAGAAATTTTATTTGTTTTTCCTTTCTTTTTTTATAAAGTTTTAAACAATTTCAGTGTTCATATGCTTGGCTATTGCCAGCAGAAACTGTTACCAGGCATCTGGTCTAAAGGTAATAAAACAAGACCGTTTCAACGACAACACAGGCACTTCACCCCAAATTGTGTACTTTTCGCAAAGCGATCATCATCTAAAAATGGAAAGACCCCAGGAGCCTCAAATTGCGGAAGAAGATCGGCAAGATGAAGAGGCAGAGCAGGAGAACGATGATCATAAAGTTCCGGACTATTTGTATTCGTCTGCCATACCTGTGAGGAACGAAAATGTTAAAATCCTAATGCCGCAGGTAACAAATTATCCCCTGTATGGTTTGGAAAATCGTTTAGCTGTTAATGAGTACGAACCCTCGGCTAGTTTTGGCAAAATGCAACGTTTATCTTGGCCTAATCCCAATCTACAGTTTGGCTTTAATTTGAATGCTAATGCGGGCTTGAATAGTGATAAAAAACCGGTGAAAAAGCCTTCGCCCGATATTGAAGAATCCATTTTCATGCCCTCAACGGCAATATTACCAGTCATTATGGCCGGCCGGCCAGGACCACCAGGCCCACCTGGACCTCCTGGTCGAATGGGACCACCCGGTAAACCAGGACCACCAGGACCCATGGGTCCTCCTGCATCTGCAGCTACATCAAATGGTTATGGTGCTCTGCAACAAAATCAGGGTGTTTGGTATGCTGGTGCCAAGCCCATAATACCGATTTTGCAAGCGAACAGCAACAACTACAACAACAATGAAGAATAAAATTAAAGCCTGAAAGAAACACGAAGCATTCAGTTTTTTTATTAATTTTCTGTTTAAATTATAATCTAAAGCATTTCTAATTAATCAACGAAAAGAAAAAAGATATTCACACGTCTGCCAAAAAAAAAAAAAAAAAAAAAAATTGTTAGATTAATGGATCTTTCGTTTCGAAGATGTTTGAAATCGTTTTGATCTCATTGTTTAAGGCAATTAAGTATAATTTAAGCAAACGCCCAGAAGCCATTGCTATAGAACACAGGTAAATAAGCTGGAGCGGAAGGGATATATTATTATAGCGCATCGCTCATAACCTTAAAACTCTCACTGTTTGGGGGGAAAAAAGTGAAAGAAATCGCTTGATGCGCTTTGAAATCGGCTGACCTTAATAATTATTTCAGAGAAACAAAAATAGATGAAGCGGAACCAAAAAGCAGGAGAAGCGACTTCAATTTGTTTATACAATTAATTTCGAATGGAATTCACACAAAACTGAGAGAAAGATAAATACCAGCCGCAGTGTCAATATTTTCTGTATTCTCTTTCATAATAATTTAATAATAAATAAATTAATTGCACTAACTAAACTACTTAAATAACAAATTAATAAAATCAGTGGAAATTTATGCCTTCACTTCAACGACCTCTTGTGGTTTTGTTTCGGTTTCAGTTGCTTCAAGTTCATTAGCATTTTCCTTATCACTTGTTTCATGAAGCGGTTGCTTTTCACTTTGTTCGCTGACTTCTGTAACGTCGGTTTCCTTGACGATTTCGCCTGCAATTGTGGTTGATTCGTTTTCTTCGTCATCTTCATCATCGTCACCTATAACTTGTTCGATGGCCTGTTGCAGAAAATATTCAAACATTTGAAAATATTGCTGGGCACTGGTGGCCATTTGTTGAGTATTGGGCAGTTCGGTGACTTTTTTAATAGCATCACGAATTAAAATCAGCACAGATGTATTAGAGGAGCCGGCAGTAGCAGCCGGTGTGATCGAACTTATCGAGCTCGTTTCTGCAGGCGGCTGTAGAGTTGAATGCTCTGTCACTTCAGGGGTTGGGGTAATTTCCTTGTTTTCATTGTTGTTCTCCAACTGGTCAGTTGCACGTTTTAGTCTACGGCCAAAATACCCACCATCATCATCATCATCATCATCTTCTGCAGTATTATCTTCGCTCTCTTCATCACTGCTCTCTTCATCACTGCTCTCTTCTGAGTTATCCACTGATTGTTCGTAAGCCTGTTGTCGTCTTATGGCGGCCTGGTGTTGTAGCTCCGCATCATCTTCCTCATCATCCCCATCATCCTCATCGGATTCTTCGCCTGAATCATTTTCAGCATACGACTGACGCGCATTTCTAACATTCGCCTTCACGCCTTCGTAATCGAATTTTGGAACTGCCGCATTGGTTTCATCTACACCTGCACGCAAACTTGCCGCTTCGAAGGAAGCAAAGACACAGATCACGGCAGTGAAAACAAGAAAAAGTTTGCAACTCATTTTGCAAAGTCGTGGTTTCCTCTTTTTACTCCCACAGTTTAAATTATTTAACTGAGTTCAAACATTTCTATGTTTTGGCCTTTTATAGGTTTTTGCTCACCAAAAAAATAAAAAACACGAAGAGTAAAAAATATGCATACAAAGTTGGTATAAAGAAAAAACAGTTAAAACTGATGATCGCCAACTCGATCATGATGATGGAGAGGAAATAAAAATGAAAGTAAAAACAATTCTGTTTAACATCTTTAACGCTTTTACCGCGAAAATACAAAACAAAAAAAAAAAAAAAAAATACAAACTAAAATTCATATTCATATTTAAGTTTTTATGGAAGTTTATTTTTATTATGTGCCACAGTCATCACACACTTCTTCATTATGAGCATCAACAAACATCATTTCGTTACGATGTGAAAAAGTCATTGTGAAGGTTCACTTTGATTTCGAGTGTGTGCCCTCTTTTGTTTTGTCAATTTAGCCAGAAGTATCCCCCCCGCATGAAAAATACTCTCATTGAAAGAAATTTTAGCACTGGCTTAAAAGTGCTTAAGTAAATATTTAAAATTTAAATAAATTAAACAAAGAAGGCTTCATTAAACCAATATTTATTTTGCTAAATGGGTGCTTCATTGTGTTTCCTTTGTTTAATTGTAATCGAATATGTTTAACTTTTCTGCAAAAGTTATTCGGTTCAAAGAAATCGAATTGTTAACAATCTTCTAAACTAAAGGACTGTTAAATATGGCGTGAAAATCCCAGCTCAGTTTCGGAGCCCAGGCATTTAAACATAAATAAAAGAGAAGATTATGGTCGCATGAGATTGGTTTGTTCGTCTTCAGCCCCGCTTACGATAAAGATATAATAGATCATGATTGTGCATGTTGTATTTTTGATACGTACGCGCAAAGCTTGTTGTTTGACCTTCGAGAGTTTCGCATTATTGCACTCGAGCCGTTGCACTGATTTGTTTTACTGGCTATTTATTCACACAAGACTTCAAGTCTTGTGTGAGACCCCGTGTGGGACCCCGTACAAATACATACAGATATAAATATAAATGGATTAGGATATATACATATATATGTATAGCTTAAAAATTTCCAAAGACTACTTACAATCACAGAATAGATATACATACATACATATATTTAAGGTTTAGGAAAGTTGTCCTATAATAAAAAACATGTGTAAATGTCAAATAGGATTAACTTGATAATTTGCAGATATTTTTCTTGAACTGATGTGCGTTACTAATGACTTGAGAGCTGTGAGGAATGTCGTTCCAGAGACTGATTGCATGTATATATATATAAAGAATTGGTATTTAGATATTTGGCTGCTGTATCTAAAACAAAGTAACCGAAATTCAATCGCGTAAAAAGAAAAAAGATTTGCCTCAGATAATTGCAGTGTTTTGTAGTACATTTGAGGAATTTCATACCGATCGTATTAAGTTACACCGAGAGCCAGTTATGGGAGTTTGTTAACACTTTCCCTGGGCAGCACGTGGTCTGCGTTACTCCAGCCATTCTGTGCGGCTTGTAAATTTACTTTGGAATTTATAAGTAAATGTTTGTGGCAAAAACAAAATCGTGGTTCTTGTCAGTTGTGCTTTCCCATTATTTATAAAAATTTGGAAGATACCAAAACAGTGAGTTGGGTCTTGTGAAAATATATGATACACATTTTTTTTTGTATTCCTTAAAACTGTTTGACGTTTTAATCGCATTTCGTTAAATTAGTTGCGCCGCGCTAAATTCTATCTTCCCCACAAGACATTAACAATATTTCTTTTTTTTTAACTATAAATGTTGACTTTCTTAAGTTAATTTATATTTTAAATAAATATTTAAAATGAAAACAAAATCATTATTTTTTTTTGTGGCTTTTGTTCAGCAGATTTGCTGTCTTTGTTGAAAAGCGTTTTCTATTTAATCTGCATTTTTCTCCTTTTTAATTTAACAGATCTTTAATAGATTTTACACAATTTGTTTTATTATATAAGTAAGTTTTTCAGCCTATCAACAACAACAACAAACAGTTGAAGCACATGCCATTGTATAAATATTTGTTTGAATAAATTAAAGATTTTATTTGGGCTGAACAAATGTTATAATAATCAAATGGGTTTCTGGGAATTTTATTACTCATTTAAAGGCGAAAGTCAGTTAAGCATGAAAGTGATAAAGCCACAATAAAAGCACAACAACTGATCAAGAATAATAGTGGAATACTGAGAGTACAAAGAATTTTAGTCGACCTTGAGCTGAAACGTGTAGGGGTGTTACTCCTTTTTATATCCACAACGATATTGGCATCCTAATGGGAAAATATGAGCAAAAAAAAAACAACAATATGAAATTTAGTTTTTCCGCCTGAAGCTCAGTTTTAACGTTTGGGACTTTCTGAACTTTTTTCACAAAAAAAATAGTTTTTTCTCAATACAGGTTGTTCTCATACAGTTTTTATACACTGCAAATAACATTAATTAATTCCGTTTGAAGCAAATCTCAGGTTTTCAAATCATTTCTTAAAAATCCTGTAGGGGAATTATTATTAATTAACCAATTCTTAGATTTTTGTCACAATCGCTATACAAGTTTTTGTCATCGTGGCTTTAGAAATTGGTTAATCGTAGTGATGATGCGCCCGCCCAACACTTTTTCTTTGCTAGATGAGGTTGCTTTAACGTTAAATCTCAGTATATTGAATGTGTCCAACAGTTTTGAATATTAGTCGCGGGTAATTGTTGTGTGTGACACCGCAAAAATCTGCGGCCACAATCTTATTGGCTGTCAGATCCAATATGTTCAACCGAAAAATACCCTTTTTTAAATTTATTATTGTAAAATCTCTGGGCTTTCTTATATACATACATATATGTATGTACCCTGTTCTGCTATACAAGTTAATTACACTTTTTACAATTAATACCAATATTGAGTTCGTTATTTCGTACATAAATTCAATTAAGTTAATTGGCAATTAACACTAAAGTGTCATAAATATTGCACTAAACTTGAAATGCAACTCTGTAAGAAATGTGTTTAGTACGCAAAAGATGTGTTTACAGTACAATACAACACGAATTGCACCAAAAAGAAAACAAAACAAATGTTTTTCTACCAAATGTTTTAATAAAAACAGCTATATTTTTGTTTTAATAAATAATTACATAGATGCAAAATGCTGAAAAAAAAGAATGGGCTGGTACGAGGCCAGTAAAGCAACTCCTTTTTTTCCAGCTGTCAATTGCTATTTGAATTGGCTTAATTGTGCTACTAAATTTTCACTCAATTAATTATGGTGTTAATCTTGATATGTTGAAATGAACTGGTGCAATATATTTTTTTAGATGATTAAAAAAAAGAAACACGACGCATCAATATCATTTAGCTTTATCAGTTTGTCGCGCACGTTATGAGCTTAATTTGAAAAATGTATGTATTACTCTTGGTCATGATCAGTTTCTTTCTTTAATTTAAGTTTTTTAGGCATTAATTTTTTCGGGTCTTCGGCGGTTTTTATCTGGAGCAATCGTGTTTCAAAACCTGTTATTTTACACATGATACCGTTAAGCTCTTGTTTTGATTGTGTTTTGTCTCGCTTAATGCGTTGCAGAGAAATTCTTAAACAGCAACAACAACGAAACAGATTAATCACCCATTTAAAACAAAAACGAGATTTACACTTTTACTCGAACGAAACACACACATGATGTTAATGCATCCACAAAAGGTTGTTCCTTGGTTGAGATATTGTGCCGGCGGTGTCGATTTTAGAAAACAACGTTGGACAGACCTTTTGTAAATTCAACGGCGTCAATGTTTAGCGCTATAGCATTATGATAACCAATTGCTTTATGGTATGAATTTATGTATGTATGTCGACGAGATGTGGTTCTAGCAGGAGAGCGCTACGTCCTATACAGCAGACGCTATCACCCAGGTTCTGTAAATCACTTTTTGTCAAAAAATCGCCAAAAGTGTTATTTTCGTCTATTTTGTGTTCTAGGAATCGCTTAAATGGTTTATAAAACTAAATTTCATTTTCAACTTGTTTCTGCCGTTTTTTCCGTTATAGTTTTATGTTCTGTAAATGAATTTTGCTACAAAAAAACGTATTTAAAACAGTTGGCCTTTGAGAGCACGAAAAAAATACTTTTTGAATAAATATGTATATTAAATAGTTTGTTGTAAATAATTTAAATAAGCTAAAAAACGAAATGTAATTAGTAAATAATACGTCAAACATGTTGGCCATTCCATTTCCAAGATTAAAATCATTTCCAATCATTTGTTGTGGGCTCCCCTTTCCGAGGTAACGAAGTGCCGTAGCTAATTGTAAAATCACTGGAATGCTTGCTTCGACCACTTTGGTTGATATTTCATTTAATAGCATCAAAAGGCCTTCTTCATTTAATCTAAAATATTCTATAAATCTTTCATTTAACAGCATTTCATTTAACAGCATCAAAAGGCATTCTTTATTTAATCTAAAATATTCTATAAATCTTTTTCTTCGTTCAAAACAATTTTAATGGTAACTTCCGATTTCTCTGGTAGGTCAAAAGGATTGGAACGATCCCGAAGTCTTCTCCTCTGCATCCTTTGCATTCGTTCTTTTTCTCTTTCCAACAAGTAAATAGAAATAACCGCAGATTGGTTCATATTAGTATTAGTTTAAAACACGTTAAAGCTACTAAAAATAATTTTGCACAGAAGTTTAAAATTTTGTTTGTTAATTTTTTTTAACTGTAAAATGCTATTGTTAATGAAATTCCTTCACAGTACAACAAAATTTTGTTTTTTCTTAACTTGTTTCAAATAACTGATCAACACAAAAAACCGCACTGTAAAACTGTTTCATACGATTTTCAGAACACAACAAAATCGGTTATGTGGAATTAAAATCCATTTCACTTTCATTTCGTGGTGATATGCAGAACCTGGCTGTATGACGTGACTTCTCCACCAAAGTGTGACGATTTGATACCATTAGACTTTTTGTGGCGGTGGGGTTACCTGAAGTCGCCTATAAGCCATTATTCGCTGGCACTCTTAAGGCCGACATAATCAAAAGCCATTCCTCGCCTTCAGCTGGATCGTGTCAACAAAGTCCTTGAAAATTATAGTATTCGTACGAGACGGCGTTGGATATTTGAACCAACTGTATTCCCTACATAAAGATATGCGTTGGTTGATCTTTCCAATAAAAAAAGGAAGTTCTCTAATATTTCACATTTATCTTATATCTTAATTAACTTCTAGCAGACTCTGTTGTTCGTACGGAGCTATAAAGGACTGCGGGCTACCAACTCGGTAGCTTTGTCTTCCTTTAAACTGTCTGGGGACTTACTATTAGGAGGGACTAGATAGTCCCAGCTCTCGAGCAAGGGGCTTGTATTATGTCTCGTGAAGTTGCCATCTGTATGTGCCTTGCAAGCCACCTGGTGGCGTTGACGGTCAGTTTAGTCCTTACAGGTGGGTGCTGATGTAACTGATGTCTCATTCTATGGCAATATTTAGTCGTTCTGATTGAAACCCCCTTTAAAAGCCTTCAGTGCACACTTTGAGAAATAACTTCTACTTTATGTTACTGTTAATTTTGCAAATTGAAAACAGCCAAACACCGAAAAAATTTTTCTATTTCATATATACGATATTTTTTTTTTTTTATCAGTAACCAATATTTTTTAAGCTAAAAATTAAAGTTAAAAATAACAGTTTTCCATCGCACAAACTTTCAGTACTAAGAATTGGAATTAAGAATTTTCTAATTATAAACTCATATCGAAGAAATCACTAAAACGTACGAGTGACAATTAGGCAACACGAAGCTTTAACGGTGAGCGGCACCTCTTTGTTGCCGTCGCTAATTGACTAGACAGAGTGAAAAAAAGATTAAACTAAACAAACAATATGTTGTACGTTTTAATGGGCATTGCCCAGAAAAAAGTGAAAAGCAAAGTGAAAATGTTCAAGGCTATAATGATGCGGCAGGATAATTTTCTACTCAGTCAGGTTGCAAGAAAACTTTTGAAGGATACAAATTTCAAAAACAATCGAGCTGGTCAGAACATCAAGACGTACATACATTAGAGGGAGTAGCAAAAGGACGTATAGTAGTACAGAAAAAAGCAATGAAGTAAAATATTCAGATGAAGTTCACGGTAATAAAGAAGAGGAAGAGATGGAGAGAAACACTTAGAGTGAGTGGCAGATATTAAAGATGAAGAAAAGAGTGAAGACGGCGAGGAGGAGAAATATGCAGACGTTGCCGAAGACATTGAAAACCAAGACGAAGAGTATATCTTTTATTTGAGTTATTTTAAAAACTAGTCATTATTATTATTAAGTTTTGTGGTTAGTTTTATTTCTTTTCTTTTAATTTATTTTTAAAATATATAATGAAATAAATAGTTTTGTTATATTTTTTACAACTTATTGATTTTAGTTCTGGGCATATATTTTTTTATCGAAACCACTGCGATGACGATTTGTTTCTCTATTTGGAGTTTCCGTGCGGTCCTTTAGCTTAATAGGCAGCGAAGTAGCTGTTGTTTCGTTGGTTTCTTTTATGGATATATTTTTTTCGCCAATTGTTAAAGAAATTGGCAAAAATGTATCACTATTTATCACTATGGGAATGTTGATATAGACGCGTGTTGTAGCATTTTTTGTGGTATCCGGTTGAGTGACAGTCACCTGCAATATTAATAAAAAAAAGTTCTAATACTGGTATTATGTACATGTTATATATGTATATCGTCACCTTAATGTACAAAGGCCCTAACTCGTGTTTTTCTCAAATCGATTTTTTTTTTGTAAATTTCGAAAGATGATTTTCCAACATATCGTTGGTGAAAAAATTGACGTGATCCGACTAAAAATAACAAAAATATAAGCAGATGAAAAAAGTTTCGCTACTACAAAACTTTAATTTAAAATTAAATTAAAAATTAAATTAAAAAGTTAGGAAAAGGTTATTTAGGGCCTTTCTATATTAAGGTATCGATATATACTTTTTCTTAAAAAATTTCTTATAATAGAATTTTCTACTAATAAAGTTTTTCATTAATACAATTTTTATAAGAAATTAAATATAAATTTGAAAAAATACTTTAAACATAAAAACTTACGCTTTTCTTATCATCTATATGTTTCAAAAAACTCCAGGGTGTTGCCCCCTCCTTATGTATTTCACTATATTCTTCAGCTGTGAAATCAGGCATAAGTTGATAGAGGGGCAAAAAATCATTATCGGAGGTGTTTGGCACATCAGTGTTTTCTATGCTGGTCGTCAAATTCTGAGTGGTTTGTAAAACGTTAGAGTTTTCAAAAGTATTTTCATTTTTGTCATATTCTTGTGAACTTCTGGAATATTCCGCCATTCCCGACTTTTTATTGGGACCGACGGCGCTATATGAATTTATTTGAATTTTGTTAGACTCTTCCAAGTTTTCTGTTTTATCTATCTCCATATTGGAGTAGGGAACCAAGAGAACCGGCTGAGCCAGACATATAACGGCGATACTAAATTGCAGGAATGCTGAAAATAAAAGAATTTGTTTCGATATTATTATTATTATTATTTTTTGGAAATAGTTTTGAATAAGGCATTTTATATGCTTAAAAAAATTTTACACAACTGAACTGCTAATAATATTCGTACTTTCAGAGTCCTTCGGTCTTTTCAGGCTCAAGTTTTCTTTTAAAAGTTTTGAAATGCAACCAAATCTTATAAGAATCCATTTTCAAAAAAGATATTCATCCTTATAGAAGGTGTCGTAGTGTCATAGTGGTTCCATAAAACATAAGATCAGCATTTGTCTACGCGCTGTCAACAACAATTTTAATGTTATTGACAGCCTGTCTCTATTCCCTAAGTCTAGGAAATATCGAGCGTTTATTTAGAGTAGATAATCGGTTTCGAAGACGAGTGCAAAAGACAAGGCTTTTTGATGTTGATTTCATGTTGTGACAATGTCCTTCGAGACGAGTTTAATATTGCAGCCTTAAAGATATGTTGCGTTTTAGTAAATAAAAATGCTTCTCTTAACTAAACTTTAAGTTAATTAAAAGTTTGCTTCAAAAAGCAAAAACCCCCCAGAGCACAGAATTTACTATAAGCCTTAAATATAAAGCGTATCCTGCTATCGATTACATATTTTTATGTTGTTTTATTTTAATTTATTTAATTTTTACTATATATTTATTTGCTAACTTTTTAAATACCTATTTCGTATTTCTGTTGCATTTTTAAGCGAAAGTTCAATACTAAAGAAAGTTTATTTTAGTCTCTCATATTTAAAGATTATTTTCTGTTGTTTTGTTTTTTTTTTTTTGAATCTACTTTCATTTAAAAGTTGTTTTTAATTTCGTTTGCTTTAATGAAAAATGTAAAATTTTTGTTCAAATCTAAATAAATAATGTTACAAAAGAACTATAAAAAATTCGATTTTTTGCATAATAAGCAAACACTTGTTGCAAACCTTAACCCACAAAAAACGATTAAAGTTCACTGAACCTTAAACAAAAACTTAACAAAGAATGACTCGCATTTGGTATGAATTAATTTAAATAAATTCATTCCAAATAGATCTTTATTTTACTAAAATACCGATGTGTCACTTTAGCTTTCATATGTTTACAATACTTTAATATTTTTGAATTTTGCTCCACCGTGCAGTAATTTATCGAAATTTTGATTAAAAACAATTTGTGCAATTAAATAACATTTAAAATAACACCCTGAAAATAAATTTGTAAATTTTTATAATATTTGTATCAACTTGTGTAAAAACACTTAGCAAAGACAAACACCATAACGGATAAAAACGTATGATTGTCAGTACAGAGTATTGCCATCGCTATTGTAAGAACATTTTAGGGCAATAAATGCCTCAAAATTTACTTAAAGATTTAAGGAATTCTGAAAACAGTTTTTATTTAATCGTTTTAATGCTGCACAATTTAAAATTGTCTTTCAACAAGTTTTCTCCTCTTTTCGTTAAATAGAATAAAAAAAAAACCTAAAACTCGTAGTAACAAAATTTATTATTAACTTGGCCCGTCTCTTCAAACACATCTCCAGGAAAATTATATAAATTGACATCACAGTTTAGGGCAAATGCTGAAAGAAAGAGGCAAAACGCTGTCAGTAGATAAAATTATTCTAAATTTTCGTGATCAACGTCGCCATCGCAAATGGGGAATATTGTGAAAATTTTTTAAATTATCATGCAACTGAAGTACGACGAGCGACAGAAATCGTTGCTGTGCGAATTTAACTGTTATGAATTCGTCTTGGTTGTGGCTTCTTAGGCCGTATGAAATGATGTGGCTAGAAAAGATACACAAGTGTAATGCAGTTTATTTATATATTATCTATTTATTGAATATGTCAAGAGCCAAACGATTCTACATCTTTTAGCTTTTTTATACAAAGTGCAAAACAAACACTAAAAACGGCTCACAATACTACAATAAAGGGTGAAACCCGCTAATACTCTTATATTCATAATAGAATATCATAATTTATATATTGAAATATTTATGTAATACCAGCTCACAGGACCAAAATAGAATATTACAAAGCGGAATTAATCTCAGTTTCTTCACCAATTACTTTAACAAACTAAAAAAAGAGAGAAGGATGTACATGGAAGAAGGTCTTAAATGTATCATAAAGGGGGTTCACAGTGTTCTATTAAATACCATCATAACAATCTTCTAGCGAAAAAAAGGACAGCCAAGTTTGTGTTGGATTAAAATCATAAAAATATGCTTTTCTTTGGTTTAAAAGTTGTAGCCGTGAGACTCATATAATCTTCCCAGTGCGCCACTTTTAATAAATAGAATTGGCGTTGTGGTTTGTTATGGTGTCCAACTTTACACAATATTAGATATAAATGTTAAAGTCAGATGTAAATGATAGAAAATACCAGGTATTTCGAAATTTGACAGTTTATAGAGACTGCCATTTAAATAGTGTGTTCTGGAAATCGTCATGAATGGAATTAGCGTACGAGAGGAAAACTTGATCAAAATGAACTTAAGATTTGCTGAAAATAGTACCACTGTCCTTGACAGAGTGCAGGACAAATCAAGTCAGTCGTTTATGCACTATTCCCAAAAGCGTTCAGTGGACACCGGAAATGTTTTTAGTTGAAAAATAATCCTCAATAACCAGTTTAGTTTTTGGATGAAGGGGTACGTCGGCAAATAAAACTGGGGAATTCGGGACACATAAGATTCAAAAGTGTTTAATGCGTTCCGAAAACGGGCGGGTCAGATCATTGCCGTATAGACACCAACGATATATTTATATGATAACAATAGGATGACATTGAGTGTCATATTAATGAAATTGGAAATGGAGATGGCGCGCTTTGCTTACGCTAAAATTTTTCTTGTAGATTTTCCATCAGTCAAACATCTGTGCGGATGAGCTAGAAGCCACAACAGCCCAAAAACAGCCTGCAGATCGTACCAAAGGGAAAATTGCGTGCGACTGACTCGAAAAGTATGGAGATAGTGCGATTTGATTCTTTGCAACTTTTTCGTGTGGATTTTTTTTTTGTTTAAATTGAAAGTCTCTATAAATATGCAACAAACCAAACTGAAGCTTCATTTGTAGGAAAGTATGTGTCTCGGTTTGGTATGAAAATTTCCTAAAATTATATGGAAATTATTTAATAGTTTCTTTTGATGTGAAACTTTTAATTACTCATAAACTTTCCGTTATTTTTAAAATTTTTTTTTAAGTCTAAGTTTAATATCATGTTCTAAGAAACTGGCTAAAGTTTTCTTCGGCTTCTTTAACTCTAGCATTATTTTTATTTATGCACAATTTTGAAAATACACGAGCGAAAGACAAAATCGTAAAAGCCCAACATCATTAGGGCAGGTTGTTTGCAGCCGCCTGTTTCAACGCCTTTCCACCCAGTTGTACACCACAACATTATGTTAAATCAATTCATAATCTCATTGACTATAAAGAAATTCAAAAGTCTGATTTCTTTTTCTCACTTTTCCTTATTATTTTTGTTTTTTCTATCCAGTCAAAACTATAAGAAAAGGCTGAAAGCATAACAGCAAATGCAGAATCAATGATTGCACTGAAAAACAGATGAAAAAACTACTAAAACTGAAATTCAATATCTTTAGAATTCATTTTATTTCTTGTTTAAACTTTTATTTTGTTCGCATTAACTTCCTTGTCTTTATTAACTTTTACCAATTTCAAAAGAAAAAAAAGCCAGATGCTTGTGTTTGCAGATAAAGACAGGAGAAAAAAAATCAAACCAAAGTAGATATAAAATTCCTACATAATTTTATTTAATGGTGGTAATACAATTCAAATACCAGGAGCACATTTTCAATGGTCTAACAGTATTCAAGGATATAGGAACTTAGTTGTTATAGGGCTGCAAAAAGGAAAGGCTTTGTAAGTGATGGCTTTGAATATTTAAAACACTATTTGGTTGGGGAAAAAGATTATCAAGAAAATCCTTGAAAAAAAAGATATGCTTCAAAGTCTGTAAATGCATGTCTCTCCTCCATAAATAATGGGCTAAAATCTTTAATTTTAAACACTAAAATATTCTGAAACGGAATTTATGCGGCAGTTAAAGATCCATTTCAATAATTTGGTTTTCAATGATATAATAAAATATGATCAATAAAATATGTTTGATAAAATGTTGAATGAGAAAATTTTGTAAAGCTTCGAATTTTCTCATTCCAACAATGTAAAGCAAAATGTAGCTGAAAGTGCTTTACAATTTTTAAAATATGTTTTTTTTACCACTACTATGAATTACAGCTCATTTGAGGCAAGGATATGACTTTCGCCCATGTATCCTTTATTTTAAATTACCCATATCTACTCGATATTACAACACAAATTCTTATTTTTACTACAAGAAAACATGTAGGCTTTATTATCTTAACAGCAGTTGGTTCCAATCAGTATAAAATGAAATTTTGGAGCAATTTTCGTTATCCCTATTTCTAAAAACATATCAGCTCAAAACTCTTTAACAAGTTTTACTCCATTTGCGGCAAGAATATAGCTGGCCAACTTTTACTTATCCTTCATTTTATGTACTAAATATAAAGTGACTTTATAATCGCAGAGAATAGTGATTTTGGTATTTGAAACAAATTTTACTATTCAGAAATGCCAGGAAATGCTAGACTTGCAATGACCTAAATCTGTTTGTAGCAACTCACATTAGTTTTCAATTGGTGAAATTTCGTGCCTAAATTTGATGCGAATATTCTTTGTTTTAAAATCCTTTTCTCAAATCATAGTTTATACATTAAATTAAAAATGTGGGTCTTTTAATATTTCTCAGGTTAAATCCGTCTATAATACAACTTATTAAATTATATTGTTTAGCTGTGCTGAAAAATTCAGCTGGATCCGTGCAAGGACTTGGAATTTTTTCATATATCCTTTATTTGAAAAAAAAAAAAGTTTTAGTAACTTTACTGAGTGGGATGCAAAGAAGACTACTTTCTGATGCAAGCATTACTGCGTTTTTGTTGTTTGAGGCCACTGTTTGTATAACAAAGTGAAACCGTGCAAGGACTTACAGCGTTCTAGTATATCCTTTATTTTACAAATAAAATTTTAGCACCTTCAATGACCAGGATGCACTAAAGCAAGAAGACTTTATTGATTACAGTTTTTTTTATTTGATATTTAAGCCCTTCTGTATTCCTTTTAAATACATTCTTAAACTTTTTAACAAATTCAAATGTTAAATAAATGCAAAGAAATTCGTTTTCTTTTCTCTTTTCATTGCATACTTCTTGAATATAATCTTATGCCCGCTTATGCTGAGTTTTTTTTTTTTATTTCAGCATTGATGGTGCAATATTTACTCATTCGTTCATTAAATCATTCTTTCTTCCTTCATTCAATGATTCATTCAATCGTTCATGGCATGTTCTGGCGTTGACAGTGTATGCATTTATTGCTTGATTGAGTTGACAAAATGCATTGTGTAGAGTGCCGACAGACATCTCAGCCTGCACACAATACAAATAACTATTGAGAAAGTATTGGTTTTGGCAAACGATGAAAATTTATTGTAAAACAATAGGAATGGCACAGCCAACAACGGCTGGTATAGACCGAGAAATGTTTGCAATTTATGCAAAGAAAAGTTTGCATACAGTCAAAAGGATGCAAACACACACACACACACACACATACAACGAAAAACTTGCTGTTTTGTTTAAAACCACCAAACATCTGTTAAAAAGTGGTTGCACAAATGTCAAACTTAAATGTGGTACAATCAATGAATCAGTTTACAGAAACGAGTGCAAACGAGTTAAAGATGTGGTGATCGAAAAGGTGGCAGCAGAAGGACTTGCGTTTTGGGTAATTCCTTAAAAGTTCTATTTGAATAGCCTCGCATAAGTTGCAGCCAGTAACCTGGCAAATTTATCTCTTTTGCCGGCCGGCATAAAAGCATTTAAATGTATATTTTGTAATTTCACTTAACTTGTCTTTTTGCCAGAACTTGTCCATAGTCAAGAATTAGAAGATGAAATTTCTTTCACAAAACACAGGAAAAAATAATAATACCATAGTAAAAAGAAAAAAGCAAGGCAAAATGCAAATGGTAAAAATATTTGTAGGAAAAAAGGAAAGGAAAGGAAAATCGCACGGCTATTGGTGTATAAAAAGGCAAATCATTACAGCAGTTGAACACCCTGAATAAATAGTGAAAACGACAAAAAACTTGCTCCACAAAAGACAATCGAACACAAAGTTATAGACAGACAGACCGACAGACAGACAGATATTTTACAGACAAACTGGCAACCGAAAAAAAAGTATTGAAAATCTTTAGAACAAAATAAATTTTTTTTCATTGCTGAATAAAATGTAAAGAAAGGAGCATCCATTTATGCCTGAATAAATACTCATGGAAATAATAATAATAATAATACAAAAGAGGAACAAAAAGTAATAAAAAAAATTAAGGAAAATAATGTAAACTGAATGCTATATAGAATCAATGAAAATAGGAGAGTAAAAAACCAAACCATACAATCTAAAGCAAGGCCAGACAGAAGAGATCAAATAAAGAGCACAATTCCTACATTTAAACAATATTCAGAAATACTGCTCAGCTGGATTTGTCGCAAAATCCTGCGTATTTAAATTGAAATTAAAATTTTTTCTATTAAAGAAACTTTTATTCCGATTTTATATGCAATTTCGAAATGTAAGTAAGACAAAAAGACTGAACGATTTTGCAATTTTTCAATATCTTCATATTCTCCATGACTGTAAATTTAAGGACACAGATGTGCAATCGCAGCAAAATCCCACAAGAAACGGCGTCTAAAGGCGTCAAACCGCAGGACCTTGATAGTCACCTTAGATCACTTAAACGTAAGATGATCATACTGGTAAATAGGTAGTCCAGAATCATATGTCGTTGGTGTCCATATCAATCAAATCAGGGCAAAAGAGCGTCCATCGTTAGTGGTGATGGAAAGAAATATAGACGAATTACGCTTCCAGCTTAAAGTTCAAGTTTTGACAATAGTATTCAATAGTTTCAGAACCCATATAGCGAACCCAGCTTCTGATTCGGTTGTGTACAAGAGAAGGCCCGAGTCAACCAGCAAACTTTGGTCAAATTCTAAATTCTAGTCTGCGACTGCTTTGGCAAATTGTCAGGTATGCCGGCGATGTTTTCCGCAAATGATGATTTTTATTTTCGTACAAGCGTTAGAGCATCGCCAAGAAAAAACCAGCGACTAAAATGTATACGCCGCTCTGTAAATAGTCTCTTTAGTAAGACGTCCGTGAAGTGAGCGCAGTAAATGGAAACTTGGAAACTTGGCTGATGAAAGCAGCCATTATTATAAAATAATTATAATATATAATTTGTATTTGTTTCTATTTGAGGGAATGCCAACAAAACTAGACGGAATATGTATGTAAATAAAACTCAATTTCCCAAATCTAGCTTCAACAAATTTCGAAAGTCCTTATTGAAAAGCCGTGATTAAAAACCAAACATCTTTTTTGAATTAATGTCAAAGAAATAACTTATATTTACTACTTCTTATATTCGTTTAACATTTAGGAACTTTTTGAAATTTGAATTTTAGTCGGTACAAGGATATTTAAGTTTACCAACAATCCTTGATTTTCAAACATTGTGTTAACCAGCATTTTTTTATTACAGCAACTTGGAGACTTATACTGGCAGTCTCTATAGTTAGTTTCATAGTGATCAGTTGAAGAACCTCGGTGCTCTCCATGTATCCTTTTTTACGGCGGAAAAATTTTCATTGCCAAAATGTAGCAAAAGCTGATAACAGTTATGAAAATTGTATTAGTTTGCTTGGCGTGAATTTTTTTTCAGTTAGTGGCAGGACAAGCCTTTGTCGCATATATGCTTTTTTAACATGTATCCAAATTTTTTCTTTAAGCTTGTGGGGTATTAAATTTCAGCAAAAACTTGCCTTTTATTAGATAAAGCTTGCAAATTGTTATCATATAGCAGCATCAGTAAAATTGTATTGAACGCAAACATTTCAAATAAATAATACGTTTTTTTGTGGTTTTTCATTAAATTCTTATGCCGATACAATTTCTTGTTGCTTGCCAAAACCATTTACAAGTTTTTCCAATCTGGCTGCTAATTTGTTTTGCTCTATTGTTACCTTAATAACACTAACACTAAAAAAAATCCACATTTTCTATAGTTTGTCTCCACTAGTTATTTTTTTTTATCGTTTTTAGACTTTTAATGAGTTGTTTTATGCTCACTTATAGTCGCACACTCATACGCTCACAGTAACTTATACGCCAGCGTTGTCAATGCTTCAACCATGCACTCAAATCCTCCATCCATTTATTCACACACACACTTATTTTGTACTTTCTTTTTTTCCAGCTGTGAATGGCTTCTTTGTGCTTCTTTTTTTGCTCAACGTTTTTTTTTTTTTTTTTTTTAAATTGTCATTATAACTTAATAGTTTATAATTTGAACATTTTGGTGTGGTTAAAATTACCATAAAAAATTATAGAAATAAATTATAAATAAATGCTTAGACAGTTGTTATATTATTATTGTAAACGAAAAGGGTGGTGGCATTTTGAGGCGAGAAATTTGGCTGGTGAAAATTTTGTCCTTAAATAAAATTTTCTACATCAAAAATCTATGAATCGAAATCAGTTTGGTATTTTGCTAAAATTTCTTTAGCAATTATTTTTCCATACAGACAAATTTTATTAATGAGTATATTTTCTCTATAGACAAACTTTATTACTGATTACTTTTCTGTAGAGAAAAATTTGTTTAGTGAAATTTCTTTTGTGTAGAATATTTGACTAGTGAACATATTTCTATACAGATAAATTTCATTAAAATTAGAAAAAATTGAGTTCATGCAAGTTTTGCTATAAAAAAATGTTTTATAGCAATTATTTTTCCACATAGAAATATTTCATTGGCGAATTTTTTTTTGTATAGAAAGTTCCACTAATGAATATTTTTCTTTGTAAAAACATTTCTTTAGTGAATATTTTTCTAGGCAGTAAAATCATATGAATGAAAATTTTTCTATATATAGAAATTTTTTGTTGACTAATATTTTTCGCTACAGAAAAATTTCATCACTGTTTCTGTATGGAAATACAGAAATATTTTGTACTTAATATTTTGTATTTTAAAACCTTTTAGAAAATATTTTTTTCCTATAGATATATTTTTTGTCCTGAAAATCTGTCATCATCATTTCCCTATTTCAGATAATTTCACTAGTAAGTATTTTTTTTATATAGAACATTTCTTATTTTTTCATTAAAATTTTTTGTAAATAAAAAAATTCATTATTGAATATTTGTCTATATAGAAAAATTTCAATTGCAGGCGATTTTTCAAATAGCAAAATTTTCCATACAGAAACATTTCATTAACAAAACAATTTTTTTTTTATTTAAAAATTCGTTTTTGAATATATTTTTTATAGAGATAAAAATTATTAATTAAAGCTTATAAGCGAGTTGTTTTTATTTAACATCATATCAAAATTTCTTGAGAGCAGAGTTTCCAAAAAAATCACCCTTTATTGTATTTTCTCATACAAACGAATATCTTTACAACTTTTTGTGGTTTATAAAATATTTCTCATGGTTTTTTCTAAAGGAATTGCAATAATTGGTTTTCCATTGATTATTTTTATATCCGTTTCCTTTTACTTGGTTGTGCATGCACTTATACGCGCATGTGTGTGTGTTTTTAATTTTGCATTGAAATCAAGAATTTTTAGAATTTATTTGTTCATGTCTGTAAAAACCCCAAACAATAATTTTAGAGATAATTCATTTTATTATAATAATTTTATACTGTTTTATATCAGTTTTTCTGTTTTTTGTTGTCAGCTTTAAAAACATTTGAAAAGACAATTAGTATTTGCCTGAGAGTGTATGTCTGCACGTTTGTGTTGACATTGTGGTTACAAAATTGTCATTATAAAATATAAAAGAGAATATATGAAAATAATTGTCTGGCCAAATGTCTGTAGAAAATATTATGACATTTATTGCAAATATTTTATAAAAATAAAGTACATAAATAAATAAGTTGTATTATACAAATATTTTTAAAACATCGTGCAAGCAAAAAATTCATTTAAATTTTATTACTTGAAATAAAGGATATAAGGAAGGCTCTAATGGTCTGGCATTTACCCAGCTGAAATTTTCAATAAAGCGGAAAATTATATTTGCGGAAATTGTAGTAAACTTGTTTGGCCATTTGAGTAGAGCCATGCAAGACCACTATATCCAAATTACAGATAATAATGTTTTCTACAGGAAATATGTGTATTTATTCACAAACGTGTGAAAGTGAAATTTTTCGTTATTCATATGACATGTGAAAGATCAAATCCCTGTGAAGTAATTCGGCCGTGATGAAAAAGCGGGACAGAGGCATGCAATGGCACTATATCCAGAGGAAAGATATCGAAATAATAAGCGGTATTTTTCTATCGCATGTGAAAAATCTGAACCCTTTGAGCTGTGTGAGTGGCAGAGTGGTAGAGGCATACAATGGCACTATATTCTTGTTAAATTATTTTGTACGAATTAGAATTAAATTATGTTTTTTGTGCCTAATTCTTCCATACAATATAATGATATGGTGTCTTATGACTAACGAATATCACATCGCTCAACCCTTTGCTCAATTTAATCACTTCGGTAATTCCTTTTCTTGATTAATGCTTTAAAATAAAATTCAACAATATAAATAACCAAACCGCTCTTCTATCAATCAAAGTTGTTGAAAAGCTATTTAACAAAAAAAAAAAAAAAAAAAAGAACAACAACAAGACGTTGGCAAACAACCAATTTGTTTCACTACCAATTCGTCTTCAATAATTTTTTTTCCTCACATTTTTCCACTTTCCTTTATTATTGCTTCCTACGATTTTCATACATCACTTTCAAATTTCAACGCTCAGCTGCCACTTTAATAGATGATTCAAGAAGTTTAGTAACGAACACAATGACACCGACACACAAACACTCCCATACCACTACAGACAACTATAGCAGCAATTTAACTAAAGAACCGTTAACAAAAGGTGAAAATTTTTATAATCATCGATTGTTGAACCAAAAAAAAAAAAAAATAAGTAAAATAAAAATAAAAAATTGTATGCGACAAATGTTTCCCATTTTTAGAAATATTTCTTTTTTTTTGTTATAAATTTAAAGAAAAAATAAAAAGCAAAAAAGTTTGTGAAGAGAAGAAAACAAATAATCCCAGCATTTTACTTTGACATATTTTTATGCTTGAGAAATTTTCTCATATCAACAACAACTCATTTGCTGGAGATTTCATCAAATAATTTTGAAAAATGAAAGAAAAGTTTAAATTTCGAATGGCATTTTTTTAATGATTTTTCTAAGAGGCATGTTTAGAAATTTCTGTTCTAATTTATTTAAATCTCGTTTGACGTTTAAAAGAGCAAGTTTTCAAATTTGTCTTCATACTAAAGAAACCCCACAATTTTGAAAAGAAAAAGGAATACGCTGGATAATAGTTTTGTTATGCAATTAACTGAAAAGTATTTACACTTCCTAACAATTTGTTAAACTCTGTTCTGAATATATGAAGCAAATTTTGATTCATTTAGAGCAAAGACTTATCTGCTGTCCATATATCCTTTATTTTGAAAATAATTTTTTTTTTAAATTTTGATTTTAATTAAATAGTTATGATCAGCATAAAAAAATAATACTTAATAATTACTCTGACGGATGCTAGGACCTGCTTCTCTCCCATACATCCTGTGTTCAAAGTTTTTGTTAAGTAATTAACAGAAAAGCATTTTAACCTGCTTACGACTTTCTTAACCACTTTTGTGAATGCCTGAAGAAAATTTCGTTTCACACAGAGCAAGGACTTGTCTGCCCTCCAAATATCCTTTATATTGAAAATAAAATTTTTTACTGTTTAAGTGTTTATGAAAATTTCTTAAACTTTTATATAAAGCTAAGGTTAAATATTTACGCTGACAGATGCAAGTTTATGGCTTTTTCTCATATATCCTTTTTTAACAGTTTTGTAAAATACTTCTTTAAAAAGAATTTATAACTTGTTTACAATTTCTGTTATCATGCTGTGAATGCTTTAAGTTAGTTTCATTGGAAGTGTGTAAGGGAAATTTTCCGCTTCCCATATATCCTTTTTTTCAAAAATATTTATTATTTTTTAATTTAGGTTGTAGTTTAGTCGTAGATAGTGATTAATTTTTTTATAAAACTTCTACCTAATACTCACTTTGAGAATAGTTTTTATTTTATAGATGTTGCTGGGAAAATATTTTATTATTTGTAAAATCGTGATGCGGAAACATGTAGCAAATTTTAATTCAAATGAGGCAGAAACTCATATATTTTATTGTATTTGTAAAGTTAAATTTTTTATTAAACTTAAATTGTGAAACTCATGTGGAAAACGAATATTTAGTTTTTACTTTTATAGCTGAAATGATATTCCGTATGTTCTTTATTAAAAAAGTTAAAAATTAGAAATTTTAAAGGCAGCAAAAATGTCTAGCCTTCATTTTAAAAATTTATTATCTAAGTAAATCCTAATTCGAATAAAGCGAAAATCGCTAACCAGTTTTTACGTGGGAGTAAAAACAAATAACCACAAGAATCCTATTTCAATTAAATTTTATATTCAAATTATAGGAAATTGCCACTAAAATGTGTAACTTTTAACAAAATTGTACTTAACAGCCAAGTCCTAAATTTATTTAATTTAAATAATTAGAATTTGTTTAACACTTATAAACACAATGAATTTACAAACAAGTCTGGGAAATTTTTTGTTCTCCTGTTCTTCGCTGTCACAACATTTTTCGCGCATAAACTTTGAAAAACTTTCTATTGTTAAACAGTTTTAAGAAAATTTCAACAAATACAACAATCAGTCTAAATCAATACAGTATCAGTTGAATTTCCAAAAACAGTCAAGTTCAATCTCACATACAAACATTTTCGTTTCACAGTGATTCATTAAAATATAGCACCACACCAACAGCAGTTTGGCGTACCATTAGCACACAGCCACACAACACAAGGGAAGGAAACAAAAAAAAAAAAAAACTTCTGAGCTGAGAATTATGCCAAGTGTTTGTTAGACAGGAAATGAAACGAATACCAACAAAATAAATACATTCTGTTAGCAAAATGTTAGAAAAAATCGTTTACAAAGAAAAAGAAAGTTTAAATAAAATTGCTGGCTGTGTGTGTGTGTTATTGTTGCTGCTGTTGCTTAAGGTATCAGTAAATGATAAATTATCTAAGATTAACTATAATGAATTTTCTTATTTTCTTTTTTTTTTGAAGTATTTTCTGTTGTTGCCTATTCTTACCGATTGGCTGCCATAATTCATTCATGCCGATAGGTTGGGTTACTTATTAGTAAAAGACGCAAGAACGTATAATGGCAGCAATAAGATGGCTAAAGAAAGTGATTTTTCTGCCTACGTATGAAGGATTTATTAGTTGTATATACTAATAACGTATCATGGCTAATCTAAAGGAAATCAGCCAGGAGTTTAGGGTTCTTTATATACAAACATACTTATAAATATGTATGTAGGAAAGTTTCCCATCTCTTATATTCTCTTCTCGCCTCCAGTGATGCCAATTAAGCGCTTTTGACATAACTTTTTGTGTTTTTTGATGCAAACTAAGAAAAAGCCGCGTCTTGTTGATTTTTCAAATTTCTATTCAAATTTTAATGTATTTAGTGCTTTTTTTATATGGAAAACTGTGAATTGAAAAATTAATAATGAATAGAAGTGCTTTGATTTCTGTTTAATAGAAGCGCACGATTTGAAGAATTCAGTGCGACAAAATCTAATTTTTCGATTTGTTCAATTTTGTTTTAGGAATTTTAATTTTGTCAAACCCTTAAGGCGCAGCATAAAGAACCATTTATTTCCATGTATTTCTGTCCAAAGTCCAAAACCAGACAGCAATTAAACTTGAACTCTGTTCATGCTGTACTGGCAACACTCTACCATCGAATGCCTGCGGAGATATATCCTACAATGAAACATACAAAAAATGAAAATATTATTTACAAACTGTTTTATGGACAAATTAATACTCAGCTGATGATGATGCAAATGTTTTGGATGATATTATTTTGATTGAAGTTTATAATAATAGTTTTTAATAATATATTTATTATTTAATTTTAAATTATATACCATGTATTTTTTTCTAGCTTGTGTTCTGACATAGAAACGCAATTATAATTTTATACTTCTAAAAATTGCGTTACAAAAACAACATCCTGGCCAGTTTCTTATACATTGGACATTATTCGACGCAGCCGACTGTTATTTGTTTTTTGTTCAATTAAATGGCATAATATTTTTTTCACTTTTTTTTAGCTCAAAATATTGTTTTTTCAATTTTAAAGTGTTTTTGCACTCAAAAAATTGGCAAATTGGCACTGCTATTCTTTTTTCGTTTTATCTCATCTCATCTTATTTTATTTCATCTTTTCTCATCTCATCTTATCTCGTCTTATCTTATCTAGTCTTATCTTATACTTTTTTATCTCATGTCATCCTCCCTTATCTTATTTTATCTTACTTTATCTTACTTTATCTTATCTTATCTGATCTGATCTGATCTGATCTTGTCTTATCTTATCTGATCTGATTTTAAAATATCTTATCTTGTCCGCTCTCATCTTACATTATTTTATTTTATCTTGTCCGCTCTCATCTTATATTATTTTATCTATCTTATGTTGTCCGCTCTCATCTTATATAATTTTATCTTATCTTGTCCGCTCTCATCTTATATTATTTTATCTATCTTATTTTGTCCGCTCTCATCTGATCTTATTTTAAATAATTTGATCTGATCTTGTTTTATCTTCGCTTACCTTAACCTCATCTCATCTTATCTAATCTTATCCTATTTTATCGCTTCTTATTATATATAATCTTTCCTTATCTTATCTGATCTTATCTTACCTTATTTTATCTTATTTTACGAGTATCTCATCTTATCCTGCGAGTTCCATATCTTATATTCTCTTCCTTTTATTGTACTTATATCATTTGAATAATTTGCAATGATTATTGCAGCTTTCCAAAAAGATTTCACCGTTCGTTTGATATCGTTAATCCTTAAGCTTTTGCTCATTATTTCCAATATTTCCCAGCATTGCTTTTCCAATTCAATAAAACCAGAGGATATTAAGAGCAACTCATACAACAATTTAGTATTTAGAATATTTTCGGACAAATTCATTAATTATACAATAACAGCTCAATGTAATAAAAAACAAAAATGAAGAGCCAAACAACTTATTGTTAACAATCAAGATAAATGACTGCAGCAATTTAATGTCAATTTAGATTTCAACAAAGTGTATTGACATTCAAGTTACAACTAAATTATTCATTTTTTATACATACATATTTTTTTGTTGTTTTTGCTCTACTGCTTGGCAAATCCTGTATTAATCAACTTTTGTGTCAGCATAACAACTAACGAAGGACATGTGATATTGACGCTATTTGTTTCTAGAATGAACAACAAAATGTGCTTAAATTAAAACCGGGTACTTTTAATTTTGTTTATGAACAAAAAATGTTATGACAGCATCCGTAATTTCCTGGTAAAATTTTTCCAGAATTTTTGATTTGTTTTCGCAATCCAACCATAATAAACGGCAGTTTTTTTGTGTCTTACAAAAACAAAAACGTGTTTTTTTGTGTGTGCTGTTCTTAACTAATCAATAAAAGAGTCACGTTTATGACACACACTTGGACTTGAATAAACTCGGCCTCATAGGATATAACAACACCAACAAATTTCTGCTTTACAAGCGAAAGCAAAAGAAAAAACCAAATGTAATGCTGCAAAATGACAAACTTGGACCGGAAGGAAATCTCAACGTACACAAATTTCTAGCTACAAATTCATTGTTTTGTATAACAAGTGAATTTCAGCTGCGATTACAGAGCGAGTGGAACGAAAACACACATACGAGCACTCGGACCGTACACTTGTAAGGCAGAAAAAATGTGCGCATGTGTGTGCAATTCGCAGAACAAAATAAACTTTCAATATTCCGAACACATCAACGTATTTTACTAATTGAAAATTAGGCAGCTTTTTTTCTATTTGTGCGCGGGGCTTTGTTAACATTTTTTCTGTACTCGTACATACATTATTTCTCATACAAATGCTATTGATGCCGAATAATACTCAGAAGCAACAAGATACGAGTACGTGGGGCAGCCTAATGTTTGAATGGGGCCTGGAAATATATTTGTTTTATTTTTCGTTAGCAGCAAATTTCAATTTATCAAATCACAGTGAAGGATGAAAAAGTTTCACTGGAACCGGTGATCGGTTAATGCGCTGATCGATCGATCAATGTGATTTTATAAATTGAAGTTGAAAATTTGTTAGAATTGAGGACAAGAAGGGAAGGGAAGGAGAAAAAAAAATTAAAAATTTTGTAAAAAAAATGTAGGAAGAGGAGTAAAGAAAAACAGAAAGGGAAGAAACTCTTAGAAGAAAAAAAGCAAAGACAAAAAAGTAAAACAGCTGATATAACAATAAAAGAAGAGAGCAAAAAGGAAAAACAAAAGAAAAGTAAATCAATGAATATAAACAATATACATAAACGAAGAGTAAAAGAAAATATAGAATAATAATAGGAAGTGAGAGGCAGATCTGCTGAAAGGAGGAATATCATTGAAGATAAGTTACAAGGAAAAGCAAAGTAGAAAAAATATAAGAGAAAAAAAAACAATTGAGGGAAGTAAAAGGCAGATCCCTGCTGAAATAAAGAATCTGATACCAAAAAAAAAAAGGAACTGCAATAGTTAAAAAGAATTCTAGTGGGGGAAACAAAAGGAAAACAGGTAAGAAGAGAAAAGAAAAAAAAAACAAGAGCAGGGTATAGAGAGCAGATCAACCAAAGCGAAGAAAATAAAAGTACAGAAGAGAAAAGGAAGAGGAGAAAAGAAAAGAAAGAAGACAAAAGCACAGAAGAAAACAGAAAGGATGCGAATAAAGGATCGGGGATGTGTCGAAGTATATTAGCAACTAAAGGCAAAGCAGAGCAGACGAGAAAAGAGAAGAAAGAATCAAAACAGAGAAGAGAAAATGCAGAATCTTAGAAACTACAGATCACAAAAATTTTACTAAATGTACAACAAAATTAAACTTTACGTAAAATTTCAACCGAATATGTTTGCATTGAAAGCGAAAATCCCACCGAAAGCACAACTCCCTTTTAACATGCTTGTTCTCCATTCTAGTTGCCTCGTTTTTCAATCTAACAAAAATGTATTACAGCACGTAGTCATTACAACTTATGTTTAGTCTTTTCCTGTTGCGAACGTGTGTATTATAAATTCAGGACTACTGACCCTTGGCATCAGCTCGAACTTGCATGAAGTGCAAAGCTATTTGTTTACGTTTGTGAAAGCACGAAGCGTACAAACATCGCACTTGTATTTGTATTTTAAATATATTTTTTGTTTTGTTTTTTTGGTTTGTCGTTGGTGGGTCTCATATTACAGTTTCTTTTGCGTAAAATTATTGGGGTCAAATGTTTGGTTCGTATGTAGAAAATACCCGCCAGGGAATAGAAATAATTGAGAAGATTATCGTAATGGGTTAAGGAATATTTTTTGACTTGTGTATCCTTGCAAAATTAATAATATGTTTCTTTTGGCGTTGGGGGAAAATTTTTGTTAAGATAACGGTTAAGGAATTGAAATTTATGTTTCTTGTGGGTAAGCGACGGAAACGCACCACAAAGAAAAGCCATAACATTAATTGTAAGGTTGTAAAATGATTAGCATAAAGTTGATTTAGGTCCTGAAAAGTACAAAATTATTCTGGAAAGTTAAGACTATAATGAGTTCAATGATGTGGTCGAAAATTGGCATACTGCCGTATTAAAGTGTGACTCCTTAAGTAAAACTTTGTTTCTTCTTACCATTCCAAGCTGTGACAAAGATTACATCTAATCTGTGATTAAGCGCCCAGAGTTTCACGTGTGGGAACATCTCCTGTAAACTTAAGTGGCTTAAAAACAGGTCAGAGAAAAAATTGATAAATAGAAATAGAAACAAGAGCTTAAACTGAGCAACAATTAGTAAGCGTTTACGCCAGGCAATTCGTTCAGCTAAGCTGATTAGCTTTTAGGCATCGCAGCGAGGGGAACATAACATGAGTACAGCAGACTTGCCTGTACTTTCAATTCGTTTAACTTTCTTAATCGTACTCGGCAAAAAGCACGAGTGTTTTGTAAAGGTGTGTATATACGATACAAGCAATACGAATTGCTGTGTGTGAACAACACGAACAACATGATGAATATTTTTTTGTTTTAAGTTTCTGTCATGAGCAACGCTCATCTCAATTGGCTAATCAATTCCCATTTTAATGCACTTATTTTTCTTTAATTGATATCAATAAAATATATTAATTTCAGCGAATTTTGCGACAAGTTATAGAGAAATGATATTAAAATCTATTGCTGGCAATAAAAATGCTCCAGTTTATTTGCATATCAATCATAATTTGTCATCGATTCAATCAATAAGGATTAAATTGGCTTAATAAACATTTTAAATCTAAACTCGAAAAATTCAATGATTTTATTTTATTTGCTTCGAAAGAAATCAATTAAATTATTTCCAATAAATATAAATTTTCTTTTCTGAAATTGTTAAAAAGCAACTTAATTTTAACTGATTAATATTGGTTTAAAAAAGAATTGATGTTGTCGTTGTTGGTGGCAAACTAAAAAGTTGTTAATTTGCTTTAATACGTTTTTGGCTGTAAGCAAGAAAGTTTATAAAATTGGTTTTTATATTTCTTTTTTTGGCGGCAAGTTTCTTAAACACTATTCATTTCATTGTTGTGAATTTAAAGTTTCTCTTTTCATCATCATTTTGCTGGTCGTGTTTTTTGTTACACGGAATTTCGCCAGCTACTCTTCTTTCTTTTTCTTTTCTTTTCTCTTCCTTTCCTTCTTCTTTTGTTTCCTTTTGCTGTGTTCTGTTAGTCTTGCTTGTTTAAAGTTTAAAGTAACGTTTGTAAAAGTTTAATTGAGAAAGTTAAAGAATTTCAATTAACCCTGGACACTCGTTACAATTTTCTTTTCTTGTTTCGTTTTCTTTTTTTTCTTTTGTTGGTTTTTTTTTTGCCATCGACAAAACATTTTTCTAGCCACAAACGTTGAGGGAGCTCTTTTTTTTCTACAAGATTTAAAAGAATAAATTGGCAAAATTAGAAAGAAATACGGCAAAAGATCAGCAGATTGAAGAAAAGTTTGCAAGAAATAATATTTTTAGGTTGCTGAGTTGGAAAAGTGCTGTGTTCTCGCAAACACTAAAGTTTAGGAAAAGAGCGGTGCTTTCAGATTAAATCGAATTTTTTTTGAAGAAAAAACCAAATAATGTACATATCTACAAATTTTGATGTTAACATAAACATAAACATTATCCGCCATGTAAGAATAATTGAAATTGACATGAATATGAATCTTGCCATTGACATGGACATTAATATTGTTATAAATATTGACATTACCATCAGTAATAATATAACAACATAGAGAATAGCATCGATGTGAAAATTGACAATAACAGCGACATCAAGATTGATATTAATATAGACATTAATATTAGACACAGATGTCCTAATTTTTCTATTGGAGATCACTCTATATAAAACCTTTCGACTATAAACATACACAGACTATAAATATATACAGGATGTATATAAAACTTGTGTCAGCATGAACATAAGCATGGACATTAACATTAATAATAACATTAACATCAAGGTTAACGTACACATAAAACATAAAGCCAACTTATTGCCATACCTAAGATGGAATATAAACGTACAGGTGGACATATTTTTCCCATGTCTGATATTTTAAACTTGAATTAACATCAACATTAACACTGATACTAATATCGATTTAAACATTGACATGGATTTTAATATTAATATGTTCGCTGGCACTGAGATTGCCAGATATACGAGCATGTAGCCATATATTTGGTAGAAAACGTATTTATCTTTACTCTGGGTATAAGAATACGGCATCCCTCTAATCCATTTGGCCATGGTGAGACCAGCATAGTCTTAATTTATATTAAAAGATCTTAAAAAAAAAAATTATTATTTATTTTCGTTATGTGCTGCCCTTAAAAATATTATAAAATTATTTTTCACTAACATTAAAATAAACTTTAACATAAACATTGACATAAATATATACATATATAAACATAAAGCTAAACATATTTTGACTTTGCCTTTCTTTTCAATATGTTGTTAAAAAATTTTCCACTAACATTGATTTTAACATTGACATTAATATTGGCTAATCACAGCAGTTCGCTCTCATTAACATTAACAATAATATTGACCTGGAAACCTGCAACTTTATTATTTATTGTGCTGCCCTTTAAAATATTATAAAATTATTTTTCACTAACATTAAAATAAACTTTAACATAAACATTGACATAAATATATACATATATAAACATAAAGCTAAACATATTTTGACTTTGCCTTTCTTTTCAATATGTTGTTAAAAAATTTTCCACTAACATTGATTTTAACATTGACATTAATATTGGCTAATCACAGCAGTTCGCTCTCATTAACATTAACAATAATATTGACCTGGAAACCTGCAACTTTATTATTTATTGTGCTGCCCTTAAAAATATTATAAAATTATTTTTCACTAACATTAAAATAAACTTTAACATAGACATTGACATAAATATATATGTACATATATAAACATAAAGCTAAACATATTTTGACTTTGCCTTTCTTTTCAATATGTTGCTAAATAATTTTCCACTAACATTGATTTTAACATTGACATTAATATTGGCTAATCACAGCAGTTCGCTCTCATTAACATTAACAATAATATTGACCTGGAAACCTGCAACTTTATTATTTATTGTGCTGCCCTTAAAAATATTATAAAATTATTTTTCACTAACATTAAAATAAACTTTAACATAAACATTGACATAAATATATACATATATAAACATAAAGCTAAACATATTTTGACTTTGCCTTTCTTTTCAATATGTTGTTAAAAAATTTTCCACTAACATTGATTTTAACATTGACATTAATATTGGCTAATCACAGCAGTTCGCTCTCATTAACATTAACAGTAATATTGACCTGGAAACCTGCAACTTTATTATTTATTGTGCTGCCCTTTAAAATATTATAAAATTATTTTTCACTAACATTAAAATAAACTTTAACATAAACATTGACATAAATATATACATATATAAACATAAAGCTAAACATATTTTGACTTTGCCTTTCTTTTCAATATGTTGTTAAAAAATTTTCCACTAACATTGATTTTAACATTGACATTAATATTGGCTAATCACAGCAGTTGGCTCTCATTAACATTAACAATAATATTGACCTGGAAACCTGCAACTTTATTATTTATTGTGCTGCCCTTAAAAATATTATAAAATTATTTTTCACTAACATTAAAATAAACTTTAACATAGACATTGACATAAATATATATGTACATATATAAACATAAAGCTAAACATATTTTGACTTTGCCTTTCTTTTCAATATGTTGCTAAATAATTTTCCACTAACATTGATTTTAACATTGACATTAATATTGGCTAATCACAGCAGTTCGCTCTCATTAACATTAACAATAATATTGACCTGGAAACCTGCAACTTTATTATTTATTGTGCTGCCCTTAAAAATATTATAAAATTATTTTTCACTAACATTAAAATAAACTTTAACATAAACATTGACATAAATATATACATATATAAACATAAAGCTAAACATATTTTGACTTTGCCTTTCTTTTCAATATGTTGTTAAAAAATTTTCCACTAACATTGATTTTAACATTGACATTAATATTGGCTAATCACAGCAGTTCGCTCTCATTAACATTAACAGTAATATTGACCTGGAAACCTGCAACTTTATTATTTATTGTGCTGCCCTTTAAAATATTATAAAATTATTTTTCACTAACATTAAAATAAACTTTAACATAAACATTGACATAAATATATACATATATAAACATAAAGCTAAACATATTTTGACTTTGCCTTTCTTTTCAATATGTTGTTAAAAAATTTTCCACTAACATTGATTTTAACATTGACATTAATATTGGCTAATCACAGCAGTTCGCTCTCATTAACATTAACAATAATATTGACCTGGAAACCTGCAACTTTATTATTTATTGTGCTGCCCTTAAAAATATTATAAAATTATTTTTCACTAACATTAAAATAAACTTTAACATAGACATTGACATAAATATATATGTACATATATAAACATAAAGCTAAACATATTTTGACTTTGCCTTTCTTTTCAATATGTTGCTAAATAATTTTCCACTAACATTGATTTTAACATTGACATTAATATTGGCTAATCACAGCAGTTCGCTCTCATTAACATTAACAATAATATTGACCTGGAAACCTGCAACTTTATTATTTATTGTGCTGCCCTTAAAAATATTATAAAATTATTTTTCACTAACATTAAAATAAACTTTAACATAAACATTGACATAAATATATACATATATAAACATAAAGCTAAACATATTTTGACTTTGCCTTTCTTTTCAATATGTTGTTAAAAAATTTTCCACTAACATTGATTTTAACATTGACATTAATATTGGCTAATCACAGCAGTTCGCTCTCATTAACATTAACAATAATATTGACCTGGAAACCTGCAACTTTATGTGAAATATCTTTAGATAAAAACTGTATATTGAGCTTCAGCTTAAAATGTAGCAAAACTTGCCTTCTGTTCGACCTCAACTGTACGGATTTGTTGTGCTTGAATTGCCGCTTATAAAATATTTGACGTACAATTATTTTCCATTTCTTTCATATGAACTGTGTTCTTTTATGTTTCCTGTTTTTATTTTGGGGAGCTGCTGCCAGCCAGCGTTGCACACAAATTGTCTTGCTACGAATTTTCACTGAAAAAAAGAAAAAGTTTCGAGGTATTTCTGCTGTTGTTTTTTAGCCTTAAGCTGCAGCATGATCTGCTGTTGTCTTGAGCTCAAAGAGAAAGAAGACAAAAGTAAATTCCTTAATAGCTTCATCATACTTACATTTAAAAGGCCATAAGAAACAGAAGGTGTGAGTGAACGTGTGTGTATTGGCAGTTACAAAAGTGTTGGCTGGTTGGCAGCAGAGTATTTAAGAACCTATTAGTATTAGGAAGGGCCACACAGCTGAAGTAAGAGTAAAAGGATATAATTGCAACAATTTTTCAGCACCAAAAAAAAAAAGAAAAAGTTTCTTAATCCAAGTATCAGTATTTTATCAGTTTAGGTTTATTGCCAAATAAATCATAAGCCAGGATAGGGGGGTGGTAAAATTTTTTTAGTTTTCATATTCCTTCCACAATGCAATTCTATTTCCAATGTTTTTTTTTTGTTATTTTCATAGCTTTTCTCTGGCAAACTTTTGCTACTGTTCGCCTTAAATAACCTTTAGAAAATATTTCTTTGTTAAAAACAATCTTGGCTCCATTATTTCATTTAAAACATGATATTTTATGTTTAATTTCTTTTTTTATTTTTGTTTTGTTTTTTATAACAAACCCTAATAAAATATTGTTTCTTTTAATTGAAACTTTTGTTAAACTTAATTGTTTTTGTGCTGATCAATTTTATATGAAGTTGATAATGGCAAGTTGTGCTTTTCTGTATTCCCTGTATCATTATTTTTGTTCATCAAACACATTCTTTTGAGATAAATTGTACATGTTTTATTAGCAATTACGTGATAGTGTTTTATTTTTATGTATTTCTATTTTTCTCTGCTGTTCTCCATCATTATTTGTTCCTTGACTTTATGGTGTGTGAACGTATAAAAATAAACACACTCACACAAATGTACAAATACACACACACAAACGTACATGTGTACATACATATCCTTAAACAATCATAAACACATTAGAGAATTTTTTTTGCACTAAAACCATATGGGAGAATCATTAAACGTGAAACTAACGGAGTGTTATTATCCATGTGTGTGTGTTTATTTGTGTGCGTGTGTTTGTGTGTGCGTGTGTGTATTTGTTAAAACTGTTCAATACATTATCAAAGCAAATTCAATAGGGATGTAATGTTAATAAAATATGAGGTAACAAATATGTATGTTTATGTGGAAATAAAGTTCATTTTAAGAGACTTTATTTTAAAAATGGAAAAGTTTCTTTAAAGATGTTTAAATTTTACTCTCTTCAAATTTAATTCTTATGGTTACTTTCCTTATAATATTCATACGTATTACAGTTCTCGAAATACTCGAATGTTTGTTATGCATTCAAGGCAAAATACTCAAATTAGCTTTAATCTCTTACAAATTCTCGTTTAACGAAAATATAATTATATTCATTTTAATTGGTTCAGCTCGGCATTACATTCCAAGTTCCACATACGAGTTTTATTCAAAATTTGCTTCCCATATTAAATTTCAATCTAAGCAACGTTTTAGCAGCTGTTTTTGAAGTCAAAAACTCGCAAAATTGTTAATTGAAAATTATGCTTGGCCAACTTTATTACGTAAATTCGATAAATGTTGTGGTCATGAAGTAAAAATATATATTCTTGAACACCCAGCGTTTTAATTGTACATTTTTTTCTAAAGCCAGTGAATTAATGTAGAGTTTGAACAATTAATTACGTCACGTAATAAAAAAATTCTTAATTGTATTCGTTTAAAGGAAATATTTATTTCTAAAATCTAAGACAACAACAAGATTAGGACGCGTCGTAACCAGAAAAAACTCCTTACGTTACGGTATAATGTAAAACAGATATGTATCCTACAAAAACATTCAGCTACTGTCATGTCAATAACAAATATATTTCAATTTAGAAGACGCTTTTATAAGAGAATTTTTTCATAACGTAATTATTGAATTAACGTAAATTTGCTAAAATTATCTCCGTATTAAAACAGTTTTTTAACCCAAAAACAAAATTTCAACATTTGGTTAAATAAATATCATTTAATTTTTAGAGAAAAATATGATTTGGGCATGATGTGAGTAAACAAATATCTCTATGATATAACGTAACACGTAAAAATATCAATGATATTACGTTGAAATCACATATAGGCTTTTTCGAGTTTTGCATTTAGAGCTTTAGTTAAGCAACCTATTTTAAGGGTTATGACAAAAAAAAAAATTAATACGTATTCGTTTAAATAAATTATTTCGAAACGAGAAATTAATAATATGTTTAAGATGTCCTGTAAGGAACAAACTTTTGTTTACGTCATACGTCTGTTCCAATCGAAAATGCAAATGTCTTTACGTCCATATCAAACGTTATAATTTTTTTTTGCGAATTTGAATTCGATTAAACAAGTTCTAATAAACGTAATGAATTAACGTAATGTGATTAAAATTAGTTACGTTACGTTATAAAGACAAAATTCAATTCAATTTGATATGACGTAAGGAACAAAATATCGCTTTACGTTGTAATGTTACAGAACATTTGACATTAAATACATTTTCAAGAAAACAGAATGTGAATTCTAAAACAATAATTTCCAGAAACTTAAAAATGAAGAAAGTACAAGTAACAATTTTGCTGTTTTTAATAGTAATTTTTTTATGCTTCAATAAAATTCACAAATTGTATTAAAATTTAAAGAAAATTGTTTTTAAAAGAATTCTATAAAAAAATTTACTTTTTATGACATAGAAAAGTAATTTTGATAATAAAAAGAAAAAATAATTTAATTCAGAAAGTTTGGCATTTTTTTTTCTACGCTTAACAATATAAGAAACTAAAGTTTAATCAAATTAATTGAGATAGCGCCAAAAACGTACTCTTTACCGGCTCAAAATATACATTTTTTGTAATAAAAGGCAAACATAATTTAAATCGAGCAAATTTAATTTTAAGAGTTATCAAAATTTTGTTTCATTGTTATTAATTTTTTCCCTAAGTGCAGATTTTCGTTCTTTATACGAGTAGAACCAAAATAACTCTTATTGAAGGTTTGTTTGGCCATATTTTTCATCCTTTTACTCGATAGACAGTATGACGAGCTCTATAAAAAAATTATTTTATTTTCATTAATATTATAATTTCAGAAAAATACTTAAAATTTTTGTTCCAGTTTATTTAATTCTTGTTAAAAAAAAACACCTGATTTTCTCTCCTCTTTGCGTTGTAGTGCTTTGGGCTTAAAATTTTCGTTAAAAACAACAACAGAAAATATTTATATGGCGTCACATTAAAATTAATGTTGCAAATTTTTAAACAAATAATAAATAAACACACACACAACCAACGCACGCACACTGCACACAATAACATCAACATCAACATTTCAAGTATAAAACAACAAAAACAATAGGCCGGTTGAACAGGACATGAAAGCAAACAAAAACAACAATAATTGCATCTGTATGTGTATATTTTCGTGCGAAGAACAACACACACACCTACGCAGCACAGTGTCCAAAATGCCTGAGTGCCAATGTGTTGCTGCAAGTGCACTGCAACTGTGTGTGTGTCTTAACGCATCAACACATAATGACAAAAACAACATTAATTTGCTCAAATTGTAAACATGTATTAAAAGTTTATAAAAGAATGCTGCTGGGCTTCGAATCGAATGTGGGTGTGTGTTTTTGCTACACATAAATTGTATTTAAATAAACAAACAGTTGGAAAAAGTAGTTTTGCAATGGGCTCGTACATGCACACGTAGCACCTCTGCAAACAGAAGACACACGCGCACCCACACACACGCACATGCACGAACACGCACGCACACATCCCCATCTACAAGCAGATAAAAAGATGGACAGAAAGACAAATTCTTTATGCGAGTAAATGCCACCGCACACAATAACAGGAGCGAAAACCAAGCACGTACATTTTAAATAAAATGGTGGTAAATAACAAGGACATTTATGTCATTTATGAAATAAAAATTAAAGAAACATTAAAATCGCAATGTTTAATGCAAGTGGCAATGAGACACGTGCTCGTGCGCCTTTGTGTGCGCCTGTGTGTGTGTGTGTCAGTGTGCTCGAACGCAAAGGATAGTTGTGTGGTTGAAATGTGATTTCTGATTATCTTAAGAATGACCTGGAAATAATTTCACCTTATTAAGGTAAATATTTATTTAAAATAAAAAACAAACAAACAAAAAAAATCGAAACGCTTAAAACAAATGCAATAAATTTGCTGTCTTGGTGTATAATCAGTAATTTTATATTGTCTGTATCTTTAATCCAAAAATTATGAAGGCTTTTTGGTCGTTAGAAATTAACCATAAAGTAGGTTTTTACTGCGCTAAAAACTTGACAGTGTCCGATTTCACTTACACTTCGTTTGTCCAGCATAAGAGTAAAATTTTTGCTGCACTTAATTTAAAAGAAGTCTTCCCTACAGCCATAGATCAATGTTTAAGTGTCTGAGGAAGTGTAAATTTTCTCTTTAATCTATTACAAAACTTTCGTAGAGGGTTTTTAAAATTCGCCAAATACAATGATATAAAAGACTTTATTCTGGCTGTGCAGATTGAAGCAAAAACCTCTACGACAGTTTTGTAACAGATTTCAGGAAAACTATAAATGTTGTCCTTAATCCCTTACAAAAGTGTCGAAAACAGTTTTTAAACGCGCTAATCACTTTGAATTTTTAAACATTTTTGTGACTGGCAAATTAAAACAAAAACGCTTTCAAGAATTTTGTTATGGATTAACGAAGAAAATCTATTACAAAACAATGGTAGGCATTTTTTCTAAATCACCAATCACGATGCAATATTACAGCTTTTCGTAGCTGGCAGTTAAAAAAAAACCGCTTGCCACAATTTTGTAATGGGTTAAAAAAATAGTAACTGTATTCCCCTTAATATATTACAAAACTATTGACGATTTCTTTAAATCGTCCGCTGCGCTGAAATATTGCAGCTTATCCTGGTTTTGCGAATAAAAATAAAACCAACGACGACAGTTTTGTAATATATTAATGAATAAGTATGAATATTCTGCCTAATCTATTACAAAACTGTATTTAGACCCGCCAACCGCGATGATATACATATAAGACCTGATATTGGCTGGCGAATTAAATAAAAAAACCAAACATTTACGACAGTTTTGGAATAGATTAAAGATAACAAGTTGACTTATCCATTCTGGCGGTATAAGAACAAAATCGCTTTTTATTCAAGTGTATTTTTATTCTATTTCTATTAAATCGCTACTACAACTTCCATATTTCTGTGAAATACATGTTCATTTCATACGCACAAAATACAACATTCAAGGAAAACAGTAGAAAACCTAGAATTCAGTTATTTTTAGATCTCTGGCACAGGCGGTGCCACTGTTAATATATTCAACAGGCGACAGATTGCATTTTAACGTCGTTATTGTAATAGACTTTGAAAACGATCGTGTTCATTAGCGTCCCACTTTCAGCCCCACAACATCCAAACACAATTAGAGCGATTGCAACTAATGCTACTTTTGTAGAACTTTTTTCTTACTTATCATTTAGTAAAAATTTAAGGAAAACTATTATTTGAATTTTCGCAAAAAGACCGAAATCACAAAAGTTCCGGTAATTATGGATAAGAAAAATTTACTCTGCCCTCAAAATTAAATAACACCGCTGGGAAATGTTCTGGGCAGCATTTGCAATGTCCACATTTTGCTCAGACTTTGTATTTAAATATTCCAACATTTACGTAAAAATAATATATACTGAAAATAATAACAAATTCGAAACATTTGCACAGGACTTTTTCTTTATTAGTTTTTTCTCTTAAGAGTAATAATAGCATTTAAAAGGAAAACAAACTGTTAAGTCTGTCATTTTGCATTTAATTTTTTTTGTAATTTTACTTGTTACTCTTTTTTATTTTAATTTATTTTTACATCGTAGTGTTTACTGAGGAATATAAGAAGTTTCTTGTGTTGTTCATTGTGTGGGTGTAATAGTTTTTTTCTTCTTTTTCGTTTTCTTAATAGTTTAGCAACTCCTTCGATTCTGCACAATAAGCCTCCGTAGTTTGTGAACGAAAAGTAGATAAAAATAGCAATTTTTTCTTTTAATTCTGTTCTTTACAATTTTGCTGAAATTGTTTTTTTTCTTCTTTTGTTTACATCTTCAAAAGTGGCCTGGTGTATGAGAGTGGTTGTTGTTGTTGTTCGATTCTGTGCTGCCTCCCATGTGGTTGTTTGTGAATTGTTTTTCTTGAGTTGTATAAAATTTTATGAATTTCGATCACGAGTTTTTCCACTTAACATATTCAATGAGTTATGAGTTGTTACAAGTTAACGCATGAATGGCAGCTACTTTTCTTTTATTCTGCGCTTCTTTTTTCGTTCAGAAAATTTCTCCAACGTCACAACAACTTCAAGTCTCATGTCCTTGTATTTATGATGTTGTTCTTTTTTCCTTGATTATTTTAGTGGGAAACGGAAAAACTATAGAGTTGAGAGAAAAGTTTTGTTGTTTTTTTTTTTTGTTAAGAAAATTGAAACTCTGTTGTCACATGTTGTTTTTATAACTTTGCTTTATGGCAGGGTTGTTGCTTTTCGGTGGCCCAAAGAAAAATATTATTTGTTTCTTCAAGTTTTGCTTGAACTTAAAGTGCAGTGTGAAAAAATAAAGGAACAAAAAAAAAAAATATAAAATTTTTAAATGCTCGTATTCAATGGCAAGCCAGGGGAGATATCATCATTGGGTGCATTGCTTTTCATTTAGGTCGTAATAAATACGCTAAAATAAGTATTTGTAAAATTATTTAAGCTTTAATACCTACTAAATTTGTTCCATTAGACTCGATTGAAGTTCTTACCAGGGGAGGTAAATTTGATGTGTATGTATCACAAATAGGATTAAGGATTGCAGAAATAGTATAAAAAATAATTTTATTTTAAGCGTTGGTTTGTTTACAAAATATTTAATATTTCAATAGGCCAGTGGAAACACATTCTGCCTGCTGAAATAATGTTTGAGTATAAATTTTTTTATTTTAAAATTCAGCATGTCATTTACTTTTCAATAAGATCTACTCTTGTTGTATTAAATTGACTAAGTAAATATTTAAATAAATAAAATAAATAAATAATAGTAATAGAAACGACATACATATTTTGAAAAGTGTTATGGAGTCCTCAGGCCAGAGGAAAATGCTATTCTTTTTTAAATGAAAGAGATTTGCTACTGATCTGAATTTTTTTCATTAGTGTATTTGTCAGTTCATACCAGGGTAGATACATTTGAAATTTATGTAGTAAATGTAAGATTAAGCAATAATATACATAAATATGGGGATATGGGATAATAAAAATGTTGCATTGTTTTCAAAACCCTTGGATTTTGAACAAACCAGGGAAAATACATTTTTCTGCTTAAATAATGTTTCTTAGTATTTTAAAATTTAGCGTGTAGTTTTACGTGATTATAAGAGTAGTGAAAATTTTGTTCAATGCTTATGGAGTATATCGGCCAGGGGAAAGTGCTATTTTTTTAAATGGTTGTTATAAAACTATTTTTACTAAGTGAAAGAAATTTCAATTATAGTTAAGGAGATAATAATTTTTCCAAAGAAAGAAAGGCGCATTTTACCTTATACTAGATGAGGCAAAAATCCGGCGGAAGTACATTATATAGAGTTTTAATAATAAATCTTTTTATGTAAGAAATTCACGTCTAACACAAAATTGGGACCTGGCAATTCAAAAGAAAAATCTTCACAGCACATTGCTAAGGCACATACCAGGGGAGATACATCTAGGGATAAGTATATTTCCTCAAAAATAAAAATAAGCAAAATTATAAAAAACCTGATTCTTTTTAAAAAAATGAAACCAATTTTAGTGAATATTATTATATCATCTCCTTTTTTGTCTGTGTAACTCAATATTTATTTCTTCTAAACTTTGGTGTGAACACATGTAAACTACTTGCAAATTATTATGTTTTTCTGATTTTTTCCTTATGCATGACATAAAGAATGGACACTTTCTCAAACAGTGTTTGTTTTCTGACAGTCTGTCTTAAATTCAAATGACAATTTCATTTAAACTGTTTTATATGTGTTAAACAAATCAGTCAATTCTCACTTCTGTTACATTTGAATTGTGACAGCTGCTTTTTCAGAGACTTTTCAATTTAAAAAAAAAAAATAGAAAAAATTTTAAGCAGACCAGAGAAGATACAATTGTTTCTTAATTATTTAAGCCAACTAAGGAAGATATTAGAAGGGGAAAATCGTAAATAAATGGTAGAAAGAAAGTAATTTTAATACTTTCAGGAATTATGTTTAAAAAATTAAAATGATTTCGCAAAAAGACAGGGGAAATACAACTCTCAAATTCGTGTTACTATAACCATAAAACTTTAAAAGAATAATATGTTTAAGAATAATAAGTTTAAGTTTGCTTTGAGAATAAAATTTTAGAAAAACACCAGGGGAGATACTTTTTTTAAATAAGTTTCTAGAAAAATACCACATAATTTATGTTTGTTTTGCACTAATCAAACTCAATGAAGCAACAGATCAGGGTAGATACATTTTTGGAAGTTCTCGTATGATTGCAAAACAAAAATGCGTTTAATGGAACTGTGATTTTTGGATATTAGTAAAAAATTTTCAATATATTCGGCACTTCAAAATGTCCACGGCAGTAGAGATTTCGTAACATTTTATATATTGTAGAACCGGCCTGTTTCTACCATTTCGAGAGGTAACTTTTAATAATTTAACAGCAATTAAGTACGGGCTACTGTCAACTTTTTTACGCATTGCGCTGGCATATGGATATGCTTGCGGGTGTGTTGAATAAAGGACATGAACAGCAAAAACCCGCTAATGCATTACGTCTAATGCGTCTGCAAACAAACCCCAACTGTTGTCGCTGGCCAACAAATACGCAATTTTTGGTCTATTTGACATTTTAGGTTTTAAGCACATGTGGTCGTTGATGAAACAGCGTGTTTATATTGTTAATTTAACCAAGACAAAATTCCATCAGTTGTAGGACTAAATGACTGACTGTTTGGATGGCTGCAGTTCAACACAGTTGGTTTCATTCATTTTCCGGTAGCTTTCTTTTTTCATTCAATCATTGAATGACACATTCACCATTTGTAATCATTGTACTCATCATCGTCATCAGCCTCGCCACTTTTCTATCATTCAGTTGGCATCAGCAGCATCACAATGTTGATAAATATCCAGTAGTTTGCTTTCTACCAAACGAAAAAAAATTTGTTAACTTGGCTAAAAAACAACAAAATAGCAAAACATTATACGCGCATTTACGAAACTCTACGAGTCCATGTAATCGCTTTGTGAGTTGACCATGTTTGGTTTCTGTGTGTTTGTCATTCCGTTTCATTCCACTCGAAATTTGCCGGCCCATATTGCTGCCTTGTCACTGCTGCTGTTGTTGTGATATTTAAATCACAAAATCATATAATCTTTTTTCTTGTTTTGTTTTTGTATGTTAACAATTGGCTGTTGCTGTTGGTACCATTTAATCCTTTTGTTTTTAAGTTAATGGAAAAATTGCATTTTCTATTTGTCGGCAATGAGTGCAGTTGAATGACTTTAAAGCATCCGTGACATGACAAATTTAAATCTATTGTTAAATCCAGGTAATTAAATAATTTACAAGCATTAAAACAGATTTGGTGTTGCTGGTTTTAAATGTGTTGCTGGAAAAACTGTAACAGGGGAAGAAGAAGGGAAGAAAGTGGAGTTTTAATGATGCTGAAAAACCAGATTTTCTTATTCTATTAGTCACTTGTTTTCAGAGCTTTAAATGTGATTTTGAAGTTACCAAGATTTCAACAACCGCTATGTATGACTTTCTGAAACAGCAAAAAGCTTCCTCGTCTTGTATTTGGAAAGCACCGATAAATCATTTGCTGTGGAAGGCAAAAATTGTACTTATTACGGTTCTCGAAATGATCGAACTTTTGTCATAAAATATAGGAAATTTTGCTTTAATCTCTTACAAAACACTCGCATATTTCGAGAAACGTAATAAGTATTTCTTTTGAAACGGAAAGGAGGAGTTCCTATTAAATTTAAAATTTTTTTCAATATATTTTTATTTGTTTAATATGGTTTTTTCTCTCTACGTTTTATAATTAAAAACTGTCACATGCAGTTTTTACTTGGTTTTATGATTTTTTTTTTTTGAACAATAACCAGATAACGACTTACATACATTTGCACTTATCTTATTAATGCAAATTAAAGTACAAGAAATTACTGAAAAAATAGGAAAAAAAAATGTATTAAAAATAAAAATATTTCCGTACTTTTTGCAAGTTTAAAACCATAAAAATGTACAATATGATAAAAACTCTTGCCGCTCAACATGAAAATGTTTAACTTAAAGAAAATAATAAAAATTTCAACATACATTCTGGTAAAAATTCAACAAAAGGAAAAAAAAAGAAATAACTATGTTTTTCTACTAAAATATGTATTTCTTATCTCCAAGCTAAATACGAAAAAAAGTATAAGAAGAAGAATCACAGAAAAAACAAAGGCAAAGACAAAAACAAAAAGAAAAACAAATATTGTAGAAATGAAAAGTTGCATGTAATGCAGAAATGCACAGTATGCAGCCAACCAGCATTTCATCTTGAGTCTCAACTTCCTGCTGCTGAACTGAACACCGACACTGGCTGCCTCTAACCAACGGCCATTTCATCACAATTACAATCTTTCTTAAGTTTAACGCACCAGCATGAAGCATTCTTGGCCAAGGAAATCTTCGCAAATAATAAAACGGAATAAAGTATAAATAGAAAAGTTCCAGCAGCTGAGTAGTTTCAGCAGTCAGAACTACTTTTAACAGAAAATACTCGTAACTTGCCAGATATAATGCCAACATTTGTTATTAACACTTTTTATTCATATAATCCTTGAAGTATGCAACGCAACGAATAAGAGAAATGTTAAGAAAAAAAGTTTTTAAAACAAAAACAAAAATGTTAAGAAAGTTAAAGTTTTACGCTTGTGCTTATCCTGGTCAGTTTCCGCTTTGCCATGGCAATTAAATAAGAAAACATTCTTCATTCTTTCTTGTGCGTTTACACTTCTACTGAGAGCTATAATTGCAACTAAAAAGTTTTTCCTCTAAATGGCGTTAATCTCCTAAAATGATGCATTAGTCCGAGAAAGGAAAATTTTGTGCTGGAGCTGATGATAAGCAAAGTTAAAGAACACACAGATGAACAGAGTCATCAGGCTGTATAATATCCTGTTGACAAACGGAACATCAACAGCTTTAAAAACAAGTTTTTTATAAGTCATACTTTAGCTTCCTAAATATCTTAATAATTTTGTTTGCTTTTATTTACGCTAAGAACTTAATTAAAAGCTAAAACATTTTGAAAGTAGAGAGTACAAATAATCGAAAAACAAATTATATACAAATCATATATTTTCTGTAAGAAAAATCTGGTGACACTCTCTTCAAAAATAAAATCGCTTATATTTGTGCGACATAATTTTTTTTATAGAAAAAAGTTGTCACAGATTATTTCATACTCCCTCACAAATTTTCTCTGAAAGATTAAAATTAACAACGAATTTATTTTTGCAAAAAATTTGTTATAAAATATATTTTATATCAACAAAAAAAAAATCACACAGATTATTTTCTATAGAAAAAGTTTGTCACAGATTATTCTTATACAAAAAAAAAAATTCCACAAAATTAGTTCCATACAACACAGTTTTGTTGCAAATTATATTCTGTAGAAAAAATTTGGTTAAAAATCATTTTTTATGGAAAAAATTAGCCCATTTCCTATAGAAAAGCAATTTGTCACAAATTATTTCTATACAACAAAATTTGCTACCAACAACTACAAACAAAATTTTAAAAAATTATTTTTTATAGAAAAAATTTTGTCAAAAAACATTTTCTATAAAAGAAAACAAGCTTTTTCAAAATATTTTTTCCGTTAACAATTTTGTGAAAGATTATTTTCTTTACAATAGAAAAAACTTAGTCACAAATTGTTTTATATATAAAGAAAATTTGTCACAAATTATTTTATATATAAGGAGAATTTGTCACAAATTATTTTATATATGAGGAGAATTTGTCATAAATATTTTGATCAAAATTATTTTTATAGAAAAAGCATTATCACCAGCTATTTCCTTACAAAAAACGGTCCAAAATTATTTTTTACAGAGAAAAATTTGTTACAAATTATTCTCGACCGAAAAAAGGTTGTTACAAGTTTGAAAAAATATAATAAATGGATTGTCACAAATTATTTTCTATAAAAAATCTGTTACAAATTATTTTCTAGAATGAAAAATATTAACAATGTTTTTATATAGACAAAAAAGTGTCACAAATAATTTTGTGCTGAACAGTTGAACTGAATTGTCACCCATTTTGTTCTATGGAAAAAAACTCTACTTACCTATAAATTTTTTTTAAGAAATTGCCTGAAATTATGGAAACAATTAGTCACGAAATATTTCTATAGAAAAAATCTTCCCACAAAATATTTTTTATACAAATAAAACTTGTAGCAAATTTGCAGAAAATCAAATATTTGATGTAACAAGAACTTGTCGCGTATTATTATCTACAGAAAAGTGTAAAAAATTTTGTCACAACCTATTTTTTAGTGAAAAATAATTCACACAAGTTATTCCATATGGAGAAAAAAGGGTAACAAATTAGTTTGTATGCAAACAAGCTGGTCACAAATTATTTTCTAAGGAAAGATGTGATATATATATTATGATCTATAGAAAAAATCCTTTAACAAATTTTCATGAAAATCTTATTGTACGAGTTGTCATCTTTTGAAAAAAATTGGTCACAAAATTTTCTTTCAGAGAGATATTTTTTCCTTTTAAAATTAGAAAATACTTTGGGAAACGCTTTTTTTCGTAAATTATTTTTTCTTCCCTAAATTTTGTTTTATAAAAATATGTTTTTTTTTTTTATTTTATGCAAAAATATTTTAGAAATTTCTAACATATAACTTTCGATACAAAAATTTTTTTCCAATTTTTTAATGCGAACATGTTTTGAATATTAAATATAAAGCTGAAAAGTCATGCGTTGCTCTGAATGTTTATTGCACTTGTTCAACTTTTTATACAAATTCATAATGGCAAATTATTTGCTTACACATTTTTTTTTCTATTTAAATCCAATCCAATCCAGATGTGTCACAAAACATCTGAGCACTTTGGTAAAGAACAAAGCTTTTTGGAGCGCCCGGTGATTCTGGTTACGTGATAAAAACAAATGTGCTTAAATTTGTCTCAGTCGCTCTTTGACAGCCACCTAATTGTGGCTAAAAAAAAATGCCTTTTATCTAGAAATAAAACCCTGCCGCCATCATTTAAAATGATGGGTGTCCAGGTTGCAAATATGTGTAATACTTTCTGCAAGTTCGCACACAAAGTTAAAAATATTTTTATGCTTTTTCTTTTTATTTTTCTTACTTTTTACTTTTATTCTTTACAAATCTTTTCGCAACATTTCCCACATGTTCATTTATGTGTGTGTGTGTGTGTGCCTGTTGTTGTCACTCGACTCAAATTCCTACTAAATTACATCCTGTTATCATAACAACAGCAGCAACAATAGCAAGCGGGCGGCACCAACCGGTTACGCAGCCACCAACACTAGTACATTTTTTATATGCCAAGAAATAAAAGAATGCATGTGTGTCTGTGTCTGTGTCTGTGTTGGTGTTGTTGTGTACGTTGCATGTAAGTAAAAGTGTTGGTGGAAATACAAAAACGGAGCCTAAAGCATTTTCTTCTTTTTGTGTTTTTTTGTTTGTTTGTTTAGTGTAGAAAAGGAGTCACATGCTTAAAAACACACCAGACCACATTCCCGGCAAGAGACGTTGGCAGCATTCCTCATTAACACCGCCGAAACATGTGTGCGAAACATATCGGCAAACGGTCGTATAAAAATGTTTTAAAATAGAAAAAAACAAAAGTTATTTTTCATAAACTTTCAATAGCTGAAAATTTTGTCTCGTTTTTACGAAAACCTAGATTTTGTTTCGAAAAACCGCAACAACTCATAATTAACTTAATTGGCAATTCACCCTCGCATGCTTTATATTTTTATACTCGTATGTTTTGCTTTTTCCTTTAAGGTTTTTCTACTTTGGTGTTACTTTTGATAACAACAAACAGAATAAACAAAAAAGCAGAAAAAGATGGAAGAAAATTCAAAACTTTACTTTTTACTTTTCTCTAAAGTTTGTTTTAATTTTCTTGTAAATTATGGTTAAAATTTTAACCACTAATGATAAGAATTTTGTGCAAACAAACAAACAAACAAATATGGGGTGCAAGAAAAGAGAAAACAAACAGAAATTATAATTTCACATGCAAAACGGAAACGGATATGACACCATTTTTGGGGCAAAACTTTGTAAACGAGTATCATGATAAATAATTAACAACAAAGACAAATGAGGGAAAATAAAGATAAACGATTTTTTTTCAAAGTAAATGTTTTTTAACTTTTGTTAAAAAAAAGTTTGTGATTGTTTTCTCTTCAAGTGAAACAATATTTTGGGTAATAAAAATGAAAAACATGAGTTATTTTTCTTACAAATTTTAAAACTCCAGGTCTTTTTAATATTATTAAAGCCAAAATACTTAAATTTCCTTTAATCTATTACAAAACATCCAGCATTTCGAATAATAGCAAATGATTTGTAATGTTTACCCCATAGAACACTATGAAACTTATTGCTGTTTGGGCACATCCTAGACAACATATTCTTAACATTTACAAATTTTATTTTTGCATAAAAAAAAGATATATTTTATATATAAAAATTTCTAACAGTTATTTTATAGATTATTTCGCAAAAAAATTTGTTTTATAGAAAACATAATTTGCCAGAAATTTTTGCAAAATAGTTTCTGTCTCTTAAAAATGTATTGGTTCGACATATTTTTTATTTTAATATAAATTATATTGTCACATACTTTTTTCTATAAAAACTAATCGCTGACAATGTTTTTCTTTGGAATATAATTTGTGACAATTTTTTTTCTGATGGACAATTATTTCTAACATCTTTTTCTACAGAAAATAATTTGTTACAGTTTGATATCACCGTAAAACCAATAATACATGACACGATCGTTTTTTATAAAAAGCAAAGTTTTTTTTCTATAGAAAATAATTTTGTGGTAAAAGTTTTATACAAAAATTATCAGTGGCAGCTTTTTTCCCAAGAAATTTGTGGGTGAAAGAAGTTTTCTTGCTATAGAAAACAATTTGCGATAATTTTTTTTTGGTAGACATTTTAGTGAAAATTTAGTTCTATATAAATAGGAAGTTTTTTTTTCTAGATTACAGTTTGTGACAGATTTTATTTCATAGAAAACAATTTATAAGGATTTATTTGGAAAAATAATTTTACAATAATTTCTTATAGAAAATAATTTGTTATATTTCTTTTTTAGAAATATAGAAATGCTTGATTTTCCATAGAAAAAAATTTGTCATAATTTGTGAGAATTTTTTTTCCATGAAAAATTTTTTCTATATAAAAATTGTCGTTAGAAAATTTGTTCTTAAGTTCGCAGTTTGTTTTTGTTCTTAGAAAAATACTTTGTGCCAAATTTTTTCTATTTGTTTTTGTATTTTCATCATAACCCTACTTTTTGTGAGATTTGTTTTGAGTAAATTTCTTTTAACAATTTATTTTCTTAACTGCTACTTTAGCTGTAAAGGTGACATGATTTTTATTAAAGCAGTTTTATGTTATTTATTTTATGTTTTATTAAGCACAAACAAAAAAAAAAAAACGAGAAAAGTTGCTGCATAACTTTTGTTTCCTGTAGAAAATATGTCCTGTCCTGCTGTTTTGCTGCTCTCTCGAAAATAGAATTATTAAAATGAGGAATTTTAAATAGGAAAAAAGGTAAAAATAGACAAAAATTTGTTTTAAGTAGTTTTGAAACACAAAGAAACTAAACAACTTTTCTGAAGCTTAAGGTTGGCTGGTGCTCATGAAAGTATTTTGTTGTTGGCCAAAGCAAACGAGTCTGAAGAATTTAAATATTAAATTGAATTGTTGTTGTGACTTAGTTTCAAATATTAACATATATTGTTTGGTATAAGATTAGGCATTAATAGTAGAGCGAAAAAGGTCTTAAAAAGCTGAAGAAGGATAAATGCACTGATGATGGAATGGAAAGGAATATGTTTAATTTTGAAAATGGTGACAAGTTGCAAACCTAAACGTACTGTATGAGAGGAATTCTAGTGAATTTAATTAAAATTAATGTGTTATTAATAAATATGACTATAAAATAAATAGTAATTCCTGGCATAAACAAAATAAATTATCAATTTAATAATGAAATAATTATGCTACAATATAATTACTTTTATTACTATTAAACTAAACCGTTAATAATTCATATATTATTTATAATAAAATTAAGATTTTAATAAATTAATTTATTGTTATTATTATTATTGTTTATAGTGTATAAAAATGCCGCATAATAGCGCAAAAAAAAAATTTACTAAGAAACAAAAACAAGGCATTCCTTCAAACTAAATACAATAGTACGTTTTGTTGTGCTGCTACTCAAATGCTAACAAATTTAAAAATAAGGCCAGAAAAAAGTAAATGTATCTTAAAGAGGACAGTAGCTTCAGCTAAGCAAGCAACCAACGAATACGCAGCAAACGCCAGAAACAAATATGTGTGACATAATTGAAACTAAAATACGTTTTTTCAACAACACCCTTCGCAAAGAACACAGGAAGCAAAAAGAGAAACCCAAAAGACAACAACAACAATATGCAAAATTAATTGATATGCATGCAGTAAAAAAACACACACAAAAACCTGAAAAATTAAAAGTGCTCTCATTTTTAAAATATGGGTGAGAGGGGGAAACACATGCAAGAAAAATAACAAACAAGTTGAAAACTTGAACACGAAAGCTACCAATTGCTCAGTTATTACAGCTTTCGTGTATTGTCATGCTTAAAATACAGCATGAGCGATGAAGATAATCGTTAAATAAATGAAGCAAATAACCCCAAAAATAAACTGCAGCATAAAACTAGGCTAGCGGCTTTTTAGCCGTATGCAACAGCAGACATGCAAGTGTAATGTCAATCATATGGTGGCGTTAAAGTGTACCACAGCTACAATGCGACTATTAAAAATTTTACAAACACACACACACTCACGCAACAGCTTTTGTTTCAACTCGACTGTGGCAGAGTTTTTACATGCCAAAAATATAAAATTTATGAGTTTTGTTTAACCCAGCAGTTGTTGGTTTAATTTTGCTAGATTTTGCTTTCAAAAGATGTTGTGTCATTGGTACCCTGGTAGCTGAAACAAAAGTTTTGTATGCAAAACGAAAAATATGCAGCATAAAAGTTGGGCAAATAAATTAACAATTTCTTATAAATATTCATAAATGACAAGGACGAGTTTGTGTCTTTTTGGTTTGATGGCTCAACAAAACTTAATTAAAGCAGCTTTTGTATTGTATTTTCGTTTGCGAAAAATTCACAAGAAAAAACAAGGATTTGAGAAATTTCCCGCAAAACAAAGTTTAAGCGAATTGAAATAATTCTGGGTGGAAAAAGTGGGCGAAATAAAAAACATGATAAGCTTCTTTTTTTTACCATGAAAGATGTAAGCAAATAATTTAATTCTGGCAAGAATTTTTTCGCAATGCCTGAAAATCTGGATGTAGAAATTCATGAAAAACTCAGGCTGCAGCTTCATTAGTTTGGTTAGAAGGACCTCTTATATATATATATATATATACTCTTATTAGCTAAATTTTGATACAAAAGCAACAAAAATTGGCCAACACATGTATATCATTTGGCTTATATATCCTTTTGCCAAACACATAATTTTGCAAATATTCGGTAAACTTCAAAGAAACTGCTTTAAAGGTTGTGAAATGTAGCCCCTAACTTGCTTATTAAATTTTACTATAATCGTTTAAAGGGCGTGGACTTAGGCCATATATCCTTTTTTGATTACAAACAATTTTTCTTGCAATTTTAATAAAAATTTTTCTAAAAGGTATCAAATCTTTGCTCTTAGTTCGTTTAGCTTACTTCAGTTAGATCACTCAAGGAACTTGGATTTTTGTCATATATCCTTTTTTCGAATAAAAACTATGTGGCTGCAATTTTAATCAGAATTTACAGAAACTTTCCAAAAGGTTGTAAAGTTATGCTGCCATTTCGCTTAGTAAATTTTATTTTAATCGGTCAAAAGGCGTGGACTTAGGCCATATATCCTTTTTCTAATACAAAATTTTTTTGCTGCAATTTTAATAAAAATATTTTTTTCAAAAGATTTGAAAAACTTGTCTAGATCAAAGAACATGGATTTTTCTCATATACTGTTTTGTTGAAATAAAAAATTTTCAAGCAGAATTTAGCAAAACTTTCTAAAAGATTTTGAGTAGAAGTTACTGTTAGCAGGATGTCGATGTTTGTGGTTAATGGGTGTGCTGAACTTTACACTTCATGTATTCCTCATGTATTCCTCGTATCCTGTTTTATTATAGTTTTATTTTCATAAAATTGTAAAAGTCTTAATAAGAATATCAGACATATGTCTTCGGTATGTTCTCCTTTTTAAATACAAATTGTTGTGAAATTTATTTCAAAAATCTAACAATAGTTTTGAACACTTTACTTGTATTTAAGTTGATCCATTTTTTATCTCACATGAAAAATTTAGTTACAATCTCGATCATATTTAAAACTTAGTTCATTAGTTTTTACTAATGAAATATATATGATTTTTTAGCTGTAAAAGTTAGAGCAGGATTTTTAACAGAAAATTTTTAATGAAAAATATGCAAAATTTTAGGAAAGCAAGTGCTTAAAATTTATTAAATACTATTCCTAAGCTCTGCGATAAGTTTAAATGCAGTTAAGTCAAAGGACATGTGATCCTTCCATATATCCTTTTTTCAAATGAAGTTTTATTATCCACTATAACTTGAAGACTTAATATAATACAGTTTTTTATTGATGAAAGTGGTGAAAACTCGAACAATACTTTCCTGATAGTAGTTCTTTATATATTACGTTAAGTTTTATTTGCTTTCAAGGCAAATAATCAAAAATCTTTACTTTTCCATATTTTAAGTGTTTTTTTCTTTCGGCTGGCGTAAATTGTTTTCTTACTGATAATTTCATTAAACAACATTCTCTCTTTTTTGATTTTCTAGAAATTTTTAATCCCTAAAGTAAAGGATGTGACTTTATAAAACATTTGTTTACCGATATTTTTTTCTTCCCCACAACTTATTTAAATTTGTTTTAGAATGCATTATTTATACTTTTTAAAAGCATAAGCTGCATTTAAAAACAAAAAAAAAAACAACTTGTTCATCTGCAATAAAGTCTTAATACTCAAAATATTATTTAAAATATAAAACAACTTCTACTCGTGAAAGTAAAAATCCAACAACAGGAATAAAAAGAGAAGAAGCACAAGTGGTAACAGCCACAAATAACAAGTCTGGCTTACGAGCTGTATGCACTTACAGCCACAGCAACTACATTTCAAATAACTCAACTTCAAAAGGAAACGGAAATACATACTAAATCAATATACAAATACATAGAAACAGCACACCAGTCAAACAGGCACAAGCATACGCACACTGAATTGTAAATAACAGTATTTACGAAACACTAAACTTAAAAGTTATCCATACAATTGTAAGCAGGCAAAATTCAACTCTCACCGAGTGTTTATTTGTGTGTGTGTGTGTGTGTGTGTGTGTGCGTGTGTGTGTATTACTCACACGTACAGCCAAACAAAGCTAAGTGCAGGGGCTTATCACAGAGGAATATAAACGGTTAACTGTGTGTGTGATCTTCTTTTGTCAATACAAATGCAAGTGCAAGTTTCAAAATCTACTAGTAGACACACACACACACACACACACACACGCACACGCAAATACACATTTATATCGAAATTTGTAGTCTTATATCCTGTATTTTTCTTTCCTTAATTTTGTTTTGCTTTCATTTTAAGTTTATTTTATTGTACGTTTGATAAAAGCGTCTCCACTTTCTTTAGACCGACGTGACCTGCATTTTCAACATTTATCAGTCTCTTTTGACTACGAATGGTTTTGAATTTAAATTTTCCCAGAACATATTTTGTACATTTAGACAAGTACCCAAATGCAAACAACAAAACTCTACGCTCAAATATAGCTTTAGCAATATAAAATACCAACTGAAACAGGACTAAATAAGAATTCATCTTAGAGAAAACTACAAAAATTGTTGTATGTATGAAGATGTATGAAAAAGCATTTAAGAGCTTTTGGGGCGAGGTGGCAAAGGAAGGCAATGCTGTGATAAAGCGGCTGCATAAAGTTGTGCCTGAGTTCATAAAATATTATTGTTACAGTTTGAAGGCGCCAGAATCAGAAATCAGAAAAGCTTTCTTTACACCTTAACAGTTTGTACCCGTTTTTTTTTTGTTTGGGGCAGAAAGTTTTGTATTTGATTTGATGTTTTATATGATTTCACTTAAAGCTGAGGGTCCTTCGAACCACACTGGCTTCAATTAATATTGCGTCAGCTTTTTGAGCAATTTAAAAAATAAAAATTTGTTATCTAATACGATTTTTTGCTTGTGAAAAATAAAGGCTTAATCTTTGGTCCTTTGAACTGAATAAAAATTCACATTAATTTTTAATTTGTTATGGAAATCCCTAAAAAAAATTGTAATTTTTTATAGCAATCTTTCCAATACGTCATTTGTCTGCACATCAAGTTTTTTTCCTTAATGCAAACTAATGGTCTGCTTAACTTTTTCACGGGATAATGGAAGTCTTAAACTTTTATCTGTTGGTTTTGTTTTTCTCTTCTAATGATCTTATTAATTATTTTTGAACTTCGGGTGCTAAGTTTCAGTTGTTAAAATTGTGGAATAAATATTTAACATATAAACAGCAGGGCATATGAAGGATCAACTGTAATTTGGACTTGTGAACAGACTAAGAAATCTAAAAATTTCTTGCAATTTTTTAATGTCACACAAAACTTGTCTCCAACAATTTTTTTTTGTAATAACAGTTTTTAAAGGATAATTGAAGGCAACTAGAGTTTCGTAACAGCTTAAAAAAAACTAAACAATTGTCATTGACTTAAAGAGATTTTTATTTTTAATATTTTGCTGTTTAGCACAAAAAACATTATAATAATCTAGTTCTTATGGCGCTTCCAAAGGCCGCTACAGTTTGCTATCCTGCTGATCTGATCTCACATTGTTACATTTTCGGAGAGGCAAAATGATGGCTGCAGTCAATCTTATAAAAAAGTTAATAAAATTTTTGGTCCTTCGAACCAATTTAAGGTCCCAAAAAGACTTCATTCCTGTGCATACTAAAGCATGTAGGAAAAATTGTGTTCTAAAATCCAATTCCATGAGTTTTGAAACGTTCATCCAAATTGGATGGCAAAATCTATTTGCTAAATTGTTGCACCTAAAATTTATATAAAAGAAATTGAAGAAAATACGTAAGATATTAAAAATATATAAAACAAAGCAGACTGTGACAGATTGAGCGTTAGAAAAGAAGAATCTGCAAAATGTGTGGCAAACTTCGATTCTTGGGCGAAGGAATGAAGGAAGGATACTCGTATAAGTGCTGCAACCTCTTTCCTTTCCACTATACAGTATGAATATTGAAAACTTTGTCACCCTACTTTGAACCTGTGCTTCAGGACTTTCTGCTGCTACTGGAAACTATCAGTCCTTTTAAATGGTCCTTCGAACCAGGCTAAAGAGAGAAAATGCACTTTTATTCCAAAATACATTTCTTCTTTTAAACACCTGCTCTCTGTCTTTGTGCACTTTAACAAAATCATATTCTGCATGACAATTCGTTATAAGACTTTCTGTCACTTTGGCATTAGCAAACTAAAACGTTTTTTTTTTGTACCAAATTAAGCTGAGACATGTCCTTAAACTGAACACACACTTGAAGCACAATATTTGTTTAAGAAAAATTGCACAAAAACATATATTAAAGAAAGCAAAAAAAAAAAAAAGAATCCAGAGGTCGTACAACTGTACCACACCCACAACTTGATGTTGAGCATTTCGAATTTTTTTCTATCGTTTCGAAATTTTATTTAAAAGCAACACATGACAGGAGTGAGAGCTAAAACGTTAAGAGACAAAATAAAAAAATAAAGAACCAACGGATATTTATCATTTGCAAGATTGATGGAAATAAATGTTGTCTATCTGTATTTTTCCGGAGGGAAAAATATTAAACAACATGGAAGCGCACAACATAATATTGCTTTTATTGCTCTAGAAAAATCTAAGGACCTTTTTTTATTGAAATGCATAAAATTGTGCTAGAGGACAATTTTCAACATAAGAGGTACGACTTGAATACTCATTTCGTGTAATGATTTCGATTTTATGACATGGCTATTGGACCGTCAATATAATGTCTAGGAGATTTTTTTTTAGCAATAAATAATATTTAAGTTAAAAAAGGTAATAAGTCAGTTTTTTTCTGTTCAGGACACAGTTTGTTTGGCTGTTTCCATAAAAAATGTTTTATAAAAAATGCAAAAGTTTTAATTTTTAAATAAAAGATATATGGCGGAGTGACATGTTTGCTGCACAAATGAAATAAAATTTTTTCTATGGCTTAAGACAAAAATTTGGGTAGTTGTTAAACATTTGTTTTCCTCATTTCTAATCATTTTAGCGGCTGAAAATTGGTTTTAAAAGTAACTGATATATGAGACGGCTGTGACTGAAATATAACTTATCATACAAATAAGTACATCAGGTAATTTTGTGAGTTATCAGCAATTTCCACGATGTTCTGATCATTACTTAAGGAAAAATTCTAATTTTGAAATAAAGGATATATTAAAGTTTGACAAGTGAGCAAAATAATTGCCATGAGATTTTTTTCTGTTTGCGAGATCTGATATTTGGCAAATTGTTAACTATTTTGTGTTTCTTAATTTTATTTTGAAAAAAAGGACATATGGGACGGTATAATGATCATGGTTCCTATTGAATTATAATATATCACACATCTAAGCAATAGTATTTCAGAAGTTGTTATGCAAAAATTTTAAGCTTTTAATAAAGGATATATACACAACTGATATGTTTATGCAATAAATGTAATGGGAGCTTTTCCTGTTGCTAAGTTGTTTTTTTATATATTTTTTATTATCTCTTGCTGAAATTTTATTTTGTAAATAAAGGATATATGGGGAATAGAATATTCCGCGGCTTTTTATTGAAATATTATTTATTGCACAGTCAGGCACGACGATTTCATAAATTGTTAGCAGCTTTCGGGAAGTTCTAATCATTTCTTTCTCTTAGGAATATCAATTTAAAAATAAAGGATATATGAAGTTAGGGAATTTTCGTGTAATTTTTTCTATAGCAAAAGAAGGAAATTTAAATGGTAGTAGTTAAATCTCTTTTTGTGGCTAAAATTTCAGATTGAAAATAAAGGATGTGCTATATATGTATATCCTTTATTTTAAATTTTAATTGTATAGGACATTAATGTAATATAGTTTCAAATATATATATATATATATATCAGTTCGCAAAATTTCTTGTGCTAAATTTTTTTTTTTTACAAAAAAAGGATATATGGTGAGCAGTTACATCCTTGCAGCCATTGCATTGAAATCAACCAGAAAGGCGTGAAATACAATTATGCTAATTGTGGCCAGCTGAGACATTCTATAGCACACATAGAATCTGTCATGCGTTATACTTTAACTTTTTCAATTGACATTAACGCAATAACGGATTAGGTGAGCAAAATGAGTACTTTGCTTTAAGCATGTAAACACACACACACACAGGCTAACAGGCTAAATGAATTTATTTTCCAATTCAGTTTTTAATTTTTTTTCACGTTGCACAAAAAATAATCAAATCAAATCAAATCAACAAAGGAAAAATTGACTGAAAGTTGTCGAAGTACGTTAAAAGTTGCTCAACTTTGATACGTTGCGTTGATGTCGACGTACTCTCTGTGACAAAGTTCATATCACACCCCGTATTTTAATTGACTGGTCAGTTGAAAAAGGCAAATTCCAACGTATGCCGGATTCTATGTACACCGGCCCTTAATATTTTTCTGCTTTAAAAGGATTGCTTTAAGTTTTTGGTATGATTTTTGTTACTTTTAAAAAGAAAATGTTTAGGAACGATTTGATTTGCCAATTATTAACAAACAATTTTCACTCACGAGTTACTATTTCAAATAAAAGAAAGCCACAATAAATTTTCAAAGAATAAACCACTTCATTCACATACAAATAATCACACATTTGTTAACATTTTAGAAGAGGTCTTAATGCTCAACTTTGAGCACATATATGACAATATTTAACAATACATTAACAAGCTGTAAAGAAATATTTATGAAAATCTTTTTGCGTGTGTGAGTGTGTGTGTGTGTTTGTATTTTTTTTAACGAATGAGGGTCTTTAAGTCTCGAACACTTATGCTGGCTTAACACTCTGCAAACAGTTGCAGCACGTCTCTTGCCACCCCAGTTTTTCGTAGACTGGTTTTGTCTTACAATAAGTTGAAAGAAACCAAGAAAAATGAAACCGGAAACATTAAAACGCCCATTATACTTTAAATGTAAGTTAAAGGTAAATGTTGATATTTGATGAGAATACACACACACACCCACAATAAGTGTGAGCAGGAGCGTTTGTGTGGAACCAGCAAAACGAATGTGGGTGGTGGCAGTGACAGTTACAGCAGCCACAAAATTTAAGTATATGTTTATAACAATGAGAACGATTACGATGATGACGGCATCGATTACTCTGAGACCAGCCATAATGAACGGTGGGCCTGAGAAATATGCAAGTTTTAGTTATAGCTTATTTGTTGTTGTGAAAAATCTTTTTTTTTTCTTTGAAAGGAAATCTTTTAAAAAAATTTAAAAAAATGTTTTTTTTGAATCCTTGTTTTTTTTTTTGCCCAGCACCTTGTGGCTGACCACTGTTTGTTGTATTATTTATGATTTTAATATTTCCCCAATGTTTTTTAGCCTGCCATCATTTTGCCACTGCCATCCAGCAGTTTGTACACTGTTAAATGCGGTGACTGGCTGCACATTGTTGTTGTTTTTTTTTTGGTTGAAGAGATCATCATTATCGTTCTTATACATGTATTTAAAATATTGGCAAGTTGAGACGTGATGTGCTTCATACATCATTTCTTTTGACACTGGATGTCGTTTATTGTGTCCTCTATTTGACAAGCCAGACACACACACACACACACACACACACACACGCACGCATACACTCTCCCATCCACAGACTGATATTAACTTACACTTGTATTTACAAACGTGCAGTTGGCTTAACCTTAAATACAGAATACTAAAGATAGACAGTTATAAAAGTGTTTGAAGGAAAAACGAAAAAAAAAATTAGACAGAGTCATACGTGAGTATCAGAAACTATAATTCAGTTAAAATCGTAAATGTAAAGAAAACGAGGAAATACTATTTATCTACTCGCTTAGATACATCTTTTTCTTAAAGTCAAATATTTAAGAATTTAACATAAAGTGACAGTAAAACGGACATATGGCCGACAGACGTATCCTTTGACCAACTGATTTGTAACTTTTATTTTAGCTTAAGTGGTCTATGCTGCAGATTTTGCTGTGTTTAGATCATAACTTTAGCCAAAAACTAAGTCGGATTATTTACTGCTTGATAGGGAAAAGATGAGAGCTTTAACTGAAATTATCTGTCTGGCAGTAGTTAACTTTTAGCTAAAATTTCGTTCCGAATATAGATAGTAAAACTTGTGAAGCAGATCCCTTCAGCGGTGAAAGAAATTTCAAAGCCATTGGACAAATGCTTTTAGATAAAATTTTGTTCCGAATATAGATAGTAAAACTTGTGAAGCAGATCCGTTCAGCTGTGAAAGATTTTCATTTCAAAGCAATTGGGTAAATAATGAGTCCATCTAACATATGTTCTTTTTTTTTCTAGTTAAATGATTGCCATCTTTAAGCAAAAATCATTTAAAAAGTTCTTGATTTATTGGCTTCGTTTTTGTAACACATTTTATTATAAATGACCCAAAAACATGACATATTCTCTCAGATATCCTTTGTTTATAACAGCCCAACTTAAACAGTGTGTGCAACCATGCCAGGCATTTTTTAATGGAGTTTGAAAATTTCCAACACGTTTTTGTCCAGCCATAAACATCAGCGTTAAAGAAATTTTGTTGTAATTTTAACGAGTCGACAACTTCTTATAGTTATAAACTTTTTTATATCTGGCAACTTTGCTGTTTAATATTTCCATAAACGTAAATTTCTCTATAAAATGTTTCTGCTACAAGTTTAGTTGCTGCGCTTAAAATTCTTGGACTGCAAAGTTTAACACCAATAACTTTAACTTTAAGCTGATAAACTACTTTAATGTTGGGTGTCCTTTTAAAGGCTAAATGACTATAAGAAAAAAATTCTCTTTAGTATATGTTCAATATCTGGTACTCTTACAATTATAAAAATATTTAACCATATTATAAATTGCACGTAGCATTTATCGTTATCATGACTTTATTTTCAAATCGCTCCACTTAAAAATACTACCAGGACTATTTCGTTCAAACAGTGGGATTTTGTGTGTGTGTGTGTGTGTGTGTGTAAAGATGCGTAGCCAGATGCATGACTTTAATAAAACTTTTTCTTTATATCACCTTTCGCAGCACTGAAACTTGGCAACACATACAAACACACACTCTCAATTGTGTCTTTAAGCAGCGGTGGTAGCAAAACGGGTTCAAACCTGTAAAAGACACCAGAATTCAGGTAATTTGTAGGCACTTTATAATGAATATATTTTTTTGTCTACTGACTATGGACTCGCATTTAATGCATTGAATAGTGAGGGAAAAATTATTTCCAGCACTAAAACAAATTGGCCGACTTCAGAAACCCCTACACCAATTTTGTAATAGATTATTGAAACTGTAAACTTGCTGTTTGTAAACTATGACAAAAATGTCGTAGGCTTTTTTCTGATTCAAATGGCCAAAGGCCAATATTTGGATAATGAAAAAAAGTGAATGACCAAAGAAAATTTTGTATAAGATTCCGGATTTTGGGTCAATGTGTGTGTTTTGAGTTCTGGCTGGGGAATCATACTGTAGAAAAGTCCTTCTGTCGTCTTTTTGGCAATAGGAAGTCAACGCACTCGTAAAACACTTTTAAGTTTTAAGCCTCTGACAAAAATAAAATTCTTCATGATTTGTGGTTAATCGCGGGCAGCACCAATTCAATTTCGACATAAAAGTTGACAATAATATATAAATATGTAGATATTTGTAGTTATTTAAGGCAACTTCAGTCATGATTGTGTCCACATTCGAATTCTACGAATTTCCATATCAAAAATCAAGATTAATTTTAATTAATACAACTATTATGAATGTTATATATTTATTTTCATTATTAAGGAATTTTAATTAAAATATTTTTCATGATAAATCAAACCTTTTCTTACGCTGTGCAGTTTGTTTAAGGTCCAAAGTGGAACAACATCGCAACATGTGCTAAATAGCTGAAATTGAATTGATTATATCTTATAGATGTCATTAATGGGTCGAATTTTAAAATTGCAAAAAGCACATCTAATTTTAGGAATTTGAGGAAATATTAATTATTATTGGCGAAATTATTTTTCGTATTATTGACGAATTTTTTGTTGTTGTAATTTTATTCATTGAAATAGCTGGTTAAAAATTTATTTTCCTCTTCTCTTGACTTAAGCTGTTATGATAAAACTGCGCAGGGTATGAACATAAAAAGATAATCGATTGACTGAATCCTTGAAATTTAAAAATTCATCTTATTTTTTGAACAGATTTAAGTAAATGTTTGAATAGCCAATTTTTATTTAACTCTAAGCGAAAGTAATTTTACTATTTTTTATTTTGTTTTTCCCCTTGATTCTGGCAAAGCAAACTTGCATTTTTATAGCATTTGCAGCCTTTTTCTCGTAAAACTTGTTCTTTTTCCCATAAAATATTTGTTTACGCCTGCATATATGCAGTCCTATATAATTTACTACAATATATACATATATTTATTTATTCGATATAAATTTACGTTTATATCAGTTCAGCAGCATCTAGTTTTTGTTATTATATATTTTTGCTTGCGTTCTGTTCTCTTTGTTCAGTAAATAACATTGGCGTGCCATTAACAGCAAGGACCTCTTCACACATTCAACCAACAAGCATGTACATATATATGAGTTTCGGAATCAATGTACATACTTTTTTATATTATTGCCTTTAACTTTCTTGAAAACTGCGAATGCAAAATCTGTGCATTTCTATGTGTTTGCGGTGAAAGGGGAAACAGCGCTTTAAAAAGTTCTGTTTAAATTATACTTTTTGTAAACTTTTGCCTCATCTGAAATGCACAAGATTGTGAATAAGGGCCATTGAAAAGTTAAATATTTAAAACCAACCTCCTGTTTTGGGAAAAATTGTGCCCTAAAAGCTTGAAAGGCCAAATCGCCACAATATATTAAAACTTAGAAGGTTTGATTTTCGAACATTCGTATTTTTGGTGTTTTTTTTAAAGACATAAAACTGCAAACGCTTGTTTGCTTGTCTGCAGCCACACCCAGAATTGTTGGTAGAAATCGAACCTGTGACCTCTGGACTGTTGGTCGAGTGCTAAAAAGTAAAATTTCTTAAGACTTATGGTATCTTTTGGCCCACACTATATGAATTATACAAGTATAATTGCTCAAATCTCTGCCAGGGATTCTTACGGTGGCCGGGGTCCTGGCTATGCCATTTTCAAGGACTCTGCTGTTGTTGTGTTGATTTTTAAGCCATCTATCTTAGGCGTCAGAAAATCGGAGTTAAAACACACGCTCTTGATGACCAATTCACGTCACCTCTGCCCGAGATAATCATATAGCCAAATCTTTCTAGCAGATTGTGTTTTATGGCGCCTGCTTTATGACACTTAGCGACATCCTGCTGCTACTACATGTTATCTGCGTTCATATCGTTCAATTTGTTTGAAAATAAATTGGCTATTATCATTCTGTGGCGCTTAAAGGCCCCACTCTCAAGGTTTGCATTGGCATATATCAAACTGGGGCACTCTGCTTTTCGGGGTTAGAGTAGGGTCCCACAGTTGTCGCACCACTCCACTCCACTCCACTCCAGGGAACTTGGTTCACCGGCGAACGCCCCCTTCTTTACAAATATTAAGTTACTGTCCTTTCTTCTTGCAATCACAAAAACACATCCCTGGGTGTAGTAATTCTTTTTTTATTATACTTTAAAAATTTAACTTTAACATTGTGAAAATAACTTTTTCATTTCAATTTGATATATTTTGTCAAATATATAACCAAATTGAGTTCAGTAGTTCTGCAACACAAAACACATACTCTCATGTACCAGCCAGTCAAACATTTACCAAAGTAATGACTCCTCACAAGATCCTTTTTTCACGATTTATTGAATATTTATTTGCCATTTGGGCAATAAATTTTGGCAATAACTCTTTTGATTGTATTTGAGTATTTTTTTTTGTTTAACTACAATAATATTAAGACCTTTTTTTTAAATAATGTACTTTTCTTGTAGGAATTATTTAGTGATGTTTTAAGACAATTTGAAAGGTAAAAGTATTTTCCATAATTGTAAAAGCAAATGACTTATTTTATTTATTATTTTAATAATTTAAGCTCATAAGAAAGTTTAAAATTTAGGGCATTTAAAAGCAAAACTGCAATAACTTTCACTCCATGGGATGTGTGTATTCGACACAGGAGTATTATTTGATGTTTATGGCAGCATTTTTTTTTGTGTTTGTAACTTTTCTAGTTTTTAGAAATAAATATGAAAGTAAAATATGGTATATTTTTAAGGCAAACAATCAATTTTCGATTGTTATATACAAAAAGCAGTTTAAAAACATAATAATAAAATGCACATTAACACACAGCAAATTATAGCTAAAAAAAATCTTTATAGCATCAAATAAATAACAGCTGTAGTGTGGATGTCAAAGTTGTAGTAGTGTTAGTTTGTTCTTGATTTTTTTTCTATTTTTTTGGTAACAAGTCTATGTGCTTAGAAGCAAAAAAAAAAGGAAATTGAGGAAAAGGAAATAAAAAAGGGAAAATATTTGCTGCAGCAAGTGTTTGTAATGGCATCATTGATTACAGTGATGATGAGTTTTTGATTGTATAAATATTTTCTATGGAAGTTTTATTTACTTGACTGCTCCAACATGAACTTAAGAGAAAAGTTATTAACTAAAAAAACAATATGTGTATTGGTGGTTATAAAAAAACTGCGTAGTATATAAAAGCCACTACCAAGCGCAATATATACACATCTACAAACTATTATTGCAGACATTTGCTGCTTCATTTCCCCCTTAAGGCTGATATTGAGTTCAAAATTTCTTGTGATATTCTGTCAAATTGCATACAAAAGTGTTTCGTAGGCAATAATTGCGCAATAAGTTTGCAAAAGCGAAAAACACGCAAAATGTATCCGGCAACATGTTTCATATTTCCAATTGTTTCTGGCATCATGTTTTTTTGAAGCAACAGCTTAACAGTTTATTCTTAATTTAATTTTCAAATTGACATACTTAAAAAAAAATATCTAAATACAGATGAAATGAAATAATAATTTTTATAGAAAAGAAAAAATGTTCGCACCTTCAATTTCAGTACAAGGCTCTAGGGTTAGAAATCTTGAAAGTTGGAAAATTTGAAATCCCATATTGTTAGTGACAAAGTGCTGGAGTATCCAGTTCGAACTGGTGAATTCAATTCGCTTGAAAAATGTGACTAATAAATAGTGGTGCCCATATCAAGTTTTAAAACAAACAATTTGTTTGTTTTCTTTTACACTTTTCAAAAGGATTTTTAATTGGGGGCGGGTAGACGTTGCAGGCCTGTAAGCACCATCTAATCTGTTGCGTGCAGTTCACTTGCTGATGCTAAAGTACCGTAACATATGACACGCTTGACCAGCACATCCAAATGATGCAACTTTCTTATGAAAAGTGCAAGTCTCATGGGTCCTGATGCCATTAAAACTGATTTAATATTTTTCAGTTTTATATATTTAAATGCATTTTTTCCGTTTTTTATACTTTGATTAAAATTATATTTTGTAGAAACCATGACAAACAAAAAAAAAAAAAACAGCGATCAGCAGTTGGGAAAAATAAATTTTGTTTATAATATTTCATTTAGCAAAAATGTTGCCAGTAGCATTATAATGTTGCAGAAACATGTTGAAAGATATATTGTGATATTGCTGAGACATGCTGCCAGACTCATTATGGTGTTGCATAAAAATGCACCCAGATACATTATGGTGTTGCATAAAAATGCTGCCAGGTATATTGTGATGTTGCATTAAAATGCTGCCAGATATATTGTGATATTGCTGAGACATGCTGCCAGACTCATTATGGTGTTGCATAAAAATGCTGCCATGTATATTGTGATGTTGCATTAAAATGCTGCCAGGTATATTGTGATGTTGCATTAAAATGCTGCCAGATATATTATGGTGTTGCATAAACATGCAGCCAGTTACATTTCATAACTTTTCACGATATGAACAGAAACCTATTAATTTTAATTTATTTCGCATCATTTTTGTTTATATAAACTAATGACAACATTTCGCAGGAACCAGTCAACTGAATACTTACGCAGCTCAGTTCAAGAAACCTAAAGAAACTCTCTAGATTATTAAAACAATGTTAAAAAAAAAACAACTGATAAAAACTAACACATTCAAAACTTATTATCTAAAATATTTGCCAAACTATTATTGAAAATAAATAGAATATTATTATTTTTAACAGCAAACTCAGAATCACACAAAACTCTCTTTAATGTTTTTCATACTTCCCTTCAAAACTTCATAGACAATTTTTATAGATGTGTATATCTATCAATAATGTCGGTCTAATAACCGGTCAAGTCAATTGACTGTTACTGTTCTTCTAGGGAAGATTATTAACTCAACGGCTTATGATGATGGATGAGGGAACTAATTGCCTGTCCCCTTATGTCGTACCTTAACGTTCCGCCAGTATTTTGATGATAAAAGCGCTGATTTGAAGACTATTTCTGAAATTTCTTTTGTCAGTTTAATCTGCGGTTTAAATTAATGAATTCCCACATGTTGGACTGTTTTTTCAAGTATAAAAGATGGGCAAACTTTAAAGTTCGACATCTTGGGCAAGACCTTAAATTTTTGTGTTTTTATTTAATTTATATTTTATAAAAAAACCACAATAAATTATACAAACTTGAAATGATAATGACTAGAAAATATCAAGCATCCGTACGTATCACATACATGCATGAATATTTAATATCAAACATATGCCTGATGGATGTCTAATAGTGGCGGATTATACAATATCAGCGGATTTTGTAAGGTTTGAAAATTCATATTAATGAATTAGAATTTTTTCATCCTTTAACATTCTACTTCTTATCGAAGTATGAGCTTCCCTTTGCCAAAGCAACCACTCTAGTATCCATTAATTTTTTCCGACTTGTCTAGTTCACATTCTGTAGTGGGAATGCCATCTTTTTTCTTATAAAACTTCTCATAATAAAATAAATAAAATTAGGCGAAAATATTAACTGTTTCATAAAATATTTTAATAGACTTTAATTTTTTCTTTAATTTAAAAGACAAAATGGTCATATAATTTGTAATATCATTAATTTATGATTAGTTGAAGCATTAAAGCAAAAAATTAACTTTAGGTAAAATACCCTAATTTGTGCGATAACTTCACTGGTGGAAATTCGTGGCAAAGAAGGTGCATACTATTAGGCGTTCACTGTAGGCGTATCGATTTTAATTATCTGATATAGTATATAGAAAACTGATGACAAACTTGGCTGAATTAATTGTCCGTGTTATTGATCAATTAAAGGAAAGGCTTTAGTTGATTTGATGATTTTGACAAAAAATACGGTTGACAACAACGATTGTATGGTTGCACATGACCATAATATGTTTCAGTAGTTGATATAATATGGCTGCTTTTGCCAACATTGTTGCAAATGACAAAAGTATGCTGGCTTAGCACAATAATATGATTAGTTTTGATAACTTACGACTACTTAGCATTATAACATTGTTGAACAGAAATATGATATAACTTTTTATATTACTATGGTGACGCATATCAATAATGATATAAAATGTAACAATAACATGTTGTTCTAAGATTGTGGTCAACTGATGAGAATAAAGACTTTTGTATCAGATAAGTTTTGAACAAATTTATATCAAATTATAGAAAATCACATCAATTTCTTGGAACGTATTTTGTAAATACTTGAAGGCTTTTAATAGAATTTCTCTAAGCCAAAATCACCAGCTGAGCGTATTTGTTTTGCGTTAACATTTATTTTTATTAACAATGTACGAGCCGTCGTACAACCAGCCAGAAACTTTTGCACACGAAAATGTGTTACAAAAACCAAAACCATTATTTACTGTCACGCACATACTCTCACTTATTTGTTCGACTAAAATATGCTACAACTATTACTCTTTCTACTGCACAAAATATATGTTTTGTATGTGACAGTGTAAGAATATAAAAACTGTAATGGCACTCGCTACAATGTACTAAATAATTTTGTACTTTCAGTTCACCATTCCCATTGTGATGCTGCCAATTTTCATACATTTATGCTCGTTGTCAAATATTTCCAAAAATAAAAAGCAAAACTACTCTTAACATTGTGGTATAGGGGACAGTGACAAGGGTTATGGGCTGGGGAATATGACTACGTGCATACAGTAAGTAAAAGACACAATCTAATAATTCAATTATGTTTAAAAATCGATTTGTGAGAGTACAAATGTTTTAAAAATGTTGCCTTGGCCGTTTTGTCTTGGTTTGCCAGCAGCAGCAGCAGCAGCAGCAGGAGCATAAAATTGATATTTCAGTATTTAACATGATTTGTGATACAGACACACACACACACGCATATATATATTTCCCTGGCTGTTAAAGTATTATTTTCGAGCTTCTTTTTCCCCAAATGCAGCAGTCTTAAATGGTATTAGTTTTGCCAGCCCATAATGCCTGTAATGTTACAAAATATTTCTTTTATAAAAAAAAAAAAGTTGTTTCTTTTGCTGCTTTTAAATTCAGTATAAAATATTTAGTTGGTGCCAAAGAAATAAGTGATAATATTGCAATAATATGTTACCTGTCATTAGGGAATTTATACGGATTTTTATAACCTGCCATATTAATGGTTAGAGAACTCTGAGGGGGCAAAAATTGAAGGAAAGTGGCGCGCAGGAACTCTCTACCAAAGAAGCCTGGTTGCGTTTAACAGTTGCTGTACTTAAGTTTAAATTAGCCACCATTTAATTAAAGGCTACTTTCAAGTATTTAGTTTTTGTTTCAAAATGAAAAAAAGTTCAAAACGCACAAGAAAAAAAAAAAAGAAAAAAACAATTCCTTGAAACTTTTGCTGGCTTAATTGTTTAATTTGAAAAGTTTTCGCCAGTTTATCAACCTTCTGTTGTGTTTTAGTCTGGCAAGTCAAGTGTTTATGACCTTTCACTGGTCTTTATGGTCAATCGATAATGCGCTGTTTTATTTAAACGCTAATAGCTGTTGTAAATACAATATATATATATAGAAAACAGTTGTATGTTCGCAGGGACGGTCAAGTGTTTTGCAACAAGAGTTTTAGCACAAACTTCTCTAAACACTTGGCAACACGCAAACAACTGAAACAGACAACAGCATTAAGCAGGAAACTACAAGGAACAGTCAAATCACATACATACATACAACTAAAGATTAGTTTGTAGTAAATTTCTTGAGAACACTTTAAGAACAAACGAAGTTTTCAAATATTTACCTTTAATTCAACGCTTATTAGGGGCGCAGTTAAGTTCGGTTTTCTAAAGAAAGAATAAATATGCCAGGAAATGACAACGTCACCAAAGAAAATCCCGGAGTTTTAAAATATTTATTATTGTATAATGACTGGTGGACATGAACACACAAGTTGGCACTGAAGATATATTTTTCCGCAATCGGGATATTTCAAAAAATTGTGTTTTAAAAGAAATACGAATGAAAAAAATCAATGAGTGATTTCAAAGGAAAATCTAAGGAAATTAATAGCAATTTGAAGTATTTTGTTAAACGGACATAATGTAGTTGTAAGAAATACAACAATAATGTATTCTTACAGTTAAGAAGTCGTACCACAAATATATACATATATATATATATAAATACAGTGCACTCGCAATAATATGAACACCCCCCACCAATGAACACTCTTTTTACTTCCATTGTATACACGAAAATATGAACTTATTTCTATTTATAGATATAGAGGATTTTATTTCTCTATATAGAGTTAAATTCGAATTCAATTGCATAATAATTTGGGGATTTCCCTAACAACCTTTTGATACTGTTCTCTCGTTATTTTGCCATCTACTCATGCACTGACAGTGTCCTTTAATCACATCATCCTATTATCCCTTATACGATATAAACACCCTTCGTAAGAAACTGCATATAAATCTTTTTGCCATCTTGTAATAAATGCCCTTTAACTTTAAATTACATTTTATTCATTTTCGAATTGCAAACGAAAAGTGAAACCAAATAATAAAAATCGAAATTACTTCTTATCTACAGCTTTAAAAAAACAAAGACAAACTTCCACAAGTTATACTTGTGCAAATTTCGTTGTTGTTTTTTTTTTGTTCTTGTGGGCAAAAATTTAGGTTGATGTTGTAAGAGCCTGATGTTAAGTTCTTCAAATTGCCATAAAACAATCAATTGTTGTACGAGTAATTACAAAGCAATGAATTTGTTTCTGCCCCCAAATTTTATGTGCGCCAAAGCAGACAGACAGCAGAAGAAAGTAATTTTTTTTTTGCCACTCAAGTAAATGTTAAGTTTTCAACAGTTAAACGAGTAATAAATGAATTTTTGGAGATTTATGGACACAGCGTCAAAAGGCAAAAGGCTTCTTTCACTTAGATCGTAATATTGTTTTTTAATTGCTTAATAATTTGTTGCAAAGACCAGCCTCAAATATTTGAAAAACGTTTGTTAACTAAAAGGAATATTAAAGAAAAAAAAGAACGTAACGAGATAGATTTGCTTTTACGCATAAAACTTCGGGGTTTTTGGAGCACTTTGAGAAACTGCTTAATTTCAAACTGTTATACTGTGTTATTAGTGAACTAGGGACGACTTTAAACTCTTTGGAACGACTAGAAATAAAACTGTATTAAAGTTTCTAAAATTATACAATTTTTTTTTTTTGATATAAGTTTTATAAAAGTTTTGTTTTTTGTATAGATTTCAATTGCTTTGTCAATATAATTTTACTTTTTGTTAACGGAAAGAGTTTTTTTGAATTCGACATCAAAGAAAGAAAACTGTTATACTACTGAACTTTCATGTAATTCAGAATTCAAAAAAAAAAAAAAAAAATAGATTATGTTTTATTTTGATAAAGTTCTTAACTTCTTAGAAAATTAACTATTAAAATTTGTGATTTTTTATTTAAAGTGCAACTTTTTGCTGCTGGAAATTAATAACTAGAGAACGTTCTGGCCAACGGCTCTAATTTCTTTCGTAAACTAAAACTGTTATATATAAAAAAACTTACTTATTTTTCTTTAAGAGCTTTTGTTAGACACTTAAAAAGTTTTACAACAGTTTGTTTCAACTGTTATACTGTGTCGTTATAGGCTTCTTAGTTTCACAGAGTTTATAATTTCATACAAGTCTTTAAATACTGCTGAATCCTAGTCAGGAATTAATATAATTTTCGTATTATAAAACCGTAATAATGCTAAAAAATAACAAATAAGCAAGAAATGAAAAATGTTTATGTTGGTTAGTAAAATGTTCGGTTCTTGCAACATACTATAACAGATTATAACAGTTACAGTAACTGTTATACATACTTTGTAACAGTTAAGTTAACTGTTATATACTATATATTAAATAACTTAATCTTGCTGTCAATTTGCATTTTATCACGGAAAATTTAATTTGTTTGCACCGTATCGTATTATTGGGTTTCCAAATCGTTTTAATTATCATCTTTTCCAAAACGGAAAAGAATTGTTGTGGTACTATATTACTAAGAACCACAAAGTCCTTAAATATTTACGGCTTGTGGGCTCCAAAAGAACAGCCAAAAACTCTTGCTACACACACACACACACACACACACGCACACACTCACTTGTTTGCGTATTTCAAAGGCAACAAAACCCCAAACATTAAACGTAGAGGGTGTGAAAAAAGCATAAAGAAAAAAACCATAGAACGACACAGCCCAGAAAAATGCCAGACATACCCTCGTTAAATTGCAGTAGGCTTAATGCGTAATAAATTTTCTACATTCGTAATGGAGTTTAAAACATTTGGCATATTTCCTTACTGAGCTGACGGGTAAACAAATTTAAACGAAGCTTGAAAATTTTTTATGGTTTTCCAACGAAATTCGTTTGAAGTCATTGTGATTTCTTTGTGCATGTTATACACAATAAAATTGCAGGCAATTTAAAAAATAATTAAACCATTTATTCAAATATAAATCAATTTGCCAGCTATTCAAATGTTATAGAAAAGACACATGAGTAACTGAAATTATGTATTTGCCCTTAAGGTAATATCAAAGAGAGTTGAAAATCAGCCAAGTGAAAACCTTTTCCAATTGTCGTTAAATTTGCCGCAAATTTACATTTTATATGACTTGAGCAGCAGCAAATGTACGTAATTAGTTAATGTGAGTATTTACAATAATTGCAATTGCTTTAGAAAATATAATAAAAGAAAAAAAAAATCCTTCATACTGTTTGTATAGACATTCCTGGTAAATAACTTTAGCCGAACAGTTCGCATAATGCGAAGTCATGCCAATCCAAAATTTCCAAATTAAACCTGCCAATAAATTTCTTGGTTTATTAGCAGTTTGTACGTAGTTAATGAAATATTGTTATATTTGAAACAATTGCATTATCTGGAGAATCGCAAGTGGCTTTATTCAATAAATTTGTAAATTTACTTTAACCTGTTCTCTCTTAGTCGTCGACAATTGGTTTGAAGGCAAACGCTGTGAATGCAGTGAATGCAGTGAATGACATTATCGCACACTGATTAGTTTATATGGGAGTGTGTGTATTAGAGCATGAACCACCTTAACAATGCTGCTCAATATGATTGCTTCAGGCAGGATTTTGTACATTAAGGAACACACAGAACCCCAAAAAACCAAGATAAAGATTTTGCAGTTTGTTCGTATGAGGTGAAATTATTTTAAAAGAAGATCTACACGACTCTTAATAGCAAAAAGCCATTTTTAAACAACTTAAGTTTTCAAATATGTGGGTCTAAAGAATTTCTTTAGAATTAGAAAAATATCTACCACAAAATTATACACAAATCCTGCCTACAAATGATCTCTGGCGATAACATAAGTTCGTTACTAAAAAAGATTTGTGAACTTAAGTGGTATTTTTTTATTGATCATGATTGGAAAATTTGCCCATGATTATGATCAATTTTCTTTACAAAATTCGTCCATGATCATGATCAATTTTCTTTAGAAAATTTTATTATCAATTTTCTTTTCAAAATTTCTCTATGATCGTGATCAATTTTGTTTACAAAATTTTGTCCATGATCATGATCAATATTCGTTAGAAAATTTGTCCATAGACATGATCGATTTTCTTTACAAAATTTTTCCATGATCATGATCGTATTTCTTTACAAAATTTGTTCATGATCATGATTAATTTTCTCTACAAAATTTGTCCATGATCATGATCAATTTTCTTTACAAAATTCGTCCATGATCATGAACAATTTTCTTTACAAAACTTGTCCATGATCATTATCAATTTTCTTTACAAAATATTTCTCCATGGCAATTTTTCATAGACAATTTTTCCCTGATCTTGTTTAAGTTTTATGTTTAAACAATTTATCGACTTTGATGTTTAAGTTTCTATAGAAAATATTTTGATGATCAGATTTAAGTTTCTATAAATTTTAAAAATTTTCCTGAAGAATATTGTTCTATATAAGAATTGTGCATGATCATCAATAACTTTCTCTAAAAAGTTTCTCTGTGATCATGTTAAAGTTCCTATAGAAAATTTTTCCCTGATCATGTTTAAGTTGCTATAAAAAATTTGTCCAGTGTCAGCAACAATTTTCTATAAAAAATGTGTCCATGTTCGTGTTCAAGTTTCTATTGAAAATATGTCTATGAGGGTGATCAAGTTGCTAAAGAAAATTGCTATAGAAAATATTGGACAGATCATGAAAAACTTTCTAAAGAAAATTGCTTTTAGAAATTAGTCACTGATTTGTTTGTCTGTAACTTTTTCACTGGATAGAGCCTCAGCTTGTTGCAGCAACCATATCAAAGAAATGTTTTGCTCATTTACACTATACTATCGAATAGAACTTAACTAATTTTTCCGATGCAATGCAATCAGCAACATCTGGCTGAAACAAATTCAATGACTTAGAGCGCAGCAATATAATTTGGAAAAATGTGTGCAAGGACGTGTAAAAGTGAGCTGGCATGTGTTCATTACTTGTTTATCTTAACGTTTGAATATAAAACATATTTGCAGCTGTAGGGTTTTTCAGATTGTTCAGCTTAAATTTGCTATAAGAAAAGAGTAAGAAAAGGTGTATGTAGTAGACGCAGGATTACAAATTTATGCTCAAGCTTATGAGCAGACCGCATTGCTCTCACATCTATGAGATGTTGGATAAAATTGTGTATAAGAATGCCAATTTCTTGTGACAATATTGATAATGAACAGCAAAAAAAAAAAAAAACTGCAAGTATGTCACGAATGTGTCACGAGTAGTTTTGCTTACACTGGCTAATTGGCACTACTGGCCTTTCGTAGCTGATTCAGTCATGTTCGAAAAACATCCACACACATGTAGATGGCAATAAAGTGAGTGTGAAATATTTTAAGGCTGTTTTGTTCGAAATTTTTGTGTTCTTTTTGGTCTTGTTTTTTTAGTTTCAATAACGCAAATGTTGCTTCAGACAAAGCAAAGCAATACTTTTCACAAAATAGTCGAATTAAATTTTGAATTAAATTTCGTATTAGATTCTCTTTAATTGGAGAGAAGAAGGTACAATAATCTTACAATCTCTCCCACATGTACATCGAACACGTATAAAAATATATTTTCAGCAGCTCCGTGCCCGTCTGCGTCTCCCATTCCAACTCTATTTTTTATATTTTCATTTTGTTAACACTAAAACTTTTATATTTATAAAAAGTTTTCCATCTGCTTTTAAAAGCTATTGACACTTAAACTTAAAGTCCCAATCGATTGCATGACATGACAGTTTTGCTGAAAAGAAACAAAAATCACATTTTTAATAAAAGTCCTTAAATGAAGGGATCAGAACAAATACACACAGCTTGTTGCTAGTCTTTTTGTTATTAATATCAAAAATGTATTAAAAAGGAAACATATTTGCTGTCAAAAGTTATTTGACAAACAATCAAAAATATGTATTTCAACACAGGTGTTTGTATTAAATCAAAGATTGAATTAAATGTTTGTACAAAAGCAAAAAGTTTAAAGGGACTCAACGACCGACCCTTGTTGACAAATTGACAGAAGGATATTTATTTAACAGTTAAAAGGAAATAAATTACTGAAAAAAACTAAAAATTTAAAAATGTAATTCTTTATTGATGCGTTTGCTTTTAATTTACATATTTGATATATAAAAAGTTAAATTTAAAAAATGAACTGTAACATCTTTCATTTGTTTTTCCAATTTGCGATGGATTTTGGTAAAATCGTTTTTCAATTTTGTTTAAGTTTTAATTTTGCCGCTTCAGTTTTTTTACTGGAGTCCAGCATTTACTGGAGTCCAGCTCCAGAAGTTTTCCGGCACATCATTTTTATTTTAGTCCAAGTTTCCAATAACTTCAAGTGAGAGATAGTTTAAGTATTCCGAGAGACACTTATTTATACATGAGTTACTTTCAATTCCCTTGTTTCGTGTGAAAATTTGCTCAATGCAAGAAATGCTGAAACGAAGCACATGTTCAGTCCTAGATCTGTTGTAGTTCCCTGAAATTCATCTTGTTCAATTGTAATTTAGTTCGGATAAAGTTGGCATTGTTTTAAATGCCATTTTTGCTTAGTTCTAACTCTTTTCCAGTTCGAGTTCGACTTCTTATCGAATTCTGAATTCTTGAGGAACTGTAGTTCAGTTGCAGTTTTTTTTGTAGTTCATCTCTAACTTGATTGGCATAAAAGTACTGTTTAGTTCAGTTGGTTCATTCTTATTCAGTTCCAGCTCTACTCTAGTTAGATTGTATGTTAATTCTAGGTATTCTAATTCACTTCTGCTTTCAATTCAATTAATTTTTTCTGTTTTCCAATTCCACTAAAATCTAAGTTTAGTTTTAATTTTTTTCCCCCAATTCTAGTAAAATCTAATTTTAGTTTTAGTTTAGATAAGATACGGCTACAATTTAACTCCAGTTCAGTTCTAGTTATACTTGCGTTCAATATTAATTCTGCGTAGTTCATCTCTGGTGCCCTTTTAGTTCAATTTTATGTTCGGTCTTGTTCCGTTCCTGTTCAGATTAGATTTCTGAAGAACTTTTCTGAGTTTCAGTTAAATGCTAATTTAGCTAAAGTTCTGCCCTACTTCATCTCTATATCAATTTAATTCCAGTAAAGTTTCTATTCAGTTGTGGTTCGGTAGTAGTTAAGCACTAGAGAAGTTCTGATTCAGTTGAGTAAAAGAGCTAATTAAACAATAAAACAGTTCTAGTTCAGTTTTATGTGTCTTCTTCAGTTCAATTCTAATTCCAGTTCAGTTTTTTTAGTGCCAGTTCACTCATGAATGATTGAATGGGATCAGGGATCTGGATCCCTGGATCTCTGGATCCCCTCTACTGTGATTCAATTCTGAAAAAGTTTTTGTTCAATAAAAGTTCAGCTCTAGTTAAATTCTAGTTCAGTTCTAGTTAAGTTATGATTGATTTTTAGTTCAGTTTTACTTCTTTTTTACTTCAATCCTAAAAATATTCTACTTCAATTCTAGCTGATTTCTGTTTAAGGTCTAATCAAGTGCTACATTAATTATAGTTCAGTTTTGTTTGAACTTTCGTTCAGTTCTTATTTAGTTCATGATCGGTTTTGGCCCAGCTTAAGGGCAGTTGTCATTTAGTTGTGTTTCCGTTTTGTTAATTTATCGCGCAAGTCTAAATTCCATTTCTTGTGAAGGTCCTGTCGTCCACGTCCATTTATAAATTCTCAATTTGTCCATTAAACATGAGTTCCTCTCTTATATAATTTTTACTTGTTATTGATGTTTTAAATAAAACCAATCTATGATATTTTTTCTGCTCTTGATGTTATTATACAAGAAATGTCCTAAAATGCCAACAAATCCTTATTAAATGTCAAAGAATTTTAGCAAACTTCTTGCCTCGTGATTTACTTCTCGCTAAAACTCAAATGTTCAAACATAATCATTTAAAAACAGAAATGGAAAACTGCTTTGAGTTATGGAAAAAAAACCAATTATATTTAAATTAAAGTCATGACACAACAATTTGAATCCTTGTTATAAAACAAGTTTTTCGTTTTTCATTTTTCATTTTGCATCTTTCAAACTTTACTTTCGTCTTAAGCTGCCATTTCAAAGTGAAAATATGGCAATTCATAAATTCGATTAATTTTGCAAATGAATTCCTAAACAAGTTTTTAAGTTGGTATTCGTGAGTCCTTTTTGCTTGTTCATGCCTTTCATTTTGTGCCATTGAAAATGAAATGACGCCAATGAAAATGCTAATTTTCCAACAAAAAATTTATTTACCTACTTAAGACAAATAAGCCACCAAAAGCATTTTATTATTGTTCCTACAAAAACAACAACGGCAACCAAACGAAGAAAAGAATGAAGTCTCTATCGAGACTTGCGAAGACGATATCTACGTTCGAGCGCAAACATTTATAGTTTTCGTTTATATTTTGCTTCTTGCGGAGCAGGCGAAAAGTGGCAGCTTGTTTGTGTTTGTCGAGAAAATCCACTTTCTAAATGAGAAAAATTTGCTGAGCTGCGGTGTTGATTTTAAGTTGTCTGAGTGCTATTTACGACCCTGTAGAAGAGTTTATGCCAATAACTGTCGGTGGGATGAGTGAGTCTTGATTCGCTGATGGTAAAATAAATATTAAAAAGCATTCGAAAGTCATAAAATTTGGTACATGGCAGCAAAACAAAATGAAATTCTCTTGTTAAAATGATATTATTTTAAGAAATTCAACAAAACTGCAATTTTAATTTAAAGGATTGAGCGCAATTTGTTTAACCGCCGTATTGTTTCAGTGTTGAAAGTAAATATCTGCCAATAAAATTGTAATTAAGTGCATCATAAGAGAAGATATATGGCTTGAATGACATCAGAGACATGTATCTGGAAAGGATAGAAATCTATAAAATTTAGGTCTGCCACTAAAATCTTAACGCAATTACAGTTTTACTAGACATAACCAACCGCTAAACAAAATGTTGTGGAAATAGAATCGTACAAGAAATCACATGTAGTGGTTTACGTTTCTCTAGTTAATTTTTAAATAAATAAATCAAACTGATATTAATTATTCTTGACAATCTTTAAAAGGCAGCTCAAGCTTAAAGAAAACTTGGAATAATTATTAGGATTAATTATTAAGGAAAAAGATCTAAAACTAAACAAAGATTTTAATTTCGGAAATCATGTATTTTCGAAGGAAACGGGTTATTTTTTAAATAAAGTTTTTTTTGGAATACAATAATTTTGGTAAGATATAAGATTTATATAGATTGTTCATGGCCATACATTTTTTAAGGATTTCGCAGTGAAGTAAAACCAAGAATATAGGAAAATCTTTGAATTATATTAATGGGGTGACAAAACATGGCGAAAGAGTTGCACAAGCGAATTGAATTTAATTTTTTTATTGAGAGATAAAACTAATGAAAATTTTAAATGGCGGAATGCCAAAGCGTTTCCATGTCATTGCATTTCAAACTAAAATTTAAATCAGTAAAACTTCAAACTTATTTCTAAGAATTTGTTTCAATTTATTTTTATGTAAACAAATTTTTTTTTATTACATTTCACCTGCTATTTTAGATTAGTATTGGCCAAGAACAACTAAAGCTGAATTGCAACTGAACTAAAACTGAACTACAATTGAGCTTGATATATAACTGAGGAACAATTGACCAGGAAATAATTCCTAGAATATACTTAAAGATAATCAAGAATAGAACTACAACTGAACTAGATTTGAATTAACTGAGATAAAATTGAACTATCAGCGAACTGTAACTGAAGTAAAACTGATGAGCCATTTAACTGAATCTGAACTAGAAATGAACTGAGTTTCAAGTAGAAGTGAACAAGAACTGATCTACATTTTAAGTAAAACTGAACTAGAATTGAATTGAAACTGAATTAGAGTTGAATTAGAACTGAAATAGTATTGAAATATAATTGAAGTAGAACTGAGCTGGGACTAAACTAAAATTGAACTAGAAGTAAACGAGAACGCGATCTATAACTGGAGTATAATTGAAATAGAATTGAGGTGGAACTGAACTAGAAATAAATTAGAAATACAACCATGGCAGAGTTAAACAAGAATTGTAATATAAAGCATGTGGAACTGAACTACAACAGATATGCATTTGAACTATAACTGAACTACAGCTGAAGGAGAGATGAATCAGCAAATGAACTACAACTAAAACTAATCTTAAAATTATTTGAAACTGACTTTACGTTTATCTAGAAAAATACTTGCAACGAATTTAAATTGAGCGGCAACTCTGAAAATATGTTAAAACCAACTTTTTATACATCAATGAACGATTTTGACACAACTGTTGGAATTTGCACTATTTATTTGCCTATTTAGTTGCAAACGGTTTTCCTAATCATTCTATTGCTTTGATTTATTCTACATAAATTACCAGCTCTGGTGTCAAGTTAAATAAAAAATACTTGAAAGAAGTTTGTGTTTTGCTGGTCATTCTTTCAATTTTTATTTAGCCGCCAAAAGGTATACCTTAAAAAATTTTCTTATCAACAAAAATATGATTTATTTTCTCCTCGAAAACACTTAACCCGTTCATATTTAATGAGCCACTTATTGGCTCTTTTATGCTGAATAATTCAAGATGAAAATTTCTTATTAATTTTTATTGAAAGCAGATTGTAAGAGAACTTTTAATTAAAAATGTATATCTTTGGAAATTTATTTGCAAGTTTTAAATAATTTAAATTTTTACTGGTAAAAAAAAATAAATGATTTTGTTTAAATCTTAGAATTCTTTTTACACAAAACAAAACTGAAGGCTTAAGAGTTTCTTCAATTTAATTGAATATCACATGACAACAGAGTTTGTAGCAGCAAAATGTTTCTTTGTCGGAAAAATCATTTTAAGGATTCAATAATATTTTAAGAATTGTTAAATATTAAATACTTAGTTTTACTCGTTTCACGAAAGTGTTTTTTATGACCTCATCTTTGAATATGAATCATCTCATCTTTGAAAATGAATGAATACTGATAGACTTGGATCCATCCTAATATTTATGTGGATTTTTTAAAAAATTTCTTCAAATTACAATAGTTTTAATATATTTGAAAAGAGCACTATCGATATTTTAGTTAAGTTTTTTCGAATTTCGCTTATTTTTGCGATAAAATCAATATTTGCGGAGATACAGCCACTTTTCTAAAAAAGTTTAATAGGGAAGTAATATATTTATTATAAAAATGAATACTGATAGACTTGGATCCATCCTAATATTTATATGGATTTTTTCCATAATATCGAGCAATATCCCTATATTAAATCGGAAGACCATATATTGAAAAGGGGACCCTTACCATAATATCGAGCAATATCCCTATATTAAATACGAAGACCATATATTGAAAAGGGGGGACCCTTACCATAATATCGAGCAATATCCCTATATTAAATACGAAGACCATATATTGAAAAGGGGGGACCCTTACCACAATATCAAGCAATATCCCTATATTAAATACGAAGACCATATATTGAAAAGGGGGGACCCTTACCACAATATCAAGCAATATCCCTATATTAAATACGAACACCATATATTGAAAAGGGGGACCCTTACCATAATATCGAGCAATATCCCTATATTAAATACGAAGACCATATATTGAAAAGGGGGGACCCTTACCACAATATCAAGCAATATCCCTATATTAAATACGAAGACCATATATTGAAAAGGGGGGACCCTTACCACAATATCAAGCAATATCCCTATATTAAATACGAAGACCATATATTGAAAAGGGGGACCCTTACCATAATATCGAGCAATATCCCTATATTAAATACGAAGACCATATATTGAAAAGGGGGGACCCTTACCACAATATCAAGCAATATCCCTATATTAAATACGAAGACCATATATTGAAAAGGGGGGACCCTTACCATAATATCGAGCAATAACCTAATAATAAATACGAAGACCATATATTGAAAAGGGGGGACCCTTACCATAATATCGATCAATATCCCTATATTAAATACGAAGACCATATATTGAAAAGGGGGGACCCTTACCATAATATCGAGCAATATCCTTATATTAAATACGAAGACCATATATTGAAAAGGGGGGACCCTTACCATAATATCGAGCAATATCCCTATATTTAATACGAAGACCATATATTGAAAAGGGCGGACCCTTACCATAATATCGAGCAATATCCTTATAAAAAATACGAAGACCATATATTGAAAAGGGGGGACCCTTACCATAATATCGAGCAATATCCCTATAATAAATACGAAGACCATATATTGAAAAGGGGGGACCCTTACCATAATATCAAGCAATAACCTAATAATAAATACGAAGACCATATATTGAAAAGGGGGGACCCTTACCATAATATCGAGCAATATCCCTATATTAAATACGAAGACCATATATTGAAAAGGGCGGACCCTTACCATAATATCGAGCAATATCCCTATATTAAATACGAAGACCATATATTGAAAAGGGCGGACCCTTACCATAATATCGAGCAATATCCCTATATTAAATACGAAGACCATATATTGAAAAGGGCGGACCCTTACCATAATATCGAGCAATATCCCTATATTAAATACGAAGACCATATATTGAAAAGGGCGGACCCTTACCATAATATCGAGCAATATCCCTATATTAAATACGAAGACCATATATTGAAAAGGGCGGACCCTTACCATAATATCGAGCAATATCCCTATATTAAATACGAAGACCATATATTGAAAAGGGCGGACCCTTACCATAATATCGAGCAATATCCCTATATTAAATACGAAGACCATATATTGAAAAGGGCGGACCCTTACCATAATATCGAGCAATATCCCTATATTAAATACGAAGACCATATATTGAAAAGGGCGGACCCTTACCATAATATCGAGCAATATCCCTATATTAAATACGAAGACCATATATTGAAAAGGGCGGACCCTTACCATAATATCGAGCAATATCCCTATATTAAATACGAAGACCATATATTGAAAAGGGCGGACCCTTACCATAATATCGAGCAATATCCCTATATTAAATACGAAGACCATATATTGAAAAGGGCGGACCCTTACCATAATATCGAGCAATATCCCTATATTAAATACGAAGACCATATATTGAAAAGGGCGGACCCTTACCATAATATCGAGCAATATCCCTATATTAAATACGAAGACCATATATTGAAAAGGGCGGACCCTTACCATAATATCGAGCAATATCCCTATATTAAATACGAAGACCATATATTGAAAAGGGCGGACCCTTACCATAATATCGAGCAATATCCCTATATTAAATACGAAGACCATATATTGAAAAGGGCGGACCCTTACCATAATATCGAGCAATATCCCTATATTAAATACGAAGACCATATATTGAAAAGGGCGGACCCTTACCATAATATCGAGCAATATCCCTATATTAAATACGAAGACCATATATTGAAAAGGGCGGACCCTTACCATAATATCGAGCAATATCCCTATATTAAATACGAAGACCATATATTGAAAAGGGCGGACCCTTACCATAATATCGAACAATATCCCTATATTAAATACGAAGACCATATATTGAAAAGGGCGGACCCTTACCATAATATCGAGCAATATCCCTATATTAAATACGAAGACCATATATTGAAAAGGGCGGACCCTTACCATAATATCGAGCAATATCCCTATATTAAATACGAAGACCATATATTGAAAAGGGCGGACCCTTACCATAATATCGAGCAATATCCCTATATTAAATACGAAGACCATATATTGAAAAGGGCGGACCCTTACCATAATATCGAGCAATATCCCTATATTAAATACGAAGACCATATATTGAAAAGGGCGGACCCTTACCATAATATCGAGCAATATCCTTATAAAAAATACGAAGACCATATATTGAAAAGGGGGGACCCTTACCATAATATCGAGCAATATCCCTATAATAAATACGAAGACCATATATTGAAAAGGGCGGACCCTTACCATAATATCGAGCAATATCCCTATATTAAATACGAAGACCATATATTGAAAAGGGCGGACCCTTACCATAATATCGAACAATATCCCTATATTAAATACGAAGACCATATATTGAAAAGGGCGGACCCTTACCATAATATCGAGCAATATCCCTATATTAAATACGAAGACCATATATTGAAAAGGGCGGACCCTTACCATAATATCGAGCAATATCCCTATATTAAATACGAAGACCATATATTGAAAAGGGCGGACCCTTACCATAATATCGAGCAATATCCTTATAAAAAATACGAAGACCATATATTGAAAAGGGGGGACCCTTACCATAATATCGAGCAATATCCCTATATTAAATACGAAGACCATATATTGAAAAGGGGGGACCCTTACCATAATATCGAGCAATAACCTAATAATAAATACGAAGACCATATATTGAAAAGGGCGGACCCTTACCATAATATCGAGCAATATCCCTATATTAAATACGAAGACCATATATTGAAAAGGGCGGACCCTTACCATAATATCGAGCAATATCCTTATAAAAAATACGAAGACCATATATTGAAAAGGGGGGACCCTTACCATAATATCGAGCAATATCCCTATATTAAATACGAAGACCATATATTGAAAAGGGGGGACCCTTACCATAATATCGAGCAATAACCTAATAATAAATACGAAGACCATATATTGAAAAGGGGGGACCCTTACCATAATATCGAGCAATATCCCTATAATAAATACGAAGACCATATATTGAAAAGGGGGGACCCTTACCATAATATCAAGCAATATCCCTATATTAAATACGAAGACCATATATTGAAAAGGGGGGACCCTTACCATAATATCGAGCAATAACCTAATAATAAATACGAAGACCATATATTGAAAAGGGGGGACCCTTACCATAATATCGAGCAATATCCCTATATTAAATACGAAGACCATATATTGAAAAGGGGGGACCCTTACCATAATATCGAGCAATAACCTAATAATAAATACGAAGACCATATATTGAAAAGGGGGGACCCTTACCATAATATCGAGCAATAACCTAATAATAAATACGAAGACCATATATTGAAAAGGGGGGACCCTTACCATAATATCGAGCAATATCCCTATATTAAATACGAAGACCATATATTGAAAAGGGGGGACCCTTACCATAATATCAAGCAATATCCCTATATTAAATACGAAGACCATATATTGAAAAGGGGGGACCCTTACCATAATATCGAGCAATAACCTAATAATAAATACGAAGACCATATATTGAAAAGGGCGGACCCTTACCATAATATCGAGCAATATCCCTATATTAAATACGAAGACCATATATTGAAAAGGGCGGACCCTTACCATAATATCGAGCAATATCCTTATAAAAAATACGAAGACCATATATTGAAAAGGGGGGACCCTTACCATAATATCGAGCAATATCCCTATATTAAATACGAAGACCATATATTGAAAAGGGGGGACCCTTACCATAATATCGAGCAATAACCTAATAATAAATACGAAGACCATATATTGAAAAGGGGGGACCCTTACCATAATATCGAGCAATATCCCTATAATAAATACGAAGACCATATATTGAAAAGGGGGGACCCTTACCATAATATCAAGCAATATCCTTATATTAAATACGAAGACCATATATTGAAAAGGGGGGACCCTTACCATAATATCGAGCAATAACCTAATAATAAATACGAAGACCATATATTGAAAAGGGGGGACCCTTACCATAATATCGAGCAATAACCTAATAATAAATACGAAGACCATATATTGAAAAGGGGGGACCCTTACCATAATATCGAGCAATAACCTAATAATAAATACGAAGACCATATATTGAAAAGGGGGGACCCTTACCATAATATCGAGCAATAACCTAATAATAAATACGAAGACCATATATTGAAAAGGGGGGACCCTTACCATAATATCGAGCAATAACCTAATAATAAATACGAAGACCATATATTGAAAAGGGGGGACCCTTACCATAATATCGAGCAATAACCTAATAATAAATACGAAGACCATATATTGAAAAGGGGGGACCCTTACCATAATATCGAGCAATATCCCTATATTAAATACGAAGACCATATATTGAAAAGGGGGGACCCTTACCATAATATCGAGCAATAACCTAATAATAAATACGAAGACCATATATTGAAAAGGGGGGACCCTTACCATAATATCGAGCAATATCCCTATAATAAATACGAAGACCATATATTGAAAAGGGGGGACCCTTACCATAATATCAAGCAATATCCTTATATTAAATACGAAGACCATATATTGAAAAGGGGGGACCCTTACCATAATATCGAGCAATAACCTAATAATAAATACGAAGACCATATATTGAAAAGGGGGGACCCTTACCATAATATCGAGCAATAACCTAATAATAAATACGAAGACCATATATTGAAAAGGGGGGACCCTTACCATAATATCGAGCAATAACCTAATAATAAATACGAAGACCATATATTGAAAAGGGGGGACCCTTACCATAATATCGAGCAATAACCTAATAATAAATACGAAGACCATATATTGAAAAGGGGGGACCCTTACCATAATATCGAGCAATAACCTAATAATAAATACGAAGACCATATATTGAAAAGGGGGGACCCTTACCATAATATCGAGCAATAACCTAATAATAAATACGAAGACCATATATTGAAAAGGGGGGACCCTTACCATAATATCGAGCAATATCCCTATATTAAATACGAAGACCATATATTGAAAAGGGGGGACCCTTACCATAATATCGAGCAATAACCTAATAATAAATACGAAGACCATATATTGAAAAGGGGGGACCCTTACCATAATATCGAGCAATAACCTAATAATAAATACGAAGACCATATATTGAAAAGGGGGGACCCTTACCATAATATCGAGCAATAACCTAATAATAAATACGAAGACCATATATTGAAAAGGGGGGACCCTTACCATAATATCGAGCAATAACCTAATAATAAATACGAAGACCATATATTGAAAAGGGGGGACCCTTACCATAATATCGAGCAATAACCTAATAATAAATACGAAGACCATATATTGAAAAGGGGGGACCCTTACCATAATATCGAGCAATATCCCTATAATAAATACGAAGACCATATATTGAAAAGGGGGGACCCTTACCATAATATCAAGCAATATCCCTATATTAAATACGAAGACCATATATTGAAAAGGGGGGACCCTTACCATAATATCGAGCAATATCCTTATATAAAATACGAAGACCATATATTGAAAAGGGGGGACCCTTACCATAATATCGAGCAATATCCCTATATTAAATACGAAGACCATATATTGAAAAGGGGGGACCCTTACCATAATATCGAGCAATAACCTAATAATAAATACGAAGACCATATATTGAAAAGGGGGGACCCTTACCATAATATCGAGCAATAACCTAATAATAAATACGAAGACCATATATTGAAAAGGGGGGACCCTTACCATAATATCGAGCAATATCCCTATATTAAATACGAAGACCATATATTGAAAAGGGGGGACCCTTACCATAATATCGAGCAATAACCTAATAATAAATACGAAGACCATATATTGAAAAGGGGGGACCCTTACCATAATATCGAGCAATATCCCTATAATAAATACGAAGACCATATATTGAAAAGGGGGGACCCTTACCATAATATCAAGCAATATCCCTATATTAAATACGAAGACCATATATTGAAAAGGGGGGACCCTTACCATAATATCGAGCAATATCCTTATATAAAATACGAAGACCATATATTGAAAAGGGGGGACCCTTACCATAATATCGAGCAATATCCCTATATTAAATACGAAGACCATATATTGAAAAGGGGGGACCCTTACCATAATATCGAGCAATAACCTAATAATAAATACGAAGACCATAAATTGAAAAGGGGGATCCATCCTAATATTTATAGGGAGTTTTTTTTATTATAAAAATGAATACTGATAGACTTGGATCCATCCTAATATTTATGTGGATTTTTTCAAAAATTTCTTTAAATTACAATAGTTTTAATATATTTGGAAACAGCACTATCGATATTTTAGTTAAGTTTTTTCGAATTTCGCTTATTTTTGCGATAAAATCAATATTTGCGGAGATACAGCCACTTTTCTAAAAAAGTTTAATAGGGAAGTAATATATTTATTATAAAAATGAATACTGATAGACTTGGATCCATCCTAATATTTATATGGATTTTTTCAAAAATTTCTTCAAATTACAATAGTTTTAATATATTTGGAAACAGCACTATCGATATTTTAGTTAAGTTTTTTCGAATTTCGCTTATTTTTGCGATAAAATCAATATTTGTGGAGATACAGCCACTTTTCTAAAAAAGTTTAATAGGGAAGTAATATATTTATTATAAAAATGAATACTGAAAGACTTGGATCCATCCTAATATTTATATGGATTTTTTCAAAAATTTCTTCAAATTACAATAGTTTTAATATATTTGGAAACAGCACTATCGATATTTTAGTTAAGTTTTTTCGAATTTCGCTTATTTTTGCGATAAAATCAATATTTGCGGAGATACAGCCACTTTTCTAAAAAAGTTTAATAGGGAAGTAATATTTTTATTATAAAAATTAATACTGATAGACTTGGATCCATCCTAATATTTATATGGATTTTTTCAAAAATTTCTTCAAATTACAATAGTTTTAATATATTTGGAAACAGCACTTTCGATTTTTTAGTTAAGTTTTTTCGAATTTCGCTTATTTTTGCGATAAAATCAATATTTGCGGAGATACAGCCACTTTTCTAAAAAAGTTTAATAGGGAAGTAATATATTTTTTATAAAAATTAATACTGATAGACTTGGATCCATCCTAATATTTATATGGATTTTTTCAAAAATTTCTTCAAATTACAATAGTTTTAATATATTTGGAAACAGCACTATCGATATTTTAGTTAAGTTTTTTCGAATTTCGCTTATTTTTGCGATAAAATCAATATTTGCGGAGATACAGCCACTTTTCTAAAAAAGTTTAATAGGGAAGTAATATATTTATTATAAAAATGAATACTGACAGACTTGGATCCATCCTAATATTTATATGGATTTTTTCAAAAATTTCTTCAAATTACAATAGTTTTAATATATTTGGAAACAGCACTATCGATATTTTAGTTAAGTTTTTTCGAATTTCGCTTATTTTTGCGATAAAATCAATATTTGCGGAGATACAGCCACTTTTCTAAAAAAGTTTAATAGGGAAGTAATATATTTATTATAAAAATGAATACTGATAGACTTGGATCCATCCTAATATTTATATGGATTTTTTCCATAATATCGAGCAATATCCCTATATTAAATACGAAGACCATATATTGAAAAGGGGGGACCCTTACCATAATATCGAGCAATATCCCTATATTAAATACGAAGACCATATATTGAAAAGGGGGGACCCTTACCATAATATCGAGCAATAACCTAATAATAAATACGAAGACCATATATTGAAAAGGGGGGACCCTTACCATAATATCGAGCAATATCCCTATAATAAATACGAAGACCATATATTGAAAAGGGGGGACCCTTACCATAATATCAAGCAATATCCCTATATTAAATACGAAGACCATATATTGAAAAGGGGGGACCCTTACCATAATATCGAGCAATATCCTTATATAAAATACGAAGACCATATATTGAAAAGGGGGGACCCTTACCATAATATCGAGCAATATCCCTATATTAAATACGAAGACCATATATTGAAAAGGGGGACCCTTACCATAATATCGAGCAATAACCTAATAATAAATACGAAGACCATAAATTGAAAAGGGGGATCCATCCTAATATTTATAGGGAGTTTTTTTTATTATAAAAATGAATACTGATAGACTTGGATCCATCCTAATATTTATATGGATTTTTTCAAAAATTTCTTCAAATTACAATAGTTTTAATATATTTGGAAACAGCACTATCGATATTTTAGTTAAGTTTTTTCGAATTTCGCTTATTTTTGCGATAAAATCAATATTTGCGGAGATACAGCCACTTTTCTAAAAAAGTTTAATAGGGAAGTAATATATTTATTATAAAAATGAATACTGATAGACTTGGATCCATCCTAATATTTATATGGATTTTTTCAAAAATTTCTTCAAATTACAATAGTTTTAATATATTTGGAAACAGCACTATCGATATTTTAGTTAAGTTTTTTCGAATTTCGCTTATTTTTGCGATAAAATCAATATTTGTGGAGATACAGCCACTTTTCTAAAAAAGTTTAATAGGGAAGTAATATATTTATTATAAAAATGAATACTGATAGACTTGGATCCATCCTAATATTTATATGGATTTTTTCAAAAATTTCTTCAAATTACAATAGTTTTAATATATTTGGAAACAGCACTATCGATATTTTAGTTAAGTTTTTTCGAATTTCGCTTATTTTTGCGATAAAATCAATATTTGCGGAGATACAGCCACTTTTCTAAAAAAGTTTAATAGGGAAGTAATATTTTTATTATAAAAATTAATACTGATAGACTTGGATCCATCCTAATATTTATATGGATTTTTTCAAAAATTTCTTCAAATTACAATAGTTTTAATATATTTGGAAACAGCACTTTCGATTTTTTAGTTAAGTTTTTTCGAATTTCGCTTATTTTTGCGATAAAATCAATATTTGCGGAGATACAGCCACTTTTCTAAAAAAGTTTAATAGGGAAGTAATATATTTTTTATAAAAATTAATACTGATAGACTTGGATCCATCCTAATATTTATATGGATTTTTTCAAAAATTTCTTCAAATTACAATAGTTTTAATATATTTGGAAACAGCACTATCGATATTTTAGTTAAGTTTTTTCGAATTTCGCTTATTTTTGCGATAAAATCAATATTTGCGGAGATACAGCCACTTTTCTAAAAAAGTTTAATAGGGAAGTAATATTTTTATTATAAAAATTAATACTGATAGACTTGGATCCATCCTAATATTTATATGGATTTTTTCAAAAATTTCTTCAAATTACAATAGTTTTAATATATTTGGAAACAGCACTTTCGATTTTTTAGTTAAGTTTTTTCGAATTTCGCTTATTTTTGCGATAAAATCAATATTTGCGGAGATACAGCCACTTTTCTAAAAAAGTTTAATAGGGAAGTAATATATTTATTATAAAAATTAATACTGATAGACTTGGATCCATCCTAATATTTATATGGATTTTTTCCATAATATCGAGCAATATCCCTATATTAAATACGAAGACCATATATTGAAAAGGGGGGACCCTTACCATAATATCGAGCAATATCCCTATATTAAATACGAAGACCATATATTGAAAAGAGGGGACCCTTACCATAATATCGAGCAATAACCTAATAATAAATACGAAGACCATATATTGAAAAGGGGGGACCCTTACCATAATATCGAGCAATATCCCTATATTAAATACGAAGACCATATATTGAAAAGGGGGGACCCTTACCATAATATCGAGCAATAACCTAATAATAAATACGAAGACCATATATTGAAAAGGGGGGACCCTTACCATAATATCGAGCAATATCCCTATAATAAATACGAAGACCATATATTGAATAGGGGGGACCCTTACCATAATATCAAGCAATATCCCTATATTAAATACGAAGACCATATATTGAAAAGGGGGGACCCTTACCATAATATCGAGCAATATCCTTATATAAAATACGAAGACCATATATTGAAAAGGGGGGACCCTTACCATAATATCGAGCAATATCCCTATATTAAATACGAAGACCATATATTGAAAAGGGGGGACCCTTACCATAATATCGAGCAATAACCTAATAATAAATACGAAGACCATAAATTGAAAAGGGGGATCCATCCTAATATTTATAGGGAGTTTTTTTTATTTTAAAAATGAATACTGATAGACTTGGATCCATCCTAATATTTATATGGATTTTTTCAAAAATTTCTTCAAATTACAATAGTTTTAATATATTTGGAAACAGCACTATCGATATTTTAGTTAAGTTTTTTCGAATTTCGCTTATTTTTGCGATAAAATCAATATTTGCGGAGATACAGCCACTTTTCTAAAAAAGTTTAATAGGGAAGTAATATATTTATTATAAAAATGAATACTGACAGACTTGGATCCATCCTAATATTTATATGGATTTTTTCAAAAATTTCTTCAAATTACAATAGTTTTAATATATTTGGAAACAGCACTATCGATATTTTAGTTAAGTTTTTTCGAATTTCGCTTATTTTTGCGATAAAATCAATATTTGCGGAGATACAACCACTTTTCTAAAAAAGTTTAATAGGGAAGTAATATATTTATTATAAAAATGAATACTGATAGACTTGGATCCATCCTAATATTTATATGGATTTTTTCCATAATATCGAGCAATATCCCTATATTAAATACGAAGACCATATATTGAAAAGAGGGGACCCTTACCATAATATCGAGCAATATCCCTATATTAAATACGAAGACCATATATTGAAAAGAGGGGACCCTTACCATAATATCGAGCAATAACCTAATAATAAATACGAAGACCATATATTGAAAAGGGGGGACCCTTACCATAATATCGAGCAATATCCCTATAATAAATACGAAGACCATATATTGAAAAGGGGGGACCCTTACCATAATATCAAGCAATATCCCTATATTAAATACGAAGACCATATATTGAAAAGGGGGGACCCTTACCATAATATCGAGCAATATCCTTATATAAAATACGAAGACCATATATTGAAAAGGGGGGACCCTTACCATAATATCGAGCAATATCCCTATATTAAATACGAAGACCATATATTGAAAAGGGGGATCCATCCTAATATTTATAGGGAGTTTTTTTTATTATAAAAATGAATACTGATAGACTTGGATCCATCCTAATATTTATATGGATTTTTTCAAAAATTTCTTCAAATTACAATAGTTTTAATATATTTGGAAACAGCACTATCGATATTTTAGTTAAGTTTTTTCGAATTTCGCTTATTTTTGCGATAAAATCAATATTTGCGGAGATACAGCCACTTTTCTAAAAAAGTTTAATAGGGAAGTAATATATTTATTATAAAAATGAATACTGATAGACTTGGATCCATCCTAATATTTATATGGATTTTTTCAAAAATTTCTTCAAATTACAATAGTTTTAATATATTTGGAAACAGCACTATCGATATTTTAGTTAAGTTTTTTCGAATTTCGCTTATTTTTGCGATAAAATCAATATTTGTGGAGATACAGCCACTTTTCTAAAAAAGTTTAATAGGGAAGTAATATATTTATTATAAAAATTAATACTGATAGACTTGGATCCATCCTAATATTTATATGGATTTTTTCAAAAATTTCTTCAAATTACAATAGTTTTAATATATTTGGAAACAGCACTTTCGATTTTTTAGTTAAGTTTTTTCGAATTTCGCTTATTTTTGCGATAAAATCAATATTTGCGGAGATACAGCCACTTTTCTAAAAAAGTTTAATAGGGAAGTAATATATTTTTTATAAAAATTAATACTGATAGACTTGGATCCATCCTAATATTTATATGGATTTTTTCAAAAATTTCTTCAAATTACAATAGTTTTAATATATTTGGAAACAGCACTATCGATATTTTAGTTAAGTTTTTTCGAATTTCGCTTATTTTTGCGATAAAATCAATATTTGCGGAGATACAGCCACTTTTCTAAAAAAATTTAATAGGGAAGTAATATATTTATTATAAAAATGAATACTGACAGACTTGGATCCATCCTAATATTTATATGGATTTTTTCAAAAATTTCTTCAAATTACAATAGTTTTAATATATTTGGAAACAGCACTATCGATATTTTAGTTAAGTTTTTTCGAATTTCGCTTATTTTTGCGATAAAATCAATATTTGCGGAGATACAGCCACTTTTCTAAAAAAGTTTAATAGGGAAGTAATATATTTATTATAAAAATGTATACTGATAGACTTGGATCCATCCTAATATTTATATGGATTTTTTCCATAATATCGAGCAATATCCCTATATTAAATACGAAGACCATATATTGAAAAGGGGGGACCCTTACCATAATATCGAGCAATATCCCTATATTAACTACGAAGACCATATATTGAAAAGGGGGGACCCTTACCATAATATCGAGCAATAACCTAATAATAAATACGAAGACCATATATTGAAAAGGGGGGACCCTTACCATAATATCGAGCAATATCCCTATAATAAATACGAAGACCATATATTGAAAAGGGGGGACCCTTACCATAATATCAAGCAATATCCCTATATTAAATACGAAGACCATATATTGAAAAGGGGGACCCTTACCATAATATCGAGCAATAACCTAATAATAAATACGAAGACCATATATTGAAAAGGGGGGACCCTTACCATAATATCGAGCAATATCCCTATATTAAATACGAAGACCATATATTGAAAAGGGGGACCCTTACCATAATATCGAGCAATAACCTAATAATAAATACGAAGACCATATATTGAAAAGGGGGGACCCTTACCATAATATCGAGCAATAACCTAATAATAAATACGAAGACCATATATTGAAAAGGGGGGACCCTTACCATAATATCGAGCAATAACCTAATAATAAATACGAAGACCATATATTGAAAAGGGGGGACCCTTACCATAATATCGAGCAATATCCCTATATTAAATACGAAGACCATATATTGAAAAGGGGGGACCCTTACCATAATATCGAGCAATATCCCTATATTAAATACGAAGACCATATATTGAAAAGGGGGACCCTTACCATAATATCGAGCAATAACCTAATAATAAATACGAAGACCATATATTGAAAAGGGGGGACCCTTACCATAATATCGAGCAATAACCTAATAATAAATACGAAGACCATATATTGAAAAGGGGGGACCCTTACCATAATATCGAGCAATAACCTAATAATAAATACGAAGACCATATATTGAAAAGGGGGGACCCTTACCATAATATCGAGCAATAACCTAATAATAAATACGAAGACCATATATTGAAAAGGGGGGACCCTTACCATAATATCGAGCAATAACCTAATAATAAATACGAAGACCATATATTGAAAAGGGGGGACCCTTACCATAATATCGAGCAATAACCTAATAATAAATACGAAGACCATATATTGAAAAGGGGGGACCCTTACCATAATATCGAGCAATAACCTAATAATAAATACGAAGACCATATATTGAAAAGGGGGACCCTTACCATAATATCGAGCAATAACCTAATAATAAATACGAAGACCATATATTGAAAAGGGGGGACCCTTACCATAATATCGAGCAATAACCTAATAATAAATACGAAGACCATATATTGAAAAGGGGGGACCCTTACCATAATATCGAGCAATAACCTAATAATAAATACGAAGACCATATATTGAAAAGGGGGGACCCTTACCATAATATCGAGCAATAACCTAATAATAAATACGAAGACCATATATTGAAAAGGGGGGACCCTTACCATAATATCGAGCAATAACCTAATAATAAATACGAAGACCATATATTGAAAAGGGGGGACCCTTACCATAATATCGAGCAATAACCTAATAATAAATACGAAGACCATATATTGAAAAGGGGGGACCCTTACCATAATATCGAGCAATAACCTAATAATAAATACGAAGACCATATATTGAAAAGGGGGGACCCTTACCATAATATCGAGCAATAACCTAATAATAAATACGAAGACCATATATTGAAAAGGGGTGACCCTTACCATAATATCGAGCAATAACCTAATAATAAATACGAAGACCATATATTGAAAAGGGGGGACCCTTACCATAATATCGAGCAATAACCTAATAATAAATACGAAGACCATATATTGAAAAGGGGGGACCCTTACCATAATATCGAGCAATAACCTAATAATAAATACGAAGACCATATATTGAAAAGGGGGGACCCTTACCATAATATCGAGCAATAACCTAATAATAAATACGAAGACCATATATTGAAAAGGGGGGACCCTTACCATAATATCGAGCAATAACCTAATAATAAATACGAAGACCATATATTGAAAAGGGGGGACCCTTACCATAATATCGAGCAATAACCTAATAATAAATACGAAGACCATATATTGAAAAGGGGGGACCCTTACCATAATATCGAGCAATAACCTAATAATAAATACGAAGACCATATATTGAAAAGGGGGGACCCTTACCATAATATCGAGCAATAACCTAATAATAAATACGAAGACCATATATTGAAAAGGGGGGACCCTTACCATAATATCGAGCAATAACCTAATAATAAATACGAAGACCATATATTGAAAAGGGGGACCCTTACCATAATATCGAGCAATAACCTAATAATAAATACGAAGACCATATATTGAAAAGGGGGACCCTTACCATAATATCGAGCAATAACCTAATAATAAATACGAAGACCATATATTGAAAAGGGGGGACCCTTACCATAATATCGAGCAATAACCTAATAATAAATACGAAGACCATATATTGAAAAGGGGGGACCCTTACCATAATATCGAGCAATAACCTAATAATAAATACGAAGACCATATATTGAAAAGGGGGGACCCTTACCATAATATCGAGCAATAACCTAATAATAAATACGAAGACCATATATTGAAAAGGGGGGACCCTTACCATAATATCAAGCAATATCCCTATATTAAATACGAAGACCATATATTGAAAAGGGGGACCCTTACCATAATATCGAGCAATAACCTAATAATAAATACGAAGACCATATATTGAAAAGGGGGGACCCTTACCATAATATCGAGCAATATCCCTATATTAAATACGAAGACCATATATTGAAAAGGGGGACCCTTACCATAATATCGAGCAATAACCTAATAATAAATACGAAGACCATATATTGAAAAGGGGGGACCCTTACCATAATATCGAGCAATAACCTAATAATAAATACGAAGACCATATATTGAAAAGGGGGGACCCTTACCATAATATCGAGCAATATCCCTATATTAAATACGAAGACCATATATTGAAAAGGGGGGACCCTTACCATAATATCGAGCAATAACCTAATAATAAATACGAAGACCATATATTGAAAAGGGGGGACCCTTACCATAATATCGAGCAATAACCTAATAATAAATACGAAGACCATATATTGAAAAGGGGGGACCCTTACCATAATATCGAGCAATATCCCTATATTAAATACGAAGACCATATATTGAAAAGGGGGGACCCTTACCATAATATCGAGCAATAACCTAATAATAAATACGAAGACCACATATTGAAAAGGGGGGACCCTTACCATAATATCGAGCAATATCCTTATATAAAATACGAAGACCATATATTGAAAAGGGGGGACCCTTACCATAATATCGAGCAATATCCCTATATTAAATACGAAGACCATATATTGAAAAGGGGGGACCCTTACCATAATATCGAGCAATAACCTAATAATAAATACGAAGACCATATATTGAAAAGGGGGGACCCTTACCATAATATCGTGCAATATCCCTATATTAAATACGAAGACCATATATTGAAAAGGGGGGACCCTTACCATAATATCGAGCAATAACCTAATAATAAATACGAAGACCATATATTGAAAAGGGGGGACCCTTACCATAATATCGAGCAATATCCCTATAATAAATACGAAGACCATATATTGAAAAGGGGGGACCCTTACCATAATATCGAGCAATATCCCTATATTAAATACGAAGACCATATATTGAAAAGGGGGGACCCTTACCATAATATCGAGCAATAACCTAATAATAAATACGAAGACCATATATTGAAAAGGGGGGACCCTTACCATAATATCGAGCAATATCCTTATATAAAATACGAAGACCATATATTGAAAAGGGGGGACCCTTACCATAATATCGAGCAATATCCCTATATTAAATACGAAGACCATATATTGAAAAGGGGGGACCCTTACCATAATATCGAGCAATAACCTATTAATAAATACGAAGACCATAAATTGAAAAGGGGGATCCATCCTAATATTTATAGGGAGTTTTTTTTATTATAAAAATGAATACTGATAGACTTGGATCCATCCTAATATTTATATGGAGTTTTTCAAAAATTTCTTCAAATTACAATAGTTTTAATATATTTGGAAACAGCACTATCGATATTTTAGTTAAGTTTTTTCGAATTTCGCTTATTTTTGCGATAAAATCAATATTTGCGGAGATACAGCCACTTTTCTAAAAAAGTTTAATAGGGAAGTACTATTTTTATTATAAAAATGAATACTGATAGACTTGGATCCATCCTAATATTTATATGGATTTTTTCAAAAATTTCTTCAAATTACAATAGTTTTAATATATTTGGAAACAGCACTATCGATATTTTAGTTAAGTTTTTTCGAATTTCGCTTATTTTTGCGATAAAATCAATATTTGCGGAGATACAGCCACTTTTCTAAAAAAGTTTAATAGGGAAGTAATATATTTATTATAAAAATGAATACTGATAGACTTGGATCCATCCTAATATTTATATGGATTTTTTCAAAAATTTCTTCAAATTACAATAGTTTTAATATATTTGGAAACAGCACTTTCGATATTTTAGTTAAGTTTTTTCGAATTTCGCTTATTTTTGCGATAAAATCAATATTTGCGGAGATACAGCCACTTTTCTAAAAAAGTTTAATAGGGAAGTAATATATTTATTATAAAAATGAATACTGACAGACTTGGATCCATCCTAATATTTATATGGATTTTTTCAAAAATTTCTTCAAATTACAATAGTTTTAATATATTTGGAAACAGCACTATCGATATTTTAGTTAAGTTTTTTCGAATTTCGCTTATTTTTGCGATAAAATCAATATTTGCGGAGATACAGCCACTTTTCTAAAAAAGTTTAATAGGGAAGTAATATATTTATTATAAAAATGAATACTGATAGACTTGGATCCATCCTAATATTTATATGGATTTTTTCCATAATATCGAGCAATATCCCTATATTAAATACGAAGACCATATATTGAAAAGGGGGGACCCTTACCATAATATCGAGCAATATCCCTATATTAAATACGAAGACCATATATTGAAAAGGGGGGACCCTTACCATAATATCGAGCAATAACCTAATAATAAATACGAAGACCATATATTGAAAAGGGGGGACCCTTACCATAATATCGAGCAATATCCCTATAATAAATACGAAGACCATATATTGAAAAGGGGGGACCCTTACCATAATATCAATCAATATCCCTATATTAAATACGAAGACCATATATTGAAGAGGGGGGACCCTTACCATAATATCGAGCAATAACCTAATAATAAATACGAAGACCATATATTGAAAAGGGGGGACCCTTACCATAATATCGAGCAATATCCCTATATTAAATACGAAGACCATATATTGAAAAGGGGGGACCCTTACCATAATATCGAGCAATAACCTAATAATAAATACGAAGACCATATATTGAAAAGGGGGGACCCTTACCATAATATCGAGCAATATCCTTATATAAAATACGGAGACCATATATTGAAAAGGGGGGACCCTTACCATAATATCGAGCAATAACCTAATAATAAATACGAAGACCATATATTGAAAAGGGGGGACCCTTACCATAATATCGAGCAATAACCTAATAATAAATACGAAGACCATATATTGAAAAGGGGGGACCCTTACCATAATATCAAGCAATATCCCTATATTAAATACGAAGACCATATATTGAAAAGGGGGGACCCTTACCATAATATCGAGCAATAACCTAATAATAAATACGAAGACCATATATTGAAAAGGGGGGACCCTTACCATAATATCGAGCAATAACCTAATAATAAATACGAAGACCATATATTGAAAAGGGGGGACCCTTACCATAATATCGAGCAATATCCCTATATTAAATACGAAGACCATATATTGAAAAGGGGGGACCCTTACCATAATATCGAGCAATAACCTAATAATAAATACGAAGACCATATATTGAAAAGGGGGGACCCTTACCATAATATCGAGCAATATCCCTATAATAAATACGAAGACCATATATTGAATAGGGGGGACCCTTACCATAATATCAAGCAATATCCCTATATTAAATACGAAGACCATATATTGAAAAGGGGGGACCCTTACCATAATATCGAGCAATATCCTTATATAAAATACGAAGACCATATATTGAAAAGGGGGGACCCTTACCATAATATCGAGCAATATCCCTATATTAAATACGAAGACCATATATTGAAAAGGGGGGACCCTTACCATAATATCGAGCAATAACCTAATAATAAATACGAAGACCATAAATTGAAAAGGGGGATCCATCCTAATATTTATAGGGAGTTTTTTTTATTTTAAAAATGAATACTGATAGACTTGGATCCATCCTAATATTTATATGGATTTTTTCAAAAATTTCTTCAAATTACAATAGTTTTAATATATTTGGAAACAGCACTATCGATATTTTAGTTAAGTTTTTTCGAATTTCGCTTATTTTTGCGATAAAATCAATATTTGCGGAGATACAGCCACTTTTCTAAAAAAGTTTAATAGGGAAGTACTATTTTTATTATAAAAATGAATACTGATAGACTTGGATCCATCCTAATATTTATATGGATTTTTTCAAAAATTTCTTCAAATTACAATAGTTTTAATATATTTGGAAACAGCACTATCGATTTTTTAGTTAAGTTTTTTCGAATTTCGCTTATTTTTGCGATAAAATCAATATTTGCGGAGATACAGCCACTTTTCTAAAAAAGTTTAATAGGGAAGTAATATATTTATTATAAAAATGAATACTGATAGACTTGGATCCATCCTAATATTTATATGGATTTTTTCAAAAATTTCTTCAAATTACAATAGTTTTAATATATTTGGAAACAGCACTATCGATATTTTAGTTAAGTTTTTTCGAATTTCGCTTATATTTGCGATAAAATCAATATTTGCGGAGATACAGCCACTTTTCTAAAAAAGTTTAATAGGGAAGTAATATATTTATTATAAAAATGAATACTGATAGACTTGGATCCATCCTAATATTTATATGGATTTTTTCAAAAATTTCTTCAAATTACAATAGTTTTAATATATTTGGAAACAGCACTATCGATATTTTAGTTAAGTTTTTTCGAATTTCGCTTATTTTTGCGATAAAATCAATATTTGCGGAGATACAGCCACTTTTCTAAAAAAGTTTAATAGGGAAGTAATATTTTTATTATAAAAATGAATACTGATAGACTTGGATCCATCCTAATATTTATATGGAGTTTTTCAAAAATTTCTTCAAATTACAATAGTTTTAATATATTTGGAAACAGCACTATCGATATTTTAGTTAAGTTTTTTCGAATTTCGCTTATTTTTGCGATAAAATCAATATTTGCGGAGATACAGCCACTTTTCTAAAAAAGTTTAATAGGGAAGTAATATTTTTATTATTAAAATGAATACTGATAGACTTGGATCCATCCTAATATTTATATGGATTTTTTCAAAAATTTCTTCAAATTACAATAGTTTTAATATATTTGGAAACAGCACTATCGATATTTTAGTTAAGTTTTTTCGAATTTCGCTTATTTTTGCGATAAAATCAATATTTGCGGAGATACAGCCACTTTTCTAAAAAAGTTTAATAGGGAAGTAATATATTTATTATAAAAATGAATACTGATAGACTTGGATCCATCCTAATATTTATATGGATTTTTTCCATAATATCGAGCAATATCCCTATAATAAATACGAAGACCATATATTGAAAAGGGGGGACCCTTACCATAATATCGAGCAATATCCCTATATTAAATACGAAGACCATATATTGAAAAGGGGGGACCCTTACCATAATATCGAGCAATATCCCTATATTAAATACGAAGACCATATATTGAAAAGGGGGGACCCTTACCATAATATCGAGCAATATCCCTATATTAAATACGAAGACCATATATTGAAAAGGGGGGACCCTTACCATAATATCGAGCAATAACCTAATAATAAATACGAAGACCATATATTGAAAAGGGGGGACCCTTACCATAATATCGAGCAATATCCCTATAATAAATACGAAGACCATATATTGAAAAGGGGGGACCCTTACCATAATATCAAGCAATATCCCTATATTAAATACGAAGACCATATATTGAAAAGGGGGGACCCTTACCATAATATCGAGCAATATCCTTATATAAAATACGAAGACCATATATTGAAAAGGGGGGACCCTTACCATAATATCGAGCAATATCCCTATATTAAATACGAAGACCATATATTGAAAAGGGGGGACCCTTACCATAATATCGAGCAATATCCCTATATTAAATACGAAGACCATATATTGAAAAGGGGGGACCCTTACCATAATATCGAGCAATAACCTAATAATAAATACGAAGACCATATATTGAAAAGGGGGGACCCTTACCATAATATCGAGCAATATCCCTATAATAAATACGAAGACCATATATTGAAAAGGGGGGACCCTTACCATAATATCGAGCAATATCCCTATATTAAATACGAAGACCATATATTGAAAAGGGGGGACCCTTACCATAATATCGAGCAATAACCTATTAATAAATACGAAGACCATAAATTGAAAAGGGGGATCCATCCTAATATTTATATGGAGTTTTTTTTATTATAAAAATGAATACTGATAGACTTGGATCCATCCTAATATTTATATGGAGTTTTTCAAAAATTTCTTCAAATTACAATAGTTTTAATATATTTGGAAACAGCACTATCGATATTTTAGTTAAGTTTTTTCGAATTTCGCTTATTTTTGCGATAAAATCAATATTTGCGGAGATGCAGCCACTTTTCTAAAAAAGTTTAATAGGGAAGTACTATTTTTATTATAAAAATGAATACTGATAGGCTTGGATCCATCCTAATATTTATATGGATTTTTTCAAAAATTTCTTCAAATTACAATAGTTTTAATATATTTGGAAACAGCACTATCGATATTTTAGTTAAGTTTTTTCGAATTTCGCTTATTTTTGCGATAAAATCAATATTTGCGGAGATACAGCCACTTTTCTAAAAAAGTTTAATAGGGAAGTAATATATTTATTATAAAAATGAATACTGATAGACTTGGATCCATCCTAATATTTATATGGATTTTTTCAAAAATTTCTTCAAATTACAATAGTTTTAATATATTTGGAAACAGCACTTTCGATATTTTAGTTAAGTTTTTTCGAATTTCGCTTATTTTTGCGATAAAATCAATATTTGCGGAGATACAGCCACTTTTCTAAAAAAGTTTAATAGGGAAGTAATATATTTATTATAAAAATGAATACTGACAGACTTGGATCCATCCTAATATTTATATGGATTTTTTCAAAAATTTCTTCAAATTACAATAGTTTTAATATATTTGGAAACAGCACTATCGATATTTTAGTTAAGTTTTTTCGAATTTCGCTTATTTTTGCGATAAAATCAATATTTGCGGAGATACAGCCACTTTTCTAAAAAAGTTTAATAGGGAAGTAATATATTTATTATAAAAATGAATACTGATAGACTTGGATCCATCCTAATATTTATATGGATTTTTTCAAAAATTTCTTCAAATTACAATAGTTTTAATATATTTGGAAACAGCACTATCGATATTTTAGTTAAGTTTTTTCGAATTTCGCTTATTTTTGCGATAAAATCAATATTTGCGGAGATACAGCCACTTTTCTAAAAAAGTTTAATAGGGAAGTAATATATTTATTATAAAAATGAATACTGATAGACTTGGATCCATCCTAATATTTATATGGATTTTTTCCATAATATCGAGCAATATCCCTATAATAAATACGAAGACCATATATTGAAAAGGGGGGACCCTTACCATAATATCAAGCAATATCCCTATATTAAATACGAAGACCATATATTGAAAAGGGGGGACCCTTACCATAATATCGAGCAATATCCCTATATTAAATACGAAGACCATATATTGAAAAGGGGGGACCCTTACCATAATATCGAGCAATAACCTAATAATAAATACGAAGACCACATATTGAAAAGGGGGGACCCTTACCATAATATCGAGCAATATCCTTATATAAAATACGAAGACCATATATTGAAAAGGGGGGACCCTTACCATAATATCGAGCAATATCCCTATATTAAATACGAAGACCATATATTGAAAAGGGGGGACCCTTACCATAATATCGAGCAATAACCTAATAATAAATACGAAGACCATATATTGAAAAGGGGGGACCCTTACCATAATATCGAGCAATATCCCTATATTAAATACGAAGACCATATATTGAAAAGGGGGGACCCTTACCATAATATCGAGCAATAACCTAATAATAAATACGAAGACCATATATTGAAAAGGGGGGACCCTTACCATAATATCGAGCAATATCCCTATAATAAATACGAAGACCATATATTGAAAAGGGGGGACCCTTACCATAATATCAAGCAATATCCCTATATTAAATACGAAGACCATATATTGAAAAGGGGGGACCCTTACCATAATATCGAGCAATATCCTTATATAAAATACGAAGACCATATATTGAAAAGGGGGGACCCTTACCATAATATCGAGCAATATCCCTATATTAAATACGAAGACCATATATTGAAAAGGGGGGACCCTTACCATAATATCGAGCAATAACCTATTAATAAATACGAAGACCATAAATTGAAAAGGGGGATCCATCCTAATATTTATATGGAGTTTTTTTTATTATAAAAATGAATACTGATAGACTTGGATCCATCCTAATATTTATATGGAGTTTTTCAAAAATTTCTTCAAATTACAATAGTTTTAATATATTTGGAAACAGCACTATCGATATTTTAGTTAAGTTTTTTCGAATTTCGCTTATTTTTGCGATAAAATCAATATTTGCGGAGATGCAGCCACTTTTCTAAAAAAGTTTAATAGGGAAGTACTATTTTTATTATAAAAATGAATACTGATAGGCTTGGATCCATCCTAATATTTATATGGATTTTTTCAAAAATTTCTTCAAATTACAATAGTTTTAATATATTTGGAAACAGCACTATCGATATTTTAGTTAAGTTTTTTCGAATTTCGCTTATTTTTGCGATAAAATCAATATTTGCGGAGATACAGCCACTTTTCTAAAAAAGTTTAATAGGGAAGTAATATATTTATTATAAAAATGAATACTGATAGACTTGGATCCATCCTAATATTTATATGGATTTTTTCAAAAATTTCTTCAAATTACAATAGTTTTAATATATTTGGAAACAGCACTTTCGATATTTTAGTTAAGTTTTTTCGAATTTCGCTTATTTTTGCGATAAAATCAATATTTGCGGAGATACAGCCACTTTTCTAAAAAAGTTCAATAGGGAAGTAATATATTTATTATAAAAATGAATACTGACAGACTTGGATCCATCCTAATATTTATATGGATTTTTTCAAAAATTTCTTCAAATTACAATAGTTTTAATATATTTGGAAACAGCACTATCGATATTTTAGTTAAGTTTTTTCGAATTTCGCTTATTTTTGCGATAAAATCAATATTTGCGGAGATACAGCCACTTTTCTAAAAAAGTTTAATAGGGAAGTAATATATTTATTATAAAAAGGAATACTGATAGACTTGGATCCATCCTAATATTTATATGGATTTTTTCCATAATATCGAGCAATATCCCTATATTAAATACGAAGACCATATATTGAAAAGGGGGGACCCTTACCATAATATCGAGCAATAACCTAATAATAAATACGAAGACCATATATTGAAAAGGGGGGACCCTTACCATAATATCGAGCAATATCCCTATAATAAATACGAAGACCATATATTGAAAAGGGGGGACCCTTACCATAATATCAAGCAATATCCCTATATTAAATACGAAGACCATATATTGAAAAGGGGGGACCCTTACCATAATATCGAGCAATATCCTTATATAAAATACGAAGACCATATATTGAAAAGGGGGGACCCTTACCATAATATCGAGCAATATCCCTACATTAAATACGAAGACCATATATTGAAAAGGGGGGACCCTTACCATAATATCGAGCAATAACCTATTAATAAATACGAAGACCATAAATTGAAAAGGGGGATCCATCCTAATATTTATAGGGAGTTTTTTTTATTATAAAAATGAATACTGATAGACTTGGATCCATCCTAATATTTATATGGAGTTTTTCAAAAATTTCTTCAAATTACAATAGTTTTAATATATTTGGAAACAGCACTATCGATATTTTAGTTAAGTTTTTTCGAATTTCGCTTATTTTTGCGATAAAATCAATATTTGCGGAGATACAGCCACTTTTCTAAAAAAGTTTAATAGGGAAGTAATATATTTATTATAAAAATGAATACTGATAGACTTGGATCCATCCTAATATTTATATGGATTTTTTCAAAAATTTCTTCAAATTACAATAGTTTTAATATATTTGGAAACAGCACTATCGATATTTTAGTTAAGTTTTTTCGAATTTCGCTTATTTTTGCGATAAAATCAATATTTGCGGAGATACAGCCACTTTTCTAAAAAAGTTTAATAGGGAAGTAATATATTTATTATAAAAATGAATACTGATAGACTTGGATCCATCCTAATATTTATATGGATTTTTTCAAAAATTTCTTCAAATTACAATAGTTTTAATATATTTGGAAACAGCACTTTCGATATTTTAGTTAAGTTTTTTCGAATTTCGCTTATTTTTGCGATAAAATCAATATTTGCGGAGATACAGCCACTTTTCTAAAAAAGTTTAATAGGGAAGTAATATATTTATTATAAAAATGAATACTGACAGACTTGGATCCATCCTAATATTTATATGGATTTTTTCAAAAATTTCTTCAAATTACAATAGTTTTAATATATTTGGAAACAGCACTATCGATATTTTAGTTAAGTTTTTTCGAATTTCGCTTATTTTTGCGATAAAATCAATATTTGCGGAGATACAGCCACTTTTCTAAAAAAGTTTAATAGGGAAGTAATATATTTATTATAAAAATGAATACTGATAGACTTGGATCCATCCTAATATTTATATGGATTTTTTCCATAATATCGAGCAATATCCCTATATTAAATACGAAGACCATATATTGAAAAGGGGGGACCCTTACCATAATATCGAGCAATATCCCTATATTAAATACGAAGACCATATATTGAAAAGGGGGGACCCTTACCATAATATCGAGCAATAACCTAATAATAAATACGAAGACCATATATTGAAAAGGGGGGACCCTTACCATAATATCGAGCAATATCCCTATAATAAATACGAAGACCATATATTGAAAAGGGGGGACCCTTACCATAATATCAAGCAATATCCCTATATTAAATACGAAGACCATATATTGAAAAGGGGGGACCCTTACCATAATATCGAGCAATAACCTAATAATAAATACGAAGACCATATATTGAAAAGGGGGGACCCTTACCATAATATCGAGCAATATCCCTATATTAAATACGAAGACCATATATTGAAAAGGGGGGACCCTTACCATAATATCGAGCAATAACCTAATAATAAATACGAAGACCATATATTGAAAAGGGGGGACCCTTACCATAATATCGAGCAATATCCTTATATAAAATACGGAGACCATATATTGAAAAGGGGGGACCCTTACCATAATATCGAGCAATAACCTAATAATAAATACGAAGACCATATATTGAAAAGGGGGGACCCTTACCATAATATCGAGCAATAACCTAATAATAAATACGAAGACCATATATTGAAAAGGGGGGACCCTTACCATAATATCAAGCAATATCCCTATATTAAATACGAAGACCATATATTGAAAAGGGGGGACCCTTACCATAATATCGAGCAATAACCTAATAATAAATACGAAGACCATATATTGAAAAGGGGGGACCCTTACCATAATATCAAGCAATATCCCTATATTAAATACGAAGACCATATATTGAAAAGGGGGGACCCTTACCATAATATCGAGCAATAACCTAATAATAAATACGAAGACCATATATTGAAAAGGGGGGACCCTTACCATAATATCAAGCAATATCCCTATATTAAATACGAAGACCATATATTGAAAAGGGGGGACCCTTACCATAATATCGAGCAATAACCTAATAATAAATTCGAAGACCATATATTGAAAAGGGGGGACCCTTACCATAATATCGAGCAATATCCCTATATTAAATACGAAGACCATATATTGAAAAGGGGGGACCCTTACCATAATATCGAGCAATAACCTAATAATAAATACGAAGACCATATATTGAAAAGGGGGGACCCTTACCATAATATCGAGCAATATCCCTATAATAAATACGAAGACCATATATTGAAAAGGGGGGACCCTTACCATAATATCAAGCAATATCCCTATATTAAATACGAAGACCATATATTGAAAAGGGGGGACCCTTACCATAATATCGAGCAATATCCTTATATAAAATACGAAGACCATATATTGAAAAGGGGGACCCTTACCATAATATCGAGCAATATCCCTATATTAAATACGAAGACCATATATTGAAAAGGGGGGACCCTTACCATAATATCGAGCAATAACCTAATAATAAATACGAAGACCATAAATTGAAAAGGGGGATCCATCCTAATATTTATAGGGAGTTTTTTTTATTATAAAAATGAATACTGATAGACTTGGATCCATCCTAATATTTATATGGAGTTTTTCAAAAATTTCTTCAAATTACAATAGTTTTAATATATTTGGAAACAGCACTATCGATATTTTAGTTAAGTTTTTTCGAATTTCGCTTATTTTTGCGATAAAATCAATATTTGCGGAGATACAGCCACTTTTCTAAAAAAGTTTAATAGGGAAGTACTATTTTTATTATAAAAATGAATACTGATAGACTTGGATCCATCCTAATATTTATATGGATTTTTTCAAAAATTTCTTCAAATTACAATAGTTTTAATATATTTGGAAACAGCACTATCGATATTTTAGTTAAGTTTTTTCGAATTTCGCTTATTTTTGCGATAAAATCAATATTTGCGGAGATACAGCCACTTTTCTAAAAAAGTTTAATAGGGAAGTAATATATTTATTATAAAAATGAATACTGATAGACTTGGATCCATCCTAATATTTATATGGATTTTTTCAAAAATTTCTTCAAATTACAATAGTTTTAATATATTTGGAAACAGCACTATCGATATTTTAGTTAAGTTTTTTCGAATTTCGCTTATTTTTGCGATAAAATCAATATTTGCGGAGATACAGCCACTTTTCTAAAAAAGTTTAATAGGGAAGTACTATTTTTATTATAAAAATGAATACTGATAGACTTGGATCCATCCTAATATTTATATGGATTTTTTCAAAAATTTCTTCAAATTACAATAGTTTTAATATATTTGGAAACAGCACTATCGATATTTTAGTTAAGTTTTTTCGAATTTCGCTTATTTTTGCGATAAAATCAATATTTGCGGAGATACAGCCACTTTTCTAAAAAAGTTTAATAGGGAAGTAATATATTTATTATAAAAATGAATACTGATAGACTTGGATCCATCCTAATATTTATATGGATTTTTTCAAAAATTTCTTCAAATTACAATAGTTTTAATATATTTGGAAACAGCACTATCGATATTTTAGTTAAGTTTTTTCGAATTTCGCTTATTTTTGCGATAAAATCAATATTTGCGGAGATACAGCCACTTTTCTAAAAAAGTTTAATAGGGAAGTACTATTTTTATTATAAAAATGAATACTGATAGACTTGGATCCATCCTAATATTTATATGGATTTTTTCAAAAATTTCTTCAAATTACAATAGTTTTAATATATTTGGAAACAGCACTATCGATATTTTAGTTAAGTTTTTTCGAATTTCGCTTATTTTTGCGATAAAATCAATATTTGCGGAGATACAGCCACTTTTCTAAAAAAGTTTAATAGGGAAGTAATATTTTTATTATAAAAATGAATACTGATAGACTTGGATCCATCCTAATATTTATATGGATTTTTTCAAAAATTTCTTCAAATTACAATAGTTTTAATATATTTGGAAACAGCACTATCGATATTTTAGTTAAGTTTTTTCGAATTTCGCTTATTTTTGCGATAAAATCAATATTTGCGGAGATACAGCCACTTTTCTAAAAAAGTTTAATAGGGAAGTAATATATTTATTATAAAAATGAATACTGATAGACTTGGATCCATCCTAATATTTATATGGATTTTTTCCATAATATCGAGCAATATCCCTATAATAAATACGAAGACCATATATTGAAAAGGGGGGACCCTTACCATAATATCAAGCAATATCCCTATATTAAATACGAAGACCATATATTGAAAAGGGGGGACCCTTACCATAATATCGAGCAATATCCCTATAATAAATACGAAGACCATATATTGAAAAGGGGGGACCCTTACCATAATATCAAGCAATATCCCTATATTAAATACGAAGACCATATATTGAAAAGGGGGGACCCTTACCATAATATCGAGCAATATCCTTATATAAAATACGAAGACCATATATTGAAAAGGGGGGACCCTTACCATAATATCGAGCAATATCCCTATATTAAATACGAAGACCATATATTGAAAAGGGGGGACCCTTACCATAATATCGAGCAATAACCTATTAATAAATACGAAGACCATAAATTGAAAAGGGGGATCCATCCTAATATTTATAGGGAGTTTTTTTTATTATAAAAATGAATACTGATAGACTTGGATCCATCCTAATATTTATATGGAGTTTTTCAAAAATTTCTTCAAATTACAATAGTTTTAATATATTTGGAAACAGCACTATCGATATTTTAGTTAAGTTTTTTCGAATTTCGCTTATTTTTGCGATAAAATCAATATTTGCGGAGATACAGCCACTTTTCTAAAAAAGTTTAATAGGGAAGTAATATATTTATTATAAAAATGAATACTGATAGACTTGGATCCATCCTAATATTTATATGGATTTTTTCAAAAATTTCTTCAAATTACAATAGTTTTAATATATTTGGAAACAGCACTATCGATATTTTAGTTAAGTTTTTTCGAATTTCGCTTATTTTTGCGATAAAATCAATATTTGCGGAGATACAGCCACTTTTCTAAAAAAGTTTAATAGGAAAGTAATATATTTATTATAAAAATGAATACTGATAGACTTGGATCCATCCTAATATTTATATGGATTTTTTCAAAAATTTCTTCAAATTACAATAGTTTTAATATATTTGGAAACAGCACTTTCGATATTTTAGTTAAGTTTTTTCGAATTTCGCTTATTTTTGCGATAAAATCAATATTTGCGGAGATACAGCCACTTTTCTAAAAAAGTTTAATAGGGAAGTAATATATTTATTATAAAAATGAATACTGACAGACTTGGATCCATCCTAATATTTATATGGATTTTTTCAAAAATTTCTTCAAATTACAATAGTTTTAATATATTTGGAAACAGCACTATCGATATTTTAGTTAAGTTTTTTCGAATTTCGCTTATTTTTGCGATAAAATCAATATTTGCGGAGATACAGCCACTTTTCTAAAAAAGTTTAATAGGGAAGTAATATATTTATTATAAAAATGAATACTGATAGACTTGGATCCATCCTAATATTTATATGGATTTTTTCCATAATATCGAGCAATATCCCTATATTAAATACGAAGACCATATATTGAAAAGGGGGGACCCTTACCATAATATCGAGCAATATCCCTATATTAAATACGAAGACCATATATTGAAAAGGGGGGACCCTTACCATAATATCGAGCAATAACCTAATAATAAATACGAAGACCATATATTGAAAAGGGGGGACCCTTACCATAATATCGAGCAATATCCCTATAATAAATACGAAGACCATATATTGAAAAGGGGGGACCCTTACCATAACATCAAGCAATATCCCTATATTAAATACGAAGACCATATATTGAAAAGGGGGGACCCTTACCATAATATCGAGCAATAACCTAATAATAAATACGAAGACCATATATTGAAAAGGGGGGACCCTTACCATAATATCGAGCAATATCCCTATATTAAATACGAAGACCATATATTGAAAAGGGGGGACCCTTACCATAATATCGAGCAATAACCTAATAATAAATACGAAGACCATATATTGAAAAGGGGGGACCCTTACCATAATATCGAGCAATATCCTTATATAAAATACGGAGACCATACATGAAAAGGGGGGACCCTTACCATAATATCGAGCAATAACCTAATAATAAATACGAAGACCATATATTGAAAAGGGGGGACCCTTACCATAATATCGAGCAATAACCTAATAATAAATACGAAGACCATATATTGAAAAGGGGGGACCCTTACCATAATATCAAGCAATATCCCTATATTAAATACGAAGACCATATATTGAAAAGGGGGGACCCTTACCATAATATCGAGCAATAACCTAATAATAAATACGAAGACCATATATTGAAAAGGGGGGACCCTTACCATAATATCGAGCAATATCCCTATATTAAATACGAAGACCATATATTGAAAAGGGGGGACCCTTACCATAATATCGAGCAATAACCTAATAATAAATACGAAGACCATATATTGAAAAGGGGGGACCCTTACCATAATATCGAGTAATATCCCTATATTAAATACGAAGACCATATATTGAAAAGGGGGGACCCTTACCATAATATCGAGCAATAACCTAATAATAAATACGAAGACCATATATTGAAAAGGGGGGACCCTTACCATAATATCGAGCAATATCCCTATAATAAATACGAAGACCATATATTGAAAAGGGGGGACCCTTACCATAATATCAAGCAATATCCCTATATTAAATACGAAGACCATATATTGAAAAGGGGGGACCCTTACCATAATATCGAGCAATATCCTTATATAAAATACGAAGACCATATATTGAAAAGGGGGGACCCTTACCATAATATCGAGCAATAACCTAATAATAAATACGAAGACCATAAATTGAAAAGGGGGATCCATCCTAATATTTATAGGGAGTTTTTTTTATTATAAAAATGAATACTGATAGACTTGGATCAATCCTAATATATATATGGATTTTTTCAAAAATTTCTTCAAATTACAATAGTTTTAATATATTTGGAAACAGCACTATCGATATTTTAGTTAAGTTTTTTCGAATTTCGCTTATTTTTGCGATAAAATCAATATTTGCGGAGATACAGCCACTTTTCTAAAAAAGTTTAATAGGGAAGTACTATTTTTATTATAAAAATGAATACTGATAGACTTGGATCCATCCTAATATTTATATGGATTTTTTCAAAAATTTCTTCAAATTACAATAGTTTTAATATATTTGGAAACAGCACTATCGATATTTTAGTTAAGTTTTTTCGAATTTCGCTTATTTTTGCGATAAAATCAATATTTGCGGAGATACAGCCACTTTTCTAAAAAAGTTTAATAGGGAAGTAATATATTTATTATAAAAATTAATACTGATAGACTTGGATCCATCCTAATATTTATATGGATTTTTTCAAAAATTTCTTCAAATTACAATAGTTTTAATATATTTGGAAACAGCACTATCGATATTTTAGTTAAGTTTTTTCGAATTTCGCTTATTTTTGCGATAAAATCAATATTTGCGGAGATACAGCCACTTTTCTAAAAAAGTTTAATAGGGAAGTAATATATTTATTATAAAAATGAATACTGATAGACTTGGATCCATCCTAATATTTATATGGATTTTTTCAAAAATTTCTTCAAATTACAATAGTTTTAATATATTTGGAAACAGCACTATCGATATTTTAGTTAAGTTTTTTCGAATTTCGCTTATTTTTGCGATAAAATCAATATTTGCGGAGATATAGCCACTTTTCTAAAAAAGTTTAATAGGGAAGTAATATTTTTATTATAAAAATGAATACTGATAGACTTGGATCCATCCTAATATTTATATGGAGTTTTTCAAAAATTTCTTCAAATTACAATAGTTTTAATATATTTGGAAACAGCACTATCGATATTTTAGTTAAGTTTTTTCGAATTTCGCTTATTTTTGCGATAAAATCAATATTTGCGGAGATACAGCCACTTTTCTAAAAAAGTTTAATAGGGAAGTAATATTTTTATTATAAAAATGAATACTGATAGACTTGGATCCATCCTAATATTTATATGGATTTTTTCAAAAATTTCTTCAAATTACAATAGTTTTAATATATTTGGAAACAGCACTATCGATATTTTAGTTAAGTTTTTTCGAATTTCGCTTATTTTTGGGATAAAATCAATATTTGCGGAGATACAGCCACTTTTCTAAAAAAGTTTAATAGGGAAGTAATATATTTATTATAAAAATGAATACTGATAGACTTGGATCCATCCTAATATTTATATGGATTTTTTCCATAATATCGAGCAATATCCCTATAATAAATACGAAGACCATATATTGAAAAGGGGGGACCCTTACCATAATATCAAGCAATATCCCTATATTAAATACGAAGACCATATATTGAAAAGGGGGGACCCTTACCATAATATCGAGCAATATCCCTATAATAAATACGAAGACCATATATTGAAAAGGGGGGACCCTTACCATAATATCAAGCAATATCCCTATATTAAATACGAAGACCATATATTGAAAAGGGGGGACCCTTACCATAATATCGAGCAATATCCCTATAATAAATACGAAGACCATATATTGAAAAGGGGGGACCCTTACCATAATATCAAGCAATATCCCTATATTAAATACGAAGACCATATATTGAAAAGGGGGGACCCTTACCATAATATCGAGCAATATCCTTATATAAAATACGAAGACCATATATTGAAAAGGGGGGACCCTTACCATAATATCAAGCAATATCCCTATATTAAATACGAAGACCATATATTGAAAAGGGGGGACCCTTACCATAATATCAAGCAATATCCCTATATTAAATACGAAGACCATATATTGAAAAGGGGGGACCCTTACCATAATATCAAGCAATATCCCTATATTAAATACGAAGACCATATATTGAAAAGGGGGGACCCTTACCATAATATCGAGCAATAACCTAATAATAAATACGAAGACCATATATTGAAAAGGGGGGACCCTTACCATAATATCGAGCAATAACCTAATAATAAATACGAAGACCATATATTGAAAAGGGGGGACCCTTACCATAATATCGAGCAATAACCTAATAATAAATACGAAGACCATATATTGAAAAGGGGGGACCCTTACCATAATATCGAGCAATAACCTAATAATAAATACGAAGACCATATATTGAAAAGGGGGGACCCTTACCATAATATCGAGCAATAACCTAATAATAAATACGAAGACCATATATTGAAAAGGGGGACCCTTACCATAATATCGAGCAATATCCCTATATTAAATACGAAGACCATATATTGAAAAGGGGGGACCCTTACCATAATATCGAGCAATAACCTAATAATAAATACGAAGACCATATATTGAAAAGGGGGGACCCTTACCATAATATCGAGCAATATCCCTATAATAAATACGAAGACCATATATTGAAAAGGGGGGACCCTTACCATAATATCAAGCAATATCCCTATATTAAATACGAAGACCATATATTGAAAAGGGGGGACCCTTACCATAATATCGAGCAATATGCTTATATAAAATACGAAGACCATATATTGAAAAGGGGGGACCCTTACCATAATATCGAGCAATATCCCTATATTAAATACGAAGACCATATATTGAAAAGGGGGGACCCTTACCATAATATCGAGCAATAACCTAATAATAAATACGAAGACCATATATTGAAAAGGGGGGACCCTTACCATAATATCGAGCAATATCCTTATATAAAATACGAAGACCATATATTGAAAAGGGGGGACCCTTACCATAATATCAAGCAATATCCCTATATTAAATACGAAGACCATATATTGAAAAGGGAGGACCCTTACCATAATATCGAGCAATATCCCTATATTAAATACGAAGACCATATATTGAAAAGGGGGACCCTTACCATAATATCGAGCAATATCCCTATATTAAATACGAAGACCATATATTGAAAAGGGGGGACCCTTACCATAATATCGAGCAATATCCCTATATTAAATACGAAGACCATATATTGAAAAGGGGGGACCCTTACCATAATATCGAGCAATATCCCTATATTAAATACGAAGACCATATATTGAAAAGGGGGGACCCTTACCATAATATCGAGCAATATCCCTATATTAAATACGAAGACCATATATTGAAAAGGGGGGACCCTTACCATAATATCAAGCAATATCCCTATATTAAATACGAAGACCATATATTGAAAAGGGGGGACCCTTACCATAATATCGAGCAATATCCTTATATAAAATACGAAGACCATATATTGAAAAGGGGGGACCCTTACCATAATATTGAGCAATATCCCTATATTAAATACGAAGACCATATATTGAAAAGGGGGGACCCTTACCATAATATCGAGCAATATCCTTATATAAAATACGAAGACCATATATTGAAAAGGGGGGACCCTTACCATAATATCGAGCAATATCCCTATCATAAATACGAAGACCATATATTGAAAAGGGGGGACCCTTACCATAATATCGAGCAATATCCCTATAATAAATACGAAGACCATATATTGAAAAGGGGGGACCCTTACCATAATATCGAGCAATATCCCTATAATAAATACGAAGACCATATATTGAAAAGGGGGGACCCTTACCATAATATCGAGCAATATCCCTATAATAAATACGAAGACCATATATTGAAAAGGGGGGACCCTTACCATAATATCGAGCAATAACCTAATAATAAATACGAAGACCATATATTGAAAAGGGGGGACCCTTACCATAATAACGAGCAATATCCCTATAATAAATACGAAGACCATATATTGAAAAGGGGGGACCCTTACCATAATATCGAGCAATATCCCTATAATAAATACGAAGACCATATATTGAAAAGGGGGGACCCTTACCATAATATCAAGCAATATCCCTATATTAAATACGAAGACCATATATTGAAAAGGGGGGACCCTTATGGATATCATACATCATATCCCTATATTAAATACGAAGACCATATATTGAAAAGGGGGGACCCTTACCATAATATCGAGCAATATCCCTATATTAAATACGAAGACCATATATTGAAAAGGGGGGACCCTTACCATAATATCGAGCAATATCCCTATATTAAATACGAAGACCATATATTGAAAAGGGGGGACCCTTACCATAATATCGAGCAATATCCTTATATAAAATACGAAGACCATATATTGAAGAGGGGGGACCCTTACCATAATATCGAGCAATATCCTTATATAAAATACGAAGACCATATATTGAAGAGGGGGGACCCTTACCATAATATCGAGCAATATCCCTATATTAAATACGAAGACCATATATTGAAAAGGGGGGACCCTTACCATAATATCGAGCAATATCCTTATATAAAATACGAAGACCATATATTGAAAAGGGGGGACCCTTACCATAATATCGAGCAATATCCTTATATAAAATACGAAGACCATATATTGAAAAGGGGGGACCCTTACCATAATATCGAGCAATATCCTTATACAGGGTGGCCCAGAAAGACCGAAATGGTGTGAATTCCTTATAACTTTTTTATTATAATTTTTTTTTTTCTTTTCTTTTCAGTATTTTGTAAAGAAGACTTGGATAATTTATAATGGAGCAATACACAATTGAACAACGTGCCCAAATTGTTGAAATTTACTTTTCAAATCAACGGTCCATTGTGTTGACTCAGCGTGCATACCGTCGTCACTTTAATGTGCGGGTTGCACCCTCTCAGTCAACAATAAACCGTCTGGTTGCAAATTTTCGAGAACAAGGAGCAGTAAGGAACCTTCCTGGTCCCGGCAGATACCGAACTGTCCACACGGCTGACAATATTCAAGTGGTACAGGAGAGTATTCGGGAGGATCCAGAAACATCAACCAGGAGACGTTCGTCACAACTGGGCCTCTCAAGAACGTCGCTGCAGCGAATTTTGCACACCATAGGATTGTTTCCATACAAAATTCAACTTGTCCAAGAATTGAAACCAACAGATTACCAGCAACGACTTGACTATGCAATTTATTTCCAGCAAAAAGCACAAGAGAATCCAAATTTTATTCATAACTTAATAATGAGTGACGAAGCCCATTTTCAATTAAATGGGTTCGTTAACAAGCAAAACTGTAGGATATGGGCTACGGAAAACCCGAGAGTACTTCATCAACGACAATTGCACCCAGTTAAGTGTACCGTTTGGTGCGGTGTTTCTTCAGAAAGGATCATTGGCCCATTTTTTTTGAAAATGAACAAGGTGTCGCCATTTCCGTCAATGGTGATCGATATCGGGCCATGTTGCAAAATTTTGTACGGCCAGCCGTGGAAAACCATCCGCAAATATGGTTCCAACAGGATGGAGCCACAGCGCACACTGCGAGGGCCACAATGACTCTTTTACGCGACATCTTTGGTGAAAGAATAATTTCTCGTAACAGCAATTTTAATTGGCCTCCGCGTTCCCCGGATTTAACCGCTCCAGACTGTTTTCTTTGGGGCTATTTAAAAGGAAAAGTTTATGTTAATAAGCCTAGGACTATTGAGGAGTTAAAAACCAATATTCGAGAAGAAATTAACAACATACCACCGGAAGTTTTGCGAAAGGTCATGGAAAATGTGTTGGAAAGAGCACATTTGTGCGAAGCAGAATATGGCCACCACTTGCGGGATATCATTTTTAATAACTAATCCAAAAATATTCCCCATAAATTTAATGTATTTAAAAAAAAAAAAATTTAAAAAATATCTCTTAAATAAAAAGTTATAAGCAATTCACACCACTTCGGTCTTTCTGGGCCACCCTGTATAAAATACGAAGACCATATATTGAAGAGGGGGGACCCTTACCATAATATCGAGCAATATCCCTATATTAAATACGAAGACCATATATTGAGAAGGGGGGTCCCCTACCATAATATCGAGCAATATCCTTATATAAAATACGAAGACCATATATTGAAGAGGGGGGACCCTTACCATAATATCGAGCAATATCCCTATATTAAATACGAAGACCATATATTGAAAAGGGGGGACCCTTACCATAATATCGAGCAATAACCTAATAATAAATACGAAGACCATAAATTGAAAAGGGGGATCCATCCTAATATTTATAGGGAGTTTTTTTATTATAAAAATGAATACTGATAGACTTGGATCCATCCTAATATTTATATGGAGTTTTTCAAAAATTTCTTCAAATTACAATAGTTTTAATATATTTGGAAACAGCACTATCGATACTTTAGTTAAGTTTTTTCGAATTTCGCTTATTTTTGCGATAAAATCAATATTTGCGGAGATACAGCCACTTTTCTAAAAAAGTTTAATAGGGAAGTAATATTTTTATTATAAAAATGAATACTGATAGACTTGGATCCATCCTAATATTTATATGGATTTTTTCAAAAATTTCTTCAAATTACAATAGTTTTAATATATTTGAAAAGAGCACTATCGATACTTTCGTTAAGTTTTTTCGAATTTCGCTTATTTTTGCGATAAAATCAATATTTGCGGAGATACAGCCACTTTTCTAAAAAAGTTTAATAGGGAAGTAATATTTTTATTATAAAAATGAATACTGATAGACTTGGAAACATCCTAATATTTATATGGATTTTTTCAAAAATTTCTTCAAATTACAATAGTTTTAATATATTTGAAAAGAGCACTATCGATACTTTAGTTAAGTTTTTTCGAATTTCGCTTATTTTTGCGATAAAATCAATATTTGCGGAGATACAGCCACTTTTCTAAGAAAGTTTAATAGGGAAGTAATATTTTTATTATAAAAATGAATACTGATAGACTTGGATCCATCCTAATATTTATATGGATTTTTTCAAAAATTTCTTCAAATTACAATAGTTTTAATATATTTGGAAACAGCACTATCGATATTTTAGTTAAGTTTTTTCGAATTTCGCTTATTTTTGCGATAAAATCAATATTTGTGGAGATACAGCCACTTTTCTAAAAAAGTTTAATAGGGAAGTAATATTTTTATTATAAAAATGAATACTGATAGACTTGGATCCATCCTAATATTTATATGGATTTTTTCAAAAATTTCTTCAAATTACAATAGTTTTAATATATTTGAAAAGAGCACTATCGATACTTTAGTTAAGTTTTTTCGAATTTCGCTTATTTTTGCGATAAAATCAATATTTGCGGAGATACAGCCACTTTTCTAAGAAAGTTTAATAGGGAAGTAATATTTTTATTATAAAAATGAATACTGATAGACTTGGATCCATCCTAATATTTATATGGATTTTTTCAAAAATTTCTTCAAATTACAATAGTTTTAATATATTTGGAAACAGCACTATCGATATTTTAGTTAAGTTTTTTCGAATTTCGCTTATTTTTGCGATAAAATCAATATTTGCGGAGATACAGCCACTTTTCTAAGAAAGTTTAATAGGGAAGTAATATTTTTATTATAAAAATGAATACTGATAGACTTGGATCCATCCTAATATTTATATGGATTTTTTCAAAAATTTCTTCAAATTACAATAGTTTTAATATATTTGAAAAGAGCACTATCGATACTTTAGTTAAGTTTTTTCGAATTTCGCTTATTTTTGCGATAAAATCAATATTTGCGGAGATACAGCCACTTATCTAAAAAAGTTTAATAGGGAAGTAATATTTTTATTATAAAAATGAATACTGATAGACTTGGATCCATCCTAATATTTATATGGATTTTTTCAAAAATTTCTTCAAATTACAATAGTTTTAATATATTTGAAAAGAGCACTATCGATACTTTAGTTAAGTTTTTTCGAATTTCGCTTATTTTTGCGATAAAATCAATATTTGCGGAGATACAGCCACTTTTCTAAGAAAGTTTAATAGGGAAGTAATATTTTTATTATAAAAATGAATACTGATAGACTTGGATCCATCCTAATATTTATATGGATTTTTTCAAAAATTTCTTCAAATTACAATAGTTTTAATATATTTGGAAACAGCACTATCGATATTTTAGTTAAGTTTTTTCGAATTTCGCTTATTTTTGCGATAAAATCAATATTTGTGGAGATACAGCCACTTATCTAAAAAAGTTTAATAGGGAAGTAATATTTTTATTATAAAAATTAATACTGATAGACTTGGATCCATCCTAATATTTATATGGAGTTTTTCAAAAATTTCTTCAAATTACAATAGTTTTAATATATTTGGAAACAGCACTATCGATATTTTAGTTAAGTTTTTTCGAATTTCGCTTATTTTTGCGATAAAATCAATATTTGCGGAGATACAGCCACTTTTCTAAAAAAGTTTAATAGGGAAGTAATATTTTTATTATAAAAATGAATACTGATAGACTTGGATCCATCCTAATATTTATATGGATTTTTTCAAAAATTTCTTCAAATTACAATAGTTTTAATATATTTGGAAACAGCACTATCGATATTTTAGTTAAGTTTTTTCGAATTTCGCTTATTTTTGCGATAAAATCAATATTTGCGGAGATACAGCCACTTTTCTAAAAAAGTTTAATAGGGAAGTAATATTTTTATTATAAAAATGAATACTGATAGACTTGGATCCATCCTAATATTTATATGGATTTTTTCAAAAATTTCTTCAAATTACAATAGTTTTAATATATTTGGAAACAGCACTATCGATATTTTAGTTAAGTTTTTTCGAATTTCGCTTATTTTTGCGATAAAATCAATATTTGCGGAGATACAGCCACTTTTCTAAAAAAGTTTAATAGGGAAGTAATATTTTTATTATAAAAATGAATACTGATAGACTTGGATCCATCCTAATATTTATATGGATTTTTTCAAAAATTTCTTCAAATTACAATAGTTTTAATATATTTGGAAACAGCACTATCGATATTTTAGTTAAGTTTTTTCGAATTTCGCTTATTTTTGCGATAAAATCAATATTTGCGGAGATACAGCCACTTTTCTAAAAAAGTTTAATAGGGAAGTAATATTTTTATTATAAAAATGAATACTGATAGACTTGGATCCATCCTAATATTTATATGGATTTTTTCAAAAATTTCTTCAAATTACAATAGTTTTAATATATTTGGAAACAGCACTATCGATATTTTAGTTAAGTTTTTTCGAATTTCGCTTATTTTTGCGATAAAATCAATATTTGCGGAGATACAGCCACTTTTCTAAAAAAGTTTAATAGGGAAGTAATATTTTTATTATAAAAATGAATACTGATAGACTTGGATCCATCCTAATATTTATATGGATTTTTTCAAAAATTTCTTCAAATTACAATAGTTTTAATATATTTGGAAACAGCACTATCGATATTTTAGTTAAGTTTTTTCGAATTTCGCTTATTTTTGCGATAAAATCAATATTTGCGGAGATACAGCCACTTTTCTAAAAAAGTTTAATAGGGAAGTAATATTTTTATTATAAAAATGAATACTGATAGACTTGGATCCATCCTAATATTTATATGGATTTTTTCAAAAATTTCTTCAAATTACAATAGTTTTAATATATTTGGAAACAGCACTATCGATATTTTAGTTAAGTTTTTTCGAATTTCGCTTATTTTTGCGATAAAATCAATATTTGCGGAGATACAGCCACTTTTTTAAAAAAGTTTAATAGGGAAGTAATATTTTTATTATAAAAATGAATACTGATAGACTTGGATCCATCCTAATATTTATATGGATTTTTTCAAAAATTTCTTCAAATTACAATAGTTTTAATATATTTGGAAACAGCACTATCGATATTTTAGTTAAGTTTTTTCGAATTTCGCTTATTTTTGCGATAAAATCAATATTTGCGGAGATACAGCCACTTTTCTAAAAAAGTTTAATAGGGAAGTAATATTTTTATTATAAAAATGAATACTGATAGACTTGGATCCATCCTAATATTTATATGGATTTTTTCAAAAATTTCTTCAAATTACAATAGTTTTAATATATTTGAAAAGAGCACTATCGATACTTTAGTTAAGTTTTTTCGAATTTCGCTTATTTTTGCGATAAAATCAATATTTGCGGAGATACAGCCACTTTTCTAAAAAAGTTTAATAGGGAAGTAATATTTTTATTATAAAAATGAATACTGATAGACTTGGATCCATCCTAATATTTATATGGATTTTTTCAAAAATTTCTTCAAATTACAATAGTTTTAATATATTTGGAAACAGCACTATCGATATTTTAGTTAAGTTTTTTCGAATTTCGCTTATTTTTGCGATAAAATCAATATTTGCGGAGATACAGCCACTTTTCTAAAAAAGTTTAATAGGGAAGTAATATTTTTATTATAAAAATGAATACTGATAGACTTGGATCCATCCTAATATTTATATGGATTTTTTCAAAAATTTCTTCAAATTACAATAGTTTTAATATATTTGGAAACAGCACTATCGATATTTTAGTTAAGTTTTTTCGAATTTCGCTTATTTTTGCGATAAAATCAATATTTGCGGAGATACAGCCACTTTTTTAAAAAAGTTTAATAGGGAAGTAATATTTTTATTATAAAAATGAATACTGATAGACTTGGATCCATCCTAATATTTATATGGATTTTTTCCATAATATCGAGCAATATCCCTATATTAAATACGAAGACCATATATTGAAAAGGGGGGACCCTTACCATAATATCGAGCAATATCCCTATATTAAATACGAAGACCATATATTGAAAAGGGGGGACCCTTACCATAATATCGAGCAATATCCCTATATTAAATACGAAGACCATATATTGAAAAGGGGGGACCCTTACCATAATATCGAGCAATATCCTTATATAAAATACGAAGACCATATATTGAAAAGGGGGGACCCTTACCATAATATCGAGCAATATCCCTATATTAAATACGAAGACCATATACTGAAAAGGGGGGACCCTTACCATAATATCGAGCAATATCCCTATATTAAATACGAAGACCATATATTGAAAAGGGGGGACCCTTACCATAATATCGAGCAATATCCCTATATTAAATACGAAGACCATATATTGAAAAGGGGGGACCCTTACCATAATATCGAGCAATATCCCTATATTAAATACGAAGACCATATATTGAAAAGGGGGGACCCTTACCATAATATCGAGCAATATCCCTATATTAAATGCGAAGACCATATATTGAAAAGGGGGGACCCTTACCATAATATCGAGCAATATCCCTATATTAAATACGAAGACCATATATTGAAAAGGGGGGACCCTTACCATAATATCGAGCAATATCCCTATATTAAATACGAAGACCATATATTGAAAAGGGGGGACCCTTACCATAATATCGAGCAATATCCCTATATTAAATGCGAAGACCATATATTGAAAAGGGGGGACCCTTACCATAATATCGAGCAATATCCCTATATTAAATACGAAGACCATATATTGAAAAGGGGGGACCCTTACCATAATATCGAGCAATATCCCTATATTAAATACGAAGACCATATATTGAAAAGGGGGGACCCTTACCATAATATCGAGCAATATCCTTATATAAAATACGAAGACCATATATTGAAAAGGGGGGACCCTTACCATAATATCGAGCAATATCCCTATATTAAATGCGAAGACCATATATTGAAAAGGGGGGACCCTTACCATAATATCGAGCAATATCCCTATATTAAATACGAAGACCATATATTGAAAAGGGGGGACCCTTACCATAATATCGAGCAATATCCCTATATTAAATACGAAGACCATATATTGAAAAGGGGGGACCCTTACCATAATATCGAGCAATATCCCTATATTAAATGCGAAGACCATATATTGAAAAGGGGGGACCCTTACCATAATATCGAGCAATATCCCTATATTAAATGCGAAGACCATATATTGAAAAGGGGGGACCCTTACCATAATATCGAGCAATATCCCTATATTAAATACGAAGACCATATATTGAAAAGGGGGGACCCTTACCATAATATCGAGCAATATCCCTATATTAAATACGAAGACCATATATTGAAAAGGGGGGACCCTTACCATAATATCGAGCAATATCCCTATATTAAATACGAAGACCATATATTGAAGAGGGGGAACCCTTACCATAATATCGAGCAATATCCTTATATAAAATACGAAGACCATATATTGAAAAGGGGGGACCCTTACCATAATATCGAGCAATATCCCTATATTAAATACGAAGACCATATATTGAAAAGGGGGGACCCTTACCATAATATCGAGCAATATCCCTATATTAAATACGAAGACCATATATTGAAAAGGTGGGACCCTTACCATAATATCGAGCAATATCCCTATATTAAATACGAAGACCATATATTGAAAAGGGGGGACCCTTACCATAATATCGAGCAATATCCCTATATTAAATACGAAGACCATATATTGAAAAGGGGGGACCCTTACCATAATATCGAGCAATATCCTTATATAAAATACGAAGACCATATATTGAAAAGGGGGGACCCTTACCATAATATCGAGCAATATCCCTATATTAAATACGAAGACCATATATTGAAAAGGGGGGACCCTTACCATAATATCGAGCAATATCCCTATATTAAATACGAAGACCATATATTGAAAAGGGGGGACCCTTACCATAATATCGAGCAATATCCCTATATTAAATACGAAGACCATATATTGAAAAGGGGGGACCCTTACCATAATATCGAGCAATATCCCTATATTAAATACGAAGACCATATATTGAAAAGGGGGGACCCTTACCATAATATCGAGCAATATCCCTATATTAAATACGAAGACCATATATTGAAAAGGGGGGACCCTTACCATAATATCGAGCAATATCCCTATATAAAATACGAAGACCATATATTGAAAAGGGGGGACCCTTACCATAATATCGAGCAATATCCCTATATTAAATACGAAGACCATATATTGAAAAGGGGGGACCCTTACCATAATATCGAGCAATATCCCTATATTAAATACGAAGACCATATATTGAAAAGGGGGGACCCTTACCATAATATCGAGCAATATCCTTATATAAAATACGAAGACCATATATTGAAAAGGGGGGACCCTTACCATAATATCGAGCATTATCCCTATATTAAATACGAAGACCATATATTGAAAAGGGGGGACCCTTACCATAATATCGAGCAATATCCTTATATTAAATACGAAGACCATATATTGAAAAGGGGGGACCCTTACCATAATATCGAGCAATATCCCTATATTAAATACGAAGACCATATATTGAAAAGGGGGGACCCTTACCATAATATCGAGCAATATCCCTATATTAAATACGAAGACCATATATTGAAAAGGGGGGACCCTTACCATAATATCGAGCAATATCCCTATATTAAATACGAAGACCATATATTGAAAAGGGGGGACCCTTACCATAATATCGAGCAATATCCCTATATTAAATACGAAGACCATATATTGAAAAGGGGGACCCTTACCATAAAATCGAGCAATATCCCTATATAAAATACGAAGACCATATATTGAAAAGGGGGGACCCTTACCATAATATCGAGCATTATCCCTATATTAAATACGAAGACCATATATTGAAAAGGGGGGACCCTTACCATAATATCGAGCAATATCCTTATATTAAATACGAAGACCATATATTGAAAAGGGGGGACCCTTACCATAATATCGAGCAATATCCCTATATTAAATACGAAGACCATATATTGAAAAGGGGGGACCCTTACCATAATATCGAGCAATATCCTTATATAAAATACGAAGACCATATATTGAAAAGGGGGGACCCTTACCATAATATCGAGCAATATCCCTATATTAAATACGAAGACCATATATTGAAAAGGGGGGACCCTTACCATAATATCGAGCAATATCCTTATATTAAATACGAAGACCATATATTGAAAAGGGGGGACCCTTACCATAATATCGAGCAATATCCCTATATAAAATACGAAGACCATATATTGAAAAGGGGGGACCCTTACCATAATATCGAGCAATATCCTTATATTAAATACGAAGACCATATATTGAAAAGGGGGGACCCTTACCATAATATCGAGCAATATCCTTATATTAAATACGAAGACCATATATTGAAAAGGGGGGACCCTTACCATAATATCGAGCAATATCCCTATATAAAATACGAAGACCATATATTGAAAAGGGGGGACCCTTACCATAATATCGAGCAATATCCTTATATTAAATACGAAGACCATATATTGAAAAGGGGGGACCCTTACCATAATATCGAGCAATATCCTTATATTAAATACGAAGACCATATATTGAAAAGGGGGGACCCTTACCATAATATCGAGCATTATCCCTATATTAAATACGAAGACCATATATTGAAAAGGGGGGACCCTTACCATAATATCGAGCAATATCCTTATATTAAATACGAAGACCATATATTGAAAAGGGGGGACCCTTACCATAATATCGAGCAATATCCCTATATTAAATACGAAGACCATATATTGAAAAGGGGGGACCCTTACCATAATATCGAGCAATATCCTTATATTAAATACGAAGACCATATATTGAAAAGGGGGACCCTTACCATAATATCGAGCAATATCCCTATATAAAATACGAAGACCATATATTGAAAAGGGGGGACCCTTACCATAATATCGAGCAATATCCTTATATTAAATACGAAGACCATATATTGAAAAGGGGGGACCCTTACCATAATATCGAGCATTATCCCTATATTAAATACGAAGACCATATATTGAAAAGGGGGGACCCTTACCATAATATCGAGCAATATCCCTATATAAAATACGAAGACCATATATTGAAAAGGGGGGACCCTTACCATAATATCGAGCAATATCCTTATATTAAATACGAAGACCATATATTGAAAAGGGGGGACCCTTACCATAATATCGAGCAATATCCCTATATAAAATACGAAGACCATATATTGAAAAGGGGGGACCCTTACCATAATATCGAGCAATATCCTTATATTAAATACGAAGACCATATATTGAAAAGGGGGGACCCTTACCATAATATCGAGCAATATCCCTATATTAAATACGAAGACCATATATTGAAAAGGGGGGACCCTTACCATAATATCGAGCAATATCCTTATATTAAATACGAAGACCATATATTGAAAAGGGGGGACCCTTACCATAATATCGAGCAATATCCCTATATAAAATACGAAGACCATATATTGAAAAGGGGGGACCCTTACCATAATATCGAGCAATATCCCTATATAAAATACGAAGACCATATATTGAAAAGGGGGGACCCTTACCATAATATCGAGCAATATCCTTATATTAAATACGAAGACCATATATTGAAAAGGGGGGACCCTTACCATAATATCGAGCAATATCCTTATATTAAATACGAAGACCATATATTGAAAAGGGGGGACCCTTACCATAATATCGAGCAATATCCTTATATTAAATACGAAGACCATATATTGAAAAGGGCGGACCCTTACCATAATATCGAGCAATATCCCTATATAAAATACGAAGACCATATATTGAAAAGGGGGGACCCTTACCATAATATCGAGCAATATCCTTATATTAAATACGAAGACCATATATTGAAAAGGGGGGACCCTTACCATAATATCGAGCAATATCCTTATATTAAATACGAAGACCATATATTGAAAAGGGGGGACCCTTACCATAATATCGAGCAATATCCTTATATTAAATACGAAGACCATATATTGAAAAGGGGGGACCCTTACCATAATATCGAGCAATATCCCTATATAAAATACGAAGACCATATATTGAAAAGGGGGGACCCTTACCATAATATCGAGCAATATCCTTATATTAAATACGAAGACCATATATTGAAAAGGGGGGACCCTTACCATAATATCGAGCAATATCCTTATATTAAATACGAAGACCATATATTGAAAAGGGGGGACCCTTACCATAATATCGAGCAATATCCCTATATAAAATACGAAGACCATATATTGAAAAGGGGGGACCCTTACCATAATATCGAGCAATATCCTTATATTAAATACGAAGACCATATATTGAAAAGGGGGGACCCTTACCATAATATCGAGCAATATCCTTATATTAAATACGAAGACCATATATTGAAAAGGGGGGACCCTTACCATAATATCGAGCAATATCCTTATATTAAATACGAAGACCATATATTGAAAAGGGGGGACCCTTACCATAATATCGAGCAATATCCTTATATTAAATACGAAGACCATATATTGAAAAGGGGGGACCCTTACCATAATATCGAGCAATATCCTTATATTAAATACGAAGACCATATATTGAAAAGGGGGGACCCTTACCATAATATCGAGCAATATCCTTATATTAAATACGAAGACCATATATTGAAAAGGGGGGACCCTTACCATAATATCGAGCAATATCCCTATATTAAATACGAAGACCATATATTGAAAAGGGGGGACCCTTACCATAATATCGAGCAATATCCTTATATTAAATACGAAGACCATATATTGAAAAGGGGGGACCCTTACCATAATATCGAGCAATATCCCTATATAAAATACGAAGACCATATATTGAAAAGGGGGGACCCTTACCATAATATCGAGCAATATCCCTATATAAAATACGAAGACCATATATTGAAAAGGGGGGACCCTTACCATAATATCGAGCAATATCCTTATATTAAATACGAAGACCATATATTGAAAAGGGGGGACCCTTACCATAATATCGAGCAATATCCTTATATTAAATACGAAGACCATATATTGAAAAGGGGGGACCCTTACCATAATATCGAGCAATATCCTTATATTAAATACGAAGACCATATATTGAAAAGGGCGGACCCTTACCATAATATCGAGCAATATCCCTATATAAAATACGAAGACCATATATTGAAAAGGGGGGACCCTTACCATAATATCGAGCAATATCCTTATATTAAATACGAAGACCATATATTGAAAAGGGGGGACCCTTACCATAATATCGAGCAATATCCTTATATTAAATACGAAGACCATATATTGAAAAGGGGGGACCCTTACCATAATATCGAGCAATATCCTTATATTAAATACGAAGACCATATATTGAAAAGGGGGGACCCTTACCATAATATCGAGCAATATCCCTATATAAAATACGAAGACCATATATTGAAAAGGGGGGACCCTTACCATAATATCGAGCAATATCCTTATATTAAATACGAAGACCATATATTGAAAAGGGGGGACCCTTACCATAATATCGAGCAATATCCTTATATTAAATACGAAGACCATATATTGAAAAGGGGGGACCCTTACCATAATATCGAGCAATATCCCTATATAAAATACGAAGACCATATATTGAAAAGGGGGGACCCTTACCATAATATCGAGCAATATCCTTATATTAAATACGAAGACCATATATTGAAAAGGGGGGACCCTTACCATAATATCGAGCAATATCCTTATATTAAATACGAAGACCATATATTGAAAAGGGGGGACCCTTACCATAATATCGAGCAATATCCTTATATTAAATACGAAGACCATATATTGAAAAGGGGGGACCCTTACCATAATATCGAGCAATATCCCTATATAAAATACGAAGACCATATATTGAAAAGGGGGGACCCTTACCATAATATCGAGCAATATCCTTATATTAAATACGAAGACCATATATTGAAAAGGGGGGACCCTTACCATAATATCGAGCAATATCCCTATATAAAATACGAAGACCATATATTGAAAAGGGGGGACCCTTACCATAATATCGAGCAATATCCTTATATTAAATACGAAGACCATATATTGAAAAGGGGGGACCCTTACCATAATATCGAGCAATATCCTTATATTAAATACGAAGACCATATATTGAAAAGGGGGGACCCTTACCATAATATCGAGCAATATCCCTATATAAAATACGAAGACCATATATTGAAAAGGGGGGACCCTTACCATAATATCGAGCAATATCCTTATATTAAATACGAAGACCATATATTGAAAAGGGGGGACCCTTACCATAATATCGAGCAATATCCTTATATTAAATACGAAGACCATATATTGAAAAGGGGGGACCCTTACCATAATATCGAGCAATATCCCTATATAAAATACGAAGACCATATATTGAAAAGGGGGGACCCTTACCATAATATCGAGCAATATCCTTATATTAAATACGAAGACCATATATTGAAAAGGGGGGACCCTTACCATAATATCGAGCAATATCCTTATATTAAATACGAAGACCATATATTGAAAAGGGGGGACCCTTACCATAATATCGAGCATTATCCCTATATTAAATACGAAGACCATATATTGAAAAGGGGGGACCCTTACCATAATATCGAGCAATATCCTTATATTAAATACGAAGACCATATATTGAAAAGGGGGGACCCTTACCATAATATCGAGCAATATCCCTATATTAAATACGAAGACCATATATTGAAAAGGGGGGACCCTTACCATAATATCGAGCAATATCCTTATATAAAATACGAAGACCATATATTGAAAAGGGGGGACCCTTACCATAATATCGAGCAATATCCCTATATTAAATACGAAGACCATATATTGAAAAGGGGGGACCCTTACCATAATATCGAGCAATATCCTTATATTAAATACGAAGACCATATATTGAAAAGGGGGGACCCTTACCATAATATCGAGCAATATCCCTATATTAAATACGAAGACCATATATTGAAAAGGGGGGACCCTTACCATAATATCGAGCAATATCCCTATATAAAATACGAAGACCATATATTGAAAAGGGGGGACCCTTACCATAATATCGAGCAATATCCTTATATTAAATACGAAGACCATATATTGAAAAGGGGGGACCCTTACCATAATATCGAGCATTATCCCTATATTAAATACGAAGACCATATATTGAAAAGGGGGGACCCTTACCATAATATCGAGCAATATCCCTATATTAAATACGAAGACCATATATTGAAAAGGGGGGACCCTTACCATAATATCGAGCAATATCCTTATATTAAATACGAAGACCATATATTGAAAAGGGGGGACCCTTACCATAATATCGAGCAATATCCCTATATTAAATACGAAGACCATATATTGAAAAGGGGGGACCCTTACCATAATATCGAGCAATATCCTTATATAAAATACGAAGACCATATATTGAAAAGGGGGGACCCTTACCATAATATCGACCAATATCCCTATATTAAATACGAAGACCATATATTGAAAAGGGGGGACCCTTACCATAATATCGAGCAATATCCCTATATAAAATACGAAGACCATATATTGAAAAGGGGGGACCCTTACCATAATATCGAGCATTATCCCTATATTAAATACGAAGACCATATATTGAAAAGGGGGGACCCTTACCATAATATCGAGCAATATCCTTATATTAAATACGAAGACCATATATTGAAAAGGGGGGACCCTTACCATAATATCGAGCAATATCCCTATATTAAATACGAAGACCATATATTGAAAAGGGGGGACCCTTACCATAATATCGAGCAATATCCTTATATAAAATACGAAGACCATATATTGAAAAGGGGGGACCCTTACCATAATATCGAGCAATATCCCTATATTAAATACGAAGGCCATATATTGAAAAGGGGGGACCCTTACCATAATATCGAGCAATATCCCTATATTAAATACGAAGACCATATATTGAAAAGGGGGGACCCTTACCATAATATCGAGCAATATCCTTATATAAAATACGAAGACCATATATTGAAAAGGGGGGACCCTTACCATAATATCGAGCAATATCCCTATATTAAATACGAAGACCATATATTGAAAAGGGGGGACCCTTACCATAATATCGAGCAGTATCCTTATATATAATACGAAGACCATATATTGAAAAGGGAGGACCCTTACCATAATATCGAGCAATATCCCTATATTAAATACGAAGACCATATATTGAAAAGGGGGGACCCTTACCATAATATCGAGCAATATCCCTATATTAAATACGAAGACCATATATTGAAAAGGGGGGACCCTTACCATAATATCGAGCAATATCCTTAATATTAATATTTATATGGATTTTTTCAAAAATTTCTTCAAATTACAATAGTTTTAATATATTTGAAAAGAGCACTATCGATATTTTAGTTAAGTTTTTTCGAATTTCGCTTATTTTTGCGATAAAATCAATATTTGCGGAGATACAGCCACTTTTCTAAAAAAGTTTAATAGGGAAGTAATATTTTTATTATAAAAATGAATACTGATAGACTTGGATCCATCCTAATATTTATATGGATTTTTTCAAAAATTTCTTCAAATTACAATAGTTTTAATATATTTGGAAACAGCACTATCGATATTTTAGTTAAGTTTTTTCGAATTTCGCTTATTTTTGCGATAAAATCAATATTTGTGGAGATACAGCCACTTATCTAAAAAAGTTTAATAAGGAAGTAATATATTTATTATAAAAATGAATACTGATAGACTTGGATCCATCCTAATATTTATATGGATTTTTGAAAAAATTTCTTCAAATTACAATAGTTTTAATATATTTGAAAAGAGCACTATCGATACTTTCGTTAAGTTTTTTCGAATTTCGCTTATTTTTGCGATAAAATCAATATTTGCGGAGATACAGCCACTTTTCAAAAAAAGTTTAATAGGGAAGTAATATTTTTATTATAAAAATGAATACTGATAGACTTGGATCCATCCTAATATTTATATGGATTTTTTAAAAAATTTCTTCAAATTACAATAGTTTTAATATATTTGAAAAGAGCACTATCGATATTTTAGTTAAGTTTTTTCGAATTTCGCTTATTTTTGCGATAAAATCAATATTTGCGGAGATACAGCCACTTTTCTAAAAAAGTTTAATAGGGAAGTAATATTTTTATTATAAAAATGAATACTGATAGACTTGGATCCATCCTAATATTTATATGGATTTTTTCAAAAATTTCTTTAAATTACAATAGTTTTAATATATTTGAAAAGAGCACTATCGATATTTTAGTTAAGTTTTTTCGAATTTCGCTTATTTTTGCGATAAAATCAATATTTGCGGAGATACAGCCACTTTTCTAAAAAAGTTTAATAGGGAAGTAATATATTTATTATAAAAATGAATACTGATAGACTTGGATCCATCCTAATATTTATATGGATTTTTTCCATAATATCGAGCAATATCCCTATATTAAATACGAAGACCATATATTGAAAAGGAGGGGCCCTTACCATAATATCGAGCAATATCCCTATATTAAATACGAAGACCATATATTGAAAAGGGGGGACCCTTACCATAATATCGAGCAATATCCCTATATTAAATACGAAGACGATATATTGAAAAGGGGGGACCCTTACCATAATATCGAGCAATAACCTAATAATAAATACGAAGACCATATATTGAAAAGGGGGGACCCTTACCATAATATCGAGCAATAACCTAATAATAAATACGAAGACCATATATTGAAAAGGGGGGACCCTTACCATAATATCGAGCAATAACCTAATAATAAATACGAAGACCATATATTGAAAAGGGGGGACCCTTACCATAATATCGAGCAATAACCTAATAATAAATACGAAGACCATATATTGAAAAGGGGGGACCCTTACCATAATATCGAGCAATATCCTTATATAAAATACGAAGACCATATATTGAAAAGGGGGGACCCTTACCATAATATCGAGCAATATCCCTATATTAAATGCGAAGACCATATATTGAAAAGGGGGGACCCTTACCATAATATCGAGCAATATCCCTATATTATATACGAAGACCATATATTGAAAAGGGGGGACCCTTACCATAATATCGAGCAATATACTTATATTAAATGCGAAGACCATATATTGAAAAGGGGGGACCCTTACCATAATATCGAGCAATATCCCTATATTAAATGCGAAGACCATATATTGAAAAGGGGGGACCCTTACCATAATATCGAGCAATATCCCTATATTAAATACGAAGACCATATATTGAAAAGGGGGACCCTTACCATAATATCGAGCAATATCCCTATATTAAATACGAAGACCATATATTGAAAAGGGGGGACCCTTACCATAATATCGAGCAATATCCCTATATTAAATACGAAGACCATATATTGAAAAGGGGGGACCCTTACCATAATATCGAGCAATATCCCTATATTAAATGCGAAGACCATATATTGAAAAGGGGGGACCCTTACCATAATATCGAGCAATATCCCTATATTAAATACGAAGACCATATATTGAAAAGGGGGGACCCTTACCATAATATCGAGCAATATCCCTATATTAAATACGAAGACCATATATTGAAAAGGGGGGACCCTTACCATAATATCGAGCAATATCCCTATATTAAATGCGAAGACCATATATTGAAAAGGGGGGACCCTTACCATAATATCGAGCAATATCCCTATATTATATACGAAGACCATATATTGAAAAGGGGGGACCCTTACCATAATATCGAGCAATATACTTATATTAAATGCGAAGACCATATATTGAAAAGGGGGGACCCTTACCATAATATCGAGCAATATCCCTATATTAAATGCGAAGACCATATATTGAAAAGGGGGGACCCTTACCATAATATCGAGCAATATCCCTATATTAAATACGAAGACCATATATTGAAAAGGGGGGACCCTTACCATAATATCGCGCAATATCCCTATATTAAATACGAAGACCATATATTGAAAAGGGGGGACCCTTACCATGATATCGAGCAATATCCCTATATTAAATACGAAGACCATATATTGAAAAGGGGGGACAATTACCATAATATCGAGCAATATCCCTATAATAATACGAAGACCATATATTGAAAAGGGGGGACCCTTACCATAATATCGAGCAATATCCCTATATTAAATACGAAGACCATATTGAAAAGGGGGCCCTTACCATAATATCGAGCAATATCCCTATATTAAATGCGAAGACCATATATTGAAAAGGGGGGACCCTTACCATAATATCGAGCAATATCCCTATATTAAATACGAAGACCATATATTGAAAAGGGGGGGACCCTTACCATAATATCGAGCAATATCCCTATATTAAATACGAAGACCATATATTGAAAAGGGGGACCCTTACCATAGAAGACCATATATTGAAAAGGGGGGACGCTTACCATAATATCGAGCAATATCCCTATATTAAATACGAAGACCACATATTGAAAAGGGGGGACCCTTACCATAATATCGAGCAATATCCCTATATTAAATACGAAGACCATATATTGAAAAGCGGGACCCTTACCATAATATCGAGCAATATCCCTATATTAAATACGAAGACCATATATTGAAAAGGGGGGACCCTTACCATAATATCGAGCAATATCCCTATATTAAATACGAAGACCATATATTGAAAAGGGGGGACCCTTACCATAATATCGAGCAATATCCCTATATAAAATACGAAGACCATATATTGAAAAGGGGGGACCCTTACCATAATATCGAGCAATATCCTTATATTAAATACGAAGACCATATATTGAAAAGGGGGGACCCTTACCATAATATCGAGCAATATCCCTATATTAAATACGAAGACCACATATTGAAAAGGGGGGACCCTTACCATAATATCGAGCAATATCCCTATATTAAATACGAAGACCACATATTGAAAAGGGGGGACCCTTACCATAATATCGAGCAATATCCCTATATAAAATACGAAGACCATATATTGAAAAGGGGGGACCCTTACCATAATATCGAGCAATATCCTTATATTAAATACGAAGACCATATATTGAAAAGGGGGGACCCTTACCATAATATCGAGCAATATCCCTATATTAAATACGAAGACCACATATTGAAAAGGGGGGACCCTTACCATAATATCGAGCAATATCCCTATATTAAATACGAAGACCATATATTGAAAAGCGGGACCCTTACCATAATATCGAGCAATATCCCTATATTAAATACGAAGACCATATATTGAAAAGCGGGACCCTTACCATAATATCGAGCAATATCCCTATATTAAATACGAAGACCATATATTGAAAAGGGGGGACCCTTACCATAATATCGAGCAATATCCCTATATTAAATACGAAGACCATATATTGAAAAGGGGGGACCCTTACCATAATATCGAGCAATATCCCTATATTAAATACGAAGACCATATATTGAAGAGGGGGGACCCTTACCATAATATTGAGCAATATCCCTATATTAAATACGAAGACCATATATTGAAAAGGGGGACCCTTACCATAATATCGAGCAATATCCTTATATAAAATACGAAGACCATATATTGAAAAGGGGGGACCCTTACCATAATATCGAGCAATATCCTTATATAAAATACGAAGACCATATATTGAAAAGGGGGGACCCTTACCATAATATCGAGCAATATCCCTATATTAAATACGAAGACCATATATTGAAAAGGGGGACCCTTACCATAATATCGAGCAATATCCCTATATTAAATACGAAGACCATATATTGAAAAGGCGTATCCATCCTAATATTTATAGGGAGTGTTTTTATTATAAAAATGAATACTGATAGACTTGGATCCATCCTAATATTTATATGGATTTTTTAAAAAATTTCTTCAAATTACAATAGTTTTAATATATTTGAAAAGAGCACTATCGATACTTTAGTTAAGGTTTTTCGAATTTCGCTTATTTTTGCGATAAAATCAATATTTGCGGAGATACAGCCACTTTTCTAAAAAAGTTTAATAGGGAAGTAATATTTTTATTATAAAAATGAATACTGATAGACTTGGATCCATCCTAATATTTATATGGATTTTTTCAAAATTTTCTTCAAATTACAATAGTTTTAATATATTTGGAAACAGTACTATCGATATTTTAGTTAAGTTTTTTCGAATTTCGCTTATTTTTGCGATAAAATCAATATTTGTGAAGATACAGCCACTTATCTAAAAAAGTTTAATAGGGAAGTAATATATTTATTATAAAAATGAATACTGATAGACTTGGATCCATCCTAATATTTATATGGATTTTTGAAAAAATTTCTTCAAATTACAATAGTTTTAATATATTTGGAAACAGCACTATCGATACTTTAGTTAAGTTTTTTCGAATTTCGCTTATTTTTGCGATAAAATCAATATTTGCGGAGATACAGCCACTTTTCTAAGAAAGTTTAATAGGGAAGTAATATTTTTATTATAAAAATGAATACTGATAGACTTGGATCCATCCTAATATTTATATGGATTTTTTAAAAAATTTCTTCAAATTACAATAGTTTTAATATATTTGAAAAGAGCACTATCGATATTTTAGTTAAGTTTTTTCGAATTTCGCTTATTTTTGCGATAAAATCAATATTTGCGGAGATACAGCCACTTTTCTAAAAAAGTTTAATAGGGAAGTAATATATTTATTATAAAAATGAATACTGATAGACTTGGATCCATCCTAATATTTATATGGATTTTTTCAAAAATTTCTTCAAATTACAATAGTTTTAATATATTTGAAAAGAGCACTATCGATATTTTAGTTAAGTTTTTTCGAATTTCGCTTATTTTTGCGATAAAATCAATATTTGCGGAGATACAGCCACTTTTCTAAAAAAGTTTAATAGGGAAGTAATATATTTATTATAAAAATGAATACTGATAGACTTGGATCCATCCTAATATTTATATGGATTTTTTCCATAATATCGAGCAATATCCCTATATTAAATACGAAGACCATATATTGAAAAGGAGGGGCCCTTACCATAATATCGAGCAATATCCCTATATTAAATACGAAGACCATATATTGAAAAGGGGGGACCCTTACCATAATATCGAGCAATATCCCTATATTAAATACGAAGACGATATATTGAAAAGGGGGGACCCTTACCATAATATCGAGCAATAACCTAATAATAAATACGAAGACCATATATTGAAAAGGGGGGACCCTTACCATAATATCGAGCAATAACCTAATAATAAATACGAAGACCATATATTGAAAAGGGGGGACCCTTACCATAATATCGAGCAATAACCTAATAATAAATACGAAGACCATATATTGAAAAGGGGGGACCCTTACCATAATATCGAGCAATAACCTAATAATAAATACGAAGACCATATATTGAAAAGGGGGGACCCTTACCATAATATCGAGCAATATCCTTATATAAAATACGAAGACCATATATTGAAAAGGGGGGACCCTTACCATAATATCGAGCAATATCCCTATATTAAATACGAAGACCATATATTGAAAAGGGGGGACCCTTACCATAATATCGAGCAATATCCCTATATTATATACGAAGACCATATATTGAAAAGGGGGGACCCTTACCATGATATCGAGCAATATCCCTATATTAAATACGAAGACCATATATTGAAAAGGGGGGACAATTACCATAATATCGAGCAATATCCCTATATTAAATACGAAGACCATATATTGAAAAGGGGGGACCCTTACTATAATATCGAGCAATATCCCTATATTAAATACGAAGACCATATATTGAAAAGGGGGACCCTTACCATAATATCGAGCAATATCCCTATATTAAATACGAAGACCATATATTGAAAAGGGGGGACCCTTACCATGATATCGAGCAATATCCCTATATTAAATACGAAGACCATATATTGAAAAGGGGGGACAATTACCATAATATCGAGCAATATCCCTATATTAAATACGAAGACCATATATTGAAAAGGGGGGACCCTTACTATAATATCGAGCAATATCCCTATATTAAATACGAAGACCATATTGAAAAGGGGGCCCTTACCATAATATCGAGCAATATCCCTATATTAAATGCGAAGACCATATATTGAAAAGGGGGGACCCTTACCATAATATCGAGCAATATCCCTATATTAAATACGAAGACCATATATTGAAAAGGGGGGACCCTTACCATAATATCGAGCAATATCCCTATATTAAATACGAAGACCATATATTGAAAAGGGGGGACCCTTACCATAATATCGAGCAATATCCCTATATTAAATACGAAGACCATATATTGAAAAGGGGGGACCCTTACCATAATATCGAGCAATATCCCTATATTAAATACGAAGACCATATATTGAAAAGGGGGGACCCTTACTATAATATCGAGCAATATCCCTATATTAAATACGAAGACCATATTGAAAAGGAGGCCCTTACCATAATATCGAGCAATATCCCTATATTAAATGCGAAGACCATATATTGAAAAGGGGGGACCCTTACCATAATATCGAGCAATATCCCTATATTAAATACGAAGACCATATATTGAAAAGGGGGGACCCTTACCATAATATCGAGCAATATCCCTATATTAAATACGAAGACCATATATTGAAAAGGGGGGGCCCTTACCATAATATCGAGCAATATCCCTATATTAAATACGAAGACCATATATTGAAAAGGGGGGACCCTTACCATAATATCGAGCAATATCCCTATATTAAATACGAAGACCATATATTGAAAAGGGGGGACCCTTACCATAATATCGAGCAATATCCCTATATTAAATGCGAAGACCATATATTGAAAAGGGGGGACCCTTACCATAATATCGAGCAATATCCCTATATTAAATACGAAGACCATATTGAAAAGGGGGCCCTTACCATAATATCGAGCAATATCCCTATATTAAATGCGAAGACCATATATTGAAAAGGGGGGACCCTTACCATAATATCGAGCAATATCCCTATATTAAATACGAAGACCATATTGAAAAGGGGGCCCTTACCATAATATCGAGCAATATCCCTATATTAAATACGAAGACCATATATTGAAAAGGGGGGACCCTTACCATAATATCGAGCAATATCCCTATATTAAATACGAAGACCATATATTGAAAAGGGGGACCCTTACCATAATATCGAGCAATATCCCTATATTAAATACGAAGACCATATATTGAAAAGGGGGGACCCTTACCATAATATCGAGCAATATCCCTATATTAAATACGAAGACCATATTGAAAAGGGGGCCCTTACCATAATATCGAGCAATATCCCTATATTAAATGCGAAGACCATATATTGAAAAGGGGGGACCCTTACCATAATATCGAGCAATATCCCTATATTAAATACGAAGACCATATTGAAAAGGGGGCCCTTACCATAATATCGAGCAATATCCCTATATTAAATACGAAGACCATATATTGAAAAGGGGGGACCCTTACCATAATATCGAGCAATATCCCTATATTAAATACGAAGACCATATATTGAAAAGGGGGACCCTTACCATAATATCGAGCAATATCCCTATATTAAATACGAAGACCATATATTGAAAAGGGGGGACCCTTACCATAATATCGAGCAATATCCCTATATTAAATACGAAGACCATATTGAAAAGGGGGCCCTTACCATAATATCGAGCAATATCCCTATATTAAATGCGAAGACCATATATTGAAAAGGGGGGACCCTTACCATAATATCGAGCAATATCCCTATATTAAATACGAAGACCATATATTGAAAAGGGGGGACCCTTACCATAATATCGAGCAATATCCCTATATTAAATACGAAGACCATATTGAAAAGGGGGCCCTTACCATAATATCGAGCAATATCCCTATATTAAATACGAAGACCATATATTGAAAAGGGGGGACCCTTACCATAATATCGAGCAATATCCCTATATTAAATACGAAGACCATATATTGAAAAGGGGGACCCTTACCATAATATCGAGCAATATCCCTATATTAAATACGAAGACCATATATTGAAAAGGGGGGACCCTTACCATAATATCGAGCAATATCCCTATATTAAATACGAAGACCATATTGAAAAGGGGGCCCTTACCATAATATCGAGCAATATCCCTATATTAAATGCGAAGACCATATATTGAAAAGGGGGGACCCTTACCATAATATCGAGCAATATCCCTATATTAAATACGAAGACCATATTGAAAAGGGGGCCCTTACCATAATATCGAGCAATATCCCTATATTAAATACGAAGACCATATATTGAAAAGGGGGGACCCTTACCATAATATCGAGCAATATCCCTATATTAAATACGAAGACCATATATTGAAAAGGGGGACCCTTACCATAATATCGAGCAATATCCCTATATTAAATACGAAGACCATATATTGAAAAGGGGGGACCCTTACCATAATATCGAGCAATATCCCTATATTAAATACGAAGACCATATTGAAAAGGGGGCCCTTACCATAATATCGAGCAATATCCCTATATTAAATGCGAAGACCATATATTGAAAAGGGGGGACCCTTACCATAATATCGAGCAATATCCCTATATTAAATACGAAGACCATATTGAAAAGGGGGCCCTTACCATAATATCGAGCAATATCCCTATATTAAATGCGAAGACCATATATTGAAAAGGGGGGACCCTTACCATAATATCGAGCAATATCCCTATATTAAATACGAAGACCATATTGAAAAGGGGGCCCTTACCATAATATCGAGCAATATCCCTATATTAAATACGAAGACCATATATTGAAAAGGGGGGACCCTTACCATAATATCGAGCAATATCCCTATATTAAATACGAAGACCATATATTGAAAAGGGGGACCCTTACCATAGAAGACCATATATTGAAAAGGGGGGACCCTTACCATAATATCGAGCAATATCCCTATATTAAATACGAAGACCACATATTGAAAAGGGGGGACCCTTACCATAATATCGAGCAATATCCCTATATTAAATACGAAGACCATATATTGAAAAGGGGGACCCTTACCATAATATCGAGCAATATCCCTATATTAAATACGAAGACCATATATTGAAAAGGGGGGACCCTTACCATAATATCGAGCAATATCCCTATATTAAATACGAAGACCATATATTGAAAAGGGGGGACCCTTACCATAATATCGAGCAATATCCCTATATTAAATACGAAGACCATATATTGAAAAGGGGGGACCCTTACCATAATATCGAGCAATATCCCTATATTAAATACGAAGACCATATATTGAAAAGGGGGGACCCTTACCATAATATCGAGCAATATCCCTATATTAAATACGAAGACCATATATTGAAGAGGGGGGACCCTTACCATAATATTGAGCAATATCCCTATATTAAATACGAAGACCATATATTAAAAAGGGGGGACCCTTACCATAATATCGAGCAATATCCCTATATTAAATACGAAGACCATATATTGAAAAGGGGGACCCTTACCATAATATCGAGCAATATCCCTATATTAAATGCGAAGACCATATATTGAAAATGGGGGACCCTTACCATAATATCGAGCAATATCCCTATATTAAATACGAAGACCATATATTGAAAAGGGGGGACCCTTACCATAATATCGAGCAATATCCCTATATTAAATACGAAGACCATATATTGAAGAGGGGGGACCCTTACCATAATATTGAGCAATATCCCTATATTAAATACGAAGACCATATATTGAAAAGGGGGGACCCTTACCATAATATCGAGCAATATCCCTATATTAAATACGAAGACCATATATTGAAAAGGAGGGGCCCTTACCATAATATCGAGCAATATCCCTATATTAAATACGAAGACCATATATTGAAAAGGGGGGACCCTTACCATAATATCGAGCAATATCCCTATATTAAATACGAAGACGATATATTGAAAAGGGGGGACCCTTACCATAATATCGAGCAATAACCTAATAATAAATACGAAGACCATATATTGAAAAGGGGGGACCCTTACCATAATATCGAGCAATAACCTAATAATAAATACGAAGACCATATATTGAAAAGGGGGGACCCTTACCATAATATCGAGCAATAACCTAATAATAAATACGAAGACCATATATTGAAAAGGGGGGACCCTTACCATAATATCGAGCAATAACCTAATAATAAATACGAAGACCATATATTGAAAAGGGGGGACCCTTACCATAATATCGAGCAATATCCTTATATAAAATACGAACACCATATATTGAAAAGGGGGGACCCTTACCATAATATCGAGCAATATCCCTATATTAAATACGAAGACCATATATTGAAAAGGGGGGACCCTTACCATAATATCGAGCAATATCCCTATATTATATACGAAGACCATATATTGAAAAGGGGGGACCCTTACCATAATATCGAGCAATATACTTATATTAAATGCGAAGACCATATATTGAAAAGGGGGGACCCTTACCATAATATCGAGCAATATCCCTATATTAAATACGAAGACCATATATTGAAAAGGGGGGACCCTTACCATAATATCGAGCAATATCCCTATATTAAATACGAAGACCATATATTGAAAAGGGGGGACCCTTACCATGATATCGAGCAATATCCCTATATTAAATACGAAGACCATATATTGAAAAGGGGGGACAATTACCATAATATCGAGCAATATCCCCATATTAAATACGAAGACCATATATTGAAAAGGGGGGACCCTTACTATAATATCGAGCAATATCCCTATATTAAATACGAAGACCATATTGAAAAGGGGGCCCTTACCATAATATCGAGCAATATCCCTATATTAAATGCGAAGACCATATATTGAAAAGGGGGACCCTTACCATAATATCGAGCAATATCCCTATATTAAATACGAAGACCATATATTGAAAAGGGGGGACCCTTACCATAATATCGAGCAATATCCCTATATTAAATACGAAGACCATATATTGAAAAGGGGGACCCTTACCATAGAAGACCATATATTGAAAAGGGGGGACCCTTACCATAATATCGAGCAATATCCCTATATTAAATACGAAGACCACATATTGAAAAGGGGGGACCCTTACCATAATATCGAGCAATATCCCTATATTAAATACGAAGACCATATATTGAAAAGGGGGACCCTTACCATAATATCGAGCAATATCCCTATATTAAATACGAAGACCATATATTGAAAAGGGGGGACCCTTACCATAATATCGAGCAATATCCCTATATTAAATACGAAGACCATATATTGAAAAGGGGGGACCCTTACCATAATATCGAGCAATATCCCTATATTAAATACGAAGACCATATATTGAAAAGGGGGGACAATTACCATAATATCGAGCAATATCCCTATATTAAATACGAAGACCATATATTGAAAAGGGGGACCCTTACCATAATATCGGGCAATATCCCTATATTAAATACGAAGACCATATATTGAAAAGGGGGGACCCTTACCATAATATCGAGCAATATCCCTATATTAAATGCGAAGACCATATATTGAAAAGGGGGGACCCTTACCATAATATCGAGCAATATCCCTATATTAAATACGAAGACCATATATTGAAAAGGGGGGACCCTTACCATAATATCGAGCAATATCCCTATATTAAATACGAAGACCATATATTGAAAAGGGGGGACCCTTACCATAATATCGAGCAATATCCCTATATTAAATACGAAGACCATATATTGAAAAGGGGGGACCCTTACCATAATATCGAGCAATATCCCTATATTAAATACGAAGACCATATATTGAAAAGGGGGGACCCTTACCATAATATCGAGCAATATCCCTATATTAAATGCGAAGACCATATATTGAAAAGGGGGGACCCTTACCATAATATCGAGCAATATCCCTATATTAAATACGAAGACCATATATTGAAAAGGGGGGACCCTTACCATAATATCGAGCAATATCCCTATATTAAATACGAAGACCATATATTGAAAAGGGGGGACCCTTACCATAATATCGAGCAATATCCCTATATTAAATACGAAGACCATATATAGGAAAGGGGGGACCCTTACCATAATATCGAGCAATATCCCTATATTAAATGCGAAGACCATATATTGAAAAGGGGGGACCCTTACCATAATATCGAGCAATATCCCTATATTAAATGCGAAGACCATATATTGAAAAGGGGGGACCCTTACCATAATATCGAGCAATATCCCTATATTAAATACGAAGACCATATATTGAAAAGGGGGGACCCTTACCATAATATCGAGCAATATCCCTATATTAAATACGAAGACCACATATTGAAAAGGGGGGACCCTTACCATAATATCGAGCAATATCCCTATATTAAATGCGAAGACCATATATTGAAAAGGGGGGACCCTTACCATAATATCGAGCAATATCCCTATATTAAATACGAAGACCATATATTGAAAAGGGGGGACCCTTACCATAATATCGAGCAATATCCCTATATTAAATGCGAAGACCATATATTGAAAAGGGGGGACCCTTACCATAATATCGAGCAATATCCCTATATTAAATACGAAGACCATATATTGAAAAGGGGGGACCCTTACCATAATATCGAGCAATATCCCTATATTAAATGCGAAGACCATATATTGAAAAGGGGGGACCCTTACCATAATATCGAGCAATATCCCTATATTAAATACGAAGACCATATATTGAAAAGGGGGGACCCTTACCATAATATCGAGCAATATCCCTATATTAAATACGAAGACCATATATAGGAAAGGGGGGACCCTTACCATAATATCGAGCAATATCCCTATATTAAATGCGAAGACCATATATTGAAAAGGGGGGACCCTTACCATAATATCGAGCAATATCCCTATATTAAATACGAAGACCATATATTGAAAAGGGGGGACCCTTACCATAATATCGAGCAATATCCCTATATTAAATACGAAGACCACATATTGAAAAGGGGGGACCCTTACCATAATATCGAGCAATATCCCTATATTAAATACGAAGACCATATATTGAAAAGGGGGGACCCTTACCATAATATCGAGCAATATCCCTATATTAAATACGAAGACCATATATTGAAAAGGGGGACCCTTACCATAATATCGAGCAATATCCCTATATTAAATACGAAGACCATATATTGAAAAGGGGGGACCCTTACCTTAATATCGAGCAATATCCCTATATTAAATACGAAGACCATATATTGAAAAGGGGGGACCCTTACCATAATATCGAGCAATATCCCTATATTAAATACGAAGACCATATATTGAAAAGGGGGGACCCTTACCATAATATCGAATAATATCGAGCAATATCCCTATATTAAATGCGAAGACCATATATTGAAAAGGGGGGACCCTTACCATAATATCGAGCAATATCCCTATATTAAATACGAAGACCATATATTGAAAAGGGGGGACCCTTACCATAATATCGAGCAATATCTGAAGGCTTAAGAGTTTCTTCAATTTAATTGAATATCACATGACAACAGAGTTTGTAGCAGCAAAATGTTTCTTTGTTGGAAAAATCATTTTAAGGATTCAATAATATTTTAAGAATTGTTTAATATTAAATACTTAGTTTTACTCGTTTCACGAAAGTGTTTTTTATGACCTTATCTTTGAAAAGGTTTGTGTGTTAAGAGTGTGAATAATCAAGCATGTGAGTCTACTTTAAGCTCAAGAAAGGTGTAAAAAATAATAAGAAAATTGTGTTTAAGTGGCGATGATGTTACCAAAATCACATTTCACGATAAGGCACGCCATCTAAAAGTTGCAAATTTCCACACACACACACACACACACACACACACACACACAAACCTGACACTTTTGTTACATGTGTGGCAAAAATATTGTACATATTGAAATAAATATGAATTGAAGCAAAATTATATTGAAAATTACGTGCATAAAAGAACAGGTAACAAATAATTATTAATGCAGAGCTGGGTGGTGTAAGCCTCGCTTCGTGACTTTAGGATTTAAGGAGCCGGCGGCGGATTTCCATGTAAGGATAGACCACCTTTTACTGCGCCTAAAGCTGTGCTTTAGTTTCAAAATTGAACGTTTGCCAACGCATTGAACTGACCCTCCCAGCTCTGTTCATTATCAAGATTATAAATGCTGGCGTTTTTTTTTCTGGTTTTAAAATTTTACTGGCTGAAGAGTTCATTTCAAATCGCTTCAGCGTATCAACCCTGATGTTGTTTTTAATTTTTTCTTCTTTTGTACATGCAAACTGTTATTGCTGGCTGCTTTCTTTATGGCACTCGAGCTATTGTGCTTAAGGGATATTAATTTTCTTTGATAGCTCGGTCACTGAACCAATACGTCGTCTACTGACCTAATTTTTTACTGCGTCATTCAAAACTAATATCACTCGGTAAGTACCATTGCTGCAAAATAGGGGGGAGGGGGTAAAAAATGGGAAAAAAATTATGAGTTATAAACTCATGCTTTCACAAATTCGAACACACTCTCCGCTTTCAGCAGACACACACTCGCACACACTAACACAAATTTATACCTTGCACAATTTATGAACCATTAGAAGTGCATTAGTAACCATTCATATATTTTCAACTCCATGCGATTTTTTCTTTTTATTTTTGAAACATTTTTTGCATGTTCTGAAATTGCAATTTTATTATACGCTTTTTCCGTAATAAAACATATTTTATGGCAGAAATATATTAAAGGAAAAGAAAAACAAATGTGCATATTTGTTTGAGTGAGATTATTTGAATGCAACAACTTTGGCTAATAGTTAGTTTCTACTCTACTATTTTCACATTAATTTTACATATAATGCTTGGCCCTGTTATTTTGGAGACCCATACAAAAGTATACACATACATACATATATTTTTATGTACAATTCGGTCATATCAACACACAGCCACAGCCTTTGGAACACAAATCAAATTACAACACACTATACGAAAAGCATTAAAATATCGTGTACAAAGGAATATGCTGGCGTTCATGCGATTATAAATTCCTAAATAATTACTAGTATAATCATATGTTTCATATGGTAAGTAAATATAGCGAGAATCTGTTATATGTCAAATCCAAAAAAAAAAAAATTAAATCATATGCTTATTAAGTCATACGAAGATAAAGTTAAATATATAATAGTCATATGGTCATATATTCATATAGGGATATTATCATAAGGTTACAGTTATTTAATCATATTGTTTTGTATATCTAATGTTAGAAAGTTATATAGTCATGGGGCCAGACAGGCATATCCTCCTAATCACAGTTAAATCATACAGCCATAAAATCATTTAGTGAAACAAGCACTTTATATAATTTTTAAGCTATAGAGTCATATGATCATATCGTCATATCATCACATAGTTAAAAATTCTTCGCAATTAGCCAAAGAATAGTAATGCTAAGTTATCATTTATATATATATATATAATATATATATATATATATATAATATATATATATATATATATATATATATATATATATATACATGTATGCAGGTCACACAGGCTTGTAGTGCTATAGTCATATAGTTCAAAGAGTCATACGCTCATGTAGTCATTAAGTCATAAGTCATATTAATGTAAAGTTATATTTATCTATAGCAATTTAATCATATAGTTAAACAACATAGTTAAGCAATCTTTAAATCGTATTGTGATTAACACTAACAGTTATATTGTGATATTATCATCTAATCATATAATTAAACTAGTGTCTGGCTTTATACTCATTTAGTCATACAGATATTTTAGGTAATGGTGAAATATCCTGTATATATTACACAGGCTTATGGTAATATAATTTAAATAGTCATACTCCCATTTAGTCATCTTTTATAAAACATTCAATCATATAGTTAAACAAAAATGTTATATAACTATTATATTATATTATGATAAGTTCATATAGTTATATGGCCATATCTTTTTACTATCCTACAGTCATCTGGCGATATATTTATTTAAAATAATATAAGTTAATAAGAAAATGTTAAATAATCTTTCTACCATATAATGATAAAGTTATATGGTCACATGGCCATATCGTCCGGTTATCTCATAGTTATATATTTACAGAGTTAAACATTAATCTACTGATTTCTTTATGTATTTATTTAAGATTTCATAAAGTCGTACAATTATTAAATCACATTAAGCTTAAGTTATATATAAGACAAAAAACTTATTATTATAAAACATATTATTATAAATCAATATAACAGTTTTATAATTATGTTTGATAAATATTCTTTTAGCTTTATATTCCTATAGTTATTAGCTAATAAAATTGAAAGGTTTTATGGTCATATTGTAGCTATAGTTATACCAGCATATTGTCCTGTTGTTATATAGGTAAAACTTATACAGTCATATCATATCGTGTGGTAGATATTTAAAAGTCAGAAACACATTCATTAAGTCATAAGTTATAATATTGTTGTTGTAAATTATGTTGGTAAATTATGTTTTCAGATGGTCATTAAGTCTTATACCCAAATGTCATATGACCATATAGTTTTATTTTAATATTCACATCTAGTCGTAATCAAGTAGTCTAGGGATCATAAAATTAGATATATAGATATTCTTATACTCATATACTGTAATTTGCGCATAATTGAGTTTATGAAAATTAATAAGTTTTGGAGCGGAAAATCATTTACCTCATACTCGTTTAATTGATCCATTGCCTCAATTAAAAAGAACTCTCTTAATTGACCAGCGCAATCAATAAAACGAACAAACATTACCACATAAATAAAATCACATGATATTGAAAGATGCCATATTTTGTGGTTGTGGAAATTATGTTCTATTTTTGGGAATTTGCAAATGAGACTTAAGTGTCTCCTTTGTCGTGATTTGCTAAAAAAAACATTTTAATTAATTAATTAAAATTAACCGAATGATATTTCCAATAGTTTTTCTGGCAATTGTTTATTTAACTTATTGGAGAGCATTTAAGCGGGCAAATCAGTTATACGGCGAACAATTAACCGGAAATCGTTGTAGTCATATGGTCATACAACCTTTAAGTCATTTACTTATATGGTCATGTAATTAAATTTGGATATGGTCAAATACTTAAATCCAAATAGTTATAAAATCATATTGTCGTATAACCTAGGAGGTATACAATTATATTGTATATAAAGTGGCTCACATAATTACGTTGTCACATAGACTATTTTCATAGTTTCATGTTATTTGATGTTCATACTATACCTCGCCGTCACAAAAATAGAAAAGATATCACTAACTTGGAATTTCTCGAAATCAAAATTCATATCACTTCAACATAAATATATAAATTAAATATAATAAAAAATAAATAATATAATAAAAGGCAGCACAAAATCAGTTTTTTATTATAAACTTATTAACTAGGTTCTACTGTAACTTCCTCCTATACAAGTGTCAAATAGAAAATTAAAATTTTTCTATAAATTTTGCTCAATAAAATAATTGAATTTTTGCCAGAAAAAACTAAACAAATAAAACTTAAGTTTTTTATTTTACAAAAACAAATAAATATTCCAATTTTATAAAATTGAACTTTTCGTTTTTCAATAGTTTTTTAATTCCTATTAAATATACATGAAATTTTAATATCAAAGGGGGGCAAAAAAAAAATCTTTTTAGTGCCACACAATATTTAATTAATAAAATTTAGCAAAAAAAAAAATTCAAAAATTTCATTAAGTTTATGAGTATGAGGCAAAAAAAAGAAAATAATGCAGTTCAGGATAACAAGTTTTGAAAAACAGATCAAGTGGCGAGTACGAGTATGTGCCACGCGCCCCTACCACATGGATTTTTATAGCAATTAAGGTGGTGCGTGCTGTGCTAATTTGATAGAAACAATGTGGATTTAATAGGGATTAAAATATATTTTTCTAATAAAATAAAGACTTAATTTGATGTGTTTTAAGTTACTTAATGTTTTTTGAACTGTGATGTTTTATGAAAGGTTGGTGAAAAAAATTGAGTTTAACTTATGTGGCCCACAAACCAGTTTTGTTTTATGAATAGTTATTATATTTAAATTAAATAGAGCCAATTTAGTTTCCTTTATGCCTTTCTCAACTCGCAATCTAAAATTTAAATTTTCCCCTCCAAAATAGTATCACAGCAACAAATCAACATTTTAATATCCTGCTCTTTTCTGAGCGTTTATTAAAATCTAAATGTTAAATTGTTTATCAGAAGAAAATAATATATATTGATTATGTGACATTTCCTGTAAACACAAACACAAACACAACAACAGCAACAAAATTATTTATGGCTATTCGCACAAAAGGACGAAATACCCCGACTACATTTTGTGTATGTGCAGGCCGGGTCATAGTTTTAACGACTTGTAACTCAGGCCCATAATATTTTATAATAGAATAATACTCGTAATTTATTATTCAGCAACAAAAAAAAAAACTCATTAAAGTGCCTATTTTTAGCTTAATAAAAAGCAAACAGATTGTTTGGGAAATATTAACTAAAATGCCAGATTGCTATTACTGTTGTTGTTGTTGTTGTTGTTAGTTTAAGTCAAAATCAATAATTTTTGCTTAACACCAGACCCGGTCACTTAAGGCAAGAGCATATTCCAGACGATATTTTATAAATTTTAATAGCTTTTATGTTTGTTTGTAGGTGTATGTGCTCGAACGACTACCCAGCAAACGTATTCATAAACATTTTATATCAAGACAGATATATGTACATATAGAATTTTAACCAATTTTGCAGCTGACTGAAGAAGTGCTCGAATGTGTGAGTAGAAGCAAAACATTGCATTAACACATACATACATCCATATTAAAGAGGAATTCGTGAACAGCTATTGAAATAATTTTTAAGTGTGAGTAATTGTCTGGCATTATGCGCTCTCTGTTAGTGTGTGTGTGCTTCTAAACATGAAATCGTACCTTCATACCCGAACATGCACATGCATGTTATTACTTTTATGAAAACATTTTATTAATACCGCAAAAACCTTTTACTCCCTCTGAATTGACATATTTGCAAACAATAGACTATTATACGACGGTATTTAATGCTGCAGACAAAATTATCGCAAACATTTAGATACCAAGACAAACCAAATATGGAAGCGAAGGCCCAGTCAGACGCAAGCTAATGAAAAGTAATTTAAGGGAAAGTACATAGAATTTAGAAATATTTAAAATATTTTATATGAAAATATAAAGCTTTATTTAGGCATATAATTATACGTTTTTAAAGACATAAAGTCATATCGGCCTGAACATACATATATTGTGAATGTATCTTGTTCATGTTCTGATAAAATCTGAAATTATATGATAAAACTATTTATTAATAGATGAAAACGATGACTATAGCAATTTAAATCGTTGAACTCAGTCTTGAATGTTTTATTCTATTGAATTTTAGTGAATAAGTTCGAGATATAATAAATTTATAATAATAAAATATGTACAACATGTTTATATAATAATAATATAACGGTATTACAATGTAATCATATCGTTGTAACGTTATATTGTTGTATTCCAGATAGTCGTTTGGTCAAACTGCTATAAATTAGTATAGTCAGAAAATTAATAATATAGTCATAAGTATATCCATATACTTAGTTTGCCAAGTCGTCGCATAGTTTCTCATATGCACTTGTACTACGTACATATATATATTATGTTAGAGCCTTAAGCTTTGGCACTGTTATTTTGTTATATAATCATGTAATCAAAGTGTAATACAGTTCTTTGTCTATTCATATCGTTAAATTAAAATAGTTGTTAAGCTGTCATAGACGGATGTAAATGTTTATCAATTTAGGGCTTTTGTTGTATTTTGATATGTTCGCATGAATCTTAAGAAGCCAGGCTGTCATGTCGAACTGCAGCCACATTGTAATATCAATCAAATGACTACATAGTTTTCAGTTATATCATCATACAGTCATATGGAAATATCTATTTGTTACACAGTCATATAGAAAAATTTATCTGTGTTATAGTCATATTTAGCTATTAGGCAATAATAATTTTTTGCCTTTAGTCATATAGTAATATTTTTAGGTCCCACCGCCATTTAGAAATATTTTTCTATCACACATTCGTAAAAAAAGATTTACATATATCTATGTCATATAAACCTATAGGCATATAGAAATATATATCTATATATTTCTATATATAAACTGACTACGTGCAGTTATGAATATTTTTTTTGCCACACAATCCTACATTTTATTTTTATACAGTCATATAGTAATAATTTTCTATCACACAGTCATATAGAAATATTTATCCATGTCACAGTCATTTAGAAATATTTATCTGTCACACAGTCATATAGAAATAGTTGTGTGTCATTTAGAAATAATTATCTGTGGGACAGTCATATACAGTCTTATACTCATATAAAAACAGGCATACACAAATATTTTTCTGTCTTATAGTCATATAGAAATATCTGTTTGTCAAACAGTTCGGTTCTAAAAATATTTCTATATACTTATCTATCGTTCAGTGATATATATTATTCTGTCATATGGTAATAATTTTCTGTCCCATAGATATATAAAAAAATATTTATCAGTCATATAATATAGGAATATATTTATCAGTCATAAACTTTATCTATCGTATAGAAATATGTCTCTGTCAAACAGTCGTATAGCAATACTTTTCTGTCCTAAAGTCCTATAGAAATACAATATTTATCTATAAGAAATATTTTTCTATTGTTTTGCAGCCGTCACATTTGGCATTGAAACCAACAACATTATAATTTTCTACATACAACAAAGACAATTTTACATGAATTTCGATTTTCCCTACAAAACAAAAAGTCTATAGAAAACTTTCTATTATTTTTGGTGGTTTATAACAGCCAGCTTTGGATGTCATTGTTAGTTTCATAGGACTGTTATACGTTCAACTTTATGTTTTTTAATTTTTTGTGATTGCTATAGTCGCATATACAGACACACACACACACACATATATATATATATATATAAACATGTACATATATTGTGCACATCATATTATGGGGGTTTGGAGCCATTTCAATTTCGTCTTTGACAAACAAAAGTTATGACATCCTTTGTCACCTTTTTGGTCACAAAGTGCCATTTATAACACTTTGTTTACACTGAAATGTTATTATGCACATATATAAATACTGTCTATGCTTTTGTCATGATGTTTGTGGACTGATAAAATAATAATGGTGGCCGTAAAAATATATATTATAAAGTTGCAAAATTGTTGTTGTCTGAGTTTTTGACGTCATATTGTGATGTGTGTGGGTCACTTTTTAAGGCTAAGTTTGGAATTGTTTTGATAAAGTTTTAGTGAGTTTTTGATTGTGCCTGGTTTAAATATTTTCTTGTGGTAAATAATTAAGAATTCTGCTAAAGAGCAACCATATTGGTCTTTGATACCACAGAGCGTAAGGAAATCTGAAGTGTGTACTTTTGAATATTAATTTTTTTTGGCTCATATTGATGAATTCTTTTGAGTGGTAAGAAATTTGAGGTTTTTTCTTTTTGTAAACTTGGCAGTAATTTTGGCATAAACTTTAAATGAAATTAATCTAGCAGAAATTCTGCTACTGGTTAAATTGTGAATAAATTTTCTGTCATAAAACATTTGGCTGCAAAATTTCATTGTGCTTCTGTTAAAAAAAAATCTTTTGTTTCTGACATCCGTTTTGTGTTGCTTCGTTTTTTTTTTTTTATTATTAATATTTTCATTATTGAAATGTTCTGTTGTCTGTTATTTTTGTCTCAGCATCAATTTCAAACAAACAACCTCCCTCTAACATTGATTTCTGTTTAAAGCTGGAACCGTAAGCGTCAAAACTCCTACTACTTTTATGTGTTTTGTGAAAGCCCTGCCTTTGTCTACGGGCAACACCATTGCGATTTGTCCCCAGTGTATTATTAAAACATAACTGTAATATTTTAAATGTTTTGTGTTTCGCTCACATATAAGGGCGGCTCTAATTCTTCAAATTAAATTTATAAAAAATATTAAAATTTAAAAAAAAAATGTATTACATCTGAAATAGAAAAACTCTTGCGTTTTTGTAGGATTTTTATTTATTTTAGCAGGCATAACAAGATGAACTTCCCAAAGGATTAACCGGCCCTGGAGTTTTATTAGCTTCGAAGTGGCATAAATTGCTGTTTTACTGTGGCAATATTTCTACACTCGTATATATTTCATGTGCAAACAAATATATTATTAGTTATTTTTACAGGCTGAGCTAAAGGGTGTACCCATTGTCTTAAATTGTTGACCTTATTCCATATTTAGTAGATATTCTATTATCCAGGAAAATTTATTTTCATTGTGGTTGAAAATGGTTTTTTACAGTATTTCCTTTGTTTATACAACTGGCAAGTGGATATTGTAGCAAAATTTTGGTAAGAAACAAGAGTGTTCTTTGTTCAGAATACAGTCAGCTGTAATTTTATAGACCTGAAGTTGGCCGCATAACCTTAAGACTAAGCATGTAGCCTTACAACAGTATTCGGTTTATTTTTTGTTTTTTTTTTAATAATACATTTGAAATTTACTAAAAGCATGTCTTACTTAAGCTGCAAGTATTTGCAATTAATTTTTATCGGGCCGTTAAATTTCATACATTAGTCTAATAGGTATTTTAACCAGGATTTCCAAGGTTTTAAAAAAATACATAAAAAAGTTATGTACATATTTTTGTGTACTGTGCACTTCCTTAATACCCATATTGTCTGTCTGCTTGTAAAATATTACTCTGCTGTCATTGTAAACTGCGCATTATATGCTTGTTTCCCTATCACTTGTTGTTGTTTTTGTTTTTGTGTAGTTTGGTTTTTTTTTTGTTAGTCATAAAAGGGTTCAATTGGATTACGTATTGTTTTTCATATCAAATCATCTCCATTTGGAAAATCTTTCAATGCATGGCTGGAAGTGTGTACGTTTTGTTTCCTGTCTGCAAAGGTGTCAATATGCTTATTGGATTTCTTTTGTTGTTGCTGTTATTGTTGCTGATTTTTTTTTATTATTAATATGACAACAATATGTTTAAAACTGTCTGGCTGTTTGATTGTAGATGAGGCTTAAAATATTGATGTTTTTTTGCCTATTGTTTTCATCCCCTAATCACACAGATTAGAGATGAGTATCGATACTCAAGTGCAATTATGTGTAAAAAATGTGATACAATACAGTTGGATATTTTAATTTGTTGGATAAACAAGTAAATAAATCAATTTGATTGTATGTATGTTGTATAAATACTTGTGTAAAATCATGGCAATACCCAGTTGTGTTTTAATAATCTAAAGTAAATATTTAATAAATTTGAACAACAAAGGAGACAAAAGTTCTGCAACATTCAGCTTCAATTGTTTCAATAATTCGTCAGCAGCCACTATATAAATGAATTGTTTTGCTTTCAATACAAGGAATAAATCTATACTGGTCCCAAACTAATCCATATATATTTCGTAAAGCCTATAAAAAATGTACAAGTAAAGTTGAACGGTTTTCGAGGGGATACCTGTCACCCATGAACCAGTCGAAACACCAGTAGTTTAGGCAAACTTAGTGCCATCAAAGCACTAGTTTTCGCACAAGCCATATTATTCCATTCATGGGCCAGTTTATAGTCGTACTTTTCATTCAAGCGTCAAAGGTTTTTTGTCCTGTTGTATTGCGTCTTAATAATCTAAAATAAATATTTAAACAACTTTTATAATGATAAGAAACAAACATTATTTTTTCTAGGTAGTTTCGTTTATGCTTCTTTTCCTTCAAGCATAAATACTTTTTCTCTTGAGTGATTTGGTGATGGACAAAAACGACCCGTAGCCCAGAAGTTGTAAATCCGATTTTTCTTAACAGACATGGAGTGTTTCTGTAGATAAATGAAAGAATCAGTGATGTATGTAAATGAAGGTAAATTTCCTTTATTAGCCCACTGCTCTGCCGCAGTGAATAAAAATATATATGTACATATACATACATACATACATGTATGTAGTATGTATGTATGACTTATTATTTCACCATTCAAATTGGCTTATAAAATTTTGTCACATTCTTAAATCAAATCTGGAATTTTATCAGATTTTAAAAATTTTCACATATTTATTCGCCTCTTTTTAATTATATTAATATTGAAAAAATGTTTCTTTTTTGTCAAGAAACAAAAAAATATTTCACTCAGACTTTTTTCCATTAATTTAAAATATTTTAATAAACTTTTTAGCAAATTTTCATGCTGTTTCGTTTGTCAAATATCAATAACCAATTTGTTGTATGTTTGAAATTATCAAACAAAAACCAAAAAACAAAAAAAAAAAAATGGAAAAATATTTTTGTCAAAACTTTTGGAAAATAGTTTTGTGGTTGCCACACACACACACACACACCATCATAGACTCAAAGCAAATTATACAAAACAAACAGAAATTGTCCTACAACTTTTTTATGGTTTTAAACTCCTGCAAAAAAAGCATGAAATAATTCCGAAAAGAAGCGGATTTTAGAGCGCAGTTATTTGTTTGACAATATTTTAGTTTATATTTTGTAATTTACGTTTTCTTCGTGATTAATTAAAAATTCATATAAAATCCTTTATTGTAAACAAAAAGTTAAATACAATATGGCAAACATTTTCGATACTTATTTCAATCTTTTAGAAAGCAGCACAAGATCAAAGGAAAACTAGCGCGTGGTTCGATTGGGGCTGATAATGCAGTCAGATGATGTGATAATGCAGTAGACAAAATGTTGGTACCGCAAGCAACTTGTTGCGGTTGGTGGCCTGCTTTCCATAGTCCAGCCATCAAATTCTATTTCTGAAAAAAAGCTTCTTAAGAATCACGAACATTTAGTCCTTCGGCCCTCACACTTGCTTTTAAGAGCCTTGTCCTTTGTATCTCCTGTAACTGCTGCTGTATATAAACGCCTTCCCTGGCCTCGTCTAGGTTCACAATAAAATCACACTAGGGAAAAATTATTGTAGCAAAAGAAAGATCAAAAAAGTTTTCGGCTAAAAAAAAGTTTTCGTATTTTCAATAAAATAAATTTGCTGTTTCAATAAAAGTTTTCTTTCTCTTAGGGTGATGGGTTTATTAAATTTGTTTAATGATAAAGATTTTATTTGGGTTAACAATTGTTTTGTTTGAAAATAAATTGAAGACAGAAAAAAAAAATTATCCGACTTAATGTACTTTCCGTGTTCAGCACTCTTCTCATCGTTATTATTTGCTGTTGTTGCCTGATCCTGCAGAGTCTTCTGTCTCACTCGCACTGGTTGGTTGATTTGCCTCAAGTGACTGCATTATTGTGTGGTTCGTTTGTGGAATTTGATTACGGTGGTAGTCCGTATAGGAAGGTGGAGTGCGCATGAAATAGTTCGCAGAGGCAATTAGAAAAGTCTGGTAAGGCCATTATCTCCGGCTTTTGATCTCCGTTACCCCAGTCATCCTGTGCAATAATGATTTGGAAATTTTACTCAGCCGATTATAATCTAATAAATTAGTACATATTTGTGTTTGTGTAAAAAACATTGGCTGTTTTCATTCAACAACCGATTTTGCTCTATAGTTGTTTGAATCGCAAGTGGGTATTCAAATAATTTATTATTTGATTCAGCGTATTTCGTAATTAAGAGTGTGTAGACACATTCATGGTTAATCTGGTATTAAGAATTAATTATATTGTTAATGTGAATTAATTTGGTAATTAAATTTGATTAATTGTAAAGCTATATACTGACAAATGTCTGTCAGTTCTAACAATATTGCCAATAAAATAGGCTTATAAATGTCTTAAAATTGTCTGCACTATCAGTTTTTTCCTCTGTTGGCACACAAATTTATTGTCACACACGTTCTCTTACAATCGTCTAAACTGAGAGTTTCATTATTAGTAAATTGTTAGTACATTGTCATACCTAACAATATTGTAAGATCTGACAAGCCTCTACATGTAGCTGAAGACTTTATGGAGGTAAATTCTATTTCATGTATGAAGTATTTATGTAAGAGCAGGTAAAGCGTTCAAGTATCTCCCCTGTAGTGTGTTCACAACATCACTAAAAGTATTTGAACTTTAAATAATATTGTCAAATATCCTTAATTTTATTATAAAAGCAGCTGTGATTTAGATTTCTTTGTAAAACTTAAAAAATAATATATGTATGGATGTACATACATATATAAAATAGTGTTGCCAGTACGAGCTTAAGTACATACAAGTACGTCTAATAATGTTATTCTGTTAAGCGAATATTTCTAGCGTCACGCTCGCAAATATTTATGCTCGTTCACAAAATGGAAACAAACAAAACAACGAAATCTTCGCACATGAATTATCGTCTTTCACAAAAACAGTACAAAAAGTGGTTAATGGAAAAATGTTGAAACCTTTAATTGAAATGCATTTAAAGTGAATCGTGCTTTTATGCAAAAGCTTTGAAAATTTCCCTGGCGGCTTTTGTAAGCAAATAGACTGCAACAGGGTGTCTGTGCTGGGGCAGGAAAAATATATCCTGTTTTTGCCTCCCATCTCAAAGTTGTTTTATGCGCCATTATTGCTGTACCCTTTTATGTGCTCAAATATAATAAGACCTCGTTAAAAACTATGTGTATTTCAAAACAAAAAAGCAAAACAAAGAGAAACAGGTTTTATCCTGCATAGACATGCATTTTAACATGCTGTTATTTTAATATGCTGAAAGCTACAAATATAATTACAACAACAGCAACCAGAATATTAAAACATAGAAAACATAAATTAAGTTGCAAAATATATAAATTTTTAAAACATGTTTTACTTGTAACTTTAAATAAATTAAAATGCTGGCAGGAATAAAATGAAAAGCTCTACAATAATTCATAAGCTTTTAGAGTAAATATTTATTGGGATACTAATAGACGGATAAATGTGGCCGTTTTCTTATTTTGTTTTAATTTTCCAGACAATTTAATTATAAATAAATTTACTTCGTCTTAGATATTTAACTGCAAAGGAAACCTTTTTTTTCCTTAATGTTTCTCACCGTTGGAGATTCCTGTGATACTTACAGGCCTTTTAATAAAAGAAAGTGTTTCAGAAAAAAAAGGTTTCAATTACTTTCAACAAATTAAATATGTACAAATAAAAACATGTTCTTAAAAAGAATATTTAAGCGTCAGCATCTTCATAATAAAATATTTTTTGCATTTATGTTAAAGGCAAAAAACAGTTTAAAATTGTTTTTTTTTAATCTTAAATTTTTTTTCAAAACTAAAAATTTTGATATATTTCGCCTATATTTTGCTTTGTTTGTCTTGTTTGCAGACAAAATTTCAGGTTTTAAGGCTGTACGATATTGTAACATCTGACAAGGTGATGTCACTGGACTGACAATGAAAAGTTGCCAACAGACAGAGGGTTGGAAAGTGATTGTAAGAAAACAATGTAATTCCTCCGTTTGTTACACAATTAATTTATATGTCAACAAAAACTTTCAGTTCTTGTCATTATCATAATGACAATATATATATATATATATATATGTATGTATACAAATATATATAGCTAAATCTGTTGTTATTTATGGACTTAAAGTATTTAAATACAAGGCAGTGCTCCCAAAAGAGGTATTTTTCTAACAACCATTGTCAGGTGCCAAAAAATTAACTTACAGCGTGTGTCCATCCTCTGGCAATCACAATGAGGAATGTTCTTACCATTGTCACATATCTGACAATAGTATTATCTTACGTTGAACTAACTGTGGGTCTTCTGAAAATATTGTAAGAAAAAGATTGAAGTTTCCACAGTTATACTTTTTTTAAGTCATATTTATTTATATTTATTATTCAAAATTTTAAGTCATATTTCACAAACAATATTGTCAGATCTGACAACTATCTGTACATACGTTTTTTAAGTTTCCCAGTCCTTTAGAATCGTAGAACAGATTGTTAATTTTGTACGTGAAACGCAACTTTGTTTCGAAATCTATTTGTTTCAATTTATTAATTCATTTCACTAGTTTATTTATTAAGTGAGAATTTTATGGTACAGAGACGCCAGAGTCGCCCTCCATTGGTGCTCATTTGTAATCAATGTTTTTCCCTACTAATAAGTCCGTGAGGTTCATGGGAAAATATCCTAAAATAAATTGTTTGTCGCAATCAGTATTACATACATATATATTTGTTTTGCGTATATAATAGTTTGATGTGCATTCGTGCTTAGGGTATCCGAAATGCGAGAATTTCAAATAGAGACTTTTGTAATCAAAACTTTTGCTCGCAAAATAATTGTTCCGATTTGCTTTTGTTTTAGATTTAGTTATTTTTTAATAAAAATATAAATTAGCATGTCCCGACACATTTTAAACTGTTCAACCTATTAAACCTACTTCGGCCCGATAGAGATTCAAATCGGTTTTGCGCCACAGCTGAACAAAATGGAGATTAACTTTTTTGTTATTATTAGGGGGCTATAAAATACCTTTTTCCTTGCTCGAAAAACTCTTACTTTATTGCGCTTTTGATTTAATTTATAATATTATAATTATTCTAGAGCAAAACAAATTTAATTAGAGGCTCCAGTAATAGTTTTCACAGTTTCTATTATTAATATATTGATTATTGGCTGGCTTTTGCTGATGATCTAATTTTTTGAGCAAAAGCCTGAACCCTTTTGGAATAAAAAATGTATATTAGGGTGTTCCAAAATAGTTGGTTTTAAAAACTTTGATCTTAGCTCTAAAAATAATTTGCTAATTCCATATTGTACATTATTAAAACTGAACATAATTTGGAATAAACATTTCAATTAGGGCGTCCAGAAATAATTTCACTTAATTATTTAGGCTATTGCTATAAAAATATTTCCTTTTCTTCGTTTTGCTTGGATTCTATTTTATTATTGTGTCACATTTTAGAAGAAAATATGTTAATTAGGGTGCCCCGATTTGTATAGTTTTCATGTTATAAATCTTTGCTCCAAATATTATTGTTTTGTGTTATTTTTGCCTGCGTTTCAATTCATCTGCGTGTCACAAGTGATTAAGTTTTAGAATAAAAACTTTTAGTTAGGGTGTCCCACAAACAAATAATTTTCAATATTGCTTAATTTTCAGCTTAAACACGTTTTTGTAACATATTTTTTTTTTTTTTTTAGCCACTTTGCTATAATTTTGTATAAGGAATTATTAGTTAGGGTATCCCAAATAAAAAAAATTCTTTTTAATTTGGCATCGAGTTTCAAACAATGTAATTTTTTTTCGGCAGGAATTTCTTTTTGTTCATTTAAAGTTTTTGTTTCTGCCAGGGTTGCCCTATTAATTTACTTTTCTAAACACTACAAAGAACGCGTAAATGTTTGCGAGCAAAACTGTTGGATTGCTTATTTTCTGTTCTTTAATCTCAGGTGTAGTGTTCTAATATGAATTTCATTAGAGGATTCAGCAGTGAGTGTATAAACGACTGAATGAGTTTCTTTGAATGCCTTCGGCATTGAATTAATTTAATTTTCTTTCTCTCTTTGAGTGCCGGTGCGTGTGCACGCTGTTTTGTTTTCGGTAAGGACTATAATACACTTTATTAAATATCAGCAAAGAACATAATTGAAGCTTTTAAATGAATATTTCAGTGAAATTATTTCATAGAATTCTAATTTGAAATATGAAAACTTGTTTAATGAAATATTTAAGGGAATAAGTTTAACAGGGCTATAATAAATTTCATTGCCTTGTTCTCGTTTTTCAAAACGTTTGTAATTTGCTGCCTCTTAAGCCCAGCAATTTCCTATAATTGAAAGAAAGTAAAAGAACAAAAAAAAAAAAAATACTAAATAAGTGTTAAAGAGATGATAAAAATAATAAAGAAATGAGGAAAATCATTACTGGGGCTTGTATTTGTTTAACAACAATTCTTATTACTTCCAGCACTAACGCAGCCAACATTAACACATTTCAACATTCACAGGATATCGCCCGCTACGATAAGTGTTTGTGTGCTTTAACACTTTGCTGATAGGATAGGATACACATACAAACAATATGTGTATGTGTATGTGTGTGTGCGTGTGGGTGTGTGTGTGTGTGTGCTTGTGTCTAAGAGGCAAAATTGCTGTGGGAGTAAGTCCAATATAAAATAATGCTGCCTGCCAAATGAACATTCTTTGCAATAAAAGTTTTCAATATAATTAGCCCGAGGGACAAGGATACAGCAACATGACAACCAACAAATGCGACTTCATGTAAGATTAAGAAATAAAAAACTTGCAAATAAACACACACAGTTTAAGTAATCGTAGTGCCATAAATGTATGTATGTATGAATATTAAAGCTTTAAAGGGGTATTCTACAAAATATACGATGGTCAAAATTGTATTAATGAAAAATTTTCTCTTCAATTCAGACGAAAATTTTAATGTAAATATATAATTGAAAGCAAAAATATGCAAAAATAAGCACTGAAAAATCATATGATTTGAAATTGAAAACGCAAAAAATTTACTATTATAAAAGTTATTGGCTTTGAATAAGAGAAAAAGTTCTGAAAACGTGAAATGTCTGAACAACGAAACGTTCTTAAAGTCGGAGGAAAATTCTCATGTAGAAAAAAATGAACTAAAACTAAAATATGGAAATATATGCACTGAGAAAAATTTGCTTAAAAAGCGTAAAACAAATGCTTTTATTACAAGCCCTGGCATTGAAAAATCACTTTAATGAAAATTTTGGCCAAAAATCGCCTTGAATCTGTATATTGTTTTAAGAAAATTTTAATACATATTAGACTCATTTCTAATAATAAGGTGTGGCCCAATGAAGAGTTTAAATCAGAGTTGCTCCAAATGAGTAGTTTATGCGCATACAGCCCTGAACAGACAACGAACAGCTGGTGCAATCAGAAGGCAAAGCTGTAAATTTGCGTTTGTGACAAATTATTGCCAACTTAATCAAAAATAGCCAATCACAAAAAAAAAATAGCCCAAATATACAATTTCAAGTCAACAAGATTTTGAATGAGGGCTATTAAAAAATTATATAAATCAAAGTTACCAACCACTTTGGAAAATTTTTATCCCCCTCCCAAAAAAAAAAAAAAAAAAAAAAAAAAACATTAAGAGCAGAAAATGAGCCTTGCAAAAAGAGTTAATAAAAACCAGCTGTAATATGTTGTTTGTTTTCCCGAAATTCTCACACTAAATATAAAATGTAACCTGTCCCACAATGTCAACATCTTGAGCAACATGTCCCTACTTATTAATGTGAGCGATAGTTGAAGTTGCCAAAAGAAAGGACATTCGAACTTTACGCAGGAAGTGGCCGTCTTGCTCATCAAAACACTGCTAATGTTCGATGTCGTGGCGCAGGCGATAACTTACTTCTTAATCGATGTTGGCAACTGCAAAAGAATATACAAGAATATACGCTTTTAAGCCCTGGTAGCAAGTTTTATGCATGCTGTACCCTAAATTGCGTCACTCTGCTTTCTGCGATATATAGAGCAATAGAAGTGGCCCGTTTGACACGTAAATCAATGGGATCAGGGAATTGTTTGACTTTGGTTGTGCAGGAACTTCACCAAAAGTTAATTGCTAAGGGTAAGTACCCCAATGTTGTGGTTGAGTTGGGTTCTAATCTAAATCTAAATCTCCCCACTGTGCTGTGGACCATCTAAAGATATTTATTTTAGTTAGAAACTAGACGGCCGGTAGTATCGGGCGTGTCTAGCTAATATGTTAGGTTCTTTTTCGATTTCAGGCTCCCCCGGGGTTGCAGGTTTTGCGTTGGCGAGTTTCCTATATCAGGACACTCTGGTCCTTGGGGTATAGAGGAAAATGGCACGGTAAGCAAAACTCTAGAATGGTTGTGTATCAAGAAAGTTCTTCTGAAGTCTTCACCAAGGTTCAATTGGCAGAAGAGTGTGGCGTTGGTCATAGTTTGTGGAGCCTGTCCTTTATTCTTGGCTGAAATATTTTGGCTGTGGCTTAAAAAAATTGTATGTTAGCAAAGCTCTTGGTGATCTTTATGCTCGAGCTGCTGTTGTCTTGTTACAGGCTGTGTTTATGTGCGGAACTAAGATAGAGGGGAATGTACAGGGAGGTGTGTTTAAGGCCTAATAATGCTGGAGGATTTTGCGCTACCTGCACTGATGCCTTGTCCTCCCTTGCCTGTCTGGGGATTTGCATAACAGAAGGAATTAGATAGTCCGAGCTTTCGAGCAAGGGGCTTATGATTGTTAAAAATATGCAGCAAAAATTGGTGGCCATAAAACATGCGAAAATTTGCCTTCAAAGATACATGATTTTTGTTTCCTGTTTTAACACAACATCAATCTTCTAACGCTTAAGAAAACACCATTTAGCTCATTACATGAAGACTTAAGAAAAAAATGAAAATAAAATTGAAAATCAAAAGCAGCCAACTTAGAATTTTCGCATTCTGGCAGTTTGTACACAGAATTATTGCAGTTGTACAACTGAAGAACCAAACAGAAAAATTCATAAGTCATCATATGCCCGAATGAGTGGCTGATGGGACGATCTGTGTTGTGGCAGCAGTTGGTTGTTTCATATGGTTTGATGGAGTGAAATAATAGAAATGCCCTTTGAGAATTGTTCGTTCTTTGGTAAGATGTGTAAACATTTTCTTGTACTCAAGCACACACACACACACACACACACGCTCACACAAACATTCACACACACGCACACACAGTTATAGCACCAAATTAGCAGATAGATGCATGAACACATTCTCAGCAAACATAAATCCATTAGGAACTTGCATATATTTCGAATAGGGAGGCCTATAACTGCTTAGTTTTTTTGCGATTAAAAACTGTGTGAACATTTTGCAAGGCACAACATGTCAAAATATGATGATTAAGGCCAAATAAGCAGGAATTTTCTAGCCACAAAAATCTTTATTATAACAAATATGCTTTTATTAAAAATTAAGTTTCTGGAGCAGAAATATACTTTTATAAGAAAACTATCCTATTTAGTTTATAACATTTATTATAACAATGTGATTTGTTGTTGCAAACAATATTTTGTTCCCAATAAACATGGTATTCATAAAATTCTTATAATCATTTTATTACCATTTGAAAAAATCAAAATAACATAAAAGTTTTTGCTCTACAACAATAGAGCTTAAAGCGCATAATAATAATATGTTTGTATAGACCATATGTGTGCAATCGCTATATGTTGAGGCTATAAAAATTTTTATAATCGACTTTCAACATATTTTTGCTTTAGAAGTTTAAAGACATTTCAATTGCTCCAGAGTTGGGACCATCTAGTCTCTCTTGCCAGTAGGTCCTTGGGCAGTCAAGGAAGTCGTGGCACATGACCATTTGTTTTGGGACATAAACAGATCATGCGTCATAGTATCGTCAGCAACTTCAACATTTATTCCCACTACTTTAGGCATAGATCGCAACCAGAGTGTTTCAGCCAAGCAGCAACCCAGAATGTCTGTTGCCAGGACGTTGTTAGTGTCCGTTTTTCTCCTTCTCCAAACTTTTACTTGCTTGCAATAATAATATTTTAAGTTTTGATATTTAAGCTGCTGGCAGTTGTAATAGTATAATAAATTAATATAATATTATGGTCAATCGTGACAACTGCATAATACATTTTATATTACAACATCTTCCTGTTATTATAATTTCCATAAAATAAATGATTGCACACAACAGTTGTAAAAAAATAGATTTTTGAACATAATATTGTTGTGGGTAACCACATAATTCACCAATAATTCTAGAATATATATATTTTTTATTATTATTTTTCTTTATTAAAATTTAAAATCTTAAGCAAATAAAAAAACTTATATAATATGTTCAAAATAAGCAACATATGATTACCGTAAATATGTTTTTTTCTGCGGCAAATAAAACAAACTATTTTCATTTTATAGGCAAAATTTTCTATGTTTTTAACGTTCTCTCCCTAATATTTATCCATTGCAATAGTTTCTTGCTGTTTCTGTTTCTGTTTTGGTTTTAAGTTTTATCTTTAAGTCAAGCAAAATTAACTAGAATCTGTAAGTGTAAATTAAAAAAAAAGGAAAAACTTCAAAAAAGAAAACAACAAGAAATCACACATAAAACACAAAAGGCAAAATAGAACTTGTCGAAGGACTTGTTCTTTCACTTCTATAACTATCGAGGGAAATCGCTATTGTCAAGTTTTCTTTTTGGCAGCGTTCAACAAAAAACTTTGTCATTTGAAATTAAGGTTAAAAAAACTTTTTTTTGTTGTTTTAAACACTAAAACAAACTTTTCATTTCACTGACACGAAAACTACGCACAAAGCAAAACAAAAAGCCAGTGAAATGAAAAACATATTCTGCTCTCATTACAAAACTTATCCTCGAACCAAACCACCAAAACGTCCTTGTTTGAGAATCCCTAGCAAATCGTGGACAGGGAACACGTGAATAATGAAAATAAATTTTAATTAATTTATGATTTAATACTATTTTATGTTTGTAACGAAACATGAAGCTGCATGCCAAACAGGACCTTAAGAGAGGCAGAGAAATAGAGAGAGATAGAGAGAAGCTTCCTAATTTAAATTCTAAATCGTTTTTTTTTAGCACGTGCGATAAGCCTGGGTACTGGACGGCTTAGTTTCACATTTGCATTGTGACAAAAATATCTTTATATTCTTTAGCATAATGACAAACTCGTTGTTGCTCTAAATCAATTTCCTCTATTCAAAGGAAAACGTGGTGTAACTTTATCACTGACTATTTTCATATATTTGTTACACATCATTGATTTTATACGATAATCGCAAATGCGAATACATACATTCCAACCAACATAATAACTTTATCTTCAAAATATTAAGGAAAAAAAAATATCGAAAAAATTTTTAAGTAAAACAAGTCAAATAACCACAACCACCCAATTCCCTACGGCAGACGTACAAGTATTTGAATATTCGATTTATTTTCCAGAATGTTCGGTTTTTAATACTTCTTCCTTTTTTTGTCTACTTGCAGTAAATCTTTGTCAAGGAAATTGAAAGGAAATCTGTAACTAATATTAAATAGAACATAATTTTGTCAATGGTATAGAAATCATTTATATATTTTAATATTCGTACAGCATAATGATGGTTGGTTGATGGCTGCTGCTCTAATGCTATTTTGTCATAACGCAAAAGCAATATTCAGACAAACAAATGAACACTGGGTATAGAAGGGATTGTACTCGTATTAGCTGGCAGTGGTGGCTGTGCTAACAAAATGGTATTTGTCTTTCTTATGGTACTCCCAGCGGGAATATAATTCATAGACAAATCTATTCATATGTGTATTGAATGTGGAAAAAAGGGCTTAGCGTTTTTTTTCCAGTAAAAATAAAGTGGTTAAAAACAGAGAACGGTGGCTAAAAGTATTAGAAATTGCGAGAGAAAAATAAAAATGTATGAAATGTCATTGAGTGGTAAATTAATCACGTATGATGAAAATACCACTCATTGCAAATTTAATGGCATATCATTATAGAATAATTAATAACGTAATATTTCATTGCTTACATCACTCAGTACTATGAAAAATGTGAGCAAAAGGGGTCCAGGCTACCGCCAAGTCCATTGATTTTGTGAGCTTTTTGAAGCCGAAATTCAGCGAAAATTTTAAAACTGAATGAGAGTTCGGTCCAATAAGACCAAACAATAACAAACTTATCTATATACAGACCTGACGTCATACATTCATTCAGGTACAACCGTATTATTGTATTATAAAGTCATATGACTTGGATTTTAAAATCATACGAGTCGTATACGCTTATAGTAATGAAATCACTTTGGGTTTCAACCCTTTTCAACCACTGTCTTCAAACAAAAAAGCTATTTGTTTAAATTCTTTAGCAAAGGTTATGGCAAGTAAATACCATCAAGCTTAAGTACTTTAAGTAAAAGCAAACTTTACGCTTAAGATTTCCGTTTACATTAAACAATTTCATATTTCCAAAAGCTGGCAAAAGTAAAAAAGCCACCCACTTTGCGTTTTTTTTTTTTAATTTCTTCAAACCCTTGAAACAGTAAAAGATATTCCAAGGAAGCACTGAAGTTTTCACTAATAGAGTAACTGTTAGCTGGTAGCAGCTCTTCTATAAAATATAACATCCGGTTTGCATATGAAACAAAAAGTCCTGCTTCCCACCTCTTCAGGAAGCTTTTCAAAATTGCAAAAACAAACAAAAAAATAGAAACGAAATACTGGTGGGTAGTAAAAGAATTTGCAGCACATGTACCCTCACACACATGTAACACACACACACACACACACACACATACACACACATACATACATACGCAAGTGAACATGTAGCTATTTCGATGACGATGATGACTTGATGGTTGGATGACTTTTCTGGCAATGATTTCTATTTCTTTTATAAAAAATTATTTTTTTTATCAGTTTTTCGTTTGGCGTTTGATAACATCGAGCGCACGTTATGCTGAAACAGTTAAAGTAACATTTGTTAGTAAAGTTATCAGAAAATAAACCATGTGTAAGAGAATGAAAAAGTTGCACTGAAATAAAATCCATCCATATGCGAGTATGCCGCTAAAATCTATGGATAAACTGCAAACAGCCAACGGAAGGGAGAGTGGCGTGAAGTTAAATTTCAAGTACGATAACAGCCAGCACATATGGCATAACTGAAGTGTTGGTGTGGCGTAAAAGCACTTTTCAGGGCTTGAAGCTGCTCAGAAGTTGTAAGATATAAAAGCGGATTAAGTTCTTTTAAAACAGGACTTTTTTTTGCAATAACCTTATTAAGTTTTTGAAAGCTTCCTCTCAACAACAATTTGTACAAACAAGTACTTTTAAAGAGTGGAGATTAAAATAGCAGCGTTAAAATTAAAAAAGTACCTATAAAAAATACCTTTAAAAATGTACCTTTTAAAAACTACCCTTGAAACAAATTAATTCTGTACTACTTCCTTGTAAGAAATAGAAAAATAATATTTTAAAAATAACCTTTAAAAAGGTATATATTTACCTTTAAAATAGCAGCGTTAAAATTAAAAAAGTACCTATAAAAAATACCTTTAAAAATGGACCACTAAAAAAGTAGCTTTAACAAATTCCTTTAAAAATATACATTTAAAACGTACCTTTATATTGCAAGAAATTACCTTGAAAAATTAAAAAAAAAATTTTAAAAAATACCACTTAAAAAGTTCAATTTTCACCTATAAAATGGTACTTTTAATAAAGTACTCTTAAAAAAATACTCTTAAAAAAGTAACATTTAAAAATTGCTTTTGGACAAAAATTACTGTTTAAAAAGTACTTTAAAAAATAAAAAAAATTCACTTAAAAATGTATCATATAAAACGGCGTCCTTTTAGAAATATTTTTTAAAAAATATTTTTGCAAAATATCTTGGTAAAGGATTGTTAGAAGAAAAACAAGACTTTTTTAAAAATAGACCTAATAAAAATGTACTGCATTTAAAAAGTACTGGTGGCTAAAAAGAAACAAAGAAGTACTTTTTGAAATAAAAAATGCAACAAAAAAGTGCAGTTTAAAAAAGTTTCCATAAATAATTTGGCTCTAAGAACCTTTTCTTTTTAATAAAGTAAATTAAAAAAACCCTTTTTAAATGAAGTACTTAAAAATTAACTATTTTAAAAAGTAGTTACAAAACAATTTTAAAAATCTTTTAAAATGATACTTTTCAAAGCCTTTGCCTCTAAAATATATTTTTGGAAAAGTTAAGTCCAGTTGGAAATATGCAGCACCTTTTAAAAAGGAAAAAACAAGGACCTTTTAAAATAGTACTATTGTTTTTTTTTTCTTTTAGAAATAAAAATATTTTAAAGAAAAATCTCTCTTAAATTATTACTTAAAAAAAAGTACTTTTAAAACAAATATTCAAAAAGGAAGTTTTGAAAAGCTTATTAAAACAAAAACTATCTTCTAAGAAAACATGTTCTATATATTGAAAGAAAGTACTTTTAGAAACGCTTTTAAAGAAAGTACCACTTAAAAAGAGTACTTTTCAAAAAATGCCTTATAAAAAACTGCTTTTTAAAAAAGTATCTTTTAAAAACAGTATCTGTTAAAAAAAAGTATTAAAAGGTACCTGCTAAAGAGTACCTGGTAAAAAAAGTACGTTTTAAAAAATGTACCTTTTAAAAAATTTCATATAAAAAAAGGACCATTAAAAAAAATCTTTAAAAATCCTAAAAAAAAATGTTTTTGAAAAAATTATTTTGTGCGTTTAAAAAATATTTCGCTTAAAATCAGCATCTGTTAAAATTAACATATTTCAATAAAGTACTTAGAAAAAAGAGTACCTTCTAAAAAAGAGTACCATTTAAAAAAGAGTACCTTTTAAAAAACTCACTTTCAAAAAAAATCAAAATCAATCGTTTAACAAAATTTTAACGTTTTAGACGTGTCTGTAACTTTTTCCCCCATCAAATGTTTTAATTTCTAACGAATTCAATTTTCCTCTCCCATTGAACATCGTAAAGTTTAACGAAATGTAAAAAGAAATAAGAAGCAAAACTGACAAAACTTTAGCCGAAATGGTATGAGGCAAACAACACTTACACCTTTCGAAGTTCAATGCAAACCTCTTTGTTCGGCTCCGTATCAGCATGACTCATAAGGGAAAACCGGGTTCAAACGAAAGGAAATACTGAAAAGAATAGCACGTTTTTTCTTTTATTTAAAACAAGTTTGATGGTAGTAAAATTTAATCACAAATCAGAAATCAATTTCGCATAGTAATACTTGGAAATATAAAAAAAAAGGAAATGAAATCGAATTTCCAATTGATGTACTTTAATAGTTATATCCCCTCTGGAGCTGGCGTTCATTCGCCATAGAGGAATTATTAAAAGATTGAGTGTCTTCATTCGAAAGAACTGGAAGGCGAAGAACAAGGAAAACCACCCTCTGTTCAATTTAAAACAGAATTTAAGCAGTAAAAAGATTATCTCGACTTTGAAATTGATGACCAACCATTTGGTCTGATGTTTGGAAATTTCGTTATCATGTTGTTGTCAATTAATTCGCTTGCTTATGGTCACATGCTGTTATTCATGTCCGTGGCCACGTTCCAGACGGTTTAACTGCGAAAAGCAAAGTAACATATAATTTACGTTATTGCAAAAAGTTTCTGCAGAAATTTTGTCACATAAAAATGATAAAAATGTTGTTTTTTTGCTTAATAACTAAATAGTTTTTTTTAATAATATTCACGTTTATTGGCGTATTAACACTTGACTTGATGATGTGATTTCATTTCCATTGACAAGGGAAACTACACTTAAGAAAAATGTGTAGCATAATCGTAGGCGAACAAAGTAATTTAAAATTGTAAAATCTTTCATAACTGCAAAAATTTTTGTTTTCGAAATGTTGTTTTAGATTTTTGCTTTTTGTAACATTCACAGCTGATTTGCTTTCAGTGTTTCTAAGTAGCTGTTATTTGCAGTTATTGAGAGCACATTTACATTAATTTCGATGTTACAGATATTCAATTAAGTGGAGTTGACAAACATAAATGGCAAAATGAATTTTAAATTTAATTTTTTCAAGAAATTTAAATATGTAGTTATAAGAAAATACTAAAGGACGTGCTCTTTAGGGAGTACAATTTTTTAAAAAGGCACTTTTTGTTGCAACTATTTTTCTAAAGTTTCGTTTTCTTTTTATATTAATTTTTAAAAATATATTTTTTAAAGTTATTCTTCTTAAAATATACTTTTTGTTAAGTACTTTTTTGGTAGTTTTTGAAAAGTAATTTTTCAAAAGTTATTTATTTAAAAGCTTAAGCTTTCTTGAAAAGGAACTGTTTTGTAACAGACACTGTCTTATTTGACAAATCATTTTTTAAAACAGTATTTTTAAAAGCAAGTCCTTTTAAGAAGCTGCTTTTTTTGCAGATACGTTTTAAAAAAATATTTTTAATAAAAGGCATTTTGTTTAAAAGTTTCGTTTTTAAAAAGTATTGTTTTAGTACTTTGGTTAGTAAGTTTTTAAAAAGTACTTTTTCTTGTACTTTTGTTGGTAAGTTTTTCAAAAGTACTTGTATGAAATATAAATTTTTACAGGTTTTTTTAAATTATTTATTTCGTAGACACTTTTTTAAGAGAAAATTTTGTTGTAGTTAAAAATATAAAATATAAAATTTAAATTAAAATTTCTATTTAAATTTTGTATGCCAGTATATGTACGAGTATTTCTATCGAAGTGGCACATTTACACTTCAAAATACTTTTATTAGGTTTCTTTGTGGTCACGTTCGAGAGCCATTTCTATTTGAGTTTCAAACCAACACTTTTGCTCAAATCATAAAATGTCGATTTTACATTCGCTGAAGATTGCACTGCGTGATGCCATAAGAAAATTCTTCAATGTCACACTGACATTGTTGTACAGTCCTCCAACAAACGTGTTAATTTTCTATGAAAATAAAAAAAAAAAAAACAACAACAACAACAACAAAAAAAGAAGAGGAAAATTTTGAACGCGTGGCACCTAAAGAAACTCTTGTCCTCTGCCTGAGAGTGACTGAGCAATTGTTTGATTGAAAAAGAAAAATGAGAAGAATAAAAAACCAGCAGACAAGCGGTAACAAAACATTGCTGGTTTTGGCCAGGACAATTTGTAAGCTTAAACCCTTAAAGAACGTGATGAAATGTTACTATTGCAGCTTCGTGTTTTCTTATTATTTTTTCTTTCCACATTTTTTATTTTCTTGTTTATGGCAGCTTCTGTTGAGCCCTATTTACTAGTTGCAGCAGTGGTTAATGTCGCTCAGTTGTATGTATTTTGCTTCTTTCTTTCTCGCTGTAGACAATTTTTTAATACTGCAAAACACTTTACTTGTTACTAACACCACTACTAACTAACTGTAAAGGCTTTAAACACCAGTCCTTATTCACACACTTACACAGATCCAGCGAAGAGTGTCAGCCTTTTGTTGTTCACAAAAAAAAAAAAAAAAGAATGTTAAAAATGGTGGATCACATTGTGTTTAAGTTTTTGTTGTTGTTGTTGTTGTTGTTTTTTGCTTTCGGAAGAAAAACTTTTATTTTCTACCTTTCACATTCCTGTTCTTAATAGAACCGCTTGTGGGCTTAAAGAAAAAGTTTTTGTTGGTCCTAGTAATGCAGTCACTGGTAAGTTACTTCTTTTTTTTCGTTTGTCTTATGTTCGTTCATATTTCTTTTTAGTTCTCTATTCTCGGCTGATGCGAATTGTACGTGTTTGTTTGGCCAAGTTTAAAGTCCTTGGAGGTGTAAATTGAAGAAACCATAAACAGAGACATTTTTCATAATAAATCTGGAGAAACACAGAAAATATGTTGGAAATAAATTGAGACAAGTAATTGTACAATAAGATAATAATGCAGCCATTCACTGTTTCCAGCTTTAAAATGAATCAAAATGTTATAAAAGTGAAACGGTTACTGGCCACTTCTTACGTGTTGGTAAAATGGCTTCGAGGAGTTCAACCGTATCTTTAATACAGAAGAAGCAAAAATAATTATATAAAATTTCTGCAATATATTTAAATAATTTATATAAAAAAAATAGTGCGGTTAAATGAAAGTGTTTAAAACAACTTTAAGAGAGCAAATATTAAAATTTTATTCAAATGATTTGATTATATTTTTAAACCCACCCAAAGAATTTGTAAAATATTTAAATTTGAAACCAAAATTAAACTATTTTCCACCTGTAGTCGCATAATTTAAAAATTATATAAAAAAATCATATTAATCAAGCAAAATAGTTTCTAAAATAGATTAATGTGAATATCCGATTAATCGAATAATTTTTTAAAACTTAACCTAAAAACCTAAAAATTTATTTAAATGAGTTAAAGAAATAAATAAATAAAGAATTTCATTTCAGCTTAAATAATCCAATATGTATTGGAATATCCGATTAATCGAATAATTTTTGAAGAACTAATATGATATCACGCAAGCCTATATAAAATCGAATAAGCGATTATTCGAATAACTTTGAAAAACTTTTTCTTTTTTTTTAAAATTTTAAAATCTTTTAATAAGTTGTCAAAAACAAATATACTTGTAGCAACTAAAGTTTATTTAATTCAGTTTAAATAATCGGATATGTAATGGGTAAACCGATTATTCGAATAAGTTTTTAAAAATAACATATGTTTAAAAATAACAAAGTATACAAATTTCATTAAATCGTTAATTAAATTAGAAGGACTTCAAAAAAATAAAAATACTTATAACGACTAAAAATTGTTTCGACTAAGTTTCAGTAATCAAATATATAATCGAATTACAGAAAAACTTATGTAAAATTATAAAAAAATTATTGCAGCGATTAATGATTTGACAAATATAAAAGTACTTGTAATGACTAAAAACTTATGCAATTAAGTTTAAGCAATCGGATGTGTATTCGATTCGACGGGTTATTGACCTAATTTTTGAAAATTTAATATGTAATTGTTGACCTTCAGCTAAATCTATAAAGAAGTCACCAAAAAAAAAAAAAAATACTTGCAATTAAATTTGAGTAATCGAATAGGTATTCGAATAGTTTTATAATAATATAATCGTTTTTAAATCCTGTAATGAGTCGTCCAAAATAAACAGTACTTCTACAGGAAGTTTTGATAATTTTTTTCAAAAACTAAATCAAACAGAGAATGAATGAAATATTACAGTATAGTTTTTTTTTTTTTTTTTTTTTAATTAACATATAATAAACAGTATAGAGCAGTAAAAATAAACATCAATAACAAATTTATTTATAGTGAATAAAAATATATTTAATAAAAATTTTTCAAATTAATTTTATGCTCCTTCCTACTATTTTTACAAACAAATATTTTAATTTTTGAATTAAGCAATTTGCATCGTTCAAATACTCGGTTATTCTCCGCAAGCTAAATTAAATTATTAATTGAAATTTTGAATTTTTCATCACAAATTGTTGAACATTTTCAGATATGTTGCTTTAAGTTAAAAATCTATATGAATTTCACCAACCGCCGACATTAAATGTACATCATCTAAATGTTCTTTCAATTAAATAAATTATTTAACTGCTTGTCTTGTTCTGAAATTGTTTTATAAATTTTTTTTTCCTGTTTCCTGTTCATTACAAAACCTTTGTTACTTTATAAACACAACAACTCTTAATAGTTTTAGCTTAAAATTTACCCCTGCAGACAAAAATCAGCAAAAAGTTGAGAAACAAAAGTAAACATTTCATAAGAAAAGTCCAACATATGATACTTTTCCCATTACGGACCTTCAATACAGTGGCAACTCGCCCACCACCCAAACGCCTCTTAGAACGTTTTGTGCTTTGTTGTTTTACTTTAATTGTTGTTGTTCTTTTAATTGTATTTATTGTTGGTACTACTATTGTTTTCATAAAGAAAGAAATGGTGATTTTTTTTCATAGGAAAAAACCGCAGTTATTGTTCAATTTAATGTCTTGATAACAAAAGCACTAGACTGACGGTGACAGTAATGGTGGCAAGTGAGGGGAAAACAGGACCAACTTAACCAACACTAGTGTTTTAAAAATTTCGTTTGCGGCTAAAATTCGGAATAACTTGGTTTTCATTCCAGCTGCGAATAAGTTAGCAATCGAATGCTTTTGATAACAGTAGATTTTTTTGGCAATCGAATATTTGAGTAACCGAATGTTGAAGTTAAGCTAAATTAGCGAAAATGGAATGGAATCATGTGAATAGATTTTCTCATTTAATATTTACGGATTCAGATATTCGAATAATCAGAGAATACACTCTAATAATCGACTAAATGAGTTGTTAAAAATGCAAAATTAGCATCTGAAGCAACTAAATAATTTTAATGTTGTAGATTATATGAATCGAATCGAATATTTTTAATCGAATATTTTTAATCGAACATTTTTAATCGAATATGCATGTTAGAGCATATTCAAGTTATGCAAAATGTAAGCAACTAAATATTAACACAATCAATTTTTCTAGTGGTTAAATGTTAAAATAAGTGAATAATCAAGTAATCGCTTGAAAACTATGCGACTGTTTTAGCCATCGAGTATTAAAGCAGTTAAACGGTTTTGCCTTCAATTATAACTGGATGTATGAACAGTTAAATACTTGTGTAAACGAGTATTTAACGTATAGATTATACATATATGTTGGGTAATGTGAAAGCAATGAAATGTTAAATTAATCGAATATTCAAGTTATAACATTTTAAAAGAAACGAGTAATAGAGCAGCTGACTTTTCAAGTATTCAAATCATTTTGAAAGTAGTTGGTTATATAATACCGCATTTATATGTTGCCTGTAAACTGGATTGCTGCTTAAACAATATTTGTCCGCCAAATGTTGAAGTAATAGAAAATTCGAGCAATCGAATCGAGTATTTTACATGAGTAATCGATTAATTAGGAGGATTAAGAAATTGGGGCACTAAATATTCGTCTAAATCAAATTATTTTGAATATTATATAATTTATAATCAGCCGGCTTGTTGCTTAATAAATATTTTGCAGCCAAACAACAGGAAACAATGAAATCTTTGGAGTAGTGGAAAATTCAAATACTCGAATAGATTGTATTATACGAGTAATAGAATATATTTATAGCCGAACATTTGACCCACTGAATATTTAAGCTATCAAATATTGCAATTAGCAGTTGAATATTACAAGGATAAAAGTTTGAAGTAACTCAATCTTCCAATAATCAAATTCATTCATATTTCAAATACTAATTTATTGCAGCAGTTAAATGTTGAAAGTAATCAAATCGATTAAGCAAATCGATAAAAATTTCATGAAAAAATTTCAAGATTTTTAGTCATATAAGAAGGAATAATTTATTTTGATTAATTTTACATATATTTACCTATAAAAACTATTTTTAAAACTTTATTTGTTTGCATAATTAATGGAATGAAATCGAAAACTTTGTAATATGAAAAACATTTAAAACTTGGTTTCATTTAAAAAAAATTTCAGGTCACGAATAAATAAGATAAATTAACGAACTTGAAATTTTTCAGTACTTTCTGATTATAGATTCAAAAATAGATCCTTGTTGTCAAATCAATCGTGTTGCGTAAAGTTTGGCAAGACAGTTGTTGGTTCATGTGCTCGCTGCTCGTCCTGCTCCTTTGCTGAGTAATAATAATAATTAATCCAGCGTTTTGCAGTCCATGGACTAGTTTTGCTTTCAGTGGAGTGTATATGTATATTTTCGCCTTTTTAATCGAGAGAATTTTGCATAAGGGCTGAATAACCTTTAAACATTTTTTAAAGCCTCTTTTTTTCTGCAGTGCCCAATAGCAAAGTAATACATCGTTTGTTCGACGTGTGAAAATCGAAGCAAGATCGATTGATAATAATAACGCTAAAGGGCAATTGTTTGCAAAAAATGGATTATTTGTTGCCAAAAATCGATTTTCGACTGGAATCGAAGACGATTTGCCAATCCCTAGTATTGATCAGCATTGTGCGTGCGTATAAGTTATAGAAAAAGTTTGGCCGAATATTGAATGTTGCTCATACGCCACTGATTATTTTTCAATATCACTTAAAGAGCCACAGAACAAAATGTGCCAAAGAGTAGAATGAATACTGAAGATTTCAAAATGAAAATATCTTTCCTGACTTCCAAAAAGTACTTTAAGAAACCGCAAATTGTTTATGAAAACGTCTTTTCTATTTTTGTCTAGTTTTGAGGCGGGCATGTCTTGCCGGACTCTTATACCTTTTAAGCATTTGAAAAAAAAATTCTTTTGAAAATATTTTCCATTATGTGCCAGTATTTGTTTGCTTTTATTTATATCCATTTGTTTTCTAGTTCAGTAAAAGTTTTTTTTTTCTGTTTCTTGAAATGTTGTTTTGTTTGTTATTGCTGGGAAAAAAACCCAAAATTTCTTAACTTTCATTTAAAAAGAGGTTTTCATAGCAAATACAATATATTACCCTGTAGTTCATGGGCTAAAAAAGTTTATCCAACGCTTTATTATATTTTTTTTTTTAAATAAAATTTTGTCCAGAAGTTTTTATGATTCTGATTAAGTTCGCTTATTGCTCACTTGAGCCTCAAAAAAATTACCAATTTCAGTTATTTCTAACTACCTGTCGTTTCCTGTTTTAATTTTTTGTTGTTGTTTTGCTTTTAATTTCTCTTCTCTTGTTTTGCTTTTTGCTTTTTCCCCGTTTTGTATGCTTTCAGTATTTTGTTGTAGAGTTATGAATTTTTATGTTGTACAAAATATTTATGATGTTTGTTGGGTAACTTTGCTGTTGTTGTTGTTGGTGTTGGCATTGTTGTTAATGCCTGGCTGTAGTTGCTAAAGCATTCAACTGCATCATCGTACATTTGTAAGTGCGTGTGGGTGTGTATAACTGTACGTGCTGCAACACATTGTCTTCTTTAAAGGCTTTATTGTTTGCAAAGTGCGAATACTTTCGAAACTGGATGAAGTTAAAGGAGTGAGATGGTACGAGTATTAAGTTGTTGTAAATATTTGTTAGCAATTTGCATCAGAAGTTCTGAAATTTTAAGGCGAATAAAGGTAAATATTCAATCAATCCACTGTTACTGCAGGTGGCGCTTAAGTAGTTTCAAATCCTGCAACGTTGTATCAATATTTTCTGCAATAATCAAGTAATCGACAATTCGATTAATCAAATAATATTGAAAATAGTCGGTTATTTATTAAATCAAATGTTGGAGTGATTGAAAGCTCAACTAATCGCATCGAGTGCCTTGTATGAGTAATCGAATATTTTTCTAAACGAATATTTGTATAATCGAATATTTAAATTATCAAACATTTTTTTTAGTCTACACTTAAGCAGCCTAATATTGGAATATATAAGTAATTCAGTATTCGAACAATCAAGTAATCGATTACTACTTAAACAAAAAACCGAACAATGTTTGATTTCGATTAATGTTTTTTTGTTTTATTCCTTTCTAAAGTCTTGTTAATGAAAAAATACTTATTTTCTTAGCGGTTTTAATCGAATAATTTTAATCGAATAAAACAGAATTCAAAGAAATTATGTATTAAACTTTTGCAAAACGGTTTTTTATATTTTTCCCTAATGATTGAGGATTGTTGTTATTATATATTTAATTATGTAAAGGAATTAATCGAATCATTTTAATCGAATAATTTTATTTTAATAATTTTAATCGAATAATCGAGTTTTACTTTGTGATTTTTTGCAAAATTTAGAGTTTTTACATTTTAGATATAAAATTTTTTTATTTGAATTGTTTTAATCGAATAATAAAATATTAGAATAAATTTCTGTCTCTTTTCTGTAAATTGCCAAAAGCTTATACCAAATTTATCTTGTTTCATAACACTTAATTTTAGTTCGTATTGTTATTATTTAAACTATTCTAATAATTTCAGTCGAATAATAATTTTTAAAGTCTTTCGAAATGAACAAATAGTTATATATTTGATTTGGTTTGAAATTAATCGATTAATTTTTGCGACAGTTTGCGTGCATCGTTTTGATGCTTTTTGTATTGGGAATCTCTGGCTGCGCAACTAAAACAGCACTTAAACAATTAAGCACTGTAATAATGCTGAGAATTTGTTAAGGAATTAAATGTCCTGGGAATGTATTCTCTAATGTTCATTATTCTTTTAAACATTTTCTTACTCTTCTTACATTTCTTAGTTGTACAATATAATTTGCTGGCATATTGTGGAAATAAAACACCAGCCCTGCTGCCAGCACCCGACCTCACCAGCTCCCGCAGCTCCAGCTTCTGCTCCTGTCGAGCGCTGCAGTTAGTGCAGAATGCAGAAAATGCAAACGAAAATTAAATATTTATTTTTGGTTGTTGTACTGCAACAATTAACACAAAAACACTTCTATGAAACTGAAAACAAAAAACACATTCTTTTGCCTTAATTTGGGTTTTAGTTGTGCTTGAATTTATTTATTTTACTACTTACCCGCTCAAATACAGCACAAAAGCAACATAAGAAAACAACATTTAAATAGTTTGCGGAACATGAACGGTATTTCCAAAAATTGTTTTCTTAAAATTAGCAGCAAAAATAAAATAACAAAGATTTAGAAAATTTCTAATTCTTAACTGACTGGGTTTTTTTTTGGCAATTTCGAAACCAGCATTAATTTTATGTAAATCTTTAGATCAAGGAAAACCATTAGTGGGAGAAAATTTGGTAGAAGTGGAAGGTGTGAACTAAAACTTTTGTTCTACAAGTCATTGCTTTTATTATTAATATCTCGTCTGTCTGCCTTTTTTGTCTCTAAGTGCCAGCCAGTCTTCATTAATATTCCAGGCTCTTGCAGTTTTTTGTTTTGTTTTTTGGTTTATTTGTGTCCTTTTATAGTTGGTTTTATTTATAAGGGCAGCGTTCTGTGCTTTTTTTCTGTTTTGATAAAACTTTATTACTGCCAGTATTTGCTTTAAAGATTTTCTTTGGCCAAATTTAAATAACATCTAAAAAATGTTGTTGAAACCCCGTAATACTTTGTTATAACGCCTGCAAAAACATGGACATGATTGCAGGGTATTCATGCCAACAGAGGGATGTTCAAAGCACTTGTTTGCAGTCTTTGGCTGTAATAAGAGCATTTCTTTAGAAATTCCTTTGGTTGTTGAAATTTATATTTTTTGGTCTGTAAATGTTTAGTTCTAAGTTTTAAGCAGGTGGGCGGGGAAGGTATGCCAACACAAATTACTTTTTTGCATGAGCTGAAAGTGCTTTAAAATTGGTCTCTTTAAAATTGGTTTCAAGACCGCTTTAAAAATGATTGCTATCATTTACAAATTTACTTCATTAAAAAGAATCCTTTACAACCCTCAGAATTTGCACATATATGTGGTGCTGGCTTCACGTTATAGTTACCAAACCTATCATTGAGAAGCTCGCCACCGCTTTCATATGTCTTTATTGAGGTCTTGGATCACATAAAAAATCTCCTGCTAAAAAGCTCGTGTAACTTAGGCCCTAGCACGAAGGTAATCCCCACGAATGCTCAGAAGCTGGAGCAAGTAAGATTCTTCGGCCGAACTTCGTTGGGACCGTCCATCTTTAATTTGCTCACTCTGGTACCTGGTCTTTCAAATCTTTCTTATGAAACCTCCTCAACTTCTTTATGGCCTTCAGTCTTTAATACATTCGTACTGGTTGATCATCCAAATCCTTAGGATCTATCGAAAAAGCCTCTTGAATTGCTCTAAGAGCATCAGACCGTTATCTACCCGCCCTGGTACCTCTTCATCTAAATCCTCACTAAGCTAAATATATAATGTAGAACAAAAGCCTGTTGCTTTTGTTTAGGATCACTGCTCCTTACTGCACTCGCTCTGGTACCACGTCTTTCACATCCTCATTCAGTAAAATATTCGTTTGTAAAACAAAATCCTACTCAATTTTCTTTCGCCCATACTTAATATACTTATTCTGGTACCTCGTCATCCAAATCCTTATTATCTATTGAAAGGAAAAAGCCTCTTGAATTTCTCTAAAAGCATCAGACCATTATTTACAGGCCTTGTATACTTTCACTAACGAAACCATATCTTCTACAACCAGTTGGTGTTCTTTACTGCTCCATAATTCACTTTGCCTGGTACCTCGCCATTCTCATCGTCACTCAGCAAAACATCTGTTGCAAAACAAAAACGTCCTGTCCATCTTTAAGGTTACTGGCCCTTAAATCTACTCGATGCTGGTACCTTGCATCCAAACCCGGTTGATTTTAATTTCACTAGAATTTTATCTGCCCAGACAAAATTTTTTACTCAGAGTATAGACATCTCAAACGTGATCTGTCGCGTGTGTCTTATTAATAACACAGTATAGGGACTTACCCATTTCCTTATAGACAGCCAAAGTAAGGTAAATGGTTTGGGGCTAAGGCACCAAGCCTTTCCAGTAGCATAACCTGATTTTTAGAAATGCGCCCATTTTTAGTCTCGAGCTTGAGAATATAAATTTTTTTCTTTTCAAATAATAATTATGTCAATTTGTTGTCCTTAAATGGAAGTTTTGATTCTAGAATTTTTAGAAATTTTGGGCGTTTATTTTTCGTGTTTTGAAACCGCTTGTTTTCGTACAACTTGTCGTACTTCTCCTTTATCAGTGGCCCATCCAGCCATCAAACGGAGGACTTTTGATGATAATCTTTGACTGAATGAGTGGTATTTGCTGGGAAAGATTATTTATGTTTTCACAAAAAGTTTTGTTTTATCGCCACTTGGAATGGATGGCTTCGTGAGTCACTACAAGAGCCGCTGTTTTTTGTTTGTTGTTCTGTACAAACAAGTGTCTGGATACGCGGATGTACAAGTTTACAAATGCACTTCCGCATTCATTATTTTTCTGGAAAAATTTGAATGGGAATTTTTCTTTCTACGGTAAAAGGCAAAGTCGTTGTAAAAAACAAATTAAATACAATTTCTTGCGGTCGATTTATGCTGTTCATTTCATGTGTTGCACACAAAAGGGAAAATCCCTTTAAGGTTGTGACTTTGTGTGACTTTGTGGCATAAAACTTAAAAAAAAAAAAACTGTTTAATTAAAAAGAAAACACCAGTGTCGACGCTAACAAACATAATGATGTCTGTCACTTTTCATTTTTGCTGGCCATAGTTTTTCAAGCGAAAACTGCTTTTAAATAAAAGTTAAAAACAAAAACGACATTTATTCATTCTTTACGAAAAGATCAGTTTTGCTCGTTCAGCATTTGCGTGTCACTTATGCAGTTCACTTTAAGCTGTTCGTACTTAAAGAGCATTGCACGTAGAATTCAATTATGCCACATATTCCTTGAAGAAAGAAAACAAAAATAAAACCTGGACAAATCCTTTTCAGTCGCAGAATGCCATTCATTCATTTCAGTTCTTCTTTATTTCAGTCATTTGTTCAGTCCCTCATTCATTTAGATCTATACTTGTCGATGAATAACGGGCCAACAAAAACTTTTTCCTTTAGATTTACTTTAGGTTTGTTGTGAATAGGGACTATACGAACGAACGTTATGTGGGTCGATGTCTGCCAGAGTACCTGGAGAGCTGCTGCCAATGCTGGCTGCTGGGATGATGGGTAGGAGCAGTGAGTTGGTGGTGGTGGTTTTTGTTGCTGTTATTGTTACCGAATTAAAAGTTTTTTTCTCATTGGGGTTGAAAACTTGTGCGTATTTTGTTTACAAAACAATTTCGAAATACTATGGTAGTAACGTTTTAATGGTACGAATTAAATTTAAAGTTTTAAATTTGTTTAAAATGAGTTCAAAATCACAGCAAAGGAACGTTTCGTTGGAAAATAAACTAAAAGTTCCTGTTCGGCACTGAAACATCATACTTGTGTATGTACACTCGCGCTGCTTATGAAAATGCTAAATACATCACATAATTGAAATTCGGGTAAAAAATTTTCGAATAAAAAATATGCGAACAAGAATTTTTCGAATAAAAATTATTCGAATCAAAATTATTTGAATAATAACTTTTGGGAAAGAAAACAATTTATATAGAAAGACATAAATAGAAAAGCAAATTATTCGAATTAAAATTATTCGAATAAAAATTATTCGTGAGTAGCTAAATGTTAGAATTGAAATTTATGTTAGGAAAGAAATAAAACTTAATTGATGAAGAATTATTGAAATAAAAATTAATCGAATATATATGATAAAAACGAACATTATTATACAAATTGTAGAACTAAAAATTATACGAGCACAAGTTATTAAAATAGTTGGAATTTTAATTTTCTGAATAAAATTATTCGTATAGTAATTCGACTATATTCGGAGAAAAATTATTGGAATAGAACTTTTTCACATAAATATTATACAAGTAAACATTATTGGAACACAAATTTTAGAGGAAAAATTAATGGTACTCAATTTATAATATTATAAAAAACTACCCAAATATTCGAATAGAAACTATTTAAGTAAAAATTCTTGTAATAAAATAAAAAAAGAATTATTGATATTAAATAAAAAAATTTAGATTAATTGAATAAAAATTGTTCGAAGATTATTTCACAAAAAATTTTGGAATTCAAATTGTTTGTACACAATTCTAAAGAAAAATGGGCCGAACCGAAAATTTTAAAATAATTATTACGTTAATCAAAATTATATGAATAGAAAGCAAATGAATAAAATTTATTCGAATAAAAATTCAACCAAAATTATATAAAAAATATTTTGGAAATAAAAATTATTTGAAGAAAAATTTGTGAAATAAATATTATTTGATTTAAAATTGTTCGATAAAAATTATTCATATCGACAAATATTCAGAGAAGATAAAATGGTTGGAAAAAAAATTTTCCGAATAAATTTATTTGCACAGAAGTTATTAGAATAAAAATTCTAGCAAGAAAAATCATTGGATAAAAATATTGCAATAAAAATTATTGCAATAAAAATTATTTGAATAAACATTTTTCGAATAAAAATTGTTCGAAATTTTTCGAAAATTTTCATGTAAAATTTACGGAAAAAGTACAATTTTTAGAGCAAAAATTTGCCGAACAAAAATTATTCAATTACAAATTATTAGAATAAAAATCAATCGAATAAATTACTTCAGTAAAAAACTTGTACAAACTTTTACTTGTACAAAAACTTTTTGAATAAAAACTATATAAATAAATTGCGAATAAAATTTATCAGGGTAAAAGTTATGCGATTAATTTTTTGATTTATATTAATTCTAAGATTTTTATTGGCACAGCGCAAAAATGCTTAAAATTTCCTTGGCTTCGTTAAGGGGTTTTTTTTAGGAAAAAGGACTAAACATTTCTTCTTACCAGTTCAATGAGTTTTTTATTTATTAGATATTTTTAAAAATCGATATTGTCTCAAAACTTTTACGCAATTTCCACACAAACATTTAATATTTTATTCATAAGGATATTGAAACAACATTTTAAATGTTTATTTACAATTGCATTTCAAATCAACAACGGCAACATAATCAATACAAGCAACACCGACAACAACAACAACAACAACAACGGCTGCAGCTTATGATAATATTATTGATGTTGTTGTTAACCCTTGATAACAAGTGCATCAATTGTATTTATAAACGGTTTGGGTTTTGAAATTGAAAATGATTTAAGTCCAACCAACTGAAAATCAATTAAAATAGACCACAATAGCTATTAAGTAGTAAATAAGTCTGTATGTTTGTTTAGAGGAGTGCTTAAGCATGTACATATGTATGTAGGTTGCTAATGGTAAACAAGTAACAAAATAAGTACTTTGTAACTCTGAGTTGTGCGCTAAAGCCAACGCTTTTCGAAATGGGCTATAGGAGTACCTCACATCTAATTATTTTAATGTATGTATGTACGTGCGTTTGAATATGCCGGAGTGTAAAAATGGCTCACCGTGAATGTGCAAGTAAATGTTAACCCAAATGTGGTGGGTCGCAAGCGAGACTGCAAGTCTGTAGGCCTTGTACCGCACAAACACTTGGTGGTCATTAAACAACCAGGCATCATATAAAATATTGATGTTGCTGAATAAAACAGCTTAAGCAGCCGTTATTTGCTAATGCGGATTATAAGAATTAAAAGATTGCGTGGGAAAGCAGAAGTGAGGCAGTCTAATAATTAAGGAACTGCTATAGAGCACATGCATAAATGTGAAGGCATAAAATTATATATGAACAGGATATGAATATCGTGAACTTTTAATATAATTTTTTTGCGAAAAGTTTTCATTTATGCAGGTAAAGTTTATTTGAATAATTAAACTTTAATCGAATTTTTTTCATACCATTTTATAAAAAGAAATTTTTATTATTTAAGCAAATTTATATATTTTATTACTAAAAACCTTAATTGGAAAATCGAATAATTTTTATTCGAATAATTTTTATTTTGTATATAATTATTGAAACGATTTCTATTTTTCGAAAAATTTTTATTTCCCAGAATTTAATGCGAAAAATTTCTAATTGAATAAATTTTATGCGAATAATTTTTATTCGATTAATTGTTGTTCGAATGCTTTTTGTTTGAAAAAAATTTATATGAATAATTTGCACTATATTTCGTAAGCTTTTGTTCACAGAATTTCCAATCGAATAAATTTTAATCGAACAATTTTTATTCGATTAATTTTAATTTTTATTTGAAAAATTTTAAACGAATAGCAAAAATTTAAATATCACAATATATATTAATTTTTTTATGCATTATTGTTGTACGAATATTTTAAGGAATACTTTTGCAAACGAACGATCTCCAATAGCATAATTTTGATATCCTTGTTTTTCCTCTTACTCAATTAGAATATTGTAATTGTTAATGTCTATAATTAAAAAATAATAATTTTACCAAACAATTGAGTTTGCTGAACCGCTTTCAAATTGTACAGTCTTTTTTGTATTATTTCTAGCGGCCTATAAGACGAGACTTCGTAGATGCAACCGTTCTCGCCAATGGACTGAAAAACCTCTGTAAATTTATATATGATTGTATTTAACAAGAGATTTTTAGTCGAATAGTTTTAGTGCAAGCATTTTACAAGTTAAGTTTTTGCCTTGTTATGATATATTATACGTTACGTTGGTGTCAACGTCGCATGTATTGACTTGTGTTCTCTTTTATACTTTAAATCTGTTGTATGAGTGCAAAAACATAATAATTTACTTTAACTTTAGAATACAAAATAGTTTTTGCAGCTAAAAATAACTCATTTTATCCCTTAAAACATGACATTAATTTCAGCATAAATCTATTGTTATTGCAAAACATAACAACTATTGCAAAACATAATCTTTTAACAAGTACAAAATTTTATTATTACAGGCAAATTCAGCACACACACACACACACACACTCACTTAAATGACTGCAGGAGTAAAAATTTAGTTTGAGTAGAGAAAATGAACAGAAGAGAAAACAGCAGCCAAGCAAAACACCAGCAGGCAAGAATTATAATTTAAATAAATCCCCCCCAACAAAACAATATAAATTTACCACTTCAGGTAAGATAATCTCTAAATAATACACCCGACTCATTCAGCCCGTTTGTCGAATAATTGTGTGTTCGAAAACCACATGTGAATAGAGAGTCGTCGAACGAGCGTATTCATACAAGCATGAAATTATTTTTAGCTTAAAAGCAAATCTTGCAGCAAATTTTCAATAAATCCATTTATTTACACACAGACTTATCTTTCACACCCTTTTTGACCGTTTGCACCTTAACACGCACACACACGGGCACGCACGCACCCGAACACACCATTTCAAGGATATAAAAGAAATTGGTTGAATATAAATTCCTGGAGTTCTGAAAACACACACTGAAAAACATTCATCTGGAAAAGAAACCGAATAGAAAGTTTAGCAGTTCAAAATATCTCTGGAAAACATTAAGTCTCAATTTTTGAGGAAGCAAAAAAAAATTACACCTGAAAGTGTCTCCGTGGAGCCGCATTTTAAAAACTGTATTAAAGTTGTTCCAGAACTACTGGGTGCATTCGTTGGTTCGTTAAACTTGTATTAGTGTGTTCTAATTAAGTTATTTTACCACAAAAACAACATAACATTCATTTGTTTAAAATACCTCCCAGCAAGCAAACGCTTCTTAAATATGCCACTGAGAACGTAAAGCGTTTTTGCTACAAAGTTGTGCACATTTTATTGACCGAGAAAGTTATATTCTATGCAACAGTTTCAAGCTTCCTGTTCTTACATGTTGAAATGAGGTAGTCAATGGAAAATGTTTGCTGGGTTGTCTTGGTTAATTTCAAGTCCGATGGCATGTGTGTATGTATGTGTTAGTGTAATGCCTGTGAAAGAAATCTTCCGACAAATTGAGACAAATCAAGTGAATGATGTTTATGAAACTTAAACCAACAGCATTAAACAGTGTGTAGCAAAAAAGAATACACATTTTTCACAGATATGAAATAGGCCAGTAAACAAATCTATTGTAATATTTTTCTAAGATTTTAATAATGCAAAAGCATAAGAAAGCCATAAGCAAATAAATGGAAATGTAAAAATATGGAAGAAGACCAGAAGGCACTCAAATAATGCTGAGCATTTAGTTAAACGATCAAACAAAAGTTTGACGAGAAAAAACAAGATATAATACAAATAGTTATAATACAACAATATAATACTATAATCGGAAAGATTGCACTATCTGTTCCAAAAAAGCGGAGAGTTTTATTACTTCTTCAAAATTTTTTATTTGGTCATCAATTTTTGTTTTATTCCTTTCAAAGTCTTGCTCCTTAGACACAAAACACTTAAGCCAGCGTCTTTTCCAATCCTCGAGGCAGTTCTGATGTCCACTTTTTGCTAATTCTCTGAGCTCTCTCAGTCCTTTCATGAGTCAAGTCTGATGAATATAATGGCTGAGTCCAAAAGATTACAATTTTGTAACGTGTTTCGCTGCCAAACGCTTCATGCTTAAAATTGCCGAAAAATTGCTTAGCAAGAGCCAGCAACTTCTCTATAGTGATTCGAGAATTTCCAAAATAATCTGTTTTGCTTTCTTAACATTTGCAGGGAGCATCTAGGGCGGGCATACAGGACGGTCGCTCACATCTTCTCGATCTGCTTTGAAAAGTTTATTCCATCCAGGGCGGTCACCCAGTGTGGCCATTCACATCTTTTCAGCTTAAAAAGCTTATACCATATGATTATAATCACCAAATGCTTTTGACACGTTAAGTCCATTTTTACGCGTACATTTAATGCATGTCAGCAAACATATTTATTCCTCTCATATATCCTTTATGAGGAAACTTGTTTTTTTTCACAATAAATACGCGAAAAATAGATATTAATTTGTATAATTACTTTACCCATCCCCGATATCAAGTTTGTGTTCATAAATGCCTGGACAAGCATGACTGCTATAAATCCTTTTATTAAAAATATTTCTTTAGCAAGAAAATTTAACAGCAATTCCGTAAATTACAACTCGTAAAAATATATTCCCTACCCATGGCACAAGTTCGGTTGACTTGGTGACGAAACTTTGTATTCATGTCATATATCCTTTATTTGAAAAATATATTTTTTTACCATAAATGCTGAAAACATAGTTAACAACTCGTATAATTATATAGTGCACTTTCAATATTGAGTTGGTTTTCATAGGAGCCAGGACTTGGCTGAGTTTCATATATCCTTTATATAAAATAATTTACTTTTTTAAAAATATATGCTAGAAAAATTGCATTTAAAATTGGCCAACAACTCGTATAATTATATACTGCACTTTCAATATTGAGTTTGTTTTCATAGGAGCCAGGACTTGGCTGAGTTGCATATATCCTTTATATAAAATAATTTCCTTTTCTTAAAATATATGCTAGAAAAATTGCATTTAAAATTGGCCAACAACTCGTATAATTATATACTGCACTTTCAATATTGAGTTTGTTTTCATAGGAGCCAGGACTTGGCTGAGTTTCATATATCCTTTATATAAAATAATTTCCTTTTCTTAAAATTTATGCAAGAAAAATGTAGTTAAGTACGTAATATTACTTTGCTTACTATTTGGCATTACTTTTGTCTATATAAAGGCAAAATATTGTATTCCGTTCATGTATCCTTTATTTGAAAACTAATATTTTCTTTACAATAAATGCAGAAAACATGATCTACATTAGGCGAAACTGTCCTGGTTTACTTTTGATATTACTTTTGTTTTCATAGCAGCAAACAATCACGTAGGTTCCATATATCCTTTTTTCATAAATTAATTCTTTGATTTAGCAGAATATTGCTGGGTGCACAAAACGCCGTTAAGTTTTACAACTCTGGCAAACAAACGAAGCATGTGAAACAGCTAAAGCTGCGATTATACGAGTATGTTCAAGACGAGCTCGTGAAATTTGAAAAGTCACCTTGTTTTTTGTTGTTAATTTTAATATAACATGTCCTGCATCCAGTCTAACGGTAATAGCTTTAAATAGGGTTAAATATATGAACTATTGTTTGTCATCAAAATGTTTTTCTGCACAAAATTGTATACAAGGATAAAAACTGGCCCATGCAATATCTAAAGAATATGGAAAATATTCTATTAAATATAGAATTTTATTAAACTTCCGGCTAAGCCTTCATTTCAAGTCGCCACTGTTCATCAATTAGTTAATGTTGAACACTTGTACGTTTGACCAAAATGATGATTAAAATTCTTTGGTTTTATAAACTCATAATTTTCAAAACCTGATTTCCTCCGTTTATGCTGGGCTGTTAATGGATGCCAACATCCACAGAGCTTTCCAATTTTATTTAAACTTATTAAACTATAATTTTTTTACTTTAATAATAATAATTTTTTACTTTAATTTATATGCAGCAGGAAAATTCCGTTAAACTTGTTTAATACGTTTTTAAGGAAACCGCAAAATCATGTTGTCATAAACGTAAATTAATGACCTTAAGGACATAAAGATTTACTAAAAATATGTACATTAGAGATATAAAAACTATATACTGCCTTCTTAAGAAAATGAAAAAGGACTTTGAGGTTGAGAGATAAAGTTCAAGATTAAGGCAAAGTGCTGTGCTGTGCGGTCAATGAGAAAACACTACAAATCGAATTGATTTAATTTGCTAGCAACGAACTAATTGAAAGATGACAATTAATTGTGGTTGTAAAGTTTTCTAAAGTTTATAATGTCAAATATTGTAATTTAAAATTAATTTGTTGGTTTATGTTTTTAGATTTTACAGTTTAATAGTTTGTTTTGTAATTAAAACAATATTTAAACACACACGTGTGTTGAATGCCGGTTCTTGTCAAGCCAAAAGTTATTTTAATTTACAATTAATTATTGGCTATTTTTAGGCTGGCAAATTTGGACATTCATTCAATTTTCAGGTTCGCAAACTGTTTTTGGTGTGTGCCTTTGTTTAATGTGCGTGTTTACAAGACCATATGGCCAGCATTTTAAATATTTATTTAAATTTCCATGAAGCATAAAACAATAATTAACATTTTTGTTTAGAAAAACCTGACATATTAAACGCAATTTGCCCAGCCACTGTCTTACAGCTTAAGCACTTTTGCTTTATAATTGGCATATTATGGCTAATTTCTGGCATTTTATATATATGTTTATATTTTTCCCTTGCAGAACTGGCTGTTCCTAATCGGCTTTACCAATCAAAAGCACTTTTCTTTAACTGGCCTCCGGAAATTACTTATTTCTTTCTTCTTCTTTTTTATATTAAATTATATACATACAAATTGCGTGTTTTGCATATCATATTATCCCAGTTAAATTAAAGATAAGGACTATTCTATTGGTGCTTTTTTTTAGTTAAAATTTTTTCTTTTGTTTTAAAATACGTGACTATTTGAACCACATTGATAAGGTTTAGTTCTGTGTGCATGTTTGTGCGGCTTTTGTTTACAACGTTTTTTTTTCAATATTTTTTTGTGACCATAAATTATGCAAAAAATAGAAAAAAATAAGGTTTTTAAATGTCCAACGAGCTCGCAAAAACAAACACACATACTCACATGGTCAATAAAAGGGGATATTAAAATTATGTTTTATTTGGCCAGCGAAATTAGATGGGTTCAGTTTTTGGGTTCTTAAAACTAGATTTCCAATTTGCGGTGCCAACAACACAATTCGCATGCGGGTTTTTTTCTTACTTGAACTGATTGTCTGCCACTTTAATACTCGGTAGTTTTTGCCAGCAGTTTGTTTCTGAGCGCAGCATTTCATTTTGCTTTTAATCCTCCCTTATTTCTATATTTACAAATTACATCATAACAAATCTAATTCCAAGAAAAATGCATTACAACTCGTTAAAGTATATTCCCATAAGTTTCTTTGACTTTAAAGCGAAACTTTGTCTTCATGTCATATATCCTTTCTTTTGAAAAATAATTTGTTTAACAATAAATGCATAAAAACTGGCCAACAACTTGTAGGATTATGTTCTGCACCTTCAATATGACTTTTGTTTTCATAGGAGCCAGGACTTGGCTGAGTTTCATATATCCTTTGTATAAAATTTTTCAGTTTTTTTTAATAAATTTAAAAAAAAATTGATTTAAATACGTTAAATTACATTATGTTCGTTAACACATACGCGACAATTTTTATTTGTGCATTAAATGCGGGCTAGATTAACGACATCCGTTGAAACAAATCGGTTTAGTTTAGACGTTACTTATGTCTTCATAGGAGCAAAAAATCTCTGATCTGACGAATTCAGAAAAAATGTATATCTTTTTTTAAAATAATCAAAGCCCGCTCGTGGTATTGCTTTTAAGTTCATACTTTCAATAATTTGTCCTGCTACTATATAACCTTTTTGTGAAATAATATTTTCCTCACAATAAATGCAGAAAAAAATTAAAATTAAACTAAACTCTTTACTTTTCATATCGGTTTTGTTTTCGTAGCAGCAAGATATATCCTTGGTTAAAATCCCAATTTTTTTTTGTAACAATAACTGCAGAAAACATTTATGACTACTCGTAGAGCCGCTTTTGCTTACCCATGATACTACTTTTATCTGTATAGTTTGCAAGATTTGTCTTGGTGCCGTAAGTCCTTTATTGCAAATTAATTTTTTTCTAAGCAAAAAATTTGGGAGGTTGCATAAGAACTACTGCAATTGCCTGGTCTACTTCTGATATTATTTTCGGTTGTAAAGGACTATGGAAAATTCTGGTTATCACATATCCTTTTTTTTTGCAGGCATAACGAATGAGCAGATCGTAAAATAACTGTAGTCCAGCTATTCTTAACAGATATTTTTAAACTTTAAAGCAGCAATAAGTTTGGCACCACCCTAATGTGTCCGTTTATATAATTTAATTTTATTGTTTATATTTAAGTGCATGCGTGTACATGTATGAACATACATACATACATATTAATGTACATAAATGTATAAATTTTTTAACCGTTTATTTATGCATGTGTTTGTTTAATACAATTTAAATAGATGTTTTCACAGAGGGACATGGGACAAAAAACATGTGGCAACCTCCGGTAAATTTAAGTTTTTTACCGGGTTGACATTTATCATCAGTATTAACGTCCGTGTTTGTTTATTATTGTATACAAGTGCACACACGCATACGGATAGATGGATTCAAAATGTCTAACTACTTGGCAGCGTATTTGTTTGTTTGTTTGTTTATTTGTGTGCAGAGCGATGCAAGTTTGTGCATGAGCATGTTTGCATTTAAGCGTTTTTGTAATTGTGTTTATCTAACATAAAGTCTATAGGAAGGCATTTGCGTATATTTCAACGCTGGCTCAGACATACCTACATATGTATATGTATCTACCGATATTTGTTTATAAATATTAACAATGGTTTATATTTAATTGAAGCTAAACAATAAAACTGGTAAATTATAATCATAATTATTATGGCTATTGCAATAACAACTACAACACAAAACAGATATGCACACACACACACACACACGTACAGAGACACAAATTCACTGGACATGAATATAAACTTATTAATATAAACATTTAACCATAATATTGCTGTTTCTTGTGTTATTTGTACAATTTTATTTGTTTATGCAAATTACTTGGGTCATTGTACAACAAATTTGTTGCATGACAAAAGCGTTTATTGACAAAAAAAAGAAAAGAAAAACTGCGAGTATGTAAATAAAAATTAACAAGCATTCTTTTATAATCATTTTCATTATTTTATTGAATTATTTCATATTATTCTTTCGTTTGAAAACAAATAAAATTAAAGGTTTTATAATTATTTGTTCAAGGGTTAAAATTATGATTTCAACAAATAACTATTGCACTTTTAAAAGCATCAATTTCATTAAAAAAAGGGGGGAAAAAGAAGGGCCCTAAAGGACAAAGATATAAAGTTTGTAAATTTAATAGGCCTGCGGCAATTGAACAAATATTTTTTAATTTAAGTTGCATTAAATAACTTTGAAAACTGGTTTCTAAGCAAATTATAAATGCCTTAAGAAGAGTTTATGGAGAAAAAAGGGATAAAGAGAAATTTAAGCTTGAAAAGAAATTACTTTGAGGACAACATCCATAAAGAAGCTGATTGTTAAGTAAAGAAAAGCATATCTGAGAAATATTTCTATATATGTTTATAATTTTTGTTAACTTCTTCAGCGCCAACCACCGCAGAACTGGAAGTTTATTCGCTTTGGCTGGCAAAGAAGAAGAAAATATGTATTAATGAAATTGATATTATTGTATTACTGTATGTTTCCTCAGTTTACAGTAACTAGTTGATGTGACTTCTTGTTGACTTTACTTTTCTTAAAATGCTTCTTTTTGCTATAATGTTTGCCAGAATGGATTAAACATCAATTCTGATCAACTTTTAGCTTGTTTTTAATGAAATAAGTGATAGCATAAAGCTTCTTCCTGAATATCCTTTATTTTGAAAATTTTATTTCTAGTATAATTTTACCAGAAAACATCAAGTGGCAATACTAATTAACTTTGCACGTGTTTTTAATAAAATAAGTGAACGGATAAAGTTTCCCTCTGAATATCCTTTTTTTCAAAATTTTATTTCCAGCATAACTTTTAAGATAAAACATCAAGCGGCAATTCCGATCAACTTTGCACGTGTTTTTAATAAAATAAGTGAACGGATAAAGTTTCTTTCTGAATATCCTTTTTTTCAAAATTTTATTTCCAGCATAACTTTTAAGATAAAACATCAAGCGGCAATTCCGATCAACTTTGCACGTGTTTTTAATAAAATAAGTGAACGGATAAAGTTTCTTTCTGAATATCCTTTTTTTCAAAATTTTATTTCCAGCATAACTTTTAAGATAAAACATCAAGCGGCAATTCCGATCAACTTTAGACTTGCTTTTAATGAAATAAGTGATAGCATAAAGCTTCTTCCTAAATATCCTTTATATCAAATGTTTTTTTTCAGTATAATTTTTAACAGAAAACATCAGGCGGCAATACTGATCAAATTTGCGCATGTTTTTAATGAAATAAGTGGCAGCATAAGGCTTCTTCCTGAATATCCTTAATATCAAATGTTTTTTTCCAGTATAATTTTTAACAGAAAACATCAGGCGGCAATACTGATCAGTTTGCGCATGTTTTTAATTAAATAAGTGACAGAATATGGCTTCCTCCTGAATATCCTTTTTTTTAATAATTTTTTTTCAGATAAAATTTTCAATAGAAAACATCGAACATCAATACAAATCGATTTTGCGATTGCTTTTTGATTCAATAACTGACAGGATATGACTTCTTCCTGAATATGCTTTGTTCAAGATTTTATTTCAAGCCAAATTCATACCAACCGTTTTATATATGTTTTTATGCTAAGAATTTATTTTTTAATAAATTAAAAAACTTTAATTACTTTCAAGTTACTTTGAGATGCTGCATTTTAATTGCATTTAGAAATGCATGCGAATATTTCAGCTTAAGTTGCCTTCACTTAGAGCAACTCGGTCAAGCTCAAAGTATCGTGTTAGTTAACGAAATCCCCTCTTAACTTATTTCGTGATGGAAAAATCCAAAACAAGAAAATATTGAAATGAAAAAATTATTATACAAGTATGTGTGTATGTGAGAAAAAAGGTCATAAGGAATAATTAGCTGGGGACTGTGAAATAAGTAAGAGAACAAAATGAGAAAGTATAAAAAATCTAACCAACATCTATTCCAAAATTAATTTACTCCAACTCTGGAGAGGTACCAGCAGCAGCAACTTAATATCTACGTACTCGCAATTACCAGTAACATCACTGCAAAATCGTGGCAACAATAGTTGACAAGAAGAGCGTACGAGCCAGTAACAGCCAAAAGCACAAGTGTCATAAATTTTCACTCATGCTCCTGCTCTCACCACATGTCTATGTACAGGACTTGCCTAATGTTGGGGAATCTGTGAATTCGTTTCTGGAAGCATGCAAGTGCGTGCCAAAATCATTTGCTCCTTTAACTGACGCACATGTAAAACAAAAACGGTGGCCAGTCGGAAATTCCTGACTCAAGCTTTGATGTGTGCGAATGAACCTAAAACAGTGGGCGGTGAAAAAAATGTAGACAATATTTTAATATGCTTAAGTGTGCCTTTTGTTCTTGGTTTTACTGTAGACTTGATATGTATATTTTTTTTTTTTTTTGGGATACAAACTATTCGCTCGGACTGTTGTGAGTAGTTGTGTAAAATTTTATAAATATGTGTGTGTTGTGCGGTTGTTTTCTCTCTGAATGTGCATATCTGTTTTGTGTTGGTTATCTAGATGTTGTCACATTCATATCAAATAATTTGAACAGAAATAAAAAGAAAAATAAAATAAAAAATTACTCCCTGACCATCAAAACCAGAAGTAATTTAAAAATTTTGCAGTAATTTTTCAACACTAAATAAAAAATAACTTTGCATTTGACAAAGATAAACAAACACTCAGAAAAATAATTAATACAAATTAAACAAAATTTATTTCGTATGAAACCAAGAGCATTTGGTGCATGAAAAAATACTAATTTTTCCTAGTAAAAAGGATATATTAATTTTAAATAAGAAAATGTCTGCATTTCCAAAATTCATGCAGAAATTTTCTCAGTTAATTTTTTAAATGTAAATAAAAAGTTGAAAAATTAAATGAATGAAACTTAATTTAAGAGCAACTTGGATTCGTAGTTGTTGTTTTCTCCATTTACTGCTCTTTTAAATTACTAGGAAATGCCGAAATTTTAACAATCTCAATAAAAATTCAAAATTCGAAATCTGATTTCTGAATTTTTGCCATTTGATTTTTTATTTAAAAGACAAGTTTTGCCAGAAAACATCAAGAAATATAAGTCCTTTAAATTTTGGTTTATTTTAATTTTAATAAATGCCAGGATATAACTTTCGCCTGCATATTCTTTTCTTCACGATTTTATTTAAGGCAGAATTTTCAGCAGAAAACATGAGAAATTGTAAGCCTTCAACTGTGTGCCTCTTTTCGATTTAACTAGTGCCTGTGTATAACTTTCTCCCATATATCCTTTTTTCCAACATTTTATTTAGGGCAAAATTTTTAGCAAAAAACATGAAAATCTGTAATCCGTCAACTCTGTGTTTGTTTTTGATTCGACTACTGCCAAGATATTGTTTCCTCCTACATATCCTTTTTTTTATTAAATCTTGTAACACCTAATTTTTTACAGGAAAACAAGAAACAACTGCTCTGATTATCTTTGCTTCTATTTTCAAGTCAACAGATGCCAGGATATTGCCCTCTTCTGTATATCCTTTTTTCACGATATCTTTTCAGACACAATTTTTAACCAGAAAACATGAAATATCAATAATGGTTTTGTTTGCATTTGTTTCTAATTCAACTACTGCCAGGATATGGCTTCCTCTTGTATGTCCTTTTTTCAATATGTAATTTCAGTTTTAAGAAAACTCAAATATTAATTAGTTTTACGTTAATTTCTGTTGCAGCAAGTTTTTCAGGATTTTATTTCAGGTACAGGTTTTACCATAAAACATCAAAATCGTTTGATTTTATGATTTTTTTTTCGATTTATTAAATTTTTAGGGCATGATCTAAAATATTCTGATCTAGTATATCCTGATTCCAATTCTCTAGCTTTCTTTGTTCTTTTTGTGAAAATTGAGGGTTTAGTTCGGTACGGCATGAATTCAATTAGGGATAAGTCTACCGCCATATATTATTTTCCTGCCTAAACTGTTTATTAAATCACAACCCCACTCTGTGACAAGAGCCGGGATATTACCATCTGTTTCATATAAGTTTAAGATATTTTGCAAATATATATTATTTATACTTTCTTCTTCAACTAAAATGGTTGCTGTTGTCACTCCTTTTTTTAAATTGCCCCAGTGTGCTCTGCTTAAATGATAACGTGACAATTTTACTCTTTCAAAGCAGCTTAACTTTAATTGAATAGCGCTTTTATTGCGAACAAAATTTTTAATGTCGTCGTTAACACACAACAACTATTTAAACGGATATTCGGTAATGGTTATAATTATAAAAAAAATATGTGTTGACAAATTTGCAGAAAAAAAAAAAAAAAATTAAACAAATGAAATTCATAATATTCGGTTTATTAAAGTATAAGCGACATGAAAATAGTCTACATAAACCTCAAATGGAATTTTTCGCACATTTTGTCATATGATATGAGTTGGATGAAAGTCTACAATATTGTTTTATTTAGTAGAACGAACATTTCAGGTGTCTTAGGGAAAGGTGTTTGTGAATGTCTGGCTTAAACCTTAAGTTGCTAAATCTTCATTTTCTGATCAGTTTTTATTAATCACTTGAATTAATGAAGTTTTAATGGAAAACACTAATTTCCTAAAATTTCGAAAATTTTGTACATTTTATTTAGAATTTGTTTTTGCTTTTGTTGTTTTATATACAATAATTTTATTTGAAATGTCTACTTTTTCGCTATTTCTCAGCATATCCTTCGCTGTAATGTGTTATAAACTTATACTTCTACAAATTTCAATACGATCCCGGGCTAAATAATGCCCCAAACAAGCGTTTAAATTATTCAAATTGATTTCTTATAAAATTATTGCTTTTAATATTGCAGTTTGTTGCGAAGCATTTAACACTTTCCAGTTTTTCATTTGTAGGGTATTCGAAAAAATACCACAAAATTTCTTTACAAAATGGACAATATTCCAGCTATGAAATGTTAAAACCAGAACATTTTTAACGGAAATTTGTGAATATTGTGTTGGGTGCACACAGATCCTAAAAATATAATAACAAAACTGAAAAGCCGGTGCATGAAAAATATAAAATTTAAGCAAACAGTTGCAAAACGATGTCTTTTGGATCTCATGTCTAAAATTTTCAGACAGTTTTTTGTACGTATGATCATTTAAATACATTTTTGGTTATTTTCAAGGTTTTTGCTTCTCTCCTCTGGCAAATTGTAATTAAACGGATATCGTAGCAGATTTCTACGATTTTTTTTGCATTTTGAAATAGAAAAACGCCGTTTAAGCTCAAAGCACACATTTGTCTCTGCCCTGTATGCATATGTAAACTAGATATAGGTCAAAGTAAGCATTGGTCTCTCCTCTGGAAGTAGAGTTTTACCTTAGCTCATGTGTGTTTTAAATAAAATGGATGCTGGTTCTTCCCAAACTCAAAGTCAGCATTTGTCTCTGTTCTGGAAATGGAGTTTTACATCATGTTTAATAAAAGTATCTACCCTGGAAACTGAATACTTGTAAAATTTGCCTACGCAATAACTTTGAATTACCCCAGCAGTTGCTTCTCTGGCCTGGCTGGCGATTTCTTTTTTCAGTCAGAAAATCACAATAAATTTAAAATTAATATCATTTTTGTTTATTATTATTTGTGGTTAAAAAAAAAAAATATTCTGAGATTTTGTTTTGCTTCAATTTCTCTCCTTTTAATAATTTAATTCCTTAATTTACATGAACCCTTTGCTTTCGCCATGTGTCTGCAACAGAAATTTTTGGTCATTTTTATGATGATTTTTGTTGTTTTTGTTTTTACTGTTACTACCCAGAAATAAATGTTCATCATACAACAAAACAGAAAGAAAAACTTGTGACTTGTATTGTTGTTATTTATAACCGTTCTCGCTGTTGTTGGTGTTGTTGCTTTTATAGCTGATGGAGTTGTTGGTGTGTGGTGTTTTTAATGTACGGCATGCACTTCCGGTTTGGGACATTTGTGTCTATACAAGTTGTAGTTTATTTTGACATCACAGAGTGTGACATGTTGATGGTTGGTCATTTGCTGCTAAGTTCCGTTTATGACTCGACACATACGAGCGCACATGCACACATGCATACAAACGTGCACACACACATAGATAAATAGTTTTATACTGAAACAAAATTTTTTAACTCACTGGTCATTTACTCATTCTCAACACATTAACACGTGCACACACATACGCTGACATACATGCAACGCCGGCGTACTGACATTTTTACACTTGCATTGTAAATATTTTAGTTAAAAGTCCAAATGGTGTCTAGAAAAATACCAGTGTAGTTCATTTAAACTTAATAATTTATGGTTGTGTGTGTGTGTGTGTGTGTGTGTGTGTGTGTCTGGCAATGATTTCTCGTGTTCATGTGTGCGCATTAAGTTGCAAATTTAGTGTCTGCTGATGTCTTTACTTTACGAATTTAGATATCAAAAAGCTGTTAAAGAGTTCAAAATGTGACAAATGAAAAATAAATTTAAAAAGAGGGAACTATAAAGGAATCTGTTTCAGGGCCATTAAAAGATATTTGCCCAATTGGCAAAATCTTCTTTAAGTATTTTCTGCAGACTTATTTGGCATTGCGATGCGAAAATGCATTCGAACTTTATTTCAAATCACGGCAACGCTGATAAAAAGTAGTCAAATTTAAAAATAAAATTATTTTGATTGTATATATTTTCTTTAATTTATAAAGAACTAAATTAACCCGGTGTGTTTTGAACATATATATAACTAAGCCAGTGTGAAGGGCTTTCCACTCTTTTGCTATATTCAGGCTATAGGTCAATATAATAGAAGGGTTTTTAAGCCGGAAAAGTCTGCACTCTTTTGTCCTATTCAGATTGTAGCGCGATTATTATTTAAGAAATTGAGAAAAGAAATACATTTCAATTATAAAAGCAGAATATTTCTTAAGCAAATGGGGGAAAAGCTTCCCCTAATATGTTATATATTCTAAAAATTTATATTCAATACAGCCGCAAACAATTTTATGCCTTATCTTGTCTGAAACTTTTTAAACGCAATCAACAAGGAAACTGAAAGATCTGCGATATCCCGGCCTGTAAAACATTTCAGTGTTTCAATACTTCCCGTATTAAGTTATTTCTTGATGTTTGTAATAGAAAACTGTGTGTTAGTTCAGCGTATGAAAATCAGCCAACTTCTGTCCTTCACCTTCCATAGTGTTTCCTAAGGGCATGTTCAGGTTAGGAAATCTTCATATCACTGTGCGGTTGGTATTCAAACCAACCAAACACAGACACTTGGATTAAGCAATTCTTGGCTTTTACTTAACACTCCGATATATCTTCTAACTTCAGCAACTTTGGACTATGTAGATATTTCAGCCTCAAGCTAGAAGTAGCTGGGCAACGGTAGAGTAAGGCTTCAATATGTTATTACATCTACTTCTCACCGATTTAACTTCCTCTTAGGGCTGACCTGTTAAAACAGCCTTTATAATAGCCAATCTTCGAGAAGGAAGCACACTCACAACTGTAATCATACTATAGTCAATACTGGGATATTTGATTTTTGGCATCTGCCAGGTAAGTGGACTAGAGCATCTTTTTTTTTGCGATCCCTAAAAGTTGACACTCTTTTTATGGCTGAAAGAGGGACACCAATCAATTCATCTTGATCCCTTTGGTTTTGCCTCTTCGTCAGTTGTGTGATTCCTTGATACTTCAAATAGCTTTAGGTTCAAAAGTCTTCCTACTCGACCTCGACCAAAACCCTGCTTTTAATTTTATGTATTCCAAAACAACCTTAAACAGATTGTGACAATTTTGTTGAGGTTATTTAAAAAAAAAAAATTTTTCGTTCAATTTGATGACATTATTTTATTTGCCGTCTTCTTAAACTTCATTAAGAACTTTTAAACAACAACTCATATATTCATTTTATTTTACAATAATATCTTTTGTTAAGCAAATTAATGATTCATGTTACCTCTTTTTAGCGCATTAACCTTTTAAATCGTAATTATTTACTATTTTAAGCAGTCGAATAAATGGCAGAACATTTTATGGCATAAATGAAATTTGCTGATTTTATTTTGCTCCGACCGACTTCAAATCACAAAAATAAAAAATTAACGATATCAAGACAACTATTTACAGATTTTACGGCAGCACCCAACTAAACCTTTAATCCGAAAAGGGTCATTAAATATTAAACTGTTGCTATAAACTTGAGGGTATTTTGTGTTTTAAATAGACTAGACAGTGAGTTTTTTTTTTGTTCATTTCAGGTTTTGTGGGCCAACAAAATGATGATGAAAATTTACGGTTAAGAGATAAAATTGATTGTAATTAAAAGTGTTAAGCCGCAAATGAAAATGGGTTATAGTAGGAGAATAAAAGAGCAAGCAAAAACATTATCATTGAACAGGGTCTTGGAATCGAAACAGAGCAGTTTAGTATCTCCTCTGGCAAAACTTATCATACTTTTTTTTAAGATATTCTTTTCGCTTAACTCTGTTTTTTTTTGATACTAATTAAAATTCCATCTATTTGCCTTTCCTCTTGCTATAAGGACCATCTGTTGTAAACAAACTAAGAATAAATTCCACTAGCAACAAAGAAAACGTAAGAAATCATATTTATTTCTTAGAACACGTCGCTTTAGCTGCATGTCTCTCGCCTGTCAATCCAAAATTTTTTCTTTTTTTAATAATTAAATAGTAGATTTCTTACTGTTTAACTCTTTTTTGTCTTTCCTCTGGACATATGAATTATCTTGTATGCACTAATTAAGAAGAATAGCAAAATTTAGAAAGAAAAAAATAAGCAATTTGTTTTACTGAGTAATTTTGTACGTACAACAGGTAACTTTTGCGGCATGTCACTACCCTGGTATTAAAAAACTTTGGCTTTTTATTAATTAAGTTGAAGATCGTTTAACGTTTTTATTGGATACTAAATAAAATTCTATTTATTTGCCTTTCCCCTGGGTATAAATATTATCTTTTTTGTAAAAATTAAAAGAAGCAGTTCCTTTTGTTATTGTGTAATGGTTTTTGGCTTGCAAATTTTTCAGCAAGTCACTCCCCTGGCAATGTAAAATTTTTCCTTTCATAAGTTAAACTTAAGATTTTGTGTTTGGCATATTATTAAATATGAAAGATTTCGTGTATTTCGTGTATCTCCCCAGCCCATTGAATAGCTGAATCATCTTTCGCCAAATGTTCTTTGCTGTCGCTTTTTCATACCTTAAACTTTTCTTGTGTTTCCTTGAGTGTCTCATTAAATTTAAAACAATCTTAACGACAATGGCTTTAAAACCTTTAGTTCTAAAAAGACTTTTAATGCCACATTAAAACTGTGCTCTAATTTTCCTTCTTCTTTGAGTTATTATTGCTTTCCGTTTTTCCATTAATTGCTGATTCTCTATTTTGTGCTTTGCACCATTTTCTTTACGATGTCCTTTAATGTTACTTAACTTTTTTAACATTTCCTTATTACGGCTTCGTTCTTATTCCTTTAGATTTTTATTTCATTTAAAATTAATTCTCGGTGCAAATCTACAATAGGATATAGTGTTGCCTTAGACATGTTAATGTCCGCATAATAATAATACGGCAAAAGTAACATGCAATAAAAACTGGCAAATAATAGTGAAACGATGACTCGAAGGAAGAATGAAAGAAAGGAAAATTTTATTAAAACTAAGAAAATGAAATAGCTAATAAATTGGAAATAGTAATTGCATGGAGGGGCCAAGTACAAAAACAGTGTGCAGGGGAGAGACCAGACTTGTCCATCGAGGTTTGAATATATAAAAAGCCAGGGAAGTATGTATACATCGCTCAGAGTACGAAATGTAGGAGACAAAGACCAGCAAGGCTTTCACCGACAGCCAGGGTAGTGACAAAGTACGAACTTTTGTGTTAGGATACATTAAAAAAGGCTTGTAATCTACATATTCTTTAGCTTTATAAGCTTTAACGTTAAAACTGTTACTATTCAGTTCAAGAGAGTTCAAGAAAACCAGATAATTTTTACAAGTTTTATCAAATTATTGCCGTTGTTATTATAAACAAACTTTTACTTCGATAAATTGTTAAAAGTTTCGCTCAGAACATTTCTAAAGTTTGCTTAGCCAAAGAAATCTGTTTTTAAGACAAATTCAACGGCCGTGTCCTGGCATTAAATAAATCGTGTCGGGTATTAAATAAATCTATTGGAAAACTTTAACTTGAAGCGCAACAAAAGTTTGCCATTTCCTATATCCTTATTAAAGCCAATCTGTTTTAGTCAATTCTTTAATCAATTTAAAACTAATGTAAATCATTATGATTTTAACCCAGATTTAAACTGTCATGAATACTATGAATACAGACCAGAGAAAAGAACTGATAAGCAACAAAAAAAACAGACACACAGGCACAAGGACATTCGGAAAACAAATATAAATAAACAAAAAACGGCAAGTTAGCAGGCAGGCAGGCATATTATAATTTGCTGCATAAAATTGAGAACAACATTTCCAGGCTAACACTCAGTTAATGGTCGTCCTAGTTGACTATTTGTTATTGCTTCTTCAACACCCTCTGGCCCATAAACTTTTTTCCGCCACAGAATTTTGTTATAATTCAAACGATTTGACGTCACAACGACCGCAATCAACAGCAATTCAGTGGAAGTAACACGATAAATATATATTGTACCTTTTTTAAGCGGAATATTTTTAGTTTAATTTATATGAAGATATTGAAAACAGTTGAAAAAATCCTTTGAAAAACGAAACAAAAATAGACCCACAACAGCGTACCTAAAAAAACCATTAATTAAAACATCAATGGTTCGATATCAGCATCGGCTAAATGCTTAAAAAACGCAGGGCTGAGAAATTAAAAGGAATTGCGCCCGCGGGAACTTCATTTTAAAATTTTTGCTATTTGAAAAAGTTAAGCTTTCAATTGAAAATTAAAAAAGTTTCTTTAAAAGACTAGACAATGAACACAAAAAAATATCTTAAAAAAAATAACTTTTAAAAAATTTAACAAAACGGGAATTACTATCAATTATTTAATAGAGAAAATATTTGGGTTAAAACCAATTAAGACCAGAAAGGCCTGGATGGAGACAGGGCCCAGATATTTACAAAAATATTTAATGAACGTCAATTTTTTTATTTCGAGATATTTAGGAATTTTTCGTAGGAATTTTTCTTTGGCCATTTTTTAGTTACAAATTTTCTACGCTTTTTGGAAGAAAAGAAAACTTTTCTATCAAACTTTTTCAAGGGAAAATATATTTTTGTGGTACTAAATTTTTATCGGCAAAAATAACAATAAAAATTCATTCTTCTTTTATGTTTTTTACTTTTTTTATATTTTAAAGGTCGATAAAAAAATTTAACTTAACATTTTTTTTCGAAAATATAAAAATTAATATCAAATTTTCATATGAAAAAAATTAAAAAAAAAAAAATTGAGAAAACAATTTTCTGACAAATTTTTCGTTAAAGATTTTTACAGTGAAAAACTGCCCATAGAAGCTTTTTACAAAGAAGTTTTTTTTTGTAAAAATTTAAGGAACAATTTAAAAAATTTTTTAAAGTTTATTTTAAAGAAATAAAAGCAAATAAAAATTGTATACAGAAATTTTTTACAATTTAACATTTTTTGTAGAAATTTTTTGCAATTCTATTTGCTCCGAAATTTTTGCAATAAAATATTTAAAACATTAAATATTTAGATATATAGAAATTTTTAATTAAATTTTAAAAAAATATTTTACCGGAATTTTAAACAGTTTTCTATTCATTTTTACACTGAAAATGTTTGATACTCGTACACATCTTTAGTTTTTTGTTTATTTTTGGGTCGAATATTATTTTTATAATACTTTTGCAACTATTTATTAAAGTAATTTTTTGTTACGCACAACTTTTTACAATATTGATTTCTTTAATTTTTTATCTTTGTTCTTTGGTGTCAGGCATAAAAAATAAATTTAGCATCTTAAGAAAATCATTCCCTTAAAACCGAATAACGAACAACGCGCTTCCTTAAATATTAAGCAGCGACACAAATTTTAACATTCTGTTTTAAACCTCCTTCTCCATGTCCTCCAAACCATATTGTCATTTTGTATTATATGAGAAAGTTCGACATTTAAACCGAACAATAAGCATGGAAATCTGTTTTCTCTTGTGTAATTGCTCCATCATCAGTTTTATCGCGGCGAATCAGCCGCTTTGTCAACATTATGCCGACATATTTTTCTGCATTGCCATCCACCCACCCACCAAATTCAATTTCAATTTCAATGTCAAATTCAAAACCAGAACTAATCATTTAACAAAATAATTCGTTTATGGCGCAAAATTTAATGGAATCACATTTGAATTTTATGCCACAGCAAACGGAATTCATTGAACTGCTCAGCAGAAGGCATATTTTTTTTTTTAATTCTGAGGAGGGAAGAAAAAAGAAATGGAAAATAAAGATTAACATTTACATATTTGCCAGCGCTAAATATATTTCGATCTTAACTTGTGTTTCCACAATTAAATTATGCAGAAATTCAAAGAAATTTAGCTAAAATTTAAATTGAAAATAATTTAGGCTTTTCCAGCTCTGCAGGAATAACTTGTGAAATTTAAAAACATTTCTTTTCAGGGAAATAATATTTCTTTACTAAATATTTTGCCCATTAAATTTATTTTCCTGCAGAATTATTAAAAATTTCTTTTACTTTTCAAAAAGTCGTAAAAGCTGAATAAGTCTGACAACAAAAACAAGTCCTTTAAAGGATTGTGTTAAAATAATATTAAAAATATTCAAATACGAGTTACTTGAGCACAATTTATTGCCCCCATTGGAAAATAAATACTCAATAAATCGCTAAAAAAAAGGGCATCTTACAAGGAGTCATTACTTTGGTAAATGTTTAACTGGCGGAGACATGAGAGTGCGTTTTGTGTTTAAGAACTACTGCTACTCAATCTTATTATTAAAGTTGAATTAAAAAAAAAAAAATGGTGGAAGAAAGCAGGGCAATGCTGTTATATGCGTAAGGAAGGGGGCCTTTAAGAAATATTAAACCTGCCACACGCCGACTGACTACGAGTATTTTCAGTCACTTAAATTACCATTTTGAGAGTGGGAACGAGCCCCTCCCAAAACCGACCACCTCTCACTACTGGACAAGTTTTTAAGATCTAAAATTAAAACTAGAGACTGTTTATGTCTAAATTTGTGGGGCACAATTGGAAACATTACAGTGAATATCCGACTCGAATGATCAGACTTGAACCTATCGGCAAAGAAAAAAGATCAGTTCTAAATTCTTACATAGAACTCGCAAGTGTGTAATTTTTCATTGTATTTTGCCAAGAGGTTCGTCCTGAAGCATGAACGAATAATATAATGAACTTTTTCAGTTACAGATGTGACCGCCGGGTTGTTTTATTGGCGTCTATTTAATTTTTTATTTTTTTTAAACTTTAAACAAACGGTAGTCAGATCTTACGGAGTTGGTACATTTGGCAGTGTGCTGACAATGTACTGGTAAGACATTGTCAGTTCCAACGATTGTAAGAAAACCTAACGATTGTCTGACAAGAACTTTATTTGCAAACAAACACTTTCCACATATAGATTATTGCAATTTCAAGACTTGCCAGATCTGTTGTTATACTTATATCGCTAAAAGGCTTAAGGCGTTGACATGTCTGGCCGTCATTGTCAGCTACATTATTTTAAATACATGCGACATAAAAATGAGTTTACAATGACTGGCAATTATCTGACAAGGGCAACGGAGAGCGTCGTCACGTGTGTCAACTGCCTGGCCATATGGTTTTCTTAGAAAGGGCTGCCAATATTACGAGTATATCAAAAAAATGTCATATTCTGCTGACAACGTTGTAAGATCTGACTATCATCTTTACATACGTACAGATCTCAGCCTGTGATGACAGCCAAAACACCATGACAGGTTAAACGATCGAGCAAAACATTCAAATGATAAAACTTGATTATTAAAATCAATATGTATTAGTGTGAAGGCGTTTGAAAAAGGACCTTCAGCAGTTTTTATAATAAAAATTTGATCTGAAATTAAAATAGAAGAAAGTTTGTGTCTCCTGTAAGCAGCCACTTCCGGCAATTGGACAAATATGCCGTGACGTTGAGTGTTCGGTTAGGGGAGGTGTCACTATAAGTGTTATGACTCCTGCAACAGAACGCAGAGCAGTTCAGTTTTGTATTGCTGTAGTTGCAAGTATCGCTTTCCGTTCTTGTTTTCCCAGTAGTTTCACTTTCGTGAACTTATTTCCGTTCTAGAATATGAAATAATATGGCAGATGTCGACAATGTGATCTGGTTTCTTTAGCGATTCAATGACATGTAACCAGCAGAAAAAAAGCAACTTTCTGTTAAAAAAAAAAAAAAAAAACAAAAATTCGTCTGTCCCACGATAGCGAACATTAACGTTCGCTGTTACTTTGAAGGTCAACCATCTGATTTGATGACTATTTGTGTGTCAACTCTTGGTAAAGATCGTTCTCATTAATGATTTCACACAAACCCCGATTTGGTCCAGTCGGTTTTCTATTGCTGCAAACACTAAAGAACGTTAATGTTCGACAGCGTGGGATAGTCCCAATATCTTTTAAAATATAAGATTTCGGCGTTATTTTAAATTGCAAACCATAAATTTTCGGGCTATTCGTAATTATGAAATTGCTGTTAGAAAGTTCATCTATTGATGGCTCCAGAGGATTCCAACATCTGACGATTTGGTCCGTTTAGTCTGGCTTTAATTACGTTTTTGTTTTTCCAAATGATGGAAATCGTTGGTATTCGACATCGTGCCCTTAATAATATAGAGAATTTCCCGAAAAATTTTCGGATTTTGAAATAACATTTTTCTTTAAGGACTTCTGCAATTCACATTAAACAGACGGATTTCCTTCTAATACGAAAAACGAAAAGTCTGCTTGACTGACCCTCTGTAGGGGTCTACTTAAATGTCAAGACGGCTGACACCCTGTGCCTTTTTTGCCAACATCAATTAATATTTTGATAAACAAAAATTTCAACCAGACTAAAAAGGTCTTTTTTAAAGTATTTTTATAACAAGCAAATAATTGCTTTTTAAACTTTCTCATTCAAACTGTTTTATTATATTCGATTTAAATTTTCTCTGGTAATTTCCTTGTTTGGGCTTGACACTGAAGTAATAATATGGCTGCGGGCTCTGCTCAGGTTTTCTTTTAATTAAATTAACTTGAAAATATAAAAGCGTTTAATATTTCTTTATAAACTCCGGTCGTCCAGCCTCAACGGCAGGCACTATTTCTTTGACTCCGATTACAGCAACAAAATCTAGGGAATTTGTTTTAAGAAATCCAAAAAGAATCCCTATACCAGGTGCACGCAGATGCCCATTGAGGGTTCGTGAGAAACGTTCATGACGGCGCCAAGTATAACGTTTTCACTTCTTTGTGCAAACATCTTTCAAAAGAAATTTTACTTGCCCTAAAAACATATTCAGTGAAATCATGTCAAAATCATACAAGTTTAGGACGAAAAGGCAACAAAAACCTAGTGGATTATAAAAAATACATTAAATTGCTAATCAAAGTCTTTAGCAATTTAAAGAAGAAAGTAAAAATTTAAAAAAAATGTTTTAAGAAAACGCAAAAAGAAAAACGAATTGAATGCAAATCACATGAAACAATAAATTTGATTGCCCTAAAATATGCTTTGAATTTTTCGTTTTGAAGCCCAAAAAATTATGTGATTATTCAGCAAAAGTGAAATCAACAGCAACAACAACAACAACAAAAGCCAAGCAATTAGCAACAGAAAATTAAAACATTTAATTTGCATAAAATAATTTTCATACTTAATTAACAAAAATCTACAAACAAGCAAACAAATAGCAAAAAAAAACCAAGTAAAATTGAATAAATTGAGAGCCACACATGAGCACATACGAAAACACCAACTTTTTATGAATATGTAGAGCTGAAGAATAGCAGCGGACAAGTTTTCCATCGTTCTCGGTGTTCCTTTTAATATGGAAAGCTGTTCGAGCAACAACAATTTTAGTATTAAAAAAAAAAAACATGTATTTTTTTGTTAAATTATCTTGTTTCTAAGAATTTAAGAATAAAATATTTTTTCAATACTAGATGAATGGTGCTGGTTTTCACGGTCACTAAACCAGCTGAGGAGGTTCACAATTGTTAAAATTATGTGTAGGATTTGTTAAGCCAAAAATAATTTTTATAGAATTCCTTGCAATTTACTTGCCAAGCAATGTTGGAGGGGGGACACACAACTTTTTCGCGGTCAATAAGGCCTATCACGAAACTGTTCTTAGAATTTTTCACAGTTAAAAGTTTGCTGAATTACATGTATATTTCTTTCATAAAAAAGCATGTAATTGTGTTGAAATAATTCAAAATTTATATAGGACTTTTTTATAAGCGGACAGCGCCCATAATTAGACAAGTTTTGTAGATCCAGACTAGAAATTATTAAAAAAAATATGTACTTTTTGTGTAAAGAAACAACTTTAAAAAGCGGGCAAAAATACAGTCCGGTTGTGGGAGGCTTCACTGAAGCTCATTTGATTTACTGGAATTTAAATGGTCATATTTGTAAAAAATGAAAACTAATTAAAAATAAGTTTTAACTCAAATACGTTTAAATTTTTTTTATGAAAGCGCTTTCAAATTACAACATAATGAGACTTAAATAGGCGAATTCAGAGGCCAGCTGGTGGTGGCCTGCTCCTGAATTTGCTTAGAGAAAGGACATTAATATGTATTATATTTACCAGATACATAAATCATATTAAAATTATTAAAATAAACACTGACAAACAGTTTTTCAGTTCCAAAATTTTTTTTTTTTTTTTATATATTTTTTCTGTAAATTTTTTGCCGTATCATGTCTTTATTGTTTGCAGTTTTGTCTTAAAATTGTAAACACCGGAGTAAAAAGACAACAAAATAGAAATTTTAAGCCAACAGAAATCTAAGAATTTCTAATTGCTAGAAACAGAACTGACAGGGACAGTCAAAGAAAGAGACTTCTGTGGTTTCGATTAAAGTGTTAAACATTTTCCTTTTATTTCAATATTTAATATTTCTAATACTCTAAATAATTTAGAAACTTTAAGACTTAGAAGTGAAATGATGACCGATACAAGCAACTGTCTTACACCATCAAACACCATCTGTTTCCGCAGTTCTTTCAACCAGTTTTACTTGCACCAGTTCTGTGACCAGTTGCCGAAGAATATATTTCATTTTGTTAATAACCAATATTCTATATAATATATATATATATAATCTTAAAATCTTGTGGCTTGGAAGGCAAATGTTGCCCTGTTTTAGCAGCGATGGGGAGGGAGCCCGTACCGCAGCCTAAATGCTGAAAGCAGAAGCTAAAGAATCCTGAAAAAAAAGATCATAGAATGGGGGGACACTTAAAACGTATTTTCTAATACATTCTCTGAAATGTTATACTCGTACGCAGAAACTATTACAACAACAACAAAACTGTTACAACAGTTTTCTCCTATATCCCCAAAAAAATAAAATGATAGAAACTCTGAGGTAAATACCCCTCAGCAATGTCTAGTAGTTGATGCATCCTGTAATGCAGAAAACGTTCTCAGGCTCGTGTTATCGTAGCATTTGTTTTTTAAATTTGTGAACAAACAAAAACCGATTTCATTGAGTTCAAGTCTTTAATTTCATTATTTCATGACTTCATTTATATTTATTTCAAGTTTAGCCAGGCTGAATTATTTCAGCCACTTGGAGGTGGTGTCGTTGTAGTGGTAGTTGTTGTTGTGGTTGCGGGAGGTGCCGCAGGGCCACGAGGTCCAGCAGCTCCTTCAGGACCACGTTCACCATTATAACCCTGAGGGCCTTTCAAGGCGGGCGCACCCTGCGGTCCATACCAGACCTGGTTCACCAGTGTTTCCCTTTCTGCCCGTTCGACCTCTAGCACCAGCCGCACCTGGTCTACCCTGGTCGCCGCGGTCACCAGTTTCTCTTCTAGCACCTGGAAGGCCATTTTGACCGGGAGAATCCGGCGGTCCTGCAGGCCCAAACTGCACAAACTGAGCCCTCGCCAAACACAGGCACAAAAAGCCTGCAGAAACATTGAAAAAATTAAAGTGACTTCTTTGCAAAATGCTTCTAAACTTTCAACAGACCGACTATAAAAACAAACACCCAATTCATGTTTCGCAACAAAATTGTCTTCACTCCACAACAGAAACTTCAATTTATAATGATTTCGTTGTGGCAGAACGTCTCTAGCGCATTCCACCAGATCACTATCACCGATCATATAATTTGTATCACTTTTCTGGCTAAAAAAAAGGTTTTGGCAAAGTTTTGAAATTTTTCCGCTTAAGAGATAAATATCTTGCATTTAATTTAAAGCGGGAAAAAATTTATAGAAAAAGGTAAAAAAACTGTTGCAAAAATCAAACAAATTTATAGTTTGTGTCTAAGTTTTGCAATGACAACCATTAAGTCGGTGTTTTTGTTTTTTGGTAAGTTTTAGTTTTCTAATCGTTTGCAGAAAATTGATAGAAAAAAATCAAAATTTTCTTGTAGGATTTTTGGCGGCGGTCTGTTTATTTCGAGCGGAGGGCAAACGGTATAGTGCTGCCTGGTGCAGCAGGATTGCCCGGTGCTCCAGGTCAAAAAGGAGGTAAAGGCGCCGAGGGAGTGCCTGGTCATGCAGGGCCCAGAGGACCTCCTAGTCAGAGGGGTGCTGCCGGCCGTTCGGGCATTTCTGGTCCTATAGATACTACAGGGCGTCGTGGCCGCCGTGGTTTTCAGGGTGAGCGTGGTCCAGCCGCACCTCCGGGACCAATCGGCCCTATAGGTCCACCTGGGCTTCCGGCAGCTGCCGCTGCCACTGGTCGTGTCTTAAGCACTACTTATCAATTTGCCTGACTATGATGCCGATGCAGACACTAGAACGTCCAATTTTGATGACACTGATCATGATGATGCTGATGAAAACGATTATGATGAGGATTATCGCAATAGAAAATAAATGATTTTGAATTGAGTTCAATAGAAAAAACGATAATAATCTCTGCTAAAGTTGCAATTGCATTAACATTAAGACCCTACAAAATTTCCACCAATCATTTGCTCCATTACAGTTTTATTTTTTGCCATTTTCCATCGATTATTGTGTTTATTCTGTGCGCCACTTTTTATACGGTAACATGCAACTTACCAGCACATCCTGTTGTAACAAGTGTTTTAAACGACTCATATCCTATTTGCTGCCTCGTACAACATTTTGCTAGACGGATACACCCCATTGACGTGTCGGCTTAAAACTACAAACACAACAAAAGTTGTGAACTGACGTCACTTTTTGAACACTCGCCAAAAAATGACGGCAGCATTTTTGTCGTTCATCGCTGCCGTTCAATGGCTTCCGGTTGTTTTTGTAATTATAATTGTTATCCTTTGGCGCTTGTTGAATAGGCCCCGAATCTGGCAAACTGGCAATAATAATCAAACAGCTCCTGGTTGACGATTGAATCGTTGTAGTGTAACTTTATGCGCTATTGTGCTTGACTTATTAAAGGGCCAATTAAACACAATTACCGAAGATTCATATATTTCCAATGGAAATTTTGCCCAATTATTACAAACATAGAATATTTTCTGTTCCAAAATAATTTACTTTGCAAATATTTACTACAGCAAAGTTTTTAGCCCAGAAACTGTTTCGGGTAAAAGGTTTTTTCCCCAATTTTTTTTTATAAATATTTTTCAAAAAGAAAATGTCTACTAAAAACTTTTTAATCCAAAAAATTATTGTTAAAACATTTTCTGCGGAAAATTTTTTACAAGCAAAATTTTTTCCTGGAAAAAAAGTTCACTCTGAAAACATATTTTATAGATAATTGTTATCGATGTTTTATTTTTGTACGATAATATTTTATTGTATATGAAAACATTTTCACTGCATAAATATTTTCTGGCAAAATCGTTTCTTTCAAATATTAATTTTGTACATATTTTTATGTTATTTAAAAATGTTTTGTAACGAAAATTATTTTATTAGAGACTCTTTTTGCCAAAACGTTTTCTTGAAACATGAATACATTTTCTCCGAAACTATTTTATTTAGAAAAATTAAATTGGTTAAATTAAAGTTTCGCTCCTTATTCTTATCGCTTCTACTCTATGAAAAATTTTTTGGGGAATTTTGTATTCCAATAATAATTTTCTGAAATTATTCCTCAACCAGTTCTGGCACTAAGAACATTTTGTATAGAAATATTTGTTCGGAAATTGTATTCTAAGAAATGAAACTTTCTTGATATTGATGATACTATAATAAACACAACTGTCAGCTTAACATTTAAAGGGAATTAATTTATTTCTGATAGAGAACCGCACGTTTAGGAGAATTCAGTGCAGTTTTAGGATTTCTCTTTGGCCACCGAACTTTTCATGGTGTGACTGTGTCGATATGTTTAAAGTCCATGTTTTTTCTATCGTCCATAAATTCACGCTTTTTGAAGGACATTCGTTTTCGTTTTATTTTATATTTCAACAGTTTTTTCTGCCACTTCGTTGGCAGTCAATTATGTTTAACGTTGTTGCCGTACATGTTGGTGTATGTACGAGTATGTGCTTCGTTTTTTCAATCATCAACAGTTCATCAAGCGATAATGCCCCTTTAATTAGGTGCCGATCAAAATTGATTAACTTTCATAAGCCCTTTTACAGGCGCCAAAAAATACAAGCGCAACAAAAACGTGCTCACACACATCTCCACACAAACATTTCGACTTTCATGCTGCCTAAAAGTCTGCTATACTTGTATGCAGGTAAATGATGAAAACATTCGCCTCATACATACTAATATGTGTGTGTGTGTGTGTTTTTAAAAGTATTTTACAATAATTGTTATTACTGCTGAGTTTTTATTGTCGTTGTTGCTGTAAACGACTGAATTAATTTAGTATTTTAAAAATACGGACAGATACTGCCAGAACCTTTCAGACACTCATTCACACAAACACACACACACACACACACACATATACATACACCGATACTCATTTAAAAACACGACCAAAAATTACGTGACAATTGTTGGATTATAGTAATTTTATAAATTGTTCCACAATTAAATATTTATTTATTTATTTTGTTATAATAAAAAATTCTGTGTGTTTGCGGATGTAAAAGGATGCCTTCAACAGCGCAGAGACCAATAAAAGATTGATTATTACATTTGGTTTGTTTCATTTGGCTTTTTATTTTTTGCCCATTTAATAGACATTTATACGTTTATTTTATTAATGAAACGTTTAAGCCGAATTGACTGTTAAACAGTGGCAAAGTGGTTGAATTACATAAATGTTTTCAAGAACGCAGAGAAAAGTTACGGGTACATTAAAATAGTTTCGCTTAAACGTTTATTTAAAAGAAATCAAAATTTATTACGTTATTACGAGCATATTAATGTTTGACAATCAGTATAAAAGGAAATATAATTCTGTAGAATGAAAATATCACATAAACAGATTGTTAGAAAATAATTTTTATTGGAAATTTGCCGCCCAAAATTTAATTTTTATAATTAATTCTGCATATTTCGCTGTTTTAACTTGGAAAGTATTTTCCCGAGCAACATTTTTCCCGCAAATAGTTTTCATAGCAACATTTTCTGCAAAAATATTGAAATATTCTCTTCGAAAGTATTTTCTCTAGAAACATTTTTTCTGAAAGTATTTTCTATAGAAACATTTTTTCCGAAAGTATTTTCCATAGAAACAAAATCTCCGAAAGTATTTTCTGTAGAAACTTTTCTCCGGAAAGTATTTTCCATAGAAACATTTTCGCCGAAACTATTTTCCATAGAAACAATTTCTCCGAAAGTATTTTCTGTAGAAACTTTTCTCCCGAAAGTATTTTCTCTAGAAACATTTTCTGCAAAAAGTATTTTTCTAAGTTAATTTTTTTAACTACAAACAATTTCCTATTCTAGAGTATTTTCTTAAATAGTTTTTTTTATAATCTTTTTTATAAATTTACAAAAAATTGTTTCATTTTAATTTTGAAAATATTTTACCTGCCAAATCTTTAAGCCAAAACTATAATTTATAGAAATTTTTTTCCGAAACTACTGCCCTTGAAAATCTTTTCTATACAAACTTTTTATATAAATATAATATAATTATATAAAAAAAAAAACAATATTTAATATACAAAATTTTTATGACAAAAATATTTAAAAAAAATTATTTGATAAACACAATTTTTAAGAAATTTTTTTTTTAAATTATACTCAAAATATTTGCTACAAATATATTTTCAAAACAAATTTTAATACTAAAATATAATATTTTTATTTTGCTTGAAATGTTTTTTCGGCGCGAATTTTTTTTTTATAGAAATTTTGTATTAAAAAATCTTTTTAGAAAACATTTTAGCTGGAAATAGTTTCTAAGGTTAATTTTTTACTCAAAACTCTGATTGTAAAAGAAGTTGCTTTGTTTAGTTTTCTTTTTTTTTAATTTCCAGTAAAATATATTTCAATGAAAATTTCCCTAAAAAATATTTTTAGACGAAAATCAATTATTTTTCTTAAAAGTTGAAAATCTTTCCACTTTTTATTTAATACGATCAATTTTAATTTTTGCTTTTCTGTCTCTTCGCTGTAATAGATATTTTGATAATTGCTGGGGGTGTTATTTTGGCCATCCTCAGGTCGGTTTCATCTCGAAATTTATTTAATTTATTGGTTGCCCCTTAAAATCTCACATATTTATTGCAAATCTTCTTAAACATTTAATTTGGTGTATTTTTTTCAAGCGCCAGCCCCAGGTTAATGTTGTTGTTAAACAATCAAATTGAAACTTTTTAAAGTTCACAGTCTTCTGATTTTATCGAACAGTGTTGGCTAAACTCTTTCGCTAATGAACCGTCTGTCTGTTGGTGGCTGACTTTTATTGATGGCTCTGCTCCTCAGCTGTTGATGTTGCTGCAAATGTTGCCGCTCTTGCCGTCGTGGTGTTTGGTTACGGATTGCCAAGTATTGCCAATGTTAAATTGCGTGAATGTGTTAATAGCGAAGCCATTAGAAGCTCCTTAATACTAGACATCAGCTAAAACAAAACAAAAAACGACAGTTTACTTAAGCGTTTACATCTGCACAGCGACATACACGCATTTACATGCACAGATAAATACATATTGGATGTTGTCAAGTGTTGCTAAATATGTCTGTATGCTGGCCTTGTTTGTAAGGATTTTGCATTTAAGCTTTTAATGAATTGCCGCCCAGTTTGTAGCTGTTCTGGTCGATGAAGTTTTTTTTCCACTTAATTTACAAAAGTCTTTAGTTAGACTCGCACAGCTCATTAGACACATCTTTGAGCTTGACTGGTAATTATAATGATTGCTTTGAAAATAGAAGATTTTTTTCGTTGTTGTTGCTTCAAGAACTTGATTGATAAGAGTTGCCCTTTGAAGCTGAGAGAGCAGCAAATTGATCACAGCCCTGAATAGTTTCTGTTCGCGAAATATTTCGTAAAAGTTTCTGCTTTGGGCCGGTTATTCATCTTTCATTCATGAAATGTATTAATTTGCAACAACAACAAATTTATTTTATTTAGTAAACGATATCGCGTGTATTCTATAAATTCCATATTTCACTAGAATGCATTTTTTCTCTCAACAGTAATAAATTAAAAACGTCTGAAGCCATCAACCATTTATTAGATCTATAAAAATAAATTCACGAAATATGAATAAAAATAACAGACCAACAAAACGCAAACGTTTTATAATTCTCTATTTTTATTCAGTTCGATATTTGCTTTGCCGAAAAGCGCCTCTTTTTGCTAAATCAGGAATCTTTTTATTAAGATCTTTCAAGTGATGCCGCCAGAAGAGTGAAACAAGAACCAAAACCGCCATAAACGTGAAACGTGAGCAACATAAAAACTGGCTGGAGATTGTCGGTATGTTGTTGCAACAAAAAAAAAAAAAAAAAAAAAATGAGGAATACAAGAATTAAAGCTTAATCGCCAACATCTTAAAGACATTGTTGTTTATTTGGCCTGCAACAGCAAAACACAATCAGGCGAAACCGAAACCATTTTGGCTGCAATATCATTGGAATGAGTTTGGAAATCGTTTGGCTTTTTGAAGATACATATTTTTGTTTTTTTAAATTCATTTGCAAACGGTGATGTTCTCCCAAGTACTTGTTTCAAAGGTACATTTTTTTTGAAAGGCATATCTGTAAAATGAATCCTTTTAAAAATGGCTATTTTTTAAAAAGTATTTTTAAAACCAAGAATTTTAAAAATGTTACTTTCTTCAAAAATTTATTTCTTTTCTCAAAACGTTCTCTGAAACGGCAGCTGTTGTTTCCAAAAAGATGCTGTTTGAAAAATTTACTTTTCTGAAATAGTTTTAAAAAGGAGAGTTTTTAAAGCACCTTCTTTTGAAAAGATATCTTTTTTAAATTAAGCTTTCCAAAAGGTACTTCTAGTACTTTTTTTTATTTTTAAATAGGTCCTTTTCAGTAATGGTACATTTTTTAACAGGTGTTTTTTTAAAAGTTACTAATCTTTTTAAAAGTTCTTTTAATTAATTGTGGTTTCTTACAAAAAATTTTTGCAATCCTTTAACCCATTTCAAAATGTGATTTTCAAAATGTTACTTTCTCAAAAACAAAAGTATTGAAAAACGCACCTGTTATTACAGAAGTGTCTTTGAAATTCACTTTTTTGAATTAGTGTTTAAAAATGTTAATTAAATTTCCAACGGTACTAAAATGTATTTTGTTCAATTCTGCTTTTTTAAATAGGTCTTTTTTTGTAGGTAGTTTTTTAAAGGTACTATTTTTTTAAAGTCTTATTAATTGCATGTAGTTTTATTATTAACAAGTAGTTTTTTTTAAGTCCTTGGATTAAAAAGTACCATTTAAAATAATTTTTTTTAAGAATTTTGTTTCAAAATGTGTTTTTTTTTAAAGTAATTTAAAAAAAATACAAAATAAAAGTGATTTTTAATATATAAATTTTTTAGAAAGTTTTTTTTATAGAATGTTTTTTTATATAAAGTACTTTTTTAGAAAGAGTACTTTGTATAAAAAGTGCTTTGACAAAAATAATTTTTTCAGAAAAGTACTTTTTATATTGTTAAAAGCACTTTTCTTAAAAAGGTACGTTTTTTAGAAAGTACTTGTTTTAGAAAGTACTTTTTTAGAAAGTACTTGTTTTAGAAAGTACGTTTTTAGAAAGTACTATTTATAAAAAATACTGCTTTTAAAAAGTACGGTTTTTAAAAAGTACTGTTCTTAATAAGTACTTATTCGTATCAAGATACAATTATTTTTTTGCATAAAAAGTGAGTTTCTTTAAAAGTTTTTTTTTTCATTTTCTGGAGAGGAACATTTTTATTGAAGGTTAATTTATTTGTTTTTAGTTAGACATATAAAATCCGCTAACCCTAAAATCTACGAATTCATTTGGTTGTTGTATTAAATCTGCCATCGTTGAAAAATTCTTCCAGCATTGCAAAAAGTACCCTGAAAAACAAATCGTGCACTTATGGCACAATAAAAGTCAGTAAAACAGCAAATAATGCCCTTAAGTCAAGTTGATTCATATAATAAACTTCAAATAATAGCAACAACTGGAACGCCAACTATAACAACGATAACACCAACAACAACAAAAACAACAACAAATAGCAAAACAATAACAGTTTTAAAACAACTTAAGACACAATGATGACGACAGCAACTACAATAGAGATGAGCGTGTGTATGAGCATGATTCAAGTGATGATAATGACGACGATGACGATGAAATGTTTTAAAATTATAGCTTCGCTTTTATTCAATGGCACTGATATATGACTTTCAAATCTCCTGCTTTTGATTTAGTTTTTTCTCTTTCTCCTTCTCTTTTTTTTTCTTTTTGTAGGGATTATTTTCCTTCATCTATTCAAGAAGAACAAATGACCTTTGTGCTTAAAATTGTCATGATTATTATTTATATCATAAAATAATACAATAAAATATAATAAATACTAAATAAATCTTCATGCAAACCTTCTGCTTCGCACTCACTCATACATGTCATTGTTAATGGCTAAAAATAATAAAACTGCAGTGCTATTTGTTTGTACTTCTTCCTTTCATTTATTGAATTTTGGTTATTAAAAGCTCTCGTGTGATTTTGTGATTGTTTTTGAAAATAAATAAAAATTCCATTACATTTCAGCATTTTGTTCGGTTGCCCGTGTAATTTGTTACCCCTTTTCCTTTGGGTTTGTTTTATAAAGAATATCAAGAGTTGCCAAATACGTTCTACTACAAGAAAAAATAGGCTTTTAATTTATAAAACGGTATTTTTTAAAATATTGTTTTATTAAATAAGTTTCAAAAATTATAAAGCAAAATTAAGAAGCAAATATTTTTGAGCCGACTTTTCTGGAAAAGGGACATTTTAGAAAAAAAAACTTTATCACGGAGTATTTTAAAACAAATTTTTTTAAAAGAACTCCTTTTGAAAAGGATACATTTTTAGAAGGCATTTTTTAAAAGGTGCTTCTTTTAAGTATTTTTAAAAGGTAATTTTTTAATAACAACTTTTTTAAAAGTAATTTTTTTAGAAGCTACATTTTTAAAACTTATTTATTATTTTCAAATGTACAGTTTTATTAAGTAATTTTTAGAAGGTAGTTTTTTAAAGAATACTTTTATAAAATGACCCCTTTAAAAGGCTCAAAACGTACTTTATAAGGTACCTTTTTAACAAATATATTTTAAAGAGTATTTTGTTAGAAGGTAGTTTTATAAAAGATAATATTTCAAAAGCCACTTTTTAAAAAGTTACTTTTTTCAAGGGTACTTTTTCAAAAATACTTTTTTTAAGGGTACCTTTTTAAAAGGTAGTTTCTTAACGCTATTCTAGCTTATTTACAAGTTACTTTTTGTTTTAAAAGGTACTTTTTTAAGAGGTACTATTTTTTAAGCTACTTTTTAACAAGGGACTTTGTGTAAAGGTATTTATTTTAAAGTAATTGTTTAGAAATAAGTTTTCTAAAAGTACTTTTTCAAAAGGTACTTTTTATTAGAGTGTATTTTTAATTGGGTCTTCGTTCAAAAAATATTGGTTAAAAACATACTTTTTTCTTCAAAGCTACTTTCTTTCAAAGCTGCTTTTGCAAAAGATACGTTTTTGGCTCAAAACTATTTTCAAAAAGTTACTTCTTATAATAAAATCTTTTTTGAAATGATACTTCTTTGAGAAGAGTTTTCTTTAAGCAGATTCTTTTTAAAACATACTTTTTTTTAAAAGAAGTTTTTTTCAAGGCATTTCTTTTAAAATTCGTTTTAGAAGTTTCTCTGTCAGAGGTCTTGCCTGGAGAAGTTTTTTCCTAAATGGGAGTTGTTTTAAAGGCATTTTTTGAAAGCTTTATTTTTAAGAGATAGTTTTTTAAAATCCAATTTTTTCGACGGTACTTCTTCTAATTTCAATATAAATGTGCAGTTTTGCCAAAAAGGACTCATTTTTGATGCTTGTTTTAGAAGGGAATGTTATTAAAATGGACTTTATTTTAAAGGAAATCTTTTTAAAAGGCTTTGAAAGGCACTCTCTCTCTCGCTCTCTCTCTCTCTCTCTCTCCATAAGATAAGAGATTCTTTGCAATATTTTGCTTTTACAAACTTTTTAATAAAAACTTTCTTAAAATATATTTGATAGACAGTTTCTAAGAATATTTCTTTAAAAGGTAGTTTCTTTTTGAGAAAGTAATCATTTTTAAAAGGCTTTTCATATTTAAAATAGGTTGAGCCTCTTTAGCCCCAAACATCTACTTTTAGATATTGAATGTGAATACCCGGTTTTGTGAATTCTTACATGTTTTTCTGTTTTCGCTCCATTTTTTTTAATATTCCTGTTGAGTTTTCAAATGGCTCCCCAGCGCATCATCATATAATGTGTGTTCCCCATTTCAACACCAACCACCAACCACCATCCACCAACACCAGCGCCAACAACAGCTTAAGCAGTCCTACAAGTCTTTATAGCAGAAGATGTAGCAACAATTTTACATTCATTCATTCACAACAGCAAAACAAAAGAAGAGCAAAAGAAGGTTGAAGGATGCAACACGACTGTTTCCCAGCGCCCAGGATTTGCTTGTTTGTTGGCTGCCACTTAAGACTCATCATTACCATCAGTCGTATCAGTTTTATTATTTACTCTTTCAAACATTCACTCTAATGTTTGGCGCTATAAAGAGGCAAACAGAAAAAATTATAAAAACAAAAGCAAAGGCAACAAAAGGGGAAAAGGAAGCGCAGCAAAGTAATGAAACCAACAACAATACACGCAGGTATACGAGATAAATTCATGGCACTTCAACTCTTCTGCTTTTGCTGTGCTTTCCCTGGTTTTGCTGTTTCTGTTGCCAGTCGGTCTTATAAGCTGGAAGTTTTATGGTGATTCGAAAAGCGAAACCCAAACAACAATGAGTGCAGGTTGTTAAAATATTTTTCTGTAAATTGTGCTCTGGTTTGTCGCAACTTCAAGTTGTTATTCGTTTTTCGTTTGGGTTTTTTTTTTTTTTTTTTGCTTTATTTAGATACGATAAATACATAAATTCGCACAATTGTCTTAAAAGTGACATAAATCCTTAAGGTTTCAGCTTAAGCTGGAAAGTACTCTCAGCCAGGGATAATGGCTGAGAACAGTAATAATTTTCATAATAGCGGAGAAAGGGAAATGCAACACAACACAAGGTGTTGCTCTCTAATACTCTAGTGAAGTGGAAAAGATTCATGAAGTTGTCAGGGGTTAAAAACTACTACAGCGTAACCGATGACTTTAAATAGTTATAGTTGTGTTGTGTGTGGGCAGTTGCCTTTATGTATGTATGAATAATTGAAAGCCGTAATTGTAAAATAAGTGCCACAACCGATTGATCCATAATAATCAAAAGATGAAATTAAAATATTCGTAATTGTTCTGTAAACTGTTGCGCGATAACGAACGTTAACGTTTTCGCTGGCAAATAAACTCAAAGGCGGCGAACTCACTAGTCTAATAGTTTTTTGGCCTTCTGAATACCAACAATCAACCTTAACGCTTGATACGGTGGCATGGCCAATGCCAAATACTTTCAAATAAAAAAACTTATCTCAGCTTTTCTTAAAAATAATATAATAGTTATATTATTAGATATATTAAGGGATTTAAAATACACACGTTAATAAATATACAACATGTTTAAAACACAATACAAACCCACTTACATTTTTCTGCAGGTTTTAAAGTTTTAAGGATCTTAGAATAGATATAGTGCAATTGAATATAGAACGAAGAGTGAAGAATTGGGCCATACCAAAAAAAAAAAAAAACCGGTACAAAGTCAAAAGTCTTCAACATGTTATCGATGAGAAGCGTCAAAAAAATCTAAAAAATATTTGCTTGAAAGTCACATTTGGAGCTTAAAACGCTAAAGGGCTGTGAATTTTGTTATTTTTATTCGGCTGAATATATTGATTTATTTTAAATTAGCGATTTTGTTTCAAAATATGAGGGTGCATCACCGAATGTTGGCATGAAAAAAAAGGTAAACAAAACTGTGATCATGTTTTTTTTAATTCAAAAGCAAAAAATATTGGCTTTAGAAAAGAAGAGCCAAGAACGTGAAACGTAAGTAAAAATTAATGAGGCCTTTTTGCTCATAAAAACTAAAACATCATCATTTAAAAATGTCTTATTTATTTATAATTTATTATAATTAAAATCATAATAAATCCTAAAAGCTGAAATACAAGCCTTGGAAGAATATCGGCTTGAAAACTATTTTAAGAAAATTTTGTATGAAAACTGTATTTGAAATAAATTATATTTCAAACACGTTTAAAATTTTATGAATATTCGGTGCTAGAATTTATATTGAAGTAAAAAAAAATAAAAATCAATCAATCAGCTGTTCAAATCAATTTACGAAGTACTCAAGCAAAGAATTGCCACCGCAAATTGTTAAAACAAAACAAAAATTTTTAAAATGATATTTTTAAATTTTTTTTTTATATATAATTTAAAAGTTTTTACTATCTTTCGCAAAAAATAAAAAGAAAACATTGCAAAGCTTTTGTCCTTAGTTGGAAGTTCGGTCAAAGTAAAGTGAGCATGAAGGCAACCCAACTTTTGCGCCTGTAGGAACCAGATCATCGATCATGCGATTTCAGTTCCCCTGTATATGTTGGCATTTCGCATTTGGTTTTTATCTAAACTGTATGTTGTTTTAATATGGTCACACTGTTGGTACACCACTTTATCAATTACAACTATAACAGCTGTTATTTGGTTGTTATTATTACGCTTTAGACATATAATGAATTGCTGTAAACAATTCCTACCAACGAATTTGAAGCGCTCTGTTGTCTGAGTGTTGCCAACACATCACAATTTACTGCAGGTTTATTGAAAACACACACAACATTATAGATTGACGAGAACAATAATAGTTGCATTTGCGAGATGTGGTTTTTGGTTGAAATATAAATTCAAGAAGGACAATTTGTAAACGTTTGCCAAAAAACAGCCAGTTGAACAAAATATGCACCGATTCCAGGGATTTCGTTTATCGATGAGGGCTTAAGCGCAATGAGTAAACCAGAAAAACTGTAATGGAACTGAATTTAAAAGGCGAGTGCCAGTTTCAGAGCTCTTGATTGAGTACCATTCGAAGAACTCACAGGTTTTTATGTTCCCTACTTATAAGAATAATTGTTTGCGGGAATACTTTGCACGTACGTATATATTTTATATGTCATGCCATTCAAAGGATTATGCTATTTAAATGCGATAATATTGTTTATGACGTGTTAGAGAATATGTACAGCATTTCAAAGTGCAAACCACATCGTGTGTCTCATAAAATTGGCAAATTATGCTGCTGTTCATTCAAACGCAAACATACCTGCATACCAACGTCTGCAACAACGTCTGAATATTCATGGTATTTTGGCCCAACTCTTACACTCGCTGTTATCCCCCAGACATGATTATGACAATAGCAATGATAATGACAACGATGACGATGAGGACGATGACGACGATGAGGATGACGACGATGACGACGATGAGGATGACGACGATGATGATAAAGATGAGCTTGTACAAGAGTCAGTTTAAAGAGTCATGTAGCAAAACAATAAGCAGCAGCAAAAATTTGTAAAATACATAAGTTTAAAATTGCATTATCGCATAATCTTTGTTTGGTATTGTGTGCAACCACCCTCGTGATGCCGCGCCGCCCTTTGCCCCCCCAACTGCAAAACATCTGAAATCATTTGAATTGAATGAGAGCTGGTGAACGACGCACAACAGCAGCAGCTCAACTCTTCCTTTTGATCACGTGTCAACGGTATAGATGTAGTCAATTGTGCTTCCTGCTTTTTTTTTTGTTGTTGTTGTCCTTTCATTGTTCAGCACGCGTTTTCCTTATGAACAGTCGTGAAACATGACGAAAATTTATTAAAAGTTGTGAAGTGAGTGAAAAATAAAACGTAGCAAAATAATAATTTATGTGATTCGCTTTAATTTAAATTTAAAAACTTAAACAGCTGCTTGCTAAGTATTTAAGAAAAGCTACTGGTTTGGTTCTTCGAAGTCACAAATCTGAAATAAATTCATTGATTCTATGAATAATATTTAAAATTTTTTCTTAAAAGAACTAAAACAAAAGTGCGAGTGTTCATTATTTTGTAGCTCTTTCGGCTTAAGTTTAATCAAAAAATCAATAAAAATTTCACATATTTATTTGTTATATGATACAAGTTTTTAATGAACAACTACTGCCGAAGAAGTAGTTCATTTTGTGAAAACCATATGAAATGTTGCCAGTAACATGCTCGTTGCATTGTGAATTTAGGAATGGCAAATGTTTCATTTGGACTTTGCACTTTGAACAGCTGATTGCTGAGCTTTGGAACTGTGCCCGGTCTTGCGTTTAAGTGACCGGTCATTTTCGTTCAATTATCAGCGTTCGTTCATTGCGATCAATCGCTCACTGTGAACAAACAGTACGTTTAAGTGCAGCCACTGTTGTGACGTTTGTTGTTTTTGCTATTTGCTGAAAACAGCTGATGAAAACATCAATGAAAGTTATCAAAACTTTAGCTGGAAAAAAGAGGGAAATTTCATCAGAGGCACAACATGAACGACATGAACGTTGTCACAGAATACAACGAAAGCTCTGGCCACTTTTCAAAGCATTGTTGGACGAAAACCGGTCAGTTAAACGATCGGCTCGCTGCGTTCATTTGAATGAGGCGTTGAATTTAACCAGGTCGTGCGTGTACGACACACCTCCACTGTGGTGTTGTTTGCAAATGTAAAACAATGTGGCCTAATTTTAATGCAAACCCTATTTAACTATTGTAAATAAATTTGCGGTATAGACAACATTGGCAAAATGCACAGCTTCAATGTTGCTCAACACTTGCCACAGGCTTGAACAGAACTCTCTACTTTACTGTGCGATACCAGCACAAAGTCGAATCCGAAATGTAGAGAGGGAAGGCAAAATTTTTCTAAATTATTATTTTTATCCTTTTGCCTTTTGTCGAATGTTGTGGTCAATGCAGCACAACTTTCCAGGGATGGCATTGTACTAAGACACATTTTTTTTTTAATTTATATTAATTTATTAGGAATCTGACAAAAAAGCTGCAATAAATTTCATTTGTATTATAATAAAACAAAACAATTATTCAGGTATTGAATATGTATAAATTTTTAGCTATAAAGATACGCACTGTCTTTTACATCGTTTTGGAGACCACAACTACCTGCTGGACACTCGTATGTTTGTATCGTAACAATTGCAATTTTTGAGGATTCAGTGAATCTTTTGCTTGGATTAAGCCGCTAAACGCTGCAGCTTTTAGTCTGTTTTTCGCTTTAGTTGTAATTATATTTTTTTAAGAAGAGATTCTTTCCATGTTTACTGCTGCCTGAGCAACTGATAATATTCCTGTGACAAAGTTTGGACAGTTCTTGAAATATGAATTTATTTTTTGAATAGTACCAAAAACAAAAGAGTACAATTGTGTCGACTTTGCCATCCCTGCTCCGAATACATTCGAGACAGCAGGCTACGGCCTACAATTTCTCAAAATTAAAACACACACATTCTTATGGAAGCGGCCTTAAAGCCGATGATGGCCCAGTGCTTTTATTCTATGGTTTGTTACAATCTTAATTATAAAAAAAAATTTATATAAAAAAAATATATAAAAAAATGGTAACCATTAATTTAACGGCAATTCAAACTTATATCTGTTTTTCTTAGCTACAAAACAAAAACAATATGGACAATATAACAACAAAAACAACAAAAATTAAAAGAAATTGGTACTTTGAAAAATTATTATCTTTGCGAAATTATTTTTTAATAGAGAAATTGTTATATTTATATGTTTCGAAGGCTTTAAAAAAATATGACTTTTGAAATTGATTCGATTCTGATTTCGATTGAACTTCGAACTTGACAGAAAATGTACGCAGTTTGAAAAGTTTGATATATGAAGAGTTTTTATTTAAAATCTTTTAAGGCCGTAATACAACAACTTTTTATTAGAAAATATATGTAAATGTACATAAAAGGTCCTGGTTGACGCTTAAATAGGTGTGGCGGCAAAAATCATAATGTACAACCGATTTTTATTGCCTGTCACGTAACGGTAACGGGAGACCTTGCTAACAAATAACTCATAATTTTTAATTTGTTGTACAATTCGTTTTTCTTCTTCTTTTGGCGCTACAGTCCGGGGTGAACCTGGGCCTCAACCAACAAACTTTTCCAGCTGGCACGGTCTTTAGCCAGCGTCCTCCAATTTTGCACCCCAAGTTGGTTGAGGTCCCTCTCCACTTGTGTGCGCCATCGGTTCCGTAGGCGTCCTCTAATGCGTTATCCCACAAGTTCGCAATCGAAGAACAATTCATTGCAGTTATTTTTAATTCGCTGGATATATTCAATGACATCCTCAACTTTGCAGGCTCGCTCACCCTAAATATCAAATTGTTATGCCCTAAGACTCTTTGTGAGAAACCCGTTTATTTCCGAAACGTTCAAATCAGAGATTTTTCCGCTTCGTTTTCATTTTAAATGTGTGAATTGGCCATATTGAAGTACATGTAAATGCATCGCTGTAAATATGGCTGCCGTCTTTAAAATAATTATGCAGCCTGCCGTCTCTAATGTAGTTGCATCATAATAGTTTTGCAACATTTTGCGACCAAAGAGGCTGCTGATAATGCAACTCTCTAGTTAATTTTTACTAAAGGATTATTAAACATTGAAAGAAGATCCATTGTGGTACGTTTTGGCGTCGGGTGCTTATTAAATGTTAAATACTCTTATCTGCGGGTACTTTAAGGTTTATTTGCATTAACGCCGCGCCGCCACTCATCGCGCCAACCGACAGACTGAACTTTTTCATAATACAACTTAAACACTTGGCTTAATAATGAAGCAAATATTAAACAAATTAAGGCAAAATGAATGAAAAGAAACTCCAACAATAGCGTTTGCCACGAACTCCAGAGACTGTGCGGCATGTTGCGAGTACCAGCCAGCCACCAGAAGCTGGAGAAAATTATCTCCTGAATGTGTTGCCAAAAGGGAAATGTACTCGTAGTTGTTAAATAGAGGAACGAAGTCATTACAATTGTTTTAGGTTTTGGCTTTTTTTTCAGCCACTAAAGCAATTTTTTTTGTTCACTTTTTAATCTTTGCAACAAAAGAAAAAAACAAAAAAAAATCAGATTTTACAAAAAAATTATTGTTTAAAAAAAAATATTAATATTAAAAATGCCCCTAGAGTTGAATATAATACGAGTGATGGTTCCTTAAGACAAGCAAAGAACCCGTCTGAAAAATTTGGTATAGGAAGCACTGAAAGAGGTGAGTGTTTGTCATATAAAATTTGCCGACAATTTGCTTGCCTGTGTTGTGGCAACATTATAAGAAGTTTTGTTTAAATACTCATTATTTTCTGTTTGGCCAGGGCGCATTAAGACCGTGAATAGTTGGTTTGTGAAATAAGGGGTAGCCTTCCATGCTGCATCTGTCGAAGTGGCTGTTATTTATTTAGTCACTTTTGCCATATCATCATCACTATCGATTATAGCATTCACCAGCCTGTCCAAATGCTAAAATTGCTGACACAAAATGGATGCTGGGTTCGGGCAAAACTCCACGTGTTTCGGACACTTTAAGTTTGTGATAATAATCCTGCCAAATGAAATATTTATATTTATTTATTATACCCACACCTTGGAACCACATATTTATTGTGGACACTAGTACCACTGAAAGGGTAGTTCTTTTGGGGACATATAAAGACAATGATGCCTTAATGGAACTACTGCCTGGCTGTAACCTTTGCAATGTCCTGTGGCGTGGAGAAGTAACATGTATTGAGAAGGGACTAGCACTATAAGAAATGCTGAATGCGTACTTCCCTTGGACTTATAGTTGGTGTCCATACCAGAAAATTTTCAATTCAATGCTAGTGGCAAGTTACTTTACTACATGCCACAAATTCCCCAGCTCTTTTGTCGGCCATGTGTGCTGGTAAAACAGCTTGTAAGAATGATCGGAGTTGTTAAGAGCAACAAGAACATGGACCACACTAATAAAAAAAGTGGAAAAACTAGTGACTGAAAGGCACTTGGGCTCCGGTTTCCTTTAGGTATAAAAGGATTTCTTCTAAACCCTCATTTAACCCCTTCATTGAAATGCGCACCTCTGAAGGGTTGTCAAAGATTCTTAAAAATTTTTCCTATCAAATCATACAAATTTTTTCAGAAAAACCATATTTCCGGGTTTCAGGCATAAAAGTCAAAATGTTTGATGAATTGAAATTGTAATTAGAAAGAAATAGAAAAAAACTTTATCTGGAAAAATGTTGAGAAAAGTGTTTTTTTTTTTTTTTTTTTTTTGTTAAAAAAACCAGTTGTCGAATACTTTTAGTCAAATAATTTGCTCAATCAGCAATAGATTTATGTGAAAACGAATCTATATAAAAAAAAATTCATTGAACGCCATTCTTTTTTTTGCTACATTAACGTCAACCTTCGTCATTTTGACTACGACAAACTTTAAGTGAGTATAAAACAAGTCATGAGCAAATAGTTTTATTTTAATTATATTTAGTTATATTTTTATTAAATAATATTTAAAGAATATGATTTATTTAAATATGTTTTGAATATTTAACGGAAAATTAACTTCCTTCAACTGGCACAGCTTTTTAAAAAGTTACTAATAAACCATAAAAAAGCATAATAAATGGCAAATTTTTTCAATTCAGTGTTTTTGTTTCTTATACCATAAATATTAAACTTACAAAGAGGAATTAGTTACGAGGCAAATTATTTCAGGTAAAGCAGGAGCTAAAAACTTCAATTTTATGCTCGCCAAACATCCGGTTTTTTTCTGGCACTTTCCACTTCACTTCCAAGGGGACAAACGGCACATATCTTGCTGTTTCTCTTCTGAGTTAGTGAAGGCACAAAATATTTAACGGAATGTCGTCTTCATCCACGTCAGTTACTGTGTCTGATGGGATAGTTTTTGCAACGCATTCATCTGGATCGACTTCAGTGTCAGCATCTAATTCACTAAGATCGCTTTCGAAGTCATCGCTGTTGCCCGTCCCAGCACACAAACTGTTCAGTTTATTTGTCTGTTGGAGATGGCTGAGTAGTCAGACGTCTTAGGGAAATTTGTTGGAACCAAAAAAGAAAAAAAAAAAATACATCGAGAAAAACCGTATTTTTCGTCAGCAGCAAAAATTTAAGGCAAACAATATGAGACTTACCATGAACGCAGTTTTTGCAACAACAACTTGCAGGTGGCTATTGTTTTACAAAAAAATGAGCTCAATATAAAAAGAAAAAGCAGATTTTAACTTAAAAATAATATCAGGGGTCGTCCTTTTGACATTTTTTCAAGTTTTCGATTTTCTGGATATATTAAATTAAAGAATCATTGTTCTGAGGATCAGCAAATATCTTTACTGAAATATTTTATTAATTTTTAGTTTTGAAGAACAAATTTTTGTGTCAAAATTGTCCTTCTACTTGCCCTGAATATTTTTAATACAGCTGTAAATGCTGTAACTGGCAATTTAATATTTAATGCAAAAGGGGGCATTACAAACAAAATTGTAATCCTCGGTTTAATGTTGTAAATCATAGACGTACCGACGGCACCACCAAAACTTTCCCTGGCACTATGAACAAATGAATGGATCGTTTTCAGTTGCTCTTACGTGCCTGTTCACACCCCCTCAGTGGCAAGTAATTGTGTACATGTGTACGTTCATATGTGCCTTTTTTTGTTTAAGGCATTTACGATTTTCACGGGGGCATCACATACAATTTTGTTGGAAGAAAATATTTTTGTTTTCCTTTTTTTTTTTTAATAAAATTCTATTTGATCAAATTGCTCGGTGGCTGGCATGTACGAGTATGTTAATGTGCTCGGAAGTGTTTTCAGCTCTTAGGAAATTGAAACATTGACATTGAAAAATTGTAACGCTCATGTACTTCTTGTATCCGCAGCAGCGTGTGTGTTTTATAAATCTGCCGCTGCCAGTTGAGGGAAAAAGTCATGTTTTTGATTGTGGCAACCCACCCAAGGTGACAGCCCACGATAATAATCAGTTGATCTGGCAACGCATATATGAATTATTATATTTTAGTTTTCTGATGCAATAAGTTATGTTGTGTTACGTTTTGGATAATAGATAAATAATTCGAGAATATAAATAGTTCATTTGAATATATCTTCTTAATCTGGTAGAATCCTGGGCTGTTACATTGGCGACGAGGTAAATATGGGGGGAAATAAAAGCGAGTGTGGAAAAAAAATTTTTTTTGAAAGGGAAAGTCTGCAAAGAGGATCGAATTAATGAATTAATACACACAAATGATTTCATTATTGATTTCAGATTGCCAGTTAGGCAAATAAATTCTGTGTTCTAGTTCAAGGAACTAGAATAAGAACAAGCACGAGCGAGGTGTACAAAATCTGTGTTCCAATTTGGAAAATCCATTTGGAATAAGATCTGGGCCAGTTGGGCAAATGAAGTACAAATAAAAGTACAAGACGATCAGTCGTAAGTTGAAATATTATGTCGACCTGACAGTGATTGTATTTAAACATGTTGTTTGTTTAGGAAACAATAACATTGATTCCGAACATGAATGAAACAAATGGAATTAGGCCATTTCTTTGTGAAGCGATTGACAAGTCGCTTATTCGTACTGAATGGGAAAGGTGGCTAAGGGCATTCACTTTCTACATTCAGGCGGAAGAAATATCAGATGCGGTCAAGAAAAAAATAAACTTTTACATTATGGTGGAACTCAACTGCAGGAAGTTGCACATAACATTCCAGGTGCACTTACTTGTGGGGAAAAAGACGATGCCTATAAAATGTTAGTTGACAAATTGACTGACTATTTTTCCCCAGAAAGAAATTCAACATTTGAGAGGCATTTGTTTCGATCACTTAAGACAGAGTCGGGTGAAACCTTTAATAAATTCTTATTGAGGACGAGGCAACAGGCTTCAAGGTGTGTGTTTGGTGAAACAAAGACTGATATTCTGGAAATCAGCATCAAAGATAAATTGATTGACTCATGGGCATCTGCGGATTTGAAAAAGAGGTTATTGGAAAAGGAGCACTCCTTAAAGGAAATTATTGAAATTTGCCAAGTCCATGAGCAAATTAATGCTCAGTCAAAATCAATGGAGGCTCCAAGTACAACTGTTGAAATCAATAAAATTGCAAATAACTGCGAATGTTTTAGATGTGGACAAAACAGTCATGACGGAAACAGTGTAGATTGTCCAGCCAGGAAAATGAAATGCAACAAATGTGGCCTGGTGGGACATTACGCCCGTAAATGCCGTACTGTTTCAAACAAACGGAAATTTTCTTCATTTGATAACAGAAATCCAAAGCGCCGAGATTTTGGTTATTCCAAGATAAGATATATTGATGGCCAATCCAAATCAAATGATGACTGCTGTTTTAAAATATTTGATAAAGGAGAATCCGCGATTGAGGTAATACCGTGTTTTGTAGGTGGTAAGAAGATAAGTATGTTGATAGATTCCGGATCAAAATACAACCTCTTGTGTGAAGATGATTGGTATTTGTTGAAGACCAAAAAAGCAGTCATGTGGAATACTCGATTTAAATCAGAGCACCAATTCAGGGCATACGCTGGAAACGTGCCACTTACGATAAAAGCAGTTTTTGAAGCTGTTATTGGGCTTGAGGAAAGTTCTAATTTGATTTCAACATTTTACGTTATTGATCGAGGCGAGCAATCATTGCTGGGTAAAGATACTGCCATCAAATTGGGTGTATTGAAGTTGGGTATAGGCATCAATCATGTGGAAAGATTGAAACCTTTCAATAAAATTGCTGGGATTAAAGTAAGCTTATCCGTCGACACCTCCATAAAACCGATTCAACAACCTTTGCGTAGGGTGCCAGCTGCTATTGAGGATAAGGTTGAAGCGAAACTAAATGAGGCATTAGCTTTGGATGTAATTGAACCGGTTGTTGGGCCGAGCGCGTGGATATCTCCAGTGGTCGTTGTCTTCAAAGAAAATGGAGACATTCGGCTATGTATTGATATGAGACGTGCAAATGCGGCAATTTTAAGGGAAAAATATCCCCTGCCAACTTTCGACAGTTTTATGACGAGATTGCAGGGAGCAATATTCTTTTCAAGGCTTGATTTAAAAAATGCCTATCATCAATTGGAGCTTGAAGAGGAAAGTCGATATATAACAACATTTATAACTTCAAAAGGCTTATTTAGATATAAAAGGCTGTTATTTGGGGTGAATTCAGCTCCGGAAATATTCCAAAAGACTATGGAAAATATTTTGGCTCCATGTAAAAATGCATTAAACTATTTGGATGACATAATAGTCTTCGGCGCAACTGAAAAGGAACATGATAAACACTTGGAAGATGTTCTTACCGTATTTAAGAGCTTTAATGTAGCCATAAATAAAGACAAATGCTTATGGAAGGTACATAGGCTAAAATTTTTAGGCCATATTCTATCGTCAGATGGCATAAGCGCTGATCCGAACAAAATCGATAGTGTTTTGAATTTTCGAGCCCCAAACACCCGTGAGGAAACTCGGAGTTTTCTGGGTCTAGTAACCTATTTGGGAAAATTTATACCAGATTTGAGTGATCTAGTTGAACCTTTAAGAGCGACCATAAAAGCCAATGAAAAATTTATATGGTCCACTAGACAGAATGATGCATTTACAAAACTCAAGGAAAAGTTGGCGGAGCTTCCAACACTAACTTATTTTTCACCAAAACGACGAACAAGATTGATTGCTGACGCAAGTCCTGTAGCTTTGGGAGCGGTCCTCATTCAATTCACTGACGATACTCCGTTTGTTGTGTCTTTTGCCAGTAAAGCGCTTTCCGAAGTTGAGCGTCGCTACTCACAAACGGAAAAAGAAAGTCTCGCTCTGGTGTGGGCTGTAGAGAGGTTTTACTACTACTTAGCAGGAATCCAATTTGAGCTAGAAACAGATCACAAGCCCCTTGAAGCTATTTTTAAACCGACATCTAAGCCGCCGGCTCGTATCGAACGTTGGGTGTTACGACTGCAGTCGTTTAACTACAAAATTATTTACAAAGCAGGAAAGCATAATATTGCAGACTCGCTATCCAGACTCTGCAATGTGAATACAGCTGTTACTTTTGACAAGCCATGCGAATTCAGCATTTGTTCTATCATAGGAAATTCAGTTCCGCGAGCGTTAACAGTTTTGGAAATTGTACACCATAATAGCAAAGATGACGAACTGATGATGGCAGTAGAATGTATAAATACCGACAACTGGGGTACAGCAACTAAGAACAGGTATTATCCATTTCGATTTGAGCTCAGTATTTTGGGGAATTTGTTGCTAAGAGGAACAAGACTCGTGATTCCAGGAAGCCTGAGACAACAAGTGCTAGATCTGGCGCACGAAGGCCATCCAGGTGAAACCGTAATGAAGCGCAGAATTCGAGCAAAGATTTGGTGGCCGTTGGTCGATCGAGATGTAGAGAAATACGTTAAGAGCTGTCGTGAATGTATGTTGGTATCTCGACCGATACCACCTGCGCCTATGAATAGACGGACCATGCCGGATAGTCCCTGGGCTTGTGTAGCAATGGACTTATTGGGTCCGTTGCCAAATCACGATTTTGTATTTGTAATAATTGATTACTATTCGCGATACCATGAACTTAAATTTATAAGGAAGATAACATCAACAGGAATTATTGACTTTCTCGAGGAAATATTTGCCCGACATGGATATCCGAGATCAATAACAGCTGATAATGGTCGCCAATTCATAAGCGAGGAATTCAAGGCATTTTGCAACACCAATAATATTGAATTGATGACATCACCGCCTTATTGGCCCCAAGCCAATGGAGAGGTCGAAAACTTGAACCGCTCTCTGGTAAAACGTCTTCAAATTGCTCACTCGCAGGGTTTGGACTATAAAAGAGAGATTCGTAGGTTTACACTCATGTACAACGTCACCCCGCATGGTACAACTGGGAAAGCTCCATCGGAACTTATTTTTAATCGGGTTATTAGAGATAAGATTCCATCGCTGAATGACGTTGAAGAGCATGTTATCGACTCTGAAGCCAGAGACAATGACATTGCTAATAAAGAAAAAGGGAAACAAAGAGCCGATTCTGACAGAAACGCCATCGATTGTGACATCAAAGTTGGGGATAAGGTACTACTCAGAAATACTCTTCACAGTAATAAATTATCTACAACATTTGGAAAAACTGAATATGAAGTAACTGATAGGAAGGGAAATGATGTCGTAATATCAGGAGAAGGCAGTGTGTATCGTAGAAACATTACTCATGTTAAGAAAGTTCCAGCTGATTCACCGCTGCCATCTTTAGCCAAACCTAATAGGACTTCGGTTGAAAATTCAGAACATCTCGAACATCAACAAGACATGGATTCCGCCAATAGTCGTCGTGCCGGTAATGAGCTGTCACCGGAAGTACCATCAACATCACAGAATATCGATCCGGATGGACCCAGGCCTAAAGTGACGTTGAAGCTTAAAAATATAGGAGGGATGTGGCAACCCACCCAAGGTGACAGCCCACGATAATAATCAGTTGATCTGGCAACGCATATATGAATTATTATATTTTAGTTTTCTGATGCAATAAGTTATGTTGTGTTACGTTTTGGATAATAGATAAATAATTCGAGAATATAAATAGTTCATTTGAATATATCTTCTTAATCTGGTAGAATCCTGGGCTGTTACATTGATGATGATATTTTTTGTTTCCTTTTTTTTTTTTTGTTAATTTTTTTGTGTTTTTTTTTTTTTGTTTGTTTTGGAAACTCAAATTGTCACGCTAGACGGAAACTTTGACGCATGTACACAAGTGTAAAGTTAAATTATTATTATTGGATCAAGTACATAATAAATGTAATCTCAGTGTTAGGGAAAGAGCAGACGGCTGCAGGGTCATATCGTCAGCTCAAATGCAGAATGTCTTAACTAAACGAATTTGTAAGGAGAATTCGTTTTTTGTTTCGTTTGAAATTTGTGCCAGACTGTGAGTTCCCTGTAGGATTGCCAAACAACCTTATGACTATTTTATTGCTATAGGGCTTTAGGATTATTAGGTTGTGCCACCACTTTTAGTATAAAATACTTATATATATAATTTAATGACTAAACACAAACCGCCATCTTATGGATACATGTGACACAACTAACCAATGACAAGCATAAACAATTAACTTTTGTTCATTTTAGCAGTTTTCTAGTTCCTTAGAAAAGATGGCTTGATGAGCACTTGCGCTAGGAGTAATAGGTACCCACTCTGCTCCATAAATAAATGAATAAGGGGCACATCATGTGCCTAACACTGTATCATCAAATCGGTGACAGCGTGTCTTGTAGAAGGATGTTGCTAAAAGTTATGTTTTCACTGGCTTTTAAAGCTTTATTACGGAACAGCCGTCATGACAGGAGTTTATGTAGGCTAATTTTCATTTAGTCTAAGGAACATATTGCCTTAGATGAGCCCTTTTTGGTTGGTCATATTTCCCGGCTTTTTCAGTTCCAGAAATGCACCAATAAATTGAGTGGCCCCTCTGCCCAACTCCTCACCCAAGAATAATTGACAAAAACTAGGTAATTAACTTAACAGGGCAGGTTGTTTTTATAATGTCCTGTCTGACAGCACGACTTGTGTTAAAGTTTAAGCGAACTCTGGCAATTATTTCGGCATTTCCCAAAATAATGTCTACCCTTAATTTATATGAATTTCAGCTGCATTCAATGTCGTTATGAGCGGTTTAAACAGGCTTCTGTAAAGACTTTCAAATCCATTGAAATTAGTAAGACATTTTAGGAAAGAAAGAAGTGAATAACATTCATATCGTTGCAGGCAATTTTCTGCAATACTTTCCGCCAAACTCATGTGTATGTTTGTATTATTTCATGTTAATTTTGATGAATTTTAACAAGTACGAGTACGAGTACAATTACATTTTCCTTTCCGTTTCTTTTTTTTTTTTTTTTGCCTCATGTTGAATAATTCGAAATAGATTCTGCAGTAATTCTTTGTATTCCTCCGAATATAAAAACAGTATTTTTTTCTTTCTCTTCTACTTTTTTTTTTATTTTATTACATTTAAACAAATTCATGCTCGTTCATTCATTTTTAAACATACATTTTTCATTTTTAGAAAAAGGAAGAAAACAACTGGGAAAGCGTTTCCAGTATAATTTATTTTGAGGGTTTTGCTGCCAGAACCAAAGAATCAACGCAGCCGAATTCTAAAGGCAAATGGAAAGAGAGACAAACTGACGGACGGACGGACGGACGGACGTAATAAAAATTTCTTCAACTCACTTTAACCGAAAATTTACATATAAATTAGTAAATTGTACAGTAACAATAACAACAACAACAACAAAATCGAAAAGAGAATATTTTTTTTTACAAAAACCAAGAAAAAAAAAATAGAATGAAATAACAGAAGAAAATTCAAATATTAAACAAAAGCAAAAGCTTTAGCAAATTCAGAGTAGAAAAATATTTTCGTATTGCAAATGTTTCTACAATATCTTTTCATGTTTTTATTCATAAACTAAAATATAATAAAAAATCCCCTGCTCAAGGTTGGCCAACAAAAATATGCAAACTTTTAACTTGTAACAAAGTGCGTATTGGCCAACAAAAAAGAGTTCTGCAGCTTTTTTCTTTTCTTTTTTCTTTCTTTTTTTTTGTTACTAAATAATCAAGACTAAAATTAAAAGTATACAAACTTGTGGTTTGCATATCCTTTTTAGAGCTTTTTTTTTCTTTGTTTAATCCTTTTTTTCAAAGAAATATTTAATGCATGAAATTCCAGGGGCAAATATTTTGCCTAAAACTGTGTTTAATTGGTTTAGGATTTCGTTTTTTTTCTTATAGAAAAATTAGTTGAATGAAACGAATCAGAGGACTATTTATATATTTAGAAAACTTCCATAGGACTGGAAAATTTGTGGTGCAGATATTTTTTTTTTATAGAAATTTTTCTATACTTATTGGGCAAAATTTTGTTAAAGAAAAAAGCTAAATGAAAATAATATTATTGGTGATAAATATTGACATGGAAAAGCCTTATTGGCGAACATTTGCCTAGAGAAACATGTCGTTGGTGAAGATTTTCCTGCACAGAAATTTTATAGCATTATTTTGCTGTTATAGAAAATATTTTCGCTCTTGGCAAAACATTTGCTCTAGAAAATCTTTATTGGTAAATTGTGTTTTTTTAAATAGAAAAGATACATTTTTTTAGAAAATTTTATTGGTAAAAATTGTTGGCTGTAGAAAATTTCCATTGTTTCCATAATATTATGGTAAAAAAAAACTTTATTTTGCTATAAACTTTATTACAGACAAATTCCTTTAGTGAAGATATTCTTAAACAGAAATTTCATGGTCTTACTTTTTGTTCTCATTTGGAAAAGTGTTTCCGAAGAAATTCTTTATAAAGAAACACTTTATGGCTAAACATTTTTCATTAGAAAAAGTTTATAGAGCAAAAGTTTTCTAAAGCATTTTTCTGTTGACAAATTTCATTAGTCTGCACTTTCCTATATAAAAATTCCTATGGCTTACTTTTTCTCAACAAAGTTTTCTCTACAGCTTTTTTTTATAAGGAGGGGAGAGTTATCTTAAAAAATTGCATTTTCCAACAGAGAGTTTTCTACGGAACCGTTTCATTGGTAAATATTTTTGTATATAAAAATATTTTTGCTTAATATTTTACTACAATAAAAATCTTATTGGTGAGTTTTTTCCAAAAAATATAATATATCTTTCGGGCTAACTTTTTTAACAAAGATTTTATGTATGTAAGTAAAAAATTGCTTATAAAAAATATTAACTTGTGTAAATCTGTTTAAAGAAACATTTAATATTAAAATTTTTTTTCAGTAAAAAATTCCTCGTTGGTGACATTTTTTTTGGGCATATAATTTTTCTGGTTAAGCATTTTCCTATACAAACATTTTATTGTTGTGTGTTTTTTAGAACAAAACTTCGTTTTTCCAATCGAAAAAATTTCTCGAGATAAAATTTTTTTATTAAAAATTTTATTCGTAAAAATTTAAAAAAAAAAATTTCTTGTTGAAAAATTTTATTAGTGAATATTTTTCTGTGGACAATTTTCACTATTTATTTAGTTCTGCTCCAGCTAAATTTCACTGGTGAACAGTTTCTTTAACAAAAGCGTTTTAGTGCAATTATTTCTAGGCAAAATTTTAGATTATAAACAATTTTCTACAAAAGAAATCATTGGTAAACATTTTTCATTGGTGAACAATTTTTGTATTGAATATTTTTCTGGGGAAAATTTTGATCGATGAGAATTTTTTGTGCAAAAATTTCTTTTCTGAATGCTTTTCTTTAGGTAGATTTCTTGGATGAACATTTTTGTTATGGAAAACTTTTGTTTATTGAAAAAATTTTACTTTTGAAAATTGTTTAATCGGAAAAATTTATTTTTCTTTTTGAAAAATTTTATTGGTGAAAAGTTTTCTATCGAAAACATTCATCCGTTCATTGGTAAATGCTTTTCTATTAAAAAATTTCACTGGGGAACAATTTTCTATCGAAAAATTTTATGGCTGAATATTTTTTTATTAAAAAAATTCATTCTTAAAACTTTTTCTATTAAAAAATTTCAGTCCTTTAACTATTTCTTTGGAAAAACTTTATTGCTGAATATTTTTTTATTAGAAAATTTTATTCTTAAAAGATTTTCTGTTGAAAAATTTTATTGGAAAACATTTTTCTACTGTAAAATTTTATTTTTGAATATTTTTTTATTAAAAAATTTCATTCTTAAAACATTTTCTGTTGAAAAATTTTATTGGAAAACATTTTTCTACTGTAAAATTTTATTTTTGAATATCTTTTTATTAAAAAATTTTATTCTTAAAACTTTTTCCAATAAAAGAATTCTACCCCTTAAACTTTTTCCATCGAAAAATTTGATTGCTTAATATTTATCTGTAATAAATTTTACTAATAAAATCTTTTTATTGAAAAATTTTATTGTTGAATATTTTTTTATTAAAATTTTTCATTCTAAAAAATTTTTCTATTGAAAAATTTAATTCATAAATCTTTCTGCTGTCAAAAAAATTTTAATGCTGAATATTTATTTATTAAAATATTTTATTTTTAAAACTTTTTTTCATTAAAACATTTTATTTTTTATTAAAACATTTTATTTTTTATTATATTTTTATTAAAAAATTTGATTCTTAAAACTTTTTCTATTGAAAAATTTCATTGCTGAAAAGTTTCCTGTATAAAAATGTCGCTGTTGAAAATTTTTCTATTTAAGAATTCGATGGCTGAAAAGTTTCTTATAGAAACGTATTAATAGTTTTCTGAGGAAGTATTTTCAAGCGGTTTGTTTCAATATGTTCTCGAAATTGAATCCCAAAGAACTTTGTTATTCTGTTTCGCTGAGTGTATTTATGGTTTTTAGTGGTTTTTAATTGGAAAATATTTATGAAGAGCTAGAAAAATAAAAACAGCAAACTGTTTTGTTAATAGTGAAGAGCCTTGAATTCAGTTTTAGGAAGATTTCTAAAATGAAATTGATAAAAATTTTATGCCGTTTTATTTTGCACACAAATTTTAAAGCCAATTAAAGTCCACTTTTTGCGAAGCTGTTCAACACCGAGTTTTTTACAACTCAGTTTTAACAACAAACTTTTGTTGTTGTCATTTATTTAATGAAATAATTTATGATATTTTTGGTTTTTACTTTTCCGAATCACTGACGGAATCACTGAACTGAACTGCAATTTATTGTAAATTAATTGATTCTGTCTTTATTATTTGAATGGACGATTTGCATCAGTGTTTGGTTTGCAATTCCTTTGCAGGCTCTTTGTCACCCCTCTCTGCAATAACCCAAAGCCATGTAATTAAATTACTTTTTAAAAATAAATGTAATATCGTTGGTTAAGGGGGGAGACTATTGATGACATTGATACCGTTGTCGTAATGCACTCGTGTGTTAATGGTCGGTTAAATAAATCAGGCGTTTTGATTAATTGTGAATCTCGTTCGTAAAGGGGTTCAGCTTCCGTGGCATCATTAAAATGATTATTTTATTATAATTAATAACGTTTAATTTTATTATTTTTTAAATATGGAAAATAAATCTATACAATTTCTTATCGTTAAGGCCATTCAATGGGCTTCCGATTAAATGTTGTTTTTGTGAGGGATGGTGAAGAGTTTAAGAGGTGGCAGAGGAGAGGAATGTCATGACTATGACAAACCCCCTTTAACTGATCCTCAACATGTTGTTCCCGATAACTGCTAGTCACAGCAGTAGTCTTTTGCACCAGCACCCCTCCAGTCAGGCCTGGTCCTTCGCCTCAGCTTTTAAATACTAGTACTAAATAGGAAATAAAATAGTTTTCTTTTAAATTTTTCAATAATTATTTTTATTTATTTTTTGTTCTCTCAAGTTTTTTTTTTGTTTATATTAAATAATTTATTTTCATTTGTCTTTTAATATTTTTAAGAAATTACTAAATATTTTTATAACTTTTTTCATATTTCGTTACTCGGTACTTGTTTGAATTTATTTATTTTTTTATTTATTCTAAGTCTTTAACTTTAGTTTTACTCTTTAAATAGAATTGTTAGAATGAATGTATGTTATTTTCCTTATTTTTTGCTGTTTTTAATTATCCTTGTTTGTTGATATCTTTCGGTTTGTATATTTTAATTTGCCTCCTACTCAATTTCAATTTAAAAGGCGAAAGGCCGCTAAAACACAAAGTAAAATTTTAAATGCGAATATTCTGAATATTTACAGGCAAAAGTTTCGTTGGTGGTACAATTTCATGGATGAGTTTTTTCTATAGAACAATTTTCCACAGGAAAATTACGGTGAATGAATTTTTGTTGTAAAAAAAAAACCAACACCAATAAAGTTTTGCGTAGAAAAATTTTCCACAATGAAATTTTTTTTGGAGAAAAAGTTTTAAGAATGAAATTTTTTAACAGAAAAATACTCGGCATTGCAGAAATTTCCTCCCGGGAATTTTTCTCAAGAAAAATTATAACCAAGGAAGTTTTTCTTTTGAAAAATCATCACAAAAAAAAACTTTTCTTTAAAAAAATCAACGAAATATTTCTGTATAAAAATGTTCACTAATGAACCAAAAAAAAAATTTCATGAATTAAACTTTTTTATAGAAAAATCATAACCAACGAAATTTTTAAGAAGAAAAATGTTCACTGATAAAACTTTTCTACAGATAAAATTTCCAGCAATAAAATTTTGTTAAGAAAAATTTCCAGCAATGAAATTTTCTTGAAACAAATTCCTACCGATTATATAGTTTTTCATCAAAGACAAGTTTTTGCGAAAGATTTTCATCTATCGGAACTTCTGTAGAAAAATATTTTTACCATAATGATTTTTAATGAAAACTTTTTTTTTTTTTTGAAATTCAGAAATCTAATTTTAGCTGCCGTTTGTCTTTTAATTTCAAAATTAATATTTTATACATTTTGTTTTTTTTATATATATATATTGTTTTTTAACATCTTCTTTTTCTTTTTTATCTTAAAGTCTGTTTTATTTGTTTAATTTAGTTTTTATTTATTTTCTTTTTTGTATCGTTTTTTTTTTACTTCCACCTCTTTAATAATTCCATAATTTATTTTTATGCACCTTAAATTTAAATAAGTTTCAGTTATTTGTGTTTGTTTTGTCTTCTTAAATAGTTTCTTGTTTTATTTTAATTTAAATAATTTTTATATATTAATAAATTTTTGTTTTCCGTTTTTTTTTGTGTTTTGTTTTGTTTTGTTTTTTCTTTCTTTAGTATATTTTATCCCTTGTATCGGTTTTTCAATAATTTGTTCCTTATCATGTGTTTGTCTTAATCTTAATTATTTTTTATATTTTATAAATATTTAAAAAAAAGTGTATTTTTTTTTATATATAATTTTATTTTGTTAAATTGTTCTCTTTTTTAAATTTTTCTTTCGATTACGATTTGTAGTTGTGATAGAAAACCAACTGAATGGCTTAATTCAGTAGTTGTTGTTGTTTTCTTTATTTAGGCTTTATTTTTTAAGACAATTTTTAGATTCATACTTTTGTGACATGTGTCTCTTTTACTGTTATTGCATTCGTATGCAACACTAAAGTATTAGACGAAGGCAAGAGAAAAGAAGTAAAATAATTATTATATTAAATAAAAAAGATTTTATGTGGCCACACTGAGTTCCAGATCTGCTTCAATATTTACAATTAAATTACAGTATTGCCAGTTAATTAAAATTTTAATTGAAAATAATTCCTAAAAGCAGGCCAGAGAACTTTAAATTAAAACGAAACAGATTTCATTACATGGAATATCTATTTTAAAGTCAATGAAAAGTTACCAACTTCCAGCTGACAGGAAAACTCTTTTTTGCGGGGACACCCTAATGACATTTCAATGAAGAACGTATGCGATGACAGTTGGCAGCTTTTCCAATGCTTCAACTTTTGTTATTCAGCGTTTTAGTTGGTTGGTGGCAGGCAGCAAAAGTTTAGTAATTGTGAGAGAGTCACTGGGTGCATTTGCTGCGCCATAAATGAAACTGAGTTTTATAAAAAAAATTGTAGATAATTAAAAGAAAAAAACTAAAACGAAAACAATTTTTTATGGCCAAGACAAGATTATTTTAAATTATACAGGAACAGAAAGACAAACAAATAAACTGTAAAAAAATTTAGAACTTGAAAACGAAAATGAATAGATTTCTTTGTAACAACATTAAGGCTTTTTTTTTTTATAAATTAAAAGAAAATATTAAAAAAAAACTTGAAGTATGTCAATGAATCTTGAAATTTATTTCAATCGCTTAAATGTCCAGTTGATGAAAATTTATTTTATTGGATTTAATACCCGTTCAAACATCAATAAAAGCAAACAACTCTCTAATGATTATATGAATATGTATTTGTTTTTTGACTGGCGGCACCTCGATAAAGGACATATAATAAAGTAGGTGTCCTCTTTCTAACAGTCAGCGCTACTTGCGGATGTTGGTTGCTCTTCTAGGGCCGCCACACACCTATTGTGGTCACTCCTTTCACATGTTATTATAACCTAAAATATACGCCATATTCTAAAAGTCTTCATCGTAGTCACGAATTGGCACAGTTGCAATCGTTGTCGAAAACAATTGAACGTTGACCCACAAACCACATTTTTTTCTTTCAAATGTGAAAAATTACCAATTTCTTAAAAGCATAAAATATTGTGGTTTGTCTTGAGGTGGCTACAAGGACTCTTAGAATCCAGGGTTATATTTGAATGTTTATTGTTTGAGGTCTAAAGTTGAATAAATTTTGTTTTGCTAATTTTGAAAAGTCGGCAGAAAAAGTTGGGAAACTCTGAAAAATGGTATCCCCCCCCTCCCCCTTCCATTTAATAATTGCTAACATTTGACTTCTAGGAAAAAATTTGAGCGTCATAAACTTTTCTACCGCAAAGAATTAAAAGGTCAACAAAACTGAGGAAAATTTATAAATAAAAATTTTATGAAAACACTTCTGGGCCAAAAATGCTGTTAAAACAAAATTTTTGCCTTCAATAAGTTTTCTAAAAAATAAACACTTTTTACACAAAATTCTAAATTTCGACAACTTTTTTGAAGAAAACTAAATTTTTTTTATCGCCAAATTTACTACACAAAATTTTTTTATTTATTAATTTCCAGTCAAGAATTTTAGTTATCGATAAATTTTATTCAGAAAATTTTCATTATTAAGAAATTTTCTTAAGAAAATTTTAAATATTAAGACATTTTTGTGGAAAATTCTTTTTATCTATAACTTCTTGGGGAATTTTTTTATCGATAAATACTTTTTTTTAATTTTTGTTGTTGTGGTGTGAAAAAATTTAAATACATTTTTGTGAAAACTTTTGTTGTCCATAAATTTCTAAAAGAAAAATTTTTGCCATCGATAAATTCTGTGTGACAAAATTTTGTCAATGAAAAATTTGCTATACAAAAATATTCTGGATAAATTTTCCAATGGAAAATCTATGATATCGATTAATTTTCCATAAAAACTGTTATTATCGAGAAAAATATTCTACATTTTACTTATCGCAAAATTGTTATCGTTAAAATATCTGTAAAGAATTTAATTAATAATAAATTAAAAAAAAGTGTTTGTCAGTAATAAATTTTGTATAAAAAATGTTGGTTATTAGAAAAAATTTGTGTTGAAAATTTTAGCTATTCGTTAAGGTTTGTAATGAACAATTTTATTAGCGATAAATTTTTCCACAGACAATTTTTGATCCCGATAAATTTTGTGTTAAGAATTTTTTTGTTGTTAGTAAATTTTTGATTGAAAACTTTTTTTACCGCTAAATATTCTGTGAGAAATGTGAGAAATTTGCCATAAAGAAAATTTTACTTTGGATAGTTTTTTTTTTTTTTTTGGAAATTATTTGTTTTAGCTAAATATTGTTTAGAAAATTTTTGTTGCTGGCAACTTTGCTGCAGACAGTTGTGTTGCCAGTATATTTGGTATTTAAAAATTTTGCTATCGATAAATTTTCTATAAACAATTTTAGCAAACGATACGATATTTTCTATTGAATTATCCATAGATTTTCTGAAGAAACTATTTGTTATAGATGAAAGTTTTGAGGGAACTGTTTTTAACGATAAGTTTTCTATAGAAGTTTCTCAAAATCCATCAATTATCGTTATAAAACTTTTGCTATTTTTCAATGAACAGCTTTTGCTATAAATTTATCTTATTTGATGAAGCGTTAGAACTGAAAGATTCAGGCTTCAAAACTTGATTCCTTTAACTTGCAAATTCTGGCGAAATGTCTTAAAGGGGCAGGAAAGATGTTACAGCAATTGTACGTTCCTGCCACAACACCTTAAGTCGGGTACTAAAATTGCAAAAAATTATTTTTCTTGCAGTTTGTTTGTCCTGTGTCACACTGAGCAATACTTTTTACTGGAACAACGAAAACTTCAGTTAAAACGCTATTTTATTTCATATATTTTTATCTTAATAAAAATGTTTTGTTTTATCAAATGTTTGCAAAAAAGTTATTTGCTGAATCAGTGAGATTTTTCCTCGAATCAACATTTTCACTGAAAATAATTTGTGTGTTTTTTTTGTAGCTATAAAGAAATTTTGTATGTTGAGTTGGGCAATCATTTCGGGTGTTACTCGTGTAAAATTCTGGCAGAGTTCATTGTTGAAGCGGCCTGTCGTAAAGATGTTCTGTGAATATTGTTTTCTGTGTAATTGGCGTCTGTGTTTGTATAGAGTTTTGTTGTTTTACTGATTTTGAGGTCATTTTACAAATTATATATTATTTTACTTGTTTGTTTTTAACTGAGTCTTAAGAAAAATAAAACTTAAAAACTGATTTGTTTTTTCAGAGTTTTTTGTTTGTATAATTTTATTCATAATATTGAGAAATTTACATTTGTTTTTCATACATAATATTAAATTTTATTGGTAACTTTGCATGAAAATTTAATAAAATTTCTAGTAATTGGTTTTTTTTTTTTAATAAATAAAATTAAATAATATATTGTAAAGAAAACATATATAAGAAAAAATTTGTAATTGCTAATATTTGCTTAAATACTCGATTACTTCAATAAAAATGACTGGACATCCCTTAAAGAAAAACAGAAATACTTTCTCTTCAAAGCAGGAATAGAATTCGTTAGAAAAAAAATGAAATAGAGTTGAAGCAAGAATGTTTTGAAGCGGGCAAGATTAAGCAACAGAAAACCTTTATTTTCAACAAAATGCTCCTTTAAGGGATTTGTTTTATATAATTTTTTTTTTTTAATTATTTGTTTATAATATATTTGACCTTGTAGTGTTTGAATTGCTTTCATTTCTCTTTAACTATTATTTTACTTTAATCATGTGTATTGTATACTTTTTTTTTATATGTTTTAATATTTTTGTTTCATTTAACACATTTTTATATACATTTTTCCGTAAACAATTAACTTAAAATTAAATCACTGGAATTTGTGTGTCTTTTTATTTAAAATAAAAAAGAAATCATAATTTTCAATTTAACTTCAAGGTAGAACTCAACACTAATTCTTTCAATAAATTATTTACAAAATTGTTAGAATATCTTATAGTTAAAAGATTTTAATTTACAATTAATTGCTTGACATTTCCCTTGAAAGCTTTTTAAGAAAAGTTTTTGCTTACATTTTATTTGTGGACTGAAATTTGACCGCCGAGTTTTTGAAAAAGTTTCAGGTTGGAAAAATTAAAAAAAAGGTTTGAAAGAAGAAGAAATACAAAGAAATTTATCGAAACGATTCGTCAACTTGAAAAATAAAACAGATATTTCGTTTTTAAAGGAACTTTACAAAAAATTAATTAAAATGATTTGAAAAAGATATTTCAAATAATTCATATTCTTGAATTTCCTACACTTTCTTAAGCATGAAGGGTGCGCTTTTTGCAAAAGTACTCACAAAAAAAGTAGTTTTAAAACAGTAGGTTTTGAGAAAAAGTATTTAAAGTTTTAAAAGGTTTTGGAAAACGTACTTTCTTGAAAAAGCCTATAACATGTTTTTCAATGAAAATAGTACCTTTTAAAAAAGTAAATTTTTTATTAAATTTATTAAAAAAAAAGTAGTTTTTAAAAAGGTAATTAAAAAAAATAGGTCTGTTTTTTACAACGTTACTATTTTTAAAGTTTACCTTTTTGTGAAGCTCCTCTTTTAAAAATACATCTTTAATAAAAAAGTATTTGTTTTTAAAAAGTTGCGTTTTGCAGAATATAATGAAAAAAAATGTACTTTTTAGAAAGGTAGTTTTTCTAAAATGGTACTTTTTTTTAAATGGTACTTATCTTGAAAAGTTTTTTCAAAAAATACTATTTAAAAAAGGTTCTTTTCTAAAAAAATACTTTTTAAAAAATGTACTTTTCTAAAAAGGTACTTTTCTAAAAAGGTACTATTTTCAAAAATTTTTTTTTTAAATATTATTTTTATAAATTTGTTTTTGTAAGGTGTTTCTTTCTAAAAGGTACTTTTTAAAAAAGGTACTATTTTCAAAAAATTTTTTTAACATTTTACTTTTATAAATTTGTGTTTTTAAGGTGTGTCTTTCTAAAAGGTACTTTTTAAAAAAGGTACTATTTTCAAAAAGTTTTTTTTTTTAATATTATTTTTATAAATTTGTTTTTGTAAGGGGTTTCTTTGTAAAATTTTTATTTTATTTGCAAAAAAAGTACCTTTATTAGAAGGGTTCTTACCTTAAAAATTTAATTTGGAAAAAAGTTAAATTTTAAAAAAGTATTTCGTTTGAAAAGGAATTTTTAAAGGAACTTTTTTTAAAAGGGTAGTTTTTTAAAGAAGATCCTTTTCTTCAAAGAATTCTTTTGAAAGCGTTTTTTTTTAAAGGGAACTTGTTTTAAAAAAAAGTAATTTGTTTTTGGGAAAGATTTTTCAACACCGGAACTTTGTTTGGCGCAAACATTCATTGTAAGAAAAGGTCCTTTTTGGAGAAGTTATTCTATTTTGAAAGCACTTTTCTAGAACGTTTATTTTTAAGTGCAAATTTTCAGATAATTTTTTATTTATTTAAATTTATTTTTCCCTTTCTTTTGGGTTTCTGAACGCACTTATTTCGTAGAAAATGTACTCTAGTAAAAGTATTACTTTCACAATAACTCTAGTTTGGTGCAAATACAGAGATACTTTTTGAAATGTCCGTTTTTTAGAATAGAAAATTCCTAAGACATTATTTTAAAAACTTATCACACGCTGCAGAAAATCGTGGCTTAAATTCTAGAGCAAAGAAGAAGTAAGATTTCCAACCCTGGCTTTTCGATTCAAATAATACTTTACATTTGCAGTGGGACTTTAGTGCAAAAAAGCTGTCATTTCTATAGTCTCGAATGCGCCCGTCTTACCCTCCCACGGCAAATCGCCGCGCGAGCTGGCGCCCTTTAAGCCGTCGTGCTCCCGGCACTTCTTCAACGAATATCAGTGATACTGATGACGCAGGCTGCCCGTATGGTTGTTGTTGTTAATGTTAAACGAATTGTTTTTGTGCAGAGTTGCGGCCGCATGGGTGTTGTTGTTGTTGTTGTTGGCACCATTGCCATTCAGAGCGCTTAGAGTTGAGCGCCGGCCAGTGGTGTTGCAACTGCCGTTGCGCAAGGGCAAGGCCGGCGGCGGTGGTGTGGGTGGCGTGGGCGACCGCGAAGGACTAGCATTGTGATCATCGGCTGGGATGCTGTGATCGATGGGCAGCGAATAGTGTGAGTTGTTGTGCAAATAGTCGCCATCCAGAGTTTGGGAGTAGATTTTGGGATACTTGAGGGCTGTGGGGTTGTTGTGATTGAAGTGATCCTGTGTCAGGCGCACCATATGACGATCGGCTGTATTGAATTTGGGCGTAGTGTTTATGAAAGAGCCCACGCCGTTGGGCTGCATGGGCTGGCTGTAGATGTGGTTGTTGGTTAGGGCGCTTTCTTGCTGCTGTTTGCTGCAGTTGCTGGCGTGCCGGGGCAGGGAAGTGATATTGGGATTTTTGCCATTCGCCAGCTTGCGCATGTCCTGCTGGGAATGATAGTTGTTGGGCGTACGTGTGTTGTTGGTCATGTATTTGATCTGGTTCAGCTGGTTGACGAAAGTGGTGGTGTTGGTAGCAGGATTATCGGGTAGAGGAACACAGCCATTGTACAATGTAGCGGCGCCATTGTTAACGTGTAGTTGTTGCAAAGTGTTAGTGGCTGATCCCCGACCTCTGTGGGGAGGAGGGGGTGGTGCTTCTAGCTATAGCTCTGTGACGGGTATGGGCCGTGTGCCCAGGTAGGGCATGTTGTGCTGGCCGTAGCCGCTGGTAGCGGTGGCATAGGGAGCGGAGGAGGTCATGGCACACGGTATTTGTGGCTGGCGATTCATGTAGTCCTCTTCCGAGAAGGTTTTTTGGTACTCGCGTTCCTTGCGTCCCAGGGCCGAGTTGCCCCAGCCTCCTTTCAGCAGCTCTCGTATTCTACGCCGACAAGCGTACACACTCAAAGCTAAGATGGTTATAGTGGCAGCTGTGGCCACTAGCAGAACTCCTATGAGGGCTTGTTGTTTGGGATCGTTGTGAGAGCAGCCGAGCATGGCCGGCGTCACAGATTGCAGAGTCTCGCCCTTTAGGTTGGCCGGCGAGGCACAGGTAACGCCTTTTATTTGCTCGTTAGTGCCATTGCGCGTCACTATCAGAGACCGGAGCCACAACAGACGGCAGTCGCACATCAAAGGATTATCGGAGAGATCTAAGGTCTGCAAGTCCGACCAGGGAAACAGACCTTCTTCCAAAGTAAATATCTGATTTTCCTTCAAAATGACATGCTTCAAGTGCGGCAAGCCGAGAAAGGCATTCTCTTGTATATCAGTTAATAGCTTGTTGGCCGACAAATTGATGAGCTCCAAGTTGGCATTGCTGCTAAACGCCGAGTTCTCCAGTTTCTGTAGGCGCTGAGCACCGGTTATTTGCAGTTTCCTGAGGTTCTTCAGACCTATCAACGCATTTGTGCTTATGACTTCAAAATCGTTTTGCCCCAGAGACAAATCCTCCAGCCTTTCCAAGTGAGACAGAGCCATTTGGGGTATGAACTGCAGACGATTATCGGATAAGTCTAGATACCGCACACCCTCTAAGCCCTTCATGGCTTCCAGGGAAATATTATGCAGACCCGCTCCTTTCAAATCCAAATGGGTCAGACCCTTTAAGTCAGCAAAGGCCTTATTGGGTATAGACATAAAAGAATTCGAGCCCAGATATAGTTCCGCCAAGGAAGGCATGGCCCGGAAATTTTCCACTGCCGGCACGGCCGTCAACGTGTTATCATCCAGATACAAGACCCTTAAATTCTTCAGTCCATCGAAAGCGTGGGCTCCTATGGTGCTAATGCGGTTTTGACCCAAGTTCAATTCCTCCACCTTTTGCAAGGGGGCAAAACTAAAGTCCTCCAACTCAGCCAACAAATTGCCCCTTAAATTCAATACCGTGACCGCCGTTAGACCCGACAATGTCTTGTTGTTTATCTGGCCTATTTTGTTGTGATTTAAATGCAATTCCTGCAGTTTGCGCTGGAAGGCAAACGTCTTTTGGGGTATCGTGACCAGATCGTTATACGACAAGTCGAGAAAAGTCAACTCCGCATAAAACTGAATACTTGAGTCAATGGTTTTTATTTTATTATTTTTTATAATCAGACGTTGTATGGAGGGATTTAGGGCAATGGGCAACACATCCAAAGTGCCTTCACCGCATTTCACCACCAAAGTGTCATCGTCGCACTGACAGCCATTGGGACAGTTGGCCAAAGCCGATGTGCAGGCGATTCTGCTACTCAAAGTGAGCAGCACAAAAACTAAAACCTGCAGCCCCCACAAGGAGCAGCATGATTTGGGGCAAAGGCTGGTATGCAAATAGTGCTGCACAAAAGTCAAGTTGGTCTTTGTCACTGAATTGGAGCAGCAGGTTTTCTGACTTGAGGCTAAATACCGCCGTCTGCTTAAGTCGTTACGTTCGAGCACTAAACGTTCCTCCAGGTTCTTAGTCCTGCCAGTTGTTAAATTTAACTGTTTTGCTTCCGGTTCTGCTGCTTGTCTGGCGTCCGTTGAGTTGTTTAGGGATTTCATTTTTATTTCCGCTTTTCTTTTCGTTGCGAGTCTCATGGTTCTTGGTGTTTTGTTCTGGTCGATTTCTTGCCTTGTTTCTTGTTCTTTTTCTTTTCAATACTTAATTCGTTCGGTTGCTAAAACTATTTAAAGTTTTTAGGTGGTTTCTTACAGCAAAATGTAAGGTCTGGCTGAACAATATTTTTCCTGATATTGAATTTGTTTTCGATTTGTGCTTTTCTTCAGTAGCAACATTTGTTTGTCATCGCTGGCTAATGCGGGACACGTCATTGGAATTCAAGTGGCTGAAATAAAAAGAGTAGAGCAAAGTAATTAGTTATAAAATACTAGATACTCGTTAAAAAATTATTGCTTGAATTGTGTTTTTGTTGTATAAGTTTAAAGTTATGGAAATCTATGGCAAAGTTACAAGGCTTTAAGCCAGTATAGTACTGGCTGAAGCATGGCAAATAAATTTCAGAAATGTTTCAGAGAAAACAAGAAAATGTTTATTTTTCTTTTTTGTAAACGGAATATAAAAATCTATAGCAAATTTACAAGGCAAATAAATTACTCAGCCTTTTAAATAAATTTCAGAAATGTTTTAAAGAAAACAAGAAAACATTTATTACAATTTCTTTTATAAATGGAATATATATATAAAACTATAGTAAATTTACAAGGCTTTAATTTTGTGCAAATAAAGTACTCAGCCTATGAAATAAATTTCGGAAATGTTAAAAAAAACAAGAAAATATTGTTTTGCAAAATTTTTCTTGTTTGTAAATGGAATATTTAAAACTATAGTAAATTTACAAGGCTTTAGTTTTACAAAAATGAAGTACTCAGCCTTTTAAATAAATTTCGGAAATGTTTCCAAGAAAACAAGAAAATATTTATTTAAATTTTTTTTATAAATGGAAAAATAAAAATATAATAAAACTATAGTAAATTTACAAGGCCTTAGTTTTACACAAATAAAGTACTCAGCCTTTTAAAAAAAATTCAGAAATGTGTCAAAGAAAACAACAAATATTTATTAAAATTTTCTTATAAATGGAATATATATATAAAATTGTAGTAAATTTACAAGGGTTTAATTTTATGCAAACAAAGTGCTCAGCCTTTGAAATGAATTTCGGAAATGTTTCAAAGAAAACAAGGGAAAATTTTTTTGAAAAAGTTTTTCTTTTTTGCTAAGGGATTATAAGAAACTATAGTAAATTTACAAGGCTTTGGTATGTAAGCTATGTGTAAATAAAGTACTAACTATTAGCTTGTGGGCTAAAGCCTAGTAAATTTACTATATAGATTTGAGCTTAATACAATTTGCAAAATTCGATTTCCCATCCCTGATGCATATACACGTATGCACGCCACATACCAGCTCTCCTGTGAACTCAATTAAGACCGAGTTCGATACATTTGATATGCAACTTTTTAATTCTTTTGTTTTATGTTCGAATCCTTATCCGTTAGTTTTTGTTTGTTTTCCCGAATAATGCAATACTTGTAACCTAAATACTAAGTTGGCTAAAAGGAAAGTAAAAGTTTTTTCTCCAGATTTGGTAAATATGTAGGACAGGCGTTAATGCCAAAGTTTTTCCGTAGCAGAATATGGTTTTTGTGTTATTTGTAACTTTTAAAGTTTTCTTTTGTCTATACAAACACAAACTTTATTGCCACTTCTTACTCACATGGGCAAAATGCCACGCACACACACATACACATACACTCACAGAAAAAGTAATAACAGAAATGCTTGTTTTTTTTCAAATTTGACATTTTAAACTTTAAGAAGAGGATTTAAAATAAAAAATTCTAAATTTTAATAAAATTTTCTAGCTAAAAGAAATAATTTAATTTAAGGACCTTCGCTGACAAGCATCCACTGGCAAAATCATCAACGGCAAAATGTACCCTGTGCAACACACAACTAAATGTTTTACATGATCCGGATGAGATGAGCCCAGGGTACAGCTCATGCGCACAACAAATATGCAGATCAAATCGGTCTACTGATCTCCGAAAACAGGTCTGCGATAAAAATACGGAATTAATTTGCGAATTTTTATCAAGGCACAATTTGCTCTACCTGATATAGTTTGTATTGTTATTGGGGAGTTGAAAGCCATAGCAGCTATTTTTTTTTTGTTCTATAAATTTATTGTATAATTTTGTGGTTAATAATAATAAATATGTAAAATAAATAAATAAAAATTTAGGGTCCATGAAAAGTAATCAAGAAACTGTAATAAATTTCGTGTTCTAATTGGTTTAAGTGTAACGCATGTCATGCGTAATTAAATATAAATATGTATATAATTGCAAGTTAACAGGTATCTTTAAACGATCCTTTAACATCCTTATGAATGCTGTCATAACTAAAGTTTGCCTTAAACAACATTTTCCCTAAACAAAAAATTTCCTTTTAAGCCTTCTTTCTTTTTTTTTTGGTTTATTATTCCCGCGCCTGCCTTAAAAGCTGAAAAAAGACCGCATATTTTAGACTAAAGTCTGACAGCAAATGTCTGCGCTATTTATTAAGTATTTCGTTTCGTGCTGAATTTGTGACACCGAAACAAACAGCAAACAAAATTAATACTTTATTTGTGAACTTAACTTATTTATTAGGGTAGGTTTGGCGCCAAGCACTACTTTGCCAAACATTAGGAAAATACAGAGCAGGCTTTCATTCCAGCCAGCAACAGAGGGAGGGGGGGAAGAACTGCGCCAGTTTAAGTGAATGGCTTTTGCCAACTTAAAATCCTTGCCGAAGTGTTTGGTGGGGGGTTCGTGTTAAGGAAAACGAAAGGGGGATATAAATTTAAGTCGTAAATAGCGAAATTGTTTGCTTTAGCCTAACACCGACAGAGGGGGCCACACTTAAAGAAATTATGGCTCTTAATTAAGGCAAATACATGAGTTAAATTAAGTTGGATTAATTGTTATGCCAAAGTAGGACTCGACCGACGTGTTCATAAAACTTTGCTGAAGCTGTAATTATTTACAAGGATTAAGTTTTCTCGCTCCCCCCGGCAGTTCCTAACCGCAATTAATTAATTGAAATGAATATAAAATATAGTTTAATTAATTGTTAAACGCTTCTAATATGGCTGCTATCCTTCCAGTAAAGAAAGCAAATCTTTCATTGGAATAGACAAGCCGAACCGAACACTGTAGTTTTTGCCGGTTCTTTTACAACAATTTGCGGCCGACTTCCCTCTTTGCGAAAGTGAAATTTGTTTGCTATTTCTCACATAAGACCACAAACTTTTGCAAGTGTCGTTTTTTTTTTTGCAAATACAACAAAAGTAGAATATATATAAGTCCCAGCGCTGATTTTTACCAACATTTCGCATCATTGCAAATGTGTGTAAATTTTTTTCCTGTTTTCTTTCTTTGTTTTTTTAACACTTTTCTGTGTTTTAATTCCCCACCAAAGTTTAACATTAAGATTTATAGACAACTGAAGATTTATGCATTTAAAGTTGACTTCTCGAATGTTTCTTTTGCACGCTTTCCCCTAGTTTTATTTTCTTAGCCTTGAGTTTAAACTTTATAAGTCTTAAGTCTTGTATGACCTTGAGTACCGCCAGAGCTGCTTTGTAAGCGATAGTTTAGTTTTTGGAATGGAACAAATGATAGAGAAAGAAACTTTTAATTTTTATGTTGTTTTCCACGAAGAAGTTGGAAAAGTCAGCAGAAGTAAAAAAACATTTCTGTTTTTGTTGTTGTTGCCGCTAATAGTGAAGATAAAAATTGCGTCAGCATATTTGACAAATAAATTTAAAAGGCAAAACTGTAAAGAGGCCAAGAATTCGCTTTGGGGTAGGGCAAGAAACCCCCCAATAGGGTGATATATTTACAACTCTTATTTCAATGATGCAAATAAAGACGAAAAATACTCAAACTCAATCAATCTTTTCAGCAGCGAAAACACTGCACACACAGGAACACTAACGAAGTGGAAGTATGGCGACCGCCAAAATTGATTTTGTTTCAATGCCCGTCAGTTTTCCTTTTAGTTCCTTATTCTTTGCACCGGACAGCAGATTTTAGCTTGATTTAATTCTAAGTTGGACAATCTGCTTTTGGAGGGGGGGGGGGGTCGGGGGGGGGGGGGGCGTATAAGAGTAGGGGTTCCATGATGGATGCTGCCAACAAAACTGTTCGAATTTCGGTTGTTCTAGAAACTTTAAAAACTTTGACTAAAGATTAATTGACAGAAAAAGGGACCCAACGCCCACATGCTATACCTTCGAAACGGAGTGTTAAGTTGGCCATTTGGTTAAAGAACCTTCCCCGGCTGAAACGTTCTAATTTTAGTTTAAGCCTAAAGTCGCACAAGGCGGTTTTGATGATTCGTAACCATAATTTTAGGGCTCTGTTTTCGGGGAGCCAAAAGTTCTCGAGCTGTTGTGGCTGTTTTGCTAAGGAACTAGACAGTGTGGAGTTCTTGCTTGAACCTTTTAAGGTGCGGCTGTTACTCGAGGTTTTGGTTTACCGGCTTCAGTGGTTCGACTTTCTCAAGGGTTCAGACAATTGGCAACTGAAGCGGTTACATAATCCTAATTCTCTGCCAGGCCTTATAGGATCGATGGTGAGCCGTTTACCAAGTTCAACCCTGGCATAGGCAATTGGGGACAGGAGAGGTTACATAATCCTAGGCCTCCAACGAGGGGTTCGTAGTATCGGTCTGATAAGCCTTATAGGATCGATGGTGAGACATTTTCCAAATTCAATCCTGGAATTGTGCCCCCCATCAGATTAGGGCATTCTGACAGGCGCTGCTACTAAACAATTTCACAATCTGCCCTTAATCGCATTTTATAAACTATATTTATATAAAATTTAAGGTTCGCAATTAATGGTCTATCTCACGACAACGAACGTTAATGTTCGCCAGTGTTTTGAGGGCCCAAGAACTGATTCGAACTTTAGTTTGACGTATTCATTTGCCGACATGTTGGGATTGCCCTCAATCAGTTGTTTGTAGTTCAACATTTCAGCGAACGTTAACGTTGGACATGGGGAACAGACCCCAAATTTTATATTAAACAAGATTCAGGTCAGGCTTCAAAGAAGAGATCACGCCACAAATGACATGATATCGTATTGACAATCTGGTTAACAGTGTGGGGAAGAGGTCCATCCATCGAAAATCGATTTATACAAATCTTTTGACCTTTAATTAACCTTTACCATCATCTATGGCCGAATAAATTTCGCATTCTCTTGACATGGGACAAAACAATGGCAAATTTTTTAAACTATGAAAAATTCCCGGCTAAAATAAACTTCTGCAGATATTCTACAGTTTTTAAAATATATTTTTGAATTTGAGAACCACTTTTATTTTAATAATTTTTTTTTTATTTTTCACACACACACACATACACACACACCCACACAAACATATTTGGCACCAACAGTTTGTTACTATTTTTTTTTTTTTTTGGCAAAACTGATTTGAGTGTTTTTGTTTCACCCTCCGCTAACAGCAACAAAAACAGCATTTTACTTGGTGAATGCAACAACTTTTTTCTTGTTTTGGGGAACTTTTATGATGCTTTTGTTACGGCCAAAACAACAAAAGCAACAAAAAATAAGAACATGTATAATATTTTTATTTTTGGCAAAAAGTGTTTTAAGAATTTAGGCCTTAAAAACGACCTATAACAATAAACTTCAGACGTAAAAAATTCCTTAACAGTTTTAAGCTTTTTTATGAGCAAACTGGCAACAAATGTTAAGTTTGTGGTTTATGAAAAGCTCCCCGTAGACTTTCGCAAAAACGAAAAAGTCGTTAGCACACACGCAATTACTGGCACACAACCTCCAAGCCAGGGATGGTAAATGAACCATTTTGGTTGATTTCACAGCTATTTTGAATCTTTAGCTGCGCAGTTTATCAGACATTGAATATTTGCGGTTGTACAAATTCTACCAAAAAGAAAAAAGAAAAAAAAGATGGACCCATTGCGTTGAATTTGTCATGTCTGTCGAAACGAAACTTGGCCTTGGGGGAAATTAAAAATTTGTTGTATTAAAAGTATGTGTTTATGTGCGTCTTTGATGACGCAGTATTTTCTCTTATCAATTACATGCGCTGTAAGGACAACGATAATGTTTAAGTTAAATTAGAAATTAAAAATTAAATTTAATATTTATTATTTTTTTAGTGGGCTTCGCAGCTTAAAGTTCAGAGCAAATAAAGGGAGTGCGAGATATTAACACAATTTAGTTGTTCTTGGAGATATGTTCCATTTTCGTTGACATGTGACTAATAAATCAAGCTGAGTCCGGCCAGTGTTTTGATCTATCAGGGCTGCAAAGACTTGCAATTAACTCGTGCAGTCAAGCGTCTTAAGAAAAACGGCCTGTCCCATGATATCGAACGTTAATGTTTCGCACTTACAGCCAATTAAGATACACACATCTTACAGGCCAATTACAATGCAACGATAAATAGTTTTACTGAACAAAACTTGTAATTTGCTGCTCCATCAGATTCCAGAAGTTGATTTCTGATATCTTGGGCCAGGCGGAAAGTCTAGCGGTCTTACACAGGCGTGAAAATAATAATAATAATATATTCGAAAATATTACAAAACTTAGACCAGACATTTTCAAGGCCAGAGAGTTTTCAATAGAATTAAAAAAAAAAAATCAGTGTGCCGCGGGCTGGCCAGGCTCCCAAATCGCTTGTGTCATGTTCTTTGTTCGTATCAGCTGTGTGATAGACATATTTAGCAATTTCTTAGCCTGTAGTCTTCACCACCGGCGTTCATGGTCTAGTAATTATGATGTCGCCAATTTAGATGGTGTTACTGCCAGCCTAAAATCCTCACCAAACAGTGACTATTTTGGAATGTATTAAAAGCTCTGGGATCTCATTAGAGTTATTATCGCCATTCATTTGAAGAAAGTCTTTTTGCTGACGCAACTATTCAACCAGAAACGAACTTCAGCTGCGAATATGATTTTTGTATAAAAATTAGTTTGTCAATTTGCAATTGTTTGAGGGTCTTGGTCTATGATCTTTTAAGACCAGCGCGGCCTGTATCCATTGAACGCGTTAAATGGGTGTAGACTGAAATCACGATGCCAAATTGGCAGTGGCATAAAATCGGCTGAAGCAGCCCTTGAAGCGCTGGCCCATAAACAGCATCTATTTTAAGTGGCAGGTGTGTTTTTATAGATTTTATTCGTGATTGGAGATTAATTTGATGTGGCAAAGTAGACTAAGTAACTGTCAGCCAAGACGACAGCTGCAGCCATTAGCTTTCAAGGTCATGGTAAGGCATCCGATATAGATTATATCGTTATCTAAAATTCAAAATAACTTATCATCAAAAAATTCCAAACTTAATTTTTTATTCGTTACGATTCATTACAGCGAATTTCATAAGAGTGTAAAAAATGTTAAACTTTTACTATAAAAAAAATACCCTAAAAATTAAACAAAAATTCAAGGCATGATTTTCTTAATGAATCTTGAAATCTTGTGTCATTTTCTTGGCTTTTTTTTTGAGATTAAAATGAGCCTTGACTTATTTATGTTTAATTTACTTAGACTTTTTATTAAACTGAAAACTGTTCTTTCACCGTTTGCAACATCTAAAATATTTGCTTCGAGCGAACGGTCATTTTTTCCATGGTCGGATTGCGTAACTGGTTGATTCATTATCTTAATTATCTTAAAAGTAAAAAAAACACCAGCAAACATTTGTTCTACTATAAATGAAAAAATATATTCGTTTTTTCATTAAGTTTAACAGCTCGTTATTTGGCTGCACAAAACCACAATTCAAAACAACTTAAGACGCCCAGCATTAAGCGTTATTTTGAACAGCGAATAATTTTTATACAAAATAAATTTCTTGTTTCATTTAAACTAAGATTTAAATAATTTCGACTCTAAAGCTCAAATAGTTGCAATTTTAAATATGTTTTTGTTGCGCTGTAAATTTTAGAAAAGTGATGTTACGTTGTTCTACATTTTAGGTGACGATATAGGCTGTCAGTCTGGGACTGGATCGCAGCAGGTTAGTGTTTATTTTATATACGAAAAGACATAATCTTTTCTAGAAAAAAATTTACCTGCAAACATTTTTTCCATATAAATGCCTGTCCCACGACATCGATTGTTAATGTTCGCCAGTGTTTTGAAGGTGAAGAAACTGTTTGGTGAGACATTTTATAAGATTTCTATTGTCAAGTTCATTTCTCATATATCGAACTCCGACATGTTGTGATTGCCTCAGTTAATTTGACCTTAAACTCTGTTCTGTTGATGGAAATGTTGGCGAACGTAAACGTTTTCGTGGGACAGGTTTCCAAACTAGCCCCCTTACTAAGGCAGGCTTCTCATTTGAGAATATGTTTCTATACACAAATATGTATGTGTTTGTGTGTTAGAAATTTGTGTATATTTTATGCTGACGTGTTGTGAAATGTTGGTATTATTTTTTGATATTTTTTTTTGTTTTTCCTAAAACCTTGAAGATGTTTTCTTTTCATTATTTCTTCTTGCTGCTGCTCCTAAAACTTAACTTTATCCTTGAACACAAATCATATACACCTTAAATGGCAGACGGTTTGATTTAAATGGAGACGAGTACATATAGATTTTCCGGCACGCAATTTGGATACTTATTCTCAACATACACTTAACACATGTCACATCTTTTATTTAAACAATAATATCATGTGTTTTTGCAACTTTTCTTGTCATACTTTTTTTGCCCCGTTAGTCGTTTGTGCTCTCTCTTTTTATATTCCGTCAACCATGATATGGAAAATACTGTTTGTGTTACTTTTCATTTGAGCTGAATGCAAAGAACGAAAATAGGAAAATAAAATAACACGTTAAATTACTGTTAAATATAAAAATCCATACGATGCCAAGGCGCAAAATTTATAGTACATATTTTGTATAAACAATCAACAAAATAAAAAAATTGCAATAAAAAAAGTCAAGTAAAGCTTCTTTGCCAAGTGAATGGATAAAATAAAAGGTTTTTCACGACTGAATGTGTGCGATAAGAAGGGAAGGAAAAAACAAATGATTTTTATTAACTAGAGAATAGGGGAGAAAAATTGGATTTTTAAACGGTTTTGTTTCGTAGCGGCAGCCCCTAAGGGATGCAGAGCTTGCACATGAACACGCGGCAGGGGCGGGCTTGACAGCCTGCTCCACCAAAGCTGTTTCAGTTAGCAAACAATTTCTCAGGCCAACAATTCTTTTTCGAGATATACAGTTTTACCTGTTAAGAGAAATTTATTAATAACCAAGACAGCTTTAACAATATTAATAAATTGCACTCTTGTTATTCTAGGCAATTATTTTTACAGCACCGAAAAAAAAGTCACCCTTTAAAATCCCACACAAATTCTTTGAGTAAAATTTATCTTTTTACATTTTAAAACTAAAACTATTTATTTCGAACATTCGATACACATTCATTTTATTTTTGTTTTGTCTTTTTTTAAAAGTTTCAAAGACTGCAACGAAAATGTTTATTTATCAATGAGATAGAATTTTAGATTTTCATTTTATCGAGCTCCGCAAAAAAGCTATCAGTCTTCAAAACGACTTGCATGTCAGGAATAAAAATTACTCTGAAATTGGATATAAAACTTAACAAAAACAGAGCACAGAATGAACAAAAAAAAGGAAACACTGAGTGCTGTTAGCAAGTATTTGCAAATATTTAACTTTTATACTCAAAAATAGGATTTTTTTTTTTTTTTTGGGGAAACAAAATATACAAAAATCTATTTTTTCTTCTTTCAGTTGAATATTATAAAATGTTAAAGTACACGCACGGCTGGCGCAAGAGGCTAAAAGGTGGGGAAAAGTCATTTCAATGGGGAAAAAAACGAAATCTATTCAGCAAATTAAGAGTTTTTGCAAAGATACTGAAAGGAAATCTTGCTAAACGGCCCATTTAGTTGGCAATATTTAGTTATTCGGGAAGTTCAATGTGTGGCGCAAAATACAGGTAAAGATATTTTCCAGATAAAAATAATATAATAAAAGAAAAAAATTATGTTTAGAAAAAATCGTTTAAAACAGATATAACACTGGCATTGACTATCACAATTGATGGAAATATTCATCAAGCGGTAGAAATACACCTTTAAGATTAATGATTTACAGCTCAATAGTGATGTATAAATTCCTCAAGTTATAGCGCAAAGTTTCTTTCAAGTCCAGCTGGCGATAATGTAAGATTTTTGTTGAAAACATTCGAGATTTTGTTTTTCATTTAATAATTTATTAAGCAACAATTCATATAAATAAGAATTGTGCATCTTACTGCTTTACTCTTGCCAATAATGATGTAAATAAAACCAACCAATGACTTATCAGGCTTGATGTATATACCCATCACAGTTGACACCTGCACCTATTACCACAATTTCAAAACCAAGGAACTGTATATTTCAACTTAATTTAACTACAAATATATTGTGTTTAAAAAAATATTTAAAAACAAAAAAACACTACGTAGCCTTAGTGAGCACCTACAAATCTTGTATGTTTTAATTTCTTACTTTTTAACTTTACAACTGATTCGGCAGCCGTGCAGGATATATCCATCACAGAGGACGGAAATAGTCATTTTAATACAGTGCATAAAATTTTATACTTTCAAATCAAATTATTTATAATAATATTGTATTTCAAAAATAAAGTTATTCAAGTCCGAGAAAAATACTTAATTTTAAAAATTAAAATTAATTTTTAAAATATGAGCCAAACTATTGAAATATGAGCCAAACTATTGAAGACTTTTTAGCTGTAATGAAAATATAAAACCAACATTTCTTCTATTTATGGTTGGCGAATGCAGGAATCAGAAGAAAAGGGGAAAATACAACATCCGCGTTGGGAAAATAAATACATTCAATTTTTTTACAAACATTTTTTGGTTTTAATTAAAAGAACAGAAAAAACCTAATTCAGGGGTCTTCTGGCTTGAACCACCAATTTGTGAATACTCATACACTTTAAGCGATACTTTTGAAAGTTCTCCCAATCAAGTAAAACGTTTTGAAACGCAAAAAAAAAAATAAAACAAAATATGTAGTAAATTTTCCCCAAAAATGTGTCCTTACTTTTTCACTTCACCAATATTTTAAAGCGAATGCATTACAATCTATATCTAAGCGAATCTAAAATGCAAATACTTGACGAATATGCCGAAAAAAACGTACAAAAAAATATTTATTGCTTTCAAATGAAAACAAAAACTAAAACATTTTATTTCACTGTAAATTTATATCACATTCATGCATGTGTAATATTTTGAGTTAATAAGAAAAAAAATGAAGTTTGTTGCATCAAACACACAGACCAATCTCGTACAGTGAAGGAAACGCGGATGTTGTAAACATTAAGCCAATAAAAAATTTAAACTGATACATGTTTGGCTGTGTGTTGTACAACATGTTCGAATGACTTTGAACTGAAATTGGCATATAAATTCTCTATTTCCGAACGGCATGTAAACGAGCTAATATCTTAAAACAAAAACAACAGGAACAAAGCAACAACAAAGCAACAACAACAACAAAAATCCGTTTAGCTTGTAGTTACAATTTTACCGAGAAGAGACATCTATCCTCATATCATTTCCTACATGTATGTATGTACGAGACGTAAGTTGATGTACAAATATTTACGAGTTCTATATAGATCCCGTTCATACTCTTTATAACTCCAACTATTTCGGATAATAAACAGTAAAACAACAGCGCCAGAGACGGTTTTGTTAACCGTGTGAGTAACTGCATAGCGATGATGATGGTGTCTGTTTTGTGAATAATTTCCTTTTTTTCTCTGTTGCAACTCAAATATGCAATACAATGACAAATGTTTACAACAAACAAGATGTAAATGGGGATTTTTCATGTGAACAAGCATTTTTCAGAAAAGTGACTTGACATTATAAAGGAATTTAAGCCTAAACAAAATGGAAGGATCTCTTTAGGAACTTAAAGATATTCCCATAAATGGAAAATTTTTTTCTTTAGATGTTGCAAAATTTTGTGCAAAATTTTTTACAAAAATGTCGTTCAAATATTTTAAACAATTTTTTTTATAAAATTTTTTTTTTAATTTTTTTATACAAATTTTGTTAAAAATTTGTTTATACAAATTTCTTTTTTTATAAATTCTTTTATACAAAACAAACAATTTTTACAAAATTTTGTGCATAATTTTATAAAAAAAAAATGTGAGTGGACTGTTCTGTTTAAAATATCCACAAGGCTTTTTTTTCTTGTGGAAATCTAAAATTTTCTTCAGTTTTTTTATGTTATAAAAAAGTTCGAACAAAGTTTTTCTATTCCAAGTGTTTAAACAGCTTTTATTGAAAATAAAATACATCGAATGAATGTGTCTGCTGGAAATCTTAAATTGTCTGGAACAATAAGAGTTTAATGCACGTTTTAAAATGTTTTCTCATAAAGAAAAAAAAAAAGAATTTATAGCAAATAAAGTGAATATCCTTCCGTCGCAAGTATTTGTACAGGAAATATTTGTATTGTGCTTAATTTTTTCCCCTTTCTCTCTGTGTATACACATATAAATATAAGAAAAGCAGCCGGAAGTCCTTAAAGTTGTGCTACAATATATTTTTTGGCTTTTAGCTGAAAGTGTTTTAACGGATTTGTTACCCCTTTTTAACGTAAAAGACAGACGGATTTGCAAATCTAAAAAAGAAACTATTTGAATAATAATGTTTTTATTGCGATGGCGCTCTCAGTGCAAAACAAGCGATCATTAGCATTCAGGGGATTTTCATAAACAAAATTAATGTTTTCAACAAAAGTTAGTTTTTCTCAAATAAAAAAATGTGTCTTTAAATATGTCTGGACAAGGGGAGGTGAACTGCAACGCACTGTTTTGTAATGCGGATAAATTTGGGATTTCAATTTTATTTTTGTGTAAAATGTTATTGTGTCTCCGGCTGAATTGGTTGTTGTTTTTGCAAGCGCTTGAGAACTTAAAATGATAATAAAAGATACCAAAATTGTTGAATATTTTTTTAAATATGATGTCCTGGTGGTCATAGCACCTCGCCACCACGAATTCTATTCGTGGTACATTTGATTACACCGAATTTTGATAACCTTTAACAATAAATCTTGCTATAAGCCGCCAATGGTGGCTTGCAAATTGCTGTTCAATGCTTCAAGGATTGATGATTTGTCGTCATAAGCCAATCTCTTGACATGGAGGCGTTGAATCTTAAGAACTGGTGTGCCAGTGAACAGGACTACTTTTGAAAAGAAAAGTGCCACAAATTTTTTTTTAAGTTTTCTAGCTGTCTATATGCCGATATTTTGCAGTCAATAGGTTTGAAAACTTTTTTTTCATTTTTTATTACATTATTTCTGTTCTTAATTCTCATTGTGTTCCAACAAATAATAACAATATAAAGTTAAATTTTCAAAAGTTTTTAAGGCATATAGACAGCTGCAAAACACATATAAAAACCAGCTATAAATTTTTGGTTTTTAAAGTGACTAAATAAACTAAATTGTTTCGTTTGCTGAAAACTAACTTTTGTATTGCGGAAAAATTTAAAAAAAAATTTAATTTCTTTTCGAATACTTTTCTTTTGTCTAAATTTTGCTTGATTTGTTTGAATATCGATCGAATCTTAAACTTTTTCTTTTGTTTTGTTTAACCAACTGTCTGCAATTTACAATTTTTTTTTTTTTATGTCAGGTTCACCTCTACATCAGTCTGGTTTAAATTCCGCAGACAGTATTTATATCCTGTATAATCTGCGCCCTTTCTTCCAACGGAAGGAATGCAGAAAAGTATCGAGCCAGTGAAGAAAGACAGAAAACCAATGATTGTTGACAATTCCCCAAATGCTCTTTACTTTTAAGGTTCGGTGTTTGTTTCATTCGTTGAACGAAAAACAGAAGTTGGCAAACAAAAACTGGGAGACCGAATGCGAGTTCTATCTTAACAGTTTTTCCACAATATTTTTAGCATAAAGTTTGCGCTCATTGGCGCAGCTTTGATTTAGACAGCAAAAACCGTTTCCATTAAAGAGTGCCGGTGAAATTTTTAGGAATCACCTCCCCCCTCCCAAATTCCTTTAACTAGCATTTTTTCGCCTTTATGTATGTTTTTTTGTTTGCTTTCTGCCTCCTGCCGGTGGAATACAGCAAACTAGTGTGTACATGACGGTTGCGGTGATGACCTTACCAGTGCATGTGCCAAGTGAAATAAATCTTGTGAAAAAACAAGGACCGCGTGAAAAGTTTTTCAGTTTTTTTGCCTCTCGATTTCTGCGGCAACTCGACAAAGCAAAAGTGAAAATAATGTTGCGAAAACTGCAGTCTATAAAGTAAATATGAACTAAAACACTGTACGACTAGGACGGCACACAAGTTCCCAGCGCACAACTTTAAACAATAGAAAAGAAAACTAAAACAGGGACCAAACTTCAATATTTAAGGGATGCTTAAATTTTTCTTAAGTCAAAAAATTAAAAAGAATTAATAAACAACAAGTTAAATAAAGATATTTATAACGCAAGATTTTTTCTCTAAAAATTATTATTTTCAATAACTCAATAATCTCATAATAAGTTTTTATAAGGAAAATTATATATATTTTTTTTTTTTTAATTTGTTGGCACAAGAACTTTAAAAAATTTTGCGGCAAATTTCTTAGGAAAAGTTTTTGCAAAATAAAAACAACATAAACATTTCTTAAGAAAATTTTGTGGAAAGAATCCTAAAAAAATTTAAGCACAATTTAAACACAAATTTGGCGCAATTTCTAAAATTTCTCAAGTAAAATTTTTCGAATATCCTTTAAAACTGTATATTAAATATTTTTATAAAAATCTTCTTAAAAACAGGTTTGTGCAATATTTGTACAAAATATTATAAAAAACTTGTATAAAAGTTTATTTAAAAAATCTGTATACAAGACTTTTTAATTAAATGAATTTTTTGCAAAGTCTATATAAATTTCAAATTAAATTCATTTTCAAATTTTCCAAAATTCTAAATTTTTACAAATTTGTACAAAATATTTGTTGAAAAACTTGTTATAAAAAATTGTGCATAATTTTTTTCCATTTATTGATGTTAAGAGATCTGTAAACAATTTGTACAAAAATGTTTCCATAAAAATCTTTGCAAAATAATTTCTTTAGAAAACCTGAATCTACACAAAAATTTTGTAAGACTTCATTTTCAAAATCTGTACTAAAATGCTGCACAAAATTACAACAAATGTGTAGAAATTTTTCAATTATTTTTATTAAAATATTTGTGCAAAATTTGTATAAGAAATATTTTTTAGCGAGAAGAAGAATTTTTGTTTTTAAACTTTTTTTTTTTTAAATTTTGTACGAAAGAAACAATTTCTTTAGAAAATTTGTGTCAAAAACAAATAAGTTTTTGTTTTACAGAATTTGTTCTTTATTTGAGGAAATTACGGCAATTTTTTTTTTAATTTGTGGAAATATTTGTCCGACAAACTATTTGTAAGATTCATACAAAAACTTGTTTAACAAATTTTTGTGCAAATTTGTATAAACATTTTACAAATTGAACAAAATTGTTAACAACAAATTGTTTGAAAAATGTTAACAATAATTATTGTTGAAAAAATTATGAAAATATGTAAATATTTTTAACGAAGTTTTCCAGCTATCAAGATTGTAATGAATTAAAAGTGAATTCTTGTGTCATTAAAAGCAGCTTTAAGCTGGAAACATGAATTAGAAGTTGATGGCCTGTTCATTCAACCGACCTGAAGTATTGAAAATCAAAGCAGCCGTCGTTATTATTTCAGTATAACAATAAGTGTCAATAACTCCCTGTGGAGAAGGAACTCTAAATGGTTTTCAAAAGTTTACTGACACACTCTAATGGATCGAAATCATCGAAACACTGACGTACTCGTACTTCAGCGCACTCAATCTCTCGTGATTAGAAAATACACACAACTGCAATTGCAGTGGCAACTAATGGCTCAGCCACCACTGGCCGCTGGAGTCGTTCGTAAGTAGCAGCAACATTTTAATGTCATCATGCCCCATGCACAAGCTTCTTGCAGGCAGCGTAGAATGTTGCACTCACGCACATACATACTTGCTTGCATTCAATATTGTATAAATAAGCGACAATTTAATTAATGACATTTTTTGTCATTATTTATTTCCATTATTATGCTGAATTTAATGAAAAATAATGAAGGAATTTAATTTTGAAATGTTTGAGAGACAAATGTTTTAATAACGACTCTTTTTTTTCACAAAGCGAAGTCGCGCACTCAAGATGATAATTGCGTTGACACAAATATTTTCATTAATTATTGACAGAGACGTTAAGACAACCGCACGGTTTACAAGACAGGGTTGTTTGCAGAGCAGGGAGTTTTTAACAAAGATATTTATAGCATTTGTTTCAGTTGGGGAAATATTTACCACTTTATTTGAGCTGTTTGCCTTTGAGTTTCTAAGCAAACAGAATTATTTGAAACATTTTTCAAAATAATGTTTTGCAAGAAGTGAATAGTGTGCCCTTTAAATATTGCAAATTTGCTACAGTTCGAAGTCAGAATATAAAAAGAAAATTATTATAAGAAAAAAATGCTGGAATATTGAACAAAATATTTTGGGAAAATTTGCCATATTTTTAAACACAAATTCTGGGGATCGTTTCCTATAATTTAAAGCAAAATATCAATTTGTGAAAATCTAGAGCAACATTTTTACAACAAGATTTCCACACTGAAGCAAAATTGCTACACAAAACTTGCTACAACTTTCTGGCAAAAGTGCTAAAGTACTTTTGCTATAGTTTTTTTCTTTTTTTGCAAAATTCTCAGACACAAGTTTTACAATTTGTATTGATGTTTAAAAAAAAAGTGCGGCTTTAATTTTAAAGTAAAGTTGCTTAATACTTTGAGGTGAATTTTATAATGTTATAAAGAAGCACAAATTTCTATAGTAAATTTACAGCAACTTGAAATAAAGTTGCTACAAACAATTTAAAGCAAAATTTCTATTGCAATTTTGCTTTAGCTTAACGGAAAACTTGTGTAGTAAATTTACTAGAACTTGAAACTAAATTTAAGGCAACATTTGTATTAAAATTTTGCTTGAATTTAAAACAAAACTTCTGTGGTAGATTTGCCACAACTAGAGGCAAAACTGCTATAGTAAATTTGCTATGATTTAAAGCAAAATTTCTGTAGTAAATTTACTACAACTTTAAACTAAATTTAAAGCAACATTTGTATTAAAATTTTGCTTCAATTTGAAACAAAACTTTTGTGGTAAATTTACCACAACTGGAGTCAAAACTGCTTTAGTAAATTTGCTATAATTTGCAGCGATATTTCTAAAATAAATAGGCTATTACTTGAATCAAATTTTCTACATAAGATGTGGTATCACATCAGGTAAATACACTTTAACTAAGGAAAATATTTATAGATCACAAATAGTGCAGACGTTTAGACGGTTTTATTACAAAAACTTTTTGCAACACTTGGAAAATGTATGTAGTCATATATAACCCACTGGTTGTTTGTTTTGAATTGCATCAATTGACTCTAAAATTACAACTACTAACTGTTAAATTGAATAATATTATCTAAATAAAGCGTGCACGTGTGTGTGTGTGTGTGTGTGTGTATATGAAAAATTAATATGTTCAGATGATGAATGCGAAAAATGTCATAAAAATACATATAAAAACAAATGTGCAAACATTGTTTCTGTTTGCAATTATAATTGTCACGCAATTGTCAAATTGATATTTTAAATAACATCCAAATACATACATAGAAAATCGTGCATAGACAACATGTCAGAGTCAACAGACATCCTGTCTGATTGTCAGCGTCAGCGGGGAAGGCACGAGAGATAATAAAATATTTAAATATCAAAACTATAGCACAATTTAAATATGCACACTGTGCACATACATAAATGTATGATAAAAAAAAAACCATCTACAAGATATTAAATTAATGGCAAGAAAATTGTGCATGTCGACAGACGTATTTAACCATATGGTTCTGCACACTGGCGCAAACAGCAGCAGCTTGTTAAATGTTGATTTTCTCCAGAGAAAAAAAAAAACAAAACTAAAAAAAAAAAATACAGCAACAGATGTAAGATTTTTGGCCTGCATTACAAAAAATATTATAAAATAAAAAAATTTATAAAAAAAAAGCGGCCTTATTTTTGTGGCGCTGTAATGATTATTGTCATTGCATTCGCTAAGCAAAGAGAGATGTTGTGGAGCGCTTTATTTCATTTTATACATTTTGTTTAATTTGCTTGCGCTGCAGCCAGCGATGAAGCATGCAACTCAGCAAGTTATAACTAACTTGTCATGCAATTAACACAACGTTTTGCAACAAGTTTTAATTTGATTCTTTTTTTTCTTAATTTATTTGCAGTTTTTCCGTTTTCTCTTCTGCTGCGTTTGGTTTTTTTCCTGCATTACATTTTCATATGCATTTGAAGTTGCATGTAGTACAACTTGCATGTTGGCTGGCTGGCTGGCTGACTGGCGGGAAGTTTTGTCAATGGTTTCTGCCGTTGCCGTACTATTTTTTTCCTCAACATACCGTTAGTTATTAAAAGCATTGCTGCCACAGTTGTTATTAGGGCAAAGTCAGTTTTGTCCAAGTGATATTTGCGGCAAGTTTGTGGCAAAATTTGTGTAAAATTTGCCTGCAAGTAGCTGAAAAATTTCTTTCCATCTTTTAGAAAATGTTCAGCAATTTGACAACTATAGTTTTCCGAAGGAACTTGATTTTTTCACCATTAGTTCCAATAATTGATGGCAAATTTCATTTATATACCAAATTACTGCCATTAATTGGTAGCAAAAGGTTTTCAAAATTCTTTGCTGCACTTGATAGAAGATTTTACCAGTTCACTAACGAAAGAGGCAATTACTGTTAGTCGAAAAGTCATTAAAAGAAATTTGTTGTAAACTGGACCCAAAACCTTAAAAAAAATATTGCTGCTCTTGACAGCAAATTTAATTTGTCACTAATTGATTTTCAGAAAATTTTACTGCTCTTGATGACGAATTTTAGTTGTTGACTAATCCAATTAGAAGTCTTATAAACAACCAAAAATCGTTCAAACAAAAATTTTAATCTGTTGACCCAGCAAACTGTTGTCATTTATTGATGGCACAACCTTTTTTTTGTACTTCGGCAAGTTTTGCTGCACTTGATGGAAAACTAGATTTCTTGTCTTAGAAATTAGTGCCACCAATTTGTAGCAAAAGCGTTTCAGAGAATTTTGCTGCTAGTGGGCAACAAAAGGTTGTTAAAAACAATTTGCTGCATTTGATAGAAAGTTTCGTTTGTTGACCAACGAAATTTCTGTCTTTAATTGATACCACGACTATTTTTTAGTGCTGCAGAAAATTTTGCTGCACTCGATAGAAAATTTCATATGTCGACCGCCGACACTAGTGCCATTTATTGGTGGCCAAAAAGACTTTTAGAATTTTTTGTTGCACTTGATAGAAAGTTTCGTTTGTTGACCAGCGAAATTACAGTCTTTAATTGATACCACGAGCATTTGTTAGTGCTTCAGACGATTTTGCTGCACTTGATAGAAAATTTGATTTGTCGACTAAAGAAACTAGTGCCATTTATTGGTGCCCAAAAAGTATTTTTGCTGCACTTGATAGAAAGTTTCGTTTGTTGATCAATGAAATTACTGTCTTTAATTGATACCACGACTATTTTTTAGTGCTGCAGAAAATGTTGCTGCACTCGATAGAAAATTTCATATGTCGACCGCCGACACTAGTGCCATTTATTGGTGGCCAAAAAGACTTTTAGAATTTTTTGCTGCACTTGATAAAAAGTTTCGTTTGTTGACCAGCGAAATTACTGTCTTTAATTGATACCACGAGCATTTGTTAGTGCTTCAGACGATTTTGCTGCACTTGATAGAAAATTTGATTTGTCGACTAAAGAAACTAGTGCCATTTATTGGTGCCCAAAAAGTATTTTTGCTGCACTTGATAGAAAGTTTCGTTTGTTGATCAATGAAATTACTGTCTTTAATTGATACCACGAGCATTTGTTAGTACTTAAGACGATTTTGCTGCACTTGATAGAAAATTTGATTTGTCGACTAACGAAACTACTGGTATTTATATGTGCCCACAAAGTCTCTCACAAAGTTTTGCTGCACTTGATATAAAATTCCACTTGTTGACCAACGAAAAGAGCGCTACTAGTGGTTGGCGCAGTTTTTTGCAGAGTTTTTTTCTGACAAAAGAAATTGGCGCCGCCTTACGATGCTGTTCTGCTTGTACACGTTCGCACGCACATCATTACACATTTGACAGAGTCATGTTCTATTAGTTAAAGTACCATGGTTTTATTTAAGTTTATTTATTATTATTTTTTTACATTCTTTTCATTTAATTGTTGCCTGGCAGTCTTACGAACATGCTGTTGTATGAGCAAACAAACTTTGTTTGTTTAAATTTATTAAAAAAGAAAAACTAACTTAATTATTATACATGCAACACTGTCGTCCGTTGTTGGATATATGTATGTGTGTGTGTGTGTGTGTAGACTATGGGCCACAACTATTGCATTCAAAAGTACATGTACAAATAAATATTTCCTATGACTAAACAGCAAAGAACATAAACTAATTGACTGGGAACATTTCAAAGGAGTCTGTGCTGCAAATTGTTATATTTCATTTTTTTAATTTTAATTTGTAATTAAGCTAAAAGGGGGCGGCAGGCGGGGAAGCGGAGAGTCGGGCAGCCGCTGGTATGCAACCAGGAAAGACTATTAAAATATTAAATTACAAGTTATTAAAAAGTTAAACAATAGGTCATATTGAATTAAGGATTTGAACTTTAAGGTGATGTTGGTTGAATTCAAAGTTAAAACAAATTGTTGTGCTGGTTTAATGAACAGAACAAACTGAAGCTTCAATTTAATGAAGAGATCTTTAATTAAAGATATTTTAGGTTTCTGCAAGAACCTGAAACGCTTTTAATAAGATATTTTTGCCAGCTATTAAGTTTGCAAAAATGTTGCTGTCCTTCTTTCAACCGCAAAAACATTAAAGATTCCTTTTTTTAAACAATTTTTTTTCTAATTTCAAAAGAGACCTTTTTCATTCAACAAATTAAAATTATTTTCATTGTATTGTTGTTGTTTTTTTTTTGGTCATTGTCCTACCGGCTGAATAGTTTTGCGCATTTGTAATTTTAAGACGCAAAAACAGTGAAGGCGGGGGAGAGAAATTAAAAAGCTTTGTTTTTGGGGGGCCGCAAAATAAAAATTCTTTATATGTTATAGATTCTAAACCCAGACTGTTTGGCAAAATAGCGAGCGTTTTGCTTCGACTTTACGGTTCTCTTCCTTTCAGCTCTTACAGTGTTTGTTTTAGTGCCAGTTTTCTCCCCGATAGCGCCGTTTCGTAGTAGTTGTCGCTGGTTATAAACGTGAGCCCAATGTTGCGTGTCATTGTCCGTATTGAATGTGATGTCAGAGTACGTTTTTTGCTTCTGCATTTGTTTGGTGTGTTTTTTTTCGAAACTAAGATCTGGAAGTTAATTTCTGAAAGCTCGAAAAAGGCTTTTTTTATTAAAGAAAATCCGGAAATTGCGTAGCAAAACTCGAAAAATTAAATTTTGTAGCAAAAGTTATTCAGAGAAATGTTCTTCCAAAATCTGTGCGAAAGAGGTTTTTCTTTAAATTTTGCCAGGGTAAACAGAAACAGACATGGCCTAAAGCAACTTAATAGAAGTGTTAGTACTGCAAAGCTTTAAAGCTGGAGTGGCAAAAAGATTATACAGGAATTATTAGCCGAAGAAATATCGCACTCTAAAAGGATTCTTTGTATTAAGCCACAACTGCGATTTTAAGTAACTTGGCCAATACACATTTTTGCCACTTTCTATTATAAATTTAAGAGTCTTATGACGTTCGAAGAGTTATATCAAGTCCTATCTGGATTAAAGCTTTCTTAAGCTTAATTAAAATTTTTAAATTAAAAAATTCTAACGACTTTTGAAGTTTGAATATTTTTTTGGTTTGTTATAAATTTAGGATTATTGTCATGTTCTTAGAAAACAATTTTAAAAATGTTCACAAATAGAAGAATATTTTTACTACAGCTTTCATAGGCCTTAAAATGATTAAAGCCAAATTTTTAAAGAGGAAAGCTCTAAAGCAGACATAATCATGAATCCTTTTTTAATCAGCCTTTGCCGGCAAATTTTCAACTACAAAAAAAAATTTTCAACACACTAAATTCTTGTTCCAGATAGAAGATTGAAATGATGACTTAAAGGATTTAAGGAGTCATTCAAATTCGATATACAAAGTTTTCACAATATCGTAGTTGCTGACAAAATCTAATTTCTATAGTTAAAAAATAACACCGGAAGAAATCGTGCTGTGACTGGTTGTATAAATAAGAGAAATTAAGTGTTTGAAATGCTTGAAATTGTTTGATGACCTGTTTAAGGATGCCTTCATTTTAAAGGCTGGCAATGAAATATTCAGCTTAAAAATTAAGCCTTTTACCAAAAGCTTGTTTTTTTATTTTTTTTACAAAAGCAAATTTTAATTTCGATTTTATTTGAATAAATTTCATGTTTTTTCCAAAAAAAAAAAAAAAAAATAATAAACATTTGCTATCGGTGGACTTTTGCCTATATTTTTTGTTGTTTTGTTATAAATTCTGTGGTCCAATAGACTCGATTCAATCATTTTATTATTAAATTAAATCTTCTACAAAACTATAATACCCAGAAATTTAAATGTTATTTTTTTGTTCGACACATTTAATATCATAAAGTGCGTGCATTTAATTTCTGAAAATATTTTAATAACGAAAATGTTTTTTTACCTTGAGGTCTTTTTTCGAACTGGAATTGATGAATGGAATTTCTGTTATAAGCCGTCAATAGTCAGGCCGGCATCGTTGGCTGTTCGTACTGCTGCCGGTTTTTGGGCTCGACGTGTGAAACGTTTGACAGAACGATTTTCGTTATTCACTTGTGCTGACGCGGTGCGCGTGTGTGTGAAATTGCACGTGTGTGTGTGTGTATGTGTGTATGTATTTTGATCCACTTTACAAATTTATTTAATTAAAATACACACTATTGTTTTTATTATTTTATATTCATGTTTTATTTTATTTCGGTTCTGTTCTGTTCTGTTCTTATTGTTGTTGTACGCTTTCCTTTATTATTTAAATAAAATAATGGTGAAATTGTTGGTTTCCCTTGTTTCCATTTAGCCTTATGGCCACATACGATATGAAGTTGCTGCTGTTGTTGCCGTGCTGTTTGTGGCAAATTGCAATAATTATCTACAATGAAAGAAGCAGCCGAAAGTGAGAGAAAGGGCGAATGTTTTTTTAGTGCGCGTAAAAAATGTGCTATTAAATAAATACAATGCGTTCAAATATAAAGCAAAAATATTTAAGAGTAGCAAAATTAATCAATTTAATTTTCAATCGCTTTTAAAACAACAATTATTTTTAAGATTTTTTTATACGCACACGACTACGGATTTAAAGACGCACAAGCCCATTTGCCCGGTTTTTATGTTAATTATTGCCATGATCGCACAAAATCAGCAACAATTTTTATAGGTGGGTTTTTCATTTAAATGTGTGCTTTTAATTACAAAAGGATACACACACCTACAATATAAGTTGCCAAAGCCTTTCGCAATGTCAGTTTTTACAGTAAAGGGCAAAACAGCCAACTGCATGAAGACAAACTGCTCGAATTATTTATATTAAAAGGGATTTTTTTACTTTTGCAAAGAAAAGTAAAAAATAAATTCGTTTTCTATATAAAAATGTTATCATAATTTTGTTTATGTGTTGACCTTTTAAGTTTCTTAATATTTTTCTATATTTTTCCGTTCGGCTTTAGGTCAAAATTTTGTATCGACATATTTAGTTTTCCATCGAAAAGTTATCCCTAACTTTGATTTTCTATAGAAACGTTTTCTATAAGTTTGTCTTTGTGCAAATAATTTTGTTAAAAAGAAAAGATATCGATACTTTAAGTATTTTATACAAAAATTATATATAATTTTATTTTCTGTAAAAAATTTATCGATTAAATTTTTACTAAAAAGCTTTCGTTTACTTCTCTATCGAGAAGTTATCGGTAAACTTGTTGACAGTTTTACTTCAGACCCAAAAATTAATTTTCTATAGAAAATTGATCTATAACTTTAATTTTCTGTTTAAAAGCAATCGATAATTTGGTTTATATATAAACAAGTGAATTGAGTTATCGATAACTATATAAACAAGTGAAGTGAGTTATCGATAACTTGGTTTATATACAAACAAGTGATCGATAACTTGGTTTATATATAAACAAGTAATCGATAGCATGATTTTCCCTAGAAATGTAATCGATAGCATATATTTTTGTATAGAAAATTGGTCAATAACAATGATATTTTTATAAAAAAGTGATCGATAACTTGACTTTTCTGTAGAAAAACTATCGATAGCTTGACTTTACTATAAAAAAGTTATCCCAAGCTTTTCTTTTATCCAGAAAAGTTATCGATAGCTTCGTTTTTTTATAATAAAGTCATAAATAACTTCAGGTCCTTATAGAAGAGCTGTCGATTCTAGCAAGAAGTTAATGTTAACCTCACTTTTTTTTACAATAGTTGTTATTTTGTTTTTTTTTTTTGTATAGAAAGATTATTAATTAGTTTAATTTGCCACAGAACAACTTTAACTTTATTTTTCTCAATAAAAAAACTATCAATAATTTAGTTTTTTGTTATTGCCAGAAAAATTCTATATGCAAAGATTTTGTTCAGAAAAGTTGAACTTTCGTGGGCTGCTCTGTAGAGTTTATTTCATAATTTTTTGCCACTGTTTTGTTTTCATTAATTTTATTTACTTTAAATATTATCGCTGGAAACGAATAACATTTTTACAAAATGTTCAATTTCGACATAAACTTTCTCATTTTATAGTGCGTTTGTGGTTGAAACACACTTTTATTTAGCAGCCGAAGTTTTTTCGATTATAAATTTTATTCAAATAAATTGAATGCACAAAAGAAAATGATACCAAAGGACGAAAATAAAAATATGAAAAAGAATCGAAAAGAATACGATTACTTGAATGAGAATGATGGTAAAGCTTTTAGCTTGATCTCATTTGAGTGACAATTTCTGACCTGTTAGTGCAACAAGAAAAATTATTAAATAAAGTATAAAAATGGCGGACAGACACTTGAATGCTACAATTTAATTAAAATCTTGTAAGTGCCGTGTCAACGAGAAATTTACTTTACAAGCATTTTCAATTTGTGAAATTAAACTTTTTATAGCAGTTTGGAAAACTCACAGGATGCCCGGGAGTGGGGAGAGGGGTTTTGACTTAAAGTAGAGTAGAGTTAAAGGAGTACTTGGCGGCAATATTATAATAGCAGGTGATGAAGGTAAAATATATTTACTCTTTTAGAACAGAAATCTTTTTTTTTCGGTTTTTCAGTTTCCTAAACGAAAAAACAATTTGAGAATTTTAAGGCTCTAAGAGGTGAATAATTTATACAAGTTTCAACTTATGTACATACATATATGCTAAATTTATTGTATTGTAGGTTTCAAGGTATTTGTTTAGTTTTGAAAATAAATGGCATTATAAGTATATTTTAATGTCGATGAAAATTATTTTTAGTAAACAAAAAAGTATATTACAAATTTATTTAGTTATTTGGAATTATTTATTGTAAACTGAAGGGCATACTTGGCCATATTTTGTTTTATCATAAATCAGTATTAAAATGAACTTTTTAACTTAATTAAATATATATTAGTTTTTCATAATAAATAACATTTTAAATGTCCAACCAAAGTAGTTTTAATAATAAATTATTATTAAATAGTAATTAATAACTAAATTAAAATGGCTGGATAGAAATAAAGAAACCAAAAATGCCCCGTGGAACTGAAGGCCAGTAAATGCACAAAACAATGAATTTCTATGGAAAAAAAAATATATGTATATAGAAAAGTCACTGAAGTAGATTAGAAATGTTTTACACGGAATGTTGTCGAATGACGAATAAAAGAGTTTTTCAAAACCAAAAACCCGTTTTATTTTACCAAAGAATTTATAATGTTTTGCTTTATAAATTGTAAACAAAGAAAAAATTTGCTGCCCTAAAGGAAACCAAGGAGATGTTTTCTAAAAGTTTATCATTTTTCTATAGACCAAGTTTGAGTCCTTCAGTTCTGTGTTCCTTTGCAATGCTTTAAGTTCAAATTAATTTGCTGACAAAAACTTTGTGATTTTAATTCAGACCATATAAAAGTAATTTGCAAATATTTGCTGCTTTTTTTTTGTCAGTATTACGGACATATTAAAATAGAGGTTAGAGTGACAAGTGACGCTAAGAGTCCTTAGCCTTTGTCATACATTGAAGCTCTCATCAGATCTACTAGTGGTTCTTGTTTTGATAAATAATAAAATATCCTTGGAAAGATTTATACAAATTACGGTGAAGTTTATATCATGTTTTATAAAATAAATAACAAATTAATAAATTTCTGATTTTTAAAAAAATTCAAATTGTGGAATCTGGGAAATCACTAGTCATTTTCATTGCCCTCTAATAAACGAAAACTAAATCTTTAACTACCCCATTTATACTGTATTACAATCTGTTAATTAACAACCTCTTTACTTCTCAACATTTTGAACTGCAAATAATCTAGAACAGAGACCCAATTTTGTCACAAGACACAAACCCAAAACTTTTTGCCGATAATTGCAGACAAGTAAATTCAAAAGTTTTTTAGTACCGAAAATTTTTCAACTAAAGAAAAAAACTTGCAAACTTGAGAGGACTCTGTTTGTGTCAAACAAACCTTTTGTCCATTCATTTCATTTTAGACATTAAATATATTTCAATACAAATGACAATTTCAGCAAAACTGTTGTTTCCCTCATAATCTGATTACCCCTTCAGCAGTCATGATTTGTAAATAAGTTTCTGCAGTTAAAGTTGGCTTTTGAAATAAAAAGAAAAATTCATTGTTTCTTTGTTCTTTGTTTTCCGTCAAGTCAACAAATTTATTTTAATTATGAAATTTGATCTAATTTTCAAATATTCTTTACAGTTCATGTGCTTTTATAGAGTTTTTGTTTGTTTTGATACAGTTTCTTGTTAAACTAAACAAAACTAAATGTATTTTGCAATTCCGAACTTGATCTGGGTAGAGAATGACAAATTAACGATTGGCGAGAATTGAAGGTTTTCAAAAATGAGGCCCAACGTGAATGTTCGTTATTATTTTATTAGAAGATATAAAAGTTCTTTTTTTGCATGTCACGTTTGCGTCAGTTGGTTGACTTTTAATTATTGTACTATTCTGTGGCGCAAAATGTTGGCCAAAGTTAGCGCTCGACATGGAGCAGGAAACTGATTTGGACACAATTTAAAAGCTTTCTTTTCCCCAAGTTTATTAATCGCTTTTAGTAATAAATTACTGCTTGTCACGTTGGGTTCGTTTTGGCTTTTACTTAGATTTCTGTGGCTGAAAATGACGGCGAAATGATTTGGCAGCTGTTTAAAAACTTTATTCTACACCATCTATTGATTGTATGAGTAATATCCTTTATGTCACGTTCGCGTCAGTTGATTGTCTTTTAAGAACTTTTCTGTAATTCCAAATGTTGTCTTATATTATCAAGAGACAGCAGTAAATTCTTCTTAACTTTAGTTTAATTTTCTTATTTTTCCATAAATTTAATAATTAACGCAATCTTTTAAACGGCAAAATATTGTTTTAAAACCTTCTGCCTGCAGCCTCGCAGCGACTGCAAATCAATTGCCATCTTAAGCAAAATAAATTTCTTTATAAACATTTCTCTTTTTGTAACCACAGCAAAAATAATTTTATTGTTTATTTGCTTTTGTCGTCTAAAGAATGTAATTTAATGCTTTCAGCAGCGAACAGGGAACAAATAAATATTTCACATTTTAAGTAGCTTCGGAATTGTAACGGCGTAGAAACGCAGAACAAAATGCTTCAAATGCAAAATGACATACGAGCTAAAGCCGTGCATGTGTGCGTTTGTGTGACTTTCACTGTGTCAGTAACTAAATAACAATATTGAGATCTAAACATCTCGGTATCTAGTTGTACGCCTGTACATTTAAATAATTTATATATTAAGCAGTTTTCTTATTCTGTGTCTGTTGAAGTTCCTTCAAGTTAATATTTAATGGCTCAAGACAAACAAATGAATATAAAAAATTCATTATGTTAAGAAAGCAGCTTATGAGGCAAAGCTTAAAGCTTTTTTAACTTGTAAACAGAATTTCTGGTGAAAAAGTCTGGGTCATTAAGCTGGAGATGAGAGCAACAGCAAGAGCAAGAGCTAGAAGTCTTATGTTTTTAGTTGGAATTTATTTATTTTTTTAATTTTGTGCACATTTATATGCATATTCATATCGATTATAAGCCTCAGTGCCTGTATAGGCATTGATGAGGCGATAAAGAGAAGAATAAGAAAATATACATGTAAGTAATTGTTGGAATGCATAAAACAACAGAAAAACTTATTAGACCCATAAGTTGAGCAATTAATAATGCAATTATGTGAGAAGTTCGCGTATATTAGAACATAAAATGTACAATATCTTTTTAAAGAAATTCTATGTTCTGTGTCAGATTATTAAGCTGGCGAGTAGCCACAGATTCAATGCGCTGTTTATTCAATTCCAGCCTGCATCTGACATCACCCAATTCGCCACTACTACGGCCATTACACGATTGTGGGTTTTGGTACAACTGAATTCTATGATGCCCCATATTATTGAGGCAATTATAAACATACAGTCAGGCCGAACAAAGATTAGGTGAAAAAAGCCTTACGACTTTTGGTTATAAGAATAAAAGGCTGTGCGAAGAGGACTCTAAACACTTATTTAGCAATAAGAGGTTTTTGACTGTGTCATTTGAAGGCAGTTTATATCTTTATCACTATATAACTATATGACAAATATGATCACAATGGCAACACACTAGTTTGGCATTATATTAAGGAGATATATATGACTTTAAAATTCTATGAGTTTATTTCGGAATGGCTTAAAGGCAGCTTGACTTTATGCACAAATAACTTAAAAGTCTAATCGGCATTTTCATAGAAAACAAAATTTTTAAATTCATTTTATTGTAATTTGAAAATTCCTTAAAAAATTTTACCACAATTTATTTCAAATAAAATATATTTCTGTTACTTCCTATGAATATATTCTTAAATAGACTGATGATGATAGAAGATTATGAGACCTCGAGGTCTATATACAACTTTATAGTTTTACAACTATAGGATTATACAATTTAATGGCCTATCTTGACTATTTGACTTTATGACTACGTCTGTACGAGTATATCTGCTAATGATTATACCTCTTTTAGGCTTTATAAATACATATTCATATATGATTATATGACTGTCTAAATACATACAATTGATATTATATATGACTATTTTATAGTCATACTGTAAATATATTTTTATAAGTTTCAGCACATGACTGTAAACACATAATTTTATAAACTTCTAATCCAGTCATACTCTTACACAATTTACAATAGAAGGTTTTTAGAATTTTACGATTGTATAACTCCATAAATAGGCAATTTTCTAAACGACAAATACTGTCATACTTTTATTCCATTTCTTGGCGCTCTGGTTCCATAATATTATTCACAATTGGACTTTTGACTTTTTTTTGGATGCATAATTTTTAAAATGATAAATATTGTTGTTGTTTAATACAATTTCTGGCCAATATGGCCACCAAATATTATATGAAAATGTTTGATATAGTCATATTGAATACAACTTCTTGCAAATATAGAGTTGCATATTTTCAGTACTGTAATATTTATTACTAAGTGACTTTATATGTGTGCAACTGCGTCACGTTATGGCTATATGACTTTATGCACTATATGTGCACTATGACAGGTTAGCGGTTCCAGACAGAGGAAAGCTTTGGACAACGTATCACACGTTTATATAAATATTTAAATCTTTTAAAATATGCAGAAGTAGGATATTTGTTTTTAGCAGATTATGGACCAGACACTACCGCTTGTAAATCGCCTTCTGAGTCTACCAGATCATATGTGGGCTTATGTTAGTTTTTCTTAAGCTTTTCTTCAGCACATGATGTTGATGCTTTCTATTCCATATACAAGATGTGGAATAAGAGCCTGCTAAAACTAGACTTGAAAACATGTTTATATGACTTTAATTAATATCCAAACGTTGGTGTTTTCGAGAATAAAGTTGTGCGTTCAATCTTCGGCCCTATTTGCGTTGATGGTGTCTGGAGAAGAAGATTCAATCACGAGATGTGCGGGTTGTGCGACATGAGCCTAACCAGACGTGTACGGATCCAACGGCTAAGGTGGTGGGGCCATTTAGAGCGCAGAATCGTAGAATCTTCAACTGCGAACCAGTGGGACAACGCATTAGATGATGCCCGTGGAACTGATGGCGCACACAAGTGGAGAGGGACCTGAAACAAATTGGGGTGCTGGCTAAAGATTGTGTCAGCTGGAAAAGCTTGTTGTTGGTTGAGGCTTAGGTTCACACCGGACTGTAGCGCCAAAGGAAGAAGAAGAAGAATCGTCTAAGCGACAATGTCAAGATTTTTTTTACTAAACATGATTTAATGTCTGCATTAAAGATTTGGGAGACGCATGAACACTTGAGCATAAGAGGGGCCGACAATATGACTCTAAGATATCATGACTATAAACAAGTGACATGTATCTATGACTTAATGATGACTTTGAAACAACATGGCCCGATTAATATATATAAAAATGACTTTATAGCTCAACAACTACAAGCCTCTCAGCCTCTACTCTCTTACTGTTCTACTACATGTCAATATATACTTGACTTTTGAGCTCTATAGCTATACAACGATATATAGAAAACATATACACAACTTATTTGAATTTTAAATGCATGCTTGGCTAATCATATGATTCAATTTAATGCTATTGTTAAGGGCCAGATAATAAAGTTGAATAGTCTGATTTTTTGACAGTGCAATAAATTTGTCTTAAAAAAAAATATTCTATATTTCCAGATCTTCAAACATTATGACTACTGCGGTTACAAGTCGCAGATGTGTATCTGTAGCCTTGATTAACAACCATATTTATTATTAATTGTGTTATTATAAGTATTTAACGAATTTGTGTAAATTAATGCTTTGCAAATTATTGCAAATGATTTGCTTTTGTTTATTTTACTGGTAAATTGAGACAAGAGTAGCCTCCCCAGAGTTCAAGCTCAAGACGAATAAAATCATATTACAAACAGCGATAATTATGAAACACGTTTTTGTTGTTTTTCTTTTTCTTCTTCTTCAACTTTTGTTGGCAGAACGGTTGCGCTTAATCATCTGCATAATTTCGATTGCGAACAGAAGTAAAACAAGTGCCAGGAAATATATTCGCAACTATTAAAATCTTGACAATAAGAATTAAAACTATTTATCATTAAAATAAGATGTTGTTTTTTTTTTTTTGCTTTTGCATGGAACTAGAGCAGCGGCCTAGCGCTAAGCCATGAAGTAGTTATTAGCTGAATGCTGAGCAGTTGGGGTTTATACAAAAGGGAAGAAGTGAAAATAATAAGATAAATAACTGTAAATATTACAGGGTGTGTTTTTTTAGAGGTATAGAGCTTCGAATTGAAATAAAACACAAGAAAATCGTTTTAATGTCCATTAATTTGGCTTTATTGGAAGGATAATTTTATGCCAAAAAAAAAATATGATTTCGGGCATGTGGCCGCCGCGGCTGGCTCGAATAAAGCCAATTCTACAGGTCCAATTTTTGATGGACAAAAGTTGATGGACAAAGCTCCAATTGCTGTGCACGGTGGCGAATCGATTCATTCGGGTCCTCTTCAACACTTTGCTCTACAGCGGCAATTGTTTCTTCGGTGCGCACTGTTCGACGTCTCTGCGGATGCGTATTATCACATCGAGTAAACGTAGTGCGAAAACGATCCATGGTTAACCGAATTAATTGCTCTGATGACCATAAAATGGACGGAGCTTGCGGTAAACTTCGCGAACTGAACCAATATTTTCGAAATAAATTTGCACGATTTGCAAGCGTTGTTCTTTTGTCAACCTGTTCATGATGAAATGGCAAACCAAACTAAATATTAATCACTTGACAGCTGACAAAATGGCCGCCAGTTAAAAAAGTGATGCCAACTTAAAGTTCTATACCTCAATAAATAACACCCAATATATGACCGTAAGCTTGAGGGTTTTTGGGCCAGTATAAATATTGTAATTTCAAGTCTCTATTCATTAAGAGTTGCATCTGATATTAAAAAAATTTCCGACTGGTGTTTAAAGCGAATAGCTGAGGCGCTTGGCGCTTGGCGTTTGACGCTTTGATTACAGCCAGTGACTTTGAAAAATCTGCTGACTTAATTGAACACTTTTTGTATCATTTTGCTTGAAATTTAAATCATCGTAGATTTATATCATGTTCTAAAATTACTGATACTCATCACTTAAAGCGCCACTTTCTTTCGAATTTATTATTTTTCTTTTTCATTTTCATTTACTATCTTTTTAGCATCTCTATTTGTAAGAGTGTTTATTCAATTTGCTTGTTTAAGGTCATGTCAGGCTTAAGTTGTTGTTTGTTCATTTGTAAAGGCAAACACTTATTCTGAATGTGTATATTAGGGTTTTATATTTGAAAGAAGAAAAAACAAAGTGTATAAAAGAAACGTACGTGCGCTCGTATCCAGACTGTAATTAAATGCTGTAACGTGTGTCTGTTAAAGTTTAATTACAGCCGAGTTTATACAATGGTGGACATGCAACCCAGTGAACACGAAGCCGATGGCTGAACAGGCAAGTGAATGGCCTGCGCTGGTGTTCTAGTAAACGAGCTAAATTGCACGCATTCCGAGAGTCTGTGAATCGTAGGCATCAGTAAGATGTCAATACCACATTTGGACTAGGAAGTTTTGTGCTGTCCACTTCAAGCAAGTCTGTGGGAAATTGTTTCAAAATTATTTATTTATTTTTCTACAACTCAGTGTGAAATGATCGTAGTGCAAGAAAACTTTTCCAAGTGGGCTGGGCACCGCTTGCCATCGTTTTGTAATATTTCAATATCGGACTTTTTTTCTGCAACTTCAAATAAATTCTTCTAAGTACCCAACATTTTTTTTAACATAATTCTTGAGAAGATCGTGCAAAACTCACACGCCAACAACAGAGGCACGATCTTCCAAAAGTCCGTGCAACTGCTAGCATACGCTGACGACATTGACGTGATTGGTCGAACACAGCGAGCCGTCACTGAAGCGTTTGCTGGTATTTCAACGGAGGCGGCCAAAATGGGTCTAGCGGTGAACGAGGGCAAAACGAAGTATATGCTGTCATCAAAAAAGGACGCGCAACACCGACGACTGGGCCCGAACATCACCATAGGCAGCTATAACTTCGAGGTAGTGAAGGACTTCGTCTACCTTGGCTCCCAAGTCAACAGTATGAACAACATCAGTACCGAGATCAAACGCAGAATAACTCTTGCCAATCGCTGTTTCTTTGGGCTCAAGAGGCAATTGAGTAGTAAAGCCCTTTCTCGAAAAACCAAGTTGACACTATATACCACTTTGATAATCCCTGTACTTCTTTATGGCGCAGAAGCATGGACGGTGTCGAAGGCGGATGAGGAAGTCCTTGGTATTTTCGAGACAAAAGTTCTGCGTTCAATCTTCGGCCCTGTTTGCGTTGATGGTTTCTGGAGAAGAAGATTCAATCATGAACTGTACGGGTTGTACAGCGACATGAGCCTAACCAGGCGCCTACGGATCCAACGGCTAAGATGGTTGGGCCATGTAGAGCGCATGGAGAATACTGCTCCGACCCGTAGAATCTTCGATTCCGAACATGTGGGACAACGCAGTAGAGGACGCCCACGGAACCGATGGCGCACACAAGTAGAGAGGGACCTCAACCAACTTGGTGTGCAAAATTGGAGAACGCTGGCTAAAGACCGTGCCAGCTGGAAAACTTTGTTGGTTGAGGCCCAGGTTCACCACGGACTGTAGCGCCAAAAGAAGAAGAAGAAGAAGTACCCAACAGCAGAACTAGTCTATTAAACAAAAGTAATAAAATAAATGTTTAAAAAATATGATCTAGTAATTTTTCCTTTTATTTTTTCGAAAAAAGTTTTCGCCATTAACTTTTTTTCTTGACAGCTCTTTGCATAGTTTTGCAAGTATAATTAAAGTCCCAGACATTCGCCTGAAGACATTTTAGAAATTAAGTGCGAAAAATTGCGTTAAAATGAAAATCGCTTTACTAAAAACAAAAACTATTTTGGTGCCTACATATTTTATTATAACTTTTTTTCTTTCTAATTCTTTGGTGTTTAGATGAACGAAACTAAAGTTTAGGCCGTTGGCTTTTAAAAAATGTTCAAATAAATTGCAGAAAATTGCGCAACTTGACAAAACGTTTGACAGAAGTGACAGGCACCCTGTATAAAAGATTTTATTATTATACCTGCCAGTTGAAAAATGTTGCCTTTTAATGACATCATATTATTATTTTTCTATTATTTCTTATTTATTTGTGTTTTATTTCTTACGCTGGATGTGATGAAATTCTTTTTGAATTACTCGTTGGTTTATTTTTCACCGTTTAACCAGTTATTCAAGGTGTTTTCCTTTTCAATCTATGGCTTATGTCTCTTGGACTTGTGTCTGTGCGAGGTTGTTACGTGTGTGTACGACTTTTGGAATTTCTTTTAACTGGTTTTATTTGGCTGGACCGGCGTAAACATTTCTGGTTGCATTTATTAAACTTTATCCCGGTCCATGCGAAATTGCTCTTAATTTCCGGTCACATAATGTGTAATTATTATGTTTTCAAATTTGCCCACTGAAATTCACAGACTACAAGTATTTAAAAAGTTGTAAAGAAAAAGCAGAGATTTAATTTTTACTTGATTTAAAACCTAAAGAAATTGTTGCCTTAATACAAGACCTGGATGTCCTTCTAAAATCGAGAATGTACTCGCCTGGCAAATCAAGTATTTCAGTGCGTTTTTCAGTGAGTGGCCAGAATTGCTGGATGTATTTAAATTCAAAGCAAAAATTACTGTCCGTAATCTATTTACAGCGCTCCATACCCATTAATATATTCGTATTAGATAGCAAATGCTTCGTTTTAATTACGTTTTAGACTCAACAACTCATCATTAATTTATAAAATTCTAGCTAAAAACGAAACAGCATCTTTTTACTCATGGACTGTTCCTTGCCTTTTTGTTTTGCTCGGTTTCTTATTTGCAATAAGTTTTTCATTTCTTTTCATACAAATTTTTTTTCTTTTCGATAATCAATACGGATTATTGGATCAACGGTAAAATAAAAATAAAAACACAACAACTGCTTTTTATAAAATAAAAGGAAAGAGGAGACGAAATGTACGAGCCTGTTGATGGATTGATTTCAGGCAACACTTCAAACATGATTAAGCTTCAATCTTACGGTTAGCAAATGGAACAGCAATTTACATTAACAACACTGTTATTACAACAACAAAATATTATTATGATTATAGCAAATTACAAAAAAGGGAGCAAGTTGCAGCAAACAGTGGGCAAGAAGTAGAAACTGAAGCTGCTGCCTTCCGCAAAAATTCGGTTCTAAAATTAGAACAGATCATTAAAGCCTGATTTTATCTTAGAACTTTATGTCAAGTGCGCAAAGTTAAATGTTTAATCCTGGACAGGAACCTATAATATTAAAACCCGAACCTGGTCTGTTAAGTTACAAATATTTTATTTTTTTGCTCTAAAAAATGTATTAAAAACTGAAACTGTAGGTCCAACCGTAATAGGACTTAAAGTCAAGCTGTTTTTACCCCACTGGGAGAGCTACACAGTTGAGCAGCGCATTAAGATTGTTGCAGCCTTTTACGAAAACGGGCGTTCAAAGCAAAATGCATTTCTCGGCCCAATAGTTGAACAACTCCCGAACATTTACCCATTTTACTTACAAGGTTTAAGTGACTCAAGAGCTGAAGCTTACGGACCATTTCAAGCGTTTCAAACGAATACAAAGAATAACATAATGCGGACACATTAACGACATTAGACCTCAATTATGTCTCAGAGTCATTGAAAATAGGGGCCATCGGATGGGAGGTATGTCGTGTGGCGAACATTCGGCACATAATTGTTATAAATCCTTTAATCATAATTAAAAATATTAAAGTATTTCTCTTAAAACTTTCTGTTTTGTTTACAATTAACATTAACAACGTTTTGGTTGGTTGGTTATACAAAATTATATTAAAATATAAAAATAATAGACTGTATATTATTTTTTTATATCGGTGCCAATCGGTAGGTTTGATCGGCGTTGTGCGAACAATTTTAATAGACTTCTCTGCTTAATGTTGACAATTTAAAACTGTTGCGCGTTCACACTATCGCCAAATCGCAGCATCTGTGTAGAAGTATTTTTGTTGCTAAAGCCTCAAACACAAAATTTTTACTAATTAATTGTGTTTTAGGTCATTCCTTGTAATAATTTCCAAAACAAAAACCAGAACTCATTTTCATGTTCAACTTTCGCAGTCAATAAAAAAATAATTTATTTTTTCAAAAGTGTTACTTGCCTTAAAAAATCAACTTTACAAGCGATTTTGAAGCCAACAAGAATTAGCAGAAACAGTCCAGCGAACAGCAGCTGCTGAATTGTTGCTCAATACAAACCACAACATGTTGTGGACACAAGTTACAACAACACCAGCCAGTAACAGCCTTAAAACTCGTTGTGACCCCTCTGTTTTAGTACAATATTTTCTTCTCTAAAGACTTACACGATCATCTTTTGATCCCCGATCGTCAGAAGGGGCACTTGTGATACTGTAAAACATACACACGTAACACAAGTGGACGAACGGGCTCTGCACCGTTTAGTTTTAAATTGGAGCAACTTAAAAAGCACAACCATTAAAACTAAAAAAACGATAATAACTTGAGAATTATTGCTGCAGCAGCTTAAAATTATGATAGTGCTGCACTTCCAGCTGAGAGTGGAGCAGCCGAGAGAGAAGTACTTGTTGCAGCAAACACAAGTCATGTGGTGCAGATCACTTTTTATTTCGTCTGCTTACACACGATTTCGTTCAATTATGGTGGTTTAAAATAATTTCAAGCTGGATAACGAGAAAAAAACCTACTGAAAACAAAAACAACCAATTGTTGCATCGAATTAAAAAATTCATTCCTCAGCAACTTTTCGAATGCAAAAGAAATGAAATGAATCCTACGGTAATTATATGAGAAACACGGAAGAGGGTTTTTTTCTTTGTTGTTTTAAAGAAAAATTCCAAGAAGAACTCAACGAGCTCAAAGAAAACTTCTTATTCGCTGTAACGTTTCAAGAATAAGTCGTTACGAATAAGAGATGTGTTTGTAAGATTTGGATATTTAACACTTTGTATGACGGAAAATGTTATATATTTAAAAACCTTTTATTAAAAGCCTTTTCCGCTGGAAAAGTTTGTCGGATGACAACTTTTCTATAAGGAACAGACCTAAACTTTGCTATACGGCAGTTAAACCATTAAAACAATTTCATTTCAGGAAAAACATTTGTCTGATAAAAAGATTTTTATAAAAGATTTTGTTAATAAAACATTTTGTACAACACAATTTTTGGAAAATATTCCTTCGTTTAAACATTTTTCTAGGACATACATTTTTGTATGAAACATATTTCCAGACAAATAGTTTTTTTTTTGCCCCCAACTTCTTTCGTAGAAAATGTTGACGGTCATGAATATTTGCAATGAAAATTTTGTTGGACCTAAAGTTTCCTACAGAAAATCCTGTCGAATGCAAATTTTTGCCTTCTTGTTGTCGGATGCAATTTTTAGTTGAACAAATTTTGTAGAACAACAGTTTTTTTCGCGAATTATTTTTTCAGGAGAATTCAGTCTCAAATTTTGGTACAGAAAATTCTGTTGAAAATAAGTTTTTTTCTAGAAAGTTTTGCCGACTGCAAATTTTTCTTTTTAGAGTATTTTTTCGGATACACATTTTTTTTATAACAAATATTTGTTTCATACACATTTTCCTGTAAATAATTTTTGCTCTCCAGCATGTAAATTTTTTATAAAAAAATGTTTTCCGATAACAGTATTTGTTCTAATACTAAAATATTTTTTTTTTAATTTTGACCAATAAATTATTTTTTGGAATATTAAAAAAAAAAATTGTCGTATTAAAAGTTACTCCGATACAATTTTTTCTGCAGAAAATTTTCTCTCATATTAATTTTAATTTATTATATTTAATTTATTAATTAATTTAATTTTTTTTGTTCAGAAAATTTTGTCTGATGCAAGTTTTTGTAAAAAAAAATTGTGTGCGATGCAAATTTTTCTGCTGCAAAATTTGTTTATAGAAAATTTTGTCTGATGTGAATTTTTCCCCAAAAAACTTGTCGACAACAAAATTTTTTCGAAAAAATTTAATCCGATTGGGGAAATTTTTCCTGCTGCAAACATTTTTCTATAGAAAAATTTGTATGAGACAAAATTATTTTTTTCGCAAAAACTTTGAAAAAATTTTAGCATAAAACACTTTTCTTCCAAAGTTTTATCTGCCTCGTTGAATCATCGTAAACTGCTGCTGCCTGCCATCTTAACCCCCCCAAGAGTTAAATAATTATTCCTTTTAATAAATACCGTCTTCCGTTTGTGCTTGAAATTCTTTTGCTCATTTGTTTTTTTTTTTTTTTTTGTTAAATCTTGCTTTTGCAGACCAATTCAAAGTCATGATCATTTAATATCACTTTATAGAAAGAAATCAAAAAAATATTATTATTATCTTCGTTTTAAGACCGTGCCACATGCAACATTTGCCTTTTCAAAGTATGTACGATATTATATCCATCACTTGGTTTTATTTGGTGTCTTTGTTTTTTTTTTTTTCTTTCTACGTTTCCAAGACTCTCTGGAAAACAACTTCAGCTGGAGTGGAAGCAAAATAATAAACGGCATTTATTGCAATCAGCAAATGTGGATTAGTTCGTTCTTGCTTTAGTTTTACATGTTTTCTTTAGAAACGAGCAGTATTCGGATGCGGATGCGCTGCTCTTTTTTCAAAAAATGTCTGATGGCTTCAACATCAGAAAATGTGCACATATTTGTGTGTGTGTGTGTGTGTGTGTGTGTACACTGAGAGGAATCAAAATATTATGTTGTTTTTTCGCAAAAACTAAGAAATTTCTTTTATTTTTTTTTCTTTTTATTTGCTTAAGTTTTGCTACAGAAACCTGTAATTTTTTTTTGATGTTGCAACAAAAGGTTGTTGTGATAAAATATTCTTTTAATGGTTGGGCTTTAAAGTATTAGTCACAAAATACGTTTTCTCTAATTGTACGCAAGCACCAGTTCCTTGTCGAAGTGGAGCTGGTGATGGTGCTGGTGGTACCAGTAATTTTTGCAATAACAATCCTTTTTATACGAATTGTAATTATAGTTTTAGCAAAGATTTTCTCGTCATTGGCTCTCCGGCTTGAGCATGAGTTCAGCTTTTACATTTGTCGATGTCACAAAAAGAGTTACTGTATAAAACAGAGCACAACGGAGTATCATGTGTGTCCATGATTGTTGGATTAAAAGTGCTTAAAGTCATTAATGGTTTCCGTTCTGTAGCAGTCATTTTTGTGCGGCCAAAACTCCCTGTATTCGATTTAAGCAGACATGAATGGACTGGACTGGTCATTCACAGTTCTTAATGCTGGAATGTCTCTCTTTTGTAGCAATTCACCGACTTGGCAAACAATCATGTTGTCGTCAGTGTCCAAATGTACATATTGTGGCATGTGTGTGTGTGTGTGTGTGTGTGTATAATACATTCTTCCTGCTTAAGTAGAGACTAGAGCATATTCGGTTTAATGTTGATAATATAGTTTTTTAAAAATTTGCACTTTATTTTTTATACCGGTTATAAGTTTTTATCGTTAACTCTTAATTTTCTTGAGTTAAAGCAACCAAAATTTTAATGCTAGAGTCATAATTTCTTTGGGCTAATTCAGTTCATGGCAGAGTCGTAAAAGCTAAAGTAAAACTATTTAATATTTCTGCTTTTCATTTGGTAATATTTGCATAATAATAGAATTATTTAAACTCACTTTTTTTAAGACACCAGCGATGAAAAGTTTCAGAATCTGCAAAAAAGGGAGAAAAAAATTCTTGAAAAAAAAAATTGATAAATTTTTGGTACTAAATTATAGATCACATTAACTTAATTTTCTGCTTTCAGGCTTGATTTCACCAAATCCACGCGCTCTACCTCAAAAAAAAATAAAAAATAGGGGATTTTATTGAAACGACGTGCTTGAGTATCAAAATGTGACTCCTTTTCTTAGCATTCTTTCTCTAATTAGCGAGCCAGAAAATAAAAATCATTCACAATAACAACTTATTATATATAAAATATATTATTTATAATATATATATATTTTATTTTAAGCGATTTTAACTTTTATAAAACTATTATTATTTAAAATGTTATCAAGCAAAACTTTTTATTTTTGTAGCAAAAATTTCTGTTGAATGTATTATATTTGCCAGCAACTTACTTTTCATACGTATTATACTCTTTACCAGCTACATTACTCAGAAGCAATGAAGTAAGGACTGGATTAGTGCCTTAACAGCATAAGTATATAGTAGTTGTACTAAGTAGTTAAGTTAAGCCGTCTGAACTATTAAAAAGTCCTGCCTTGATTACAATCTGATATATAGAAGTGTTTATAAGAAACTGTTGCACACTATCTGCCAAATTTACAAACTTCCGATCTCCATAAGAATCGATTTCGTTTGAAAAGTTGAGAACTTCATAATAAATTCTGGTTTTCTGTCTAAATTTTCTGCTTTTGACTTCTTTGCATAATATTAATTTCTTCATTTTTCTGTAGCTGCGTAATAATATTTTAACATTTTACTTATTTAAGGCGATAACGAGTAATAACAGTTTCTGGTTGAGAGCACTTCAACGAAAAAATGAAAAAAAAAATTATAAATAAAAACTGGGAAAATGTGGAGTAATTTAAGCATCAAACCACAAAATCAGCCGCATTCACAAACAAAAATCTGGAAAAATGTACTGAACTGAAATATGTACCTGTTGTATGAACTAAAATTCTTGTTCGTTCGTTGTTTTTTTTTTTTTTTTTGGTTTTTAGACGGAAAACTGTAAAGAATCGTTTAAGATGAAAACTTGTTGAGTGGCTGAATTTCAATGGGTTCACGCCTTCATTTATTTTTTTTTATTTTTCACTCAAAACAAATTTTATTATTTTTATTCTCTTTTTACCAGTATTTTATGGATGTCTGTAAAAAAAAAAAAACAAAGTAGTGCGGCTTGTGTTGGTTCAATTTAGATGTTTTTCTCCTCTTTTCAGTGCATTTTTTTCTTCTTTAGTTTTGAGTGCCGCTGTTGCTACAACGTTGACTCGAGTTGGGGTAAAACTGTTATCAGCCGGAGCAAATCAAATTAAAATATAATTTTGTGTTTTATATTATTTGCCAAAGGCATAACAAAATATCGATGCCAGCATTATTTACAACAACGAAATCATAGCAAAAAATCAAATTTAAAAGGCCATGGGAAGTAACTGGCAATACAATTTTTCGCATTAAATTGGAGAGGCTTTGATTTGCTGTTGAAGAGAAAGTGACAGAAAACGAATTAAAAAGAAATTCAATCGAGTTTACAATTTGGTAGAAATGTTATTGAGGGAAACTGCATAAAGGAGGACAAAAAGCAAAAACACCAAAACCAAATATGAAGTTGTGAATTTTCTTATACATATTTTTTAAAACAAAATTATGCCCTGCCAGAAATTTCTGTTTGCGAAGTTTTTAGGTGACATACATTTCCTACGGGCAATTCTTCGCTGGCTTAAATTTTCTATAGAAACTATAAATTTCTCTTAAGAATTGTTTGATTGACACATTTGCTGTAGAAAATTCCTGGCCGACATAAATTTTCTACAGAAACAGCTTTATTTTAAGGAAAATGTTTCACTGGCAAATATTTTTTCTAGAAAACTTTTCATTTACAGCATTTTTTATAGAAAATTTGCCATAAACTTTATACAAGATTTTTTTTTATTGACAAAAATTTTAAATGGGCAACTTTTTGATATCACAAATTTTTTACCGAAAATATTTCCTTAAAATTTATATTCTCTAAAGCAAGTTTTGCTTTGGGCGAAATACAGATAGAAATTTTATAAATTTTATATTTTTTATAGAAAATTTTTTTTTAATAGAAATTTCTTATTGAACATTTTTCGTCAACAGAACTTTTTTTTGCGACAGAATTTGTGTACAGAAATTTTTTTATTAATACAAATATTATCTTGAGCTTTTTTTTCTAGAGAAAAAAATTTGTTGACAAAAATTTTTTATAACTCCTTTTTTACGGACGGAAAATTTCTATAGAAAATTTTTCGTTGACTTAATCTGCTATAAAAATTTAAGAAATTACTACAGAAAACTCAGAAAACTCTACAGAAAACATTTCTTAACAGACATTTTCCATAAAAGGTTTTTACAGACAAAAAATTTCTATTGAAAATTTGAAGTTTTTGTAAAAATTCTGTATAGAAAACTTTTTTTACAGACATTTTTTGTGAAAGGTTTTTAAAGACAGAAAATTTCAATAGAAAATTGTGCCTTCACAGAAATTTTCTATAGATTTTTTCTAAAAGATTCTATAAGAAATTCTTTCCCAACAGAAACTGTCTATAGAAAACTTTTTGTTGACATAAATTTTCAAAAGAAAAATTCTCCTTCTGCAAAACAGAAATCCTTGAAGTAAATTTTGTGTAGAAATATTTTTGGCGACACAAATTTTCGGTTAAAAATTTGCAGCAGAATGTTTTAATGTAAGAAATTTTCCTATAGAAAATTTTTAGGAATTTTCGATGCTGAGTTTATGATTAAAACTTGCATATATCAGTTTTCTACATTTAATACCTTAAAGTGACTGCAGCCCCTTGAAGCGATTGTGCTCATGTGTTGATGACGTATAAATTAAAATTGGGTTAAATTTGCGGCATTCACTTTTGTTTATTGAACTGATCTAGTTTTCATGTTTAAAAAAAATATATGTATATTTTTTTTTTGTTACCAAAAACAATAAAACAGCCACCGACACCCGTACAAATTTAAAATAAAAACAATAAATACTTTAAACGAAATTTATTTATTCGAATATTTATGAAAGGATGAAAACAAAAACTTGAGTTTTTGCATTTGCGTTTAAATATTTTTTTAAAAATTGTATTTATTTTTCAAAATACAACAACACTAAAGAATTGAAAATAATATTGACTATAAAACAAGATGGTATCTGCGCAACAAGGAAGATTTTTCAAATGTACACAAAAGCCCACAAATTTGAGGTGAAATACCTCAGAGTGCAGTGCACTTGTTGTTTATGGCTGCGCGAAATAATAATTTATATATTTGCTTCTTTTTGCAATAATAATTTATTTAAAACAATATTAATAACAAGGTATTAAAATCAGTGTTGTGTGTTAAATGATTTAAATTGCAAAAAAAAAAAGAGAACTGCATTTAATGAAGATTTTTTTATTTAATTGCCAACCGACATTTTATAATGGACAAATTTAAAAACCATTTATTTATTATTTGGCCGAAACATGCGAATAATGAGCAATTTTATTAACTAAATATAAAGTAAAAAAATGATTTAAAATATAAAAAATAGGTGTTATATTAAAAAAAATACAAATTTAGCAAATTTTTTAAATTTTATTAGCCCTAAATTTGTTTAATACAAAATTTTCAGAGGCAAAAAAATTTCCAGTGTCTAAAAATTTCCCAAAAAAATTTCTAGTGGTGAAAAACATGTCCACAAAAACTTTGTGTCATGGAAAATATTCTATAGAAAATGTTTAAGGGCAGAAACATTTTAGGGGTGAAAAATGTTTTTCTATAAAAAAAATTCTCCTAAAAAATATTTCTATAACAAGTTTTTGTTGGTGGCGACTATTTCTACCTGAAAGTTGTTGAATACAAAATATTGATGATAGAAAATTATTAAAAATTTCTGTTGAAAAAAGTTACTGGTGCTGAAAGGTTTCAGTTTCTGATAGTGAAGTGGAAAATATCTAGTGTTGAAATAATAATTATAGACAATGTCAAGGACTAAAAATTGTTCTCTAGTAAATTTCTCGTAATGGAAGAGTTTTTATGGAAATTTTTGACAGTAAAAATCTTTCTATAGAAAATTTCTACTAGAAGACAAATTTCTATAAAAATGTGTTTGTGTTGATTTCTTTTCAATTTCGTTTGATTAAAACAATTTCAAGAGAAAAGTTCCAAAAAAAAAATCTACTAGTGAAATATTTTTATGGAAATATTTCTATGATGAAAAAATGTTTGCAGAAAATATTAAAAGGTAAATTTTTTCCAGAAAACCTTTTAAAGTGCAATAATTTCTGCGTCAAGTTTTTAGCGGTAAATAATTAAAATGGAATTTATAAAAGTGAAATTATGAAAAAAATGTCTACAAAAAAAGTCTTTTAATGATGAAAAGCCTTCGCAAAAAATTTTGGGTGGCAAAAAATTTCTGGTAAAAATTTTTTATAAAAAATATCTGATTTTATAGAAAATTTCTTGTGTTGAAAAATGTTTATGGACAATATCTGGGCATATATGTATGTAAATTTTTCTATAGAAAATTTTTAATGAGAACTTTTGTTGCAGTTAAATATTTTCTATAAATAATTTTTAGTGGCAAAAGTTCTATAGAAAAATTTGTGGGCAAAGAATTCTGGTAATAGATATTTCTTGGCCACAAATTTTTTTATAGAACTTTTGCCACTAAAAATTATTTATAGAAAACTTTTAAGTACTACCAACTTTCTCACTACAAATTTTCTTACCAAAAAATATCTGTCAACAGAATTTTTGAAAAATTTTTTAGTGTTTAAAATTTTTTTTTAGAAATTGATAATATTTTTCTATCAATAAGTTTTAGAGGCAAAATTTCTCTGCAAAAATTTGTGGGTAATTTTTGGTTGTTTGAATTTGCTGCAGAGCATTTTTAGTGGCTAGAAACTCTCTATACAAAACTCTGGCCTGGCCAAATTCTTTCTCTAACGAATTTCTGGTGTGTTAAACTTTTCGGGTAATTAAAAATCTTTTTTAGAACAACAAATTGTCTAAAATTGCTCGGCTCTCACATCATTTATTATCATCCCTTGCAATCTGTAATTTGAATGTTTTATTACAGAAATGTAACAAATAAACTTTTATTTGTGACATAAAATTATTTGCCATTAAAAACTTGCTGTCATAAAATCAAGCATGCGACATACACAACGTTTTTACTACTTACTGCGATCCAAATGGACAGCTGTTGAGCAAACACATGAGTGCAGGCTCGTAAATTGTGTACATTAACAATGCAACGCGAGGTACGAGTACCATTAATGCATTTCAATTCCAATTCCACACACCCTCATCTGGGTACGAGCACCAGGGAATTTTTATTTTCATACACATTTTTATTCCTGTTATTTGTGTTAATTTCTCAATGAAAATGCACCGAAACGTATTCAAGATAAACAGTTTTTGCTTCAGTTTTAATTGTTTGTGTTTCTTGCTTCTGGTCGCAACAACAAATTTTGCAACATTTTTGGAATGTTGGCATTTTTTCAAGGGTTGTGCTTTAACACAATGGCCAGTTGGAGAACGCTCGCTCGCTCGCTGGCTCGCTTGTCCGCCTGGCGCACTGCCATTCACTCATTCCACATACGAACGCATATACATCAATAATCTGTCACATTCGTTAGAAAGCAGAGCGAAAACACATTTTGCTGTTTTTAATGATTATTGCTGTCGATGAGAATGTTTTAATGCGAATGTGCACCTTTTGGTAATAATCGTAATAATTATGTTTATTTTGCTGTACGATTTTAATACGAAGGGCCATTAAAACGCTGCCGGCAGCAAATGCATTTTTTTTTGTTGTTCGAGAGGGCGCACTTAACCTCTTAACAATTAGGGCCACAATTGTTTTAAAAATGCAAATGAAACGAAAAATATGTACCAGCCAAAATCCATGTATGCAGCAAAGCCAATAAATAAGCACAGAAATATTAAGGGGAAATGCTCTCGATGCAGATTTGGAGAAAAGGTTCTGTACAGTTGCGTATATTTTTGTAAAATTGCAGAAAAAAAAAACATTCATACCGCCAATAAAAATGTTTAAAATAATTCCTCAAAAAATTCGAGTTGAATGCAAAATTTGCCCCACACAAACAATTTGATTACTTTCCAGTTACGGTAAAAGGGCATATAAATGAAGGCCATTGCATTTAACATTTAACTCGAACAGAGAAAGTAAATAATTTTAAAAATATTATGAAATTTCTTCATCGTAAGTCTTTGCAATTAAATTACTTTTGGGGTAAGAGGTTTCAGTTTGGTTTTAAAGTCTGTAAAACAAATTTTGCCGAAAACTGCAGCCTAAGCAAATATTTCACTCAAGATAATGACACCTCAAACGGTACATATTTTTTTCAGTTTGTCGAAGAAGTGCACAAGTTTTCATTATTGAATCTCTATTTTAACCAACAACAATAAACTTTTTTATATATTTACATATAATAAAGACTTTGTTTTTTAGTTAATATATAAAACAGTTTTAAATTTCTGAAAAAATATTAAAACTCATAATAAAAAAAATATATAATAAAAAGAATTTTTTGGCACCGGCCATTTACTGAAATTTAAAAATATACATATATTGGCCGTATCTATTTAGTACCACTTTCAAATATGTATTTTATTCTTCGATCACATGTGACTTGGATATCAGTCAAGTGTGATCAGTTTTACTTATTTTTTTTTTTAATAATTCTAATTCAACGGTTTACATTTTGCTCATTTAAAATTTTTGTAAAAGAAATAAAAATTTTCTTTTGCTTTTTGTCCTACTGCGGCCGATAATGCCAATATCATTTAGAAATTCAAGACGCAGAAAACTTTAAAGGATGATATACGAACGCTTAGAGTACAAACAGGTGGTGGCTAGCAAATTATTTTCACTGTATAAGGATTCACGTGGGATACAATGCGTCTACCAACGCCCCGCAAACATGACAAACTGTCTTGCCTGAGTGCTGTAAAGGACAATGTGGACGAAGTATTGTGACGAATTGTTTCAATATCCTGTAGAACACATTTACCCTGCGTGTGTGGAACATTTAGCAGAACTTCAAATTGAAAATAGATTTTAGTACTGAATACAAATTTAATATATTGATTAAATTTTACTTAAATTTGCAGCAATAAATAAAAATGCCAATATTTTTTTTTCATAGAAATGATTAAAAGTTTAATTAGTTCTATTAAATTTATTATTTTGTTTAAATAAACAGTCAAATAGTGATTACAAAACTAAAGATTCTGCTAAAAATCCGACATAGAAAAAATTATGTTCATTTTTCCATTAATTCGTTGGCGCCTTTTCTTGAATTTTTTTGTCTCACATCCTGATATATTTTGTTTAAAATAATTCAGCTTTTAGATTTTATTGAAATTCTGATGGTGTGAAAGAAAATTTATGATGATTTTGTTCGGTATATTTTAAGCATTTTAAATTACAAAAAAGTCAGTCACGTGTAATTAAAGAAATGTGTCACGCTGGAAAATTTTCCAAAAACCCTGCAATTTTATTAAAAGCTGCCACAAGTCAACAGTTTAAAACATAAATTTAAAAAAAAGAAATATTACAAAAGTTTTAAAACTTTTTTGAGTTTGTTCAAGTGAAAGTTCAAAGTTGACATCAGAAACATGGTGACACATACGCCGGACATGTGTCACGATCGAACGAGAAGAAACTTTTGTTATTTTTTCGTTTGGTGCTTTTAGTGTTATTTTCACTTGAAAATTTTCCACTTAAAAAAAAAACAAAACTTTTACCATTTCTAAACTGTCAGTAGGCAAATAGACAGCAAAACAAGAAAAACAAAAACTCAAACTAAAAGCTCTAAACGAATTACAAAAAAAAAAAATAATAATAAAAAAAGACAAAAATGAAAGTGATTGTATTATTTGAGGTGTTGGAGATGCCTCCAAAAACACACCAGCAACATGGAAACAAAGAAACTTAATGGAGTTTGTGAGGACGGAAAGAAAAAAATGTAACAAATGCCAGCAGGCCTGATATTTGAACATGTGTAATAATTTATGGGAATGTAAAACCGCACACAAATTCAACACAAAAATGCGACGGTGGCCCCTAGACTGCACAAACACCCAAACATGTGTTTGTTAAAGAAATGCACGACTTTTAGGTGATCCGTTTTAATGCTGGCCACTGCTGATCTTGAAATATGTATGTATGTGCGTGATTATACACTCCTTGCGATCTATGGACACGTTTATTTCAAAAAAATGTAAGCCAGGAGGGGAGAAAGAGCTCTGAATAAAAATCAAATACATATAATAAATAATTTATGACAAGTTCTTAAATTCCGTTTCCCTTCCAATTCTTAATCATTTGCCGTCTAGATGGAATAAAAAAAAAGACTCAATGAACGATTTCAGTGATTCAAAGAAAACAACGTTGTGAAGCTTATGAAACACCAAATAATAGAAAAAAAGAAAGATTGATTTACATACACGAAGAACGTAATGGAAACCGATGCGATTTCAGAAGGTGTAATGGAAAACGATTAATTTTAGTTAACTTGTACGTTTTGGCAACGATACAATTTTCATACATATGTAAAATGAACTTTAAGTAATCAAGGCAAAAGGAGTATGAAAAGCACTTGGTATACAGTAATCTCTCGATAATAGAAACTAGAATAAATCACAGTTGTTGTTTTAGGCAAGTTTTGTACACAATTTCGCTTTAGTTGGCAAACTATTTAAATTTGAAGTTAAATTTATTACAGATATACATAAACATTGACATCTGTCTAGTGTCGTATGTACGCAGTTCATGACATGTACGCCAGTTCTAAGCAGGCCAGCAAATCAGGCAACTGCCTGACAACAACAACAACAAATAAATATGCATAAAATGTGGCAAAATTACAATAAAAAATTGATTTTATTTCGAAGTTTAATCGAGAAATCTAAGGCGACAAAAGGATGGCTGATACACATTATCAAAGACTGTAAAATTATGCAAAGGAAATATTATTATATAAAAAGCATTTAGAGCGTTTGTTTTTATCTAATGCAGGAGTTTTTATAACCTAAAATAAAAAGCAACCCAAAAGAGAAAGCAACAAATCTTCTGCTTAATTTCTGTCCTTCACTGGGGCCGGTCCACCTTAAATGCTCATCCTCTGTGTCATGCCATTTGTCAGAAAAGTGATAATTTTTATGACATTTTGTTTAATCTTTAAGCCAATTCGAGCTGAAATTTTCTTTTTTTTAACTAAATATTTTTTTTTTGCTTATTTCTAGTCATACCCGATACTTTTTGTGAATGTTTGTAAAATCTGCCATTTTTATAGTTGTTAAAAGTGCTTGCAAATTATTAGCATATTTTCTCAGTTTTAAGTGCCTACACAGAAGCTATTCCTGCAAGCAATCCTTCCTTTATGAAATACGTGCATAAAACGGTTGATACTGAAAAACATGAAAATTTTATCAGTTTATTAGCAATTTGGGAATTCCCCTAAATGGCATTTAAGTTTATAGAACAAAAAGTTTGTATGTATGTAAATATTTGTGTTTATATTGTTCACTTAAAAGGAAGTTTAAATTAACGTGGTTTCGCTGTATATACATATACATGTGTACATAAATATATAGATAGTCATACATATTTATGTATGTAATTATAATAAAATTGGTACGTTGTATTCTTTATCATTTTCCGAACGATTTGTTCTCCAAGTTTCCTTTGATAATTTACCAAATTAATTTAAATCAAAGTTTTGAACAAGAACTTTTGAGCGGGGCATGTGAACAGAACTTTGTGGTTTTAGCCTTTTACTTGTCATCATAAAATTTACATGAAAATTGCTTTACAAAAATGCTCATCTTATCAAAGTTTTATTTCATAAGATTTCGTTTTACTATGAATCAACATTTTTTGGCTGTGGATACTATTAAGATTTGGGTCAATATATGTACATGTACATGTATGTGAAACGTTGGCCCAAATTAATAATAACGCTGGTTTGGTCATCGCAAACCAGTTGTCGCATTTCTCACTTTCTTAACATTCATAAAACTACTTTGTCATGGAGGTTCTAAATTCGTTTCAGAAACTGAAAAGCATCTTTCGTGCTGAAGGCAGTCACTGGGCCTCTACTCACGACTCGGGATTTTGGGGCAGACATACGTACATTGAAACATGCAGTTTTGTTTTAGAAAAAATATATATTTTACATTTAAATTATAGAATGAAACTGGCAGCACATCTTTTTAAAGGAAATTTACCATCAATTAAAGCAGGCAGGAAAACTAAGCTGTTGTGGGGGACACTTGGCTGCTTCACGGTAACAACACTGACCATCCAGCATCTGATTGGTGTCTCAGTTTAGGTCTTAACAGTATAACACAAGGATTAATTAACACTATGATTTTTGTATTTTAGACATACTTTCACTGTGAATTTATTTTATTAATTATATGCAATAGTTTTTGTTGTGGCCCGGATAATAATTGATTACCGCTCAAGAACCAGGCTTTAATCTGTGTATTTGTGTGTGTGTTTTTTTTGCTTGATTCTATTTGGGAATTATTATTTTATTTGTTATTTTTCTTTATATCAATAATCACATGTAATTATTGTTAAAATTATCTGGATAATTACCAATAGACATGAAAACTTTCAATGTTGAGTTGGTTTGTTGTTTGTTTTGCCAGAAAATTAAGTCATTAAAATATTGCCAATTTGAATTTATGTGAACTTAAACAATGTTAAGCCCACTGTATTATAAAAAATAATTTAATTAATAATAATTAAAACGCGCTTAAGCTTTAGAATTATTCAGCTTATTTTTAAGTTGTATTATTAAAATGGCTGTTTTATTTATAAAACGAAAAACAACTTAAATTAAACTTAATATTCATTTAAAGATTAATTTAAATTAATCTAATCAAGAAACTGGTATTTTTTGCATTGTGTTAAAATTATGAAAACAAGTTTTATTTCTTAATAATGAGAACCATAAATTTTAAGTAAAAGATTAGAGCCAAGTTTTCTATATCTCACATAAAACCGATTTAGCTTTGGATAAATTTGCTGCGATAATTTTGCGAAAATTATGTCAGTTTTTTATAATTCATGCACCAAATTAAGCAAATAATTATTTCTTACCTTAAGTCTGAGACCTGCGCCTCAGCTAACGCAAATTATCTCCGAAGTGTGCAATAAATTGCCGGTAATTGCCACGAACTTTTTTTGCGTTTTGGTACAAAAAAAAAATTAGATATTTTTTTTGTTTTGTTTTCAAAAAATGAATAATTTATTATAATTATCTTAAACAGGTTTTTTTTTTTATTTACTTTTGTTATTACTAAAAGCTGTTGATCATTTGCTTGAAAGCTCGTTTGAGTGTGAGAAATGAAATCATGGACCGCTATTAAGTTGGTGCAGAAACAAAGCAAAATTTATCTCAAAAAGATTTAGAATGAACAGCAAAATTTAAATAACAAAATAAAAATAAATCTAAACTGTTTTTTTATTTTTTTGATAAAATATATTTATTTCTAAGACAAAAGCAGCAAAATGAAATTGTTGCCATTAAAAACCCGTTGAGACTATTAATCTTAATGTCTGTTTGGCAGCAGGGCGTTGGAAACAGGGGAAACGGGTTTCGGAAGCAGCACTAAAAACCAGTGCCAAAAACAAAATAGATTGCAAATGTTCTTTAGTATTTAAAAAGATTTGTTTTAAATTGAGTTTAAGTTGAAGTTTTAATAAAATACAATAAACTTAAGAGAATACAAAACTCCCAGCCAAAAACAAAAACATGGGGTACCCAAAAATCTGAAATGTGCTTGTTATTTTGAATTCAATGTTTCAAATAAAGAGATTTTAATTTAAATTCAAATTTGAATTTGCAGAATAAAGAACAAAATTGTTAGAAATGACACAGAAAATTTAAGCACTGCCAACTTCATGCGTATCAGCAAAATTAACCCATATCAGGCAACATGATTTGGAAAAAATATTCAATTATTTGGCTCAAATAACAAGTTGGCAAGTTTGCCAAAATATTAGCAACATAATCAAAAGTATCATCTAACGTTGAAGAGAGTTAATCTTTATTTATTTTACTTGAGGTAAATGGCAAAGTATATAATTCAGACTCAATTTATTATTTTGATTTCTTGAAAACTATTAATAACATTTACACTTTAAGCCAAAAAAAAAACAAATAAAAAATTACAAAATTTGCATATTTACACATATTTTACATATATTTTACATGAGAAATTTTTTTTTATTATTATTTTGCAATTTCAAGAACAAATTAAATTAAATTAAAAAAAAAAAAAAACGTAATTTTTTTTACATATTTTATCCAAGGTAAATTTAAAATGATGTAAAATTGCATAGTTGACATTATGTAAAAATAGTTTTCACTTTTTTCCATATTTTACATTAAAGAAATAATAATAATTTATCTTTACCTGAAAAATTTGTTATATATTTTTGTTGCTTTCGTTAAAATTTTTTTATTTACTACTAGAGAATTTAGTAATTTAGTAAGATTTAAAATGTAGTAAGACAAAATTTTACATACTTTACTTGATGTAAAATGGAAATTTTCATATTTACAAAATGTGAAATTTCAGTTTTCGTTATTTCAAATTTAGGAGAAAAATTTATTGTATAATAAAATTTATTTTTTCTGTGTACAGACATATATTTTACCTAATGTAAATTTTTATGTAATGTAAAAATAAATTTTTACAACAGGTAAAAACTGTAGTTAATCAAAATTGATCAAAAGTTGGGCCAAAAAACCTTTCAAAATAAAACTTTTCAATACATATTTTACATCAGGTAAAATAAAAATACATTTTCTTGCAATTTATTATGTTTAAAAGGATTCATTTACTTTTATATTTAAACGAGAAGTTTTATGAAATTATATTTTATGAAAAACTTATAAATTTTGCAATTTTTTTAACATATTTTTATAAAAAATTGCATGATGTAAAAATTATAATTAAAAAGTGTCTTCCAGGTGTTTTTTTTTACTTGAAATCTTAATTGGCGGAAAAATCAAACTGAAAAATTTCAATTCAATGTCTAACATTCTTTACTTTAAGTGAGATAAAAAAACAAAAAAAATTATAACTGCTTTGTGTGTGTTTTCCAGCTGTCTAGATGCTGACATTTTGTATTTGGTATCACGCCCATCAGTAGACTTGAAAATCGTATACTCAATTGGTGTTCAAGTCTATTGGGGAGTAAGATAGTATTTACGAAATGTCGGCATATAGACAGGTAGAAAACACACAAATCGAAAGATTTTAAATAAACTCAGATTTTATAGAAAAATCTATTAAAGGCTTAAGTTGCCGAATTTTTGGGTGATAGTGGTTTCAGTCGTTAATTTGGTGTTAATACTTGTATCATATACATATTTCCTTAAGCTGTTTATTTATACCAAAATTTTCGTCATTCACCACCTCATGGAATAAGTAGGTTTTGCTGTTGCCTGGATAATCATTTGCAGTTGATGTTTTCGTTTTCCATGCGTTTCTGTGAGTGTTTTGTTTCGGTGAAAATAAATCTTAAATTCAAATTTTATTTACTTTCTTTATGAGCGCATCAAAACAAAAGGAAAACAAACAAAAAGCCGAATCCATTTTACAGGCATTTCCAACAATGGAAATACATATTTTTGTGTTTTCCCTTTAAACAATAACCACTTTGTTTGCCAACAAACTTCTACACACTTGTGAAATTCTCACGTTTTATTAAGTGAAAATATTTTTGCTTAAAAATATGTTTGCAAAAACCCTAAAAAAAAGACCAGATCAATCAACCAACGGCTGGTAAAATAAGAAGCAGAGGAAGAAAATAACAAAAACAATGCAGCATTTAACTGCATATTATTTTAGCATCAAGGTGCTGGTTTTTGTATTGTTTTGTTATCCGTCTGACTGTCTAGTGTTCCATTTGCCTGTTCAGTTGTTTATTTCTTTGGTTGGCTGAATAAGCGATTCGGTTTTCACATTGGCCAGAGTGAGTGGCATGCACCAAACGCAATCATGCCACCATATAGCAATATTTTTAAGGAATGTATATTAAACCTAAACAGGCCTGTTGCAAAGAAGAGAACAGAACAAAAAGCGGCTGCAACAATAACATTAAAAACATATGCAAACAAAAGTGTACTTTTACAACATTGCAACCATTAACGGTAATTGTTGTTCTGTGTGGAGCTTTTTTTTTACATGCTGTATGTAACTTCGTATATTTTATGCCACCACTATAGCATTCTATTTCAGACATTCAGTCACTTATCCATTCAGTCAGTCATACATTCATTCTTTCATTCATTGCAAGCCAAATGAAACCATTTTTTAAACACAAACACATCCCCACACACACACACACACACACACACACACATCCTAAAAACATGTTTTCTATATGTTTTTGTTATTGTTTGTTGCTGCTACAATGAACGTATTTGCATCTCTTTTGTAAACATAAAAGAAGGTTTGTTGCAAAGCCATTATACATTCACGCACTTGAATGCAGAAACATATACGAGGGTAGGCTGTTGAAATCAACATCATCCTCATCATTTCGCCATCTCCTGGACACACTCACTGATAGACTGTGGTCGTTGGGCGGCCGCTCTCTTACTGCTCGCCACCTCGCGAATAGTCGTCCACTCCTCTCGTTAGGCCGGACCCAAAGGAAGACTCAATTTTATAATAACAATTATATTATGAACGCTGGCTGCACTCAAACCGATTTGACAAAAGGCACTGAATATATCAAAGTCTATGGTACCGAAGTAGCTGATTATTTTGCCTACAATAATTTACAACAATATGATTATATGCTCTTGAAACTGTACAACAATATGAGTAGTATTTATTTATATAGTTTTTGTTGCATTAAATATGACTCTTAAGCTATACAACAATATGACTTAATGACTTTACATTATGACTACATTAATTTTTGATAAATAGCACAATTGCAGGGAAATATTTAAGCAGATTTAAAAAGAAAAATAGATCATAAGTTCTGTTCGTCTAATTTCGAACTGAAGGGATAATATAACGTAATAATATTATAAGAAAATCGTAATATAATATAATATAATATAATATAATATAATATAATATAATATAATATAATATAATATAATATAATATAATATAATATAATATAATATAATATAATATAATATAATATAATATAATATAATATAATATAATATAATATAATATAATATAATATAATATAATATAATATAATATAATATAATATAATATAATATAATATAATATAATATAATATAATATAATATAATATAATATAATATAATATAATATAATATAATATAATATAATATAATATAATATAATATAATATAATATAATATAATATAATATAATATAATATAATATAATATAATATAATATAATATAATATAATATAATATAATATAATATAATATAATATAATATAATATAATATAATATAATATAATATAATATAATATAATATAATATAATATAATATAATATAATATAATATAATATAATATAATATAATATAATATAATATAATATAATATAATATAATATAATATAATATAATATAATATAATATAATATAATATAATATAATATAATATAATATAATATAATATAATATAATATAATATAATATAATATAATATAATATAATATAATATAATATAATATAATATAATATAATATAATATAATATAATATAATATAATATAATATAATATAATATAATATAATATAATATAATATAATATAATATAATATAATATAATATAATATAATATAATATAATATAATATAATATAATATAATATAATATAATATAATATAATATAATATAATATAATATAATATAATATAATATAATATAATATAATATAATATAATATAATATAATATAATATAATATAATATAATATAATATAATATAATATAATATAATATAATATAATATAATATAATATAATATAATATAATATAATATAATATAATATAATATAATATAATATAATATAATATAATATAATATAATATAATATAATATAATATAATATAATATAATATAATATAATATAATATAATATAATATAATATAATATAATATAATATAATATAATATAATATAATACAATATAATATAAAGTCATATGACCATTTTGCCATGTAGTCACATTTCTCAAAATGTCACATTAATCACGGACTTAGTCTTGTACTAACAAAGTTAGCGGGTCACACAGCCCTGAAGTTCGTAAATTATTGTAGTCAATAATATCATACAACGCAATTACCTTATTTTTATATGACTTTAAGAATGTGATAACAGGTTATTGTATAGCAATATGATTATGAATAGACGTCTAAGCGGTCATATGAATATCTTTGCGTTTTACTATATGAATTTACCTTCGCCCAAAATGAGTAAGACACTGAAGGCCCTCATATGGATACGAGAATATGATTTTACGCAGCTGGCTTATATCACTATATGGAAATCTAACTATAAGCATTTATGCTTAACTGACTATCAACTATTTTAGTTTTTAGATTTTTAGAAACATTTATTTGCAAAGGATAGCTTGTGGGTGTATTTGCTTATGGTGCTTTTGCTGCACGAAAAGCGTTCACCACAATTGTTTGTTCTTAAGACCATTTTAGTCTTTAGTCATAGTTGCTATTGAAAGACTCTGAACTTCAACTTGTTCAGACAATTTTTTTTTAAACCACACAAAGTTATGAAAAACCATTTTCCTCTCTACAATATTTTATGCCATATAATTTGCAATTATGTAAATTTTTAATAAACTGAGAAATTTTTTTTTCTGTTGAAGCAGTTTTTTTTTTTAATTTTAATACGCAAGACATTTTTATTTGAGAGCAACCACCCTCGTTTACACACATATAAAATATATTGTATTTTTAAAAACTATTTACAAGTGTAAGTATTAAAAATATGTTTATGTTTGTTTTATTATTGTTATTGTTATTGGTGCTGCTCCTTTTTTTTGTTTTGGATTTTAACAAAGTATCACTTCGCTCTGCTTTACTTTAAAATTTTGCATAAAATAACAACAACAATATGGTTTTCTGTGATAAAATTATTTGTTGGTTTTTTTCCTCAGCCAGCTGAAAGAATTTGCTATTGTTTGTGGCATGTGCTGGAATTACTGCGGCAAACTATTTGCTATAAAGTGTGGCAACATGAGACATGCTGGTTTTTTTTTTTTTTTTTTTTTGGTATTTGTTTTTGTAGTGACTTTAGTTACATACGCACTTGCTGGTGGTTATAGCAACAGCAATAACAACATCAAAGTGAAAGCTTTTAGTGCAGTAAATAATTTTGGGACAAGAAGGAATGCCAGACACTACTTTGAAATGCAGAGAAAAATTGCCAATTGCAAAGAAATGTTGAAACAAATTAAAAATGTACAATATGTACATGGATTAGAAGTTCTTGGGGTCTGATTTCCAACTAAAATCGTAATATAATGTAAGATAAGCTGAGAGTTATATGGCCAGAACATCATATTGATCAGTGATTCAGTCTGGCAATAAGAAAGTTGTCGGCTCACAAAGTCCCATAAACGTCAATTGCTACTCATAAAGCCCTATTATTGCATAGTTTTATAATCATGTAGTCGCAGAATTATAAAGTTTGACATGTATTTAAATAGTACAAATATTTGAAGATAAGTCACCATCTGATGATGGACTGAAAAGGAAGAATTGAAGCACAGCCGCGAATAACGCTGCAAATGACAAATCCTAATTTGTTCTGGCGAGCAAAAAACAACATCTTTTAAAGGCAAAATCATATATTCGTGGTACTTTTTTTCATTTTCATTCCAAAATAATAACAATGAAAACTTATGTGCAAAAAATTAAGATGTTTTAAGTTGAAATAACGTGTTAATTTATAGTTTACAAAATTAGTTTTAGCGAAAAAACGTTCTATATTTATAGCGCGATGTCAGTTAAAACTACAACAAACATCATGCCGGTTGGCCTTTAAAGCGTTTTTCCATGTTACCTGCCCCACAGCGTTTATTTTAGGTATGTTGTTATTTTTCTTAACATTTTAGATTTATTGTCTTTCCTATTTTGACCAACAACTTTCCTTTTTTGCTACTCGTATCATTTTGTCTGTAACCTACAACGTTCGACCATTGACTGACTGCCTTTTTCTAATTGCATTTCGCTAGTGATGAGGAGCACAATTTGGCCTCATTTGATATTTGAATAATGTCAGAGCATAATGTTAAGGGTAATATGCCCAAAAAAATCAGGGGGTTGACACCTGCAATTGATGGCTGCAGGATAATTCAGACAATTTACAATAAAAAAATATTACTTGTTGGTCTCAGACTAACTGTAAATATATTGAAATAATTATATATCTATTCTATTCTAGTCATATAATCCTGAAGTCATAATTCCCAAAAAGGTTTCCTATCGTTTTACTTCTGTATCATCTAATATTCATATTGTGAAAGTCAATATAATATTTTCTAGCCTAAAAGCCGTAATGACACTCACTTTTTTTTAGACTTTCTAAGATTTTGGGCAACGGAGTAGATTTATTTTAATAGAAAATATTACTGAGCACAAAGATTTTTTGTTTTAGTAAAGGAAACATTAAATAGTCAAAAGGGCTAAAACGCATTATTGAGAAAAACTGTTGTTTAAAAGTGGAGCTTAAAACGCAACAGTGATGTTAAGTTTGTAGTTTTATAATCGAATCTAGCGTTTATTTGATTTAACTTAGCGATTTTTTTTAAGGTTGTATTACCGAACATTGTCATGAAAAACTTATACAAACGAACTAATTTTTATGAAACTCTTAAAGATATATTTTTCTAACAACGACTGATTCACTATTAAAATTTTTTTTTTGAAAGTAAGTGTCCTTATGGCTTTAGGCAAGGACATAATAGCATATATTCCAAATATGCCATGATTGTACCACCAACTGATATATTCATAAGTTCAAAGAGTCTCTAAATCACAAAACATTTAAATGAATGAGAATTATTTTGTAAGTAAGAAAACTAGCAAATTCGTTATATTTTTCCACAAATAGGTCTGTAAAAAGGCCAAAAGCACTAAACTTGGCTCTTCGTTTTAAAGTCTCATAATTCCCAAGTTATACAGTGGTATTCTCATTTGTGCATAAATCATAAAAAGCATAATTCTAAAAAACTATATATTAAAACTGTTATATATTTGTATATAGTTTTAAACTCTGGAAATTAAATATTTTAATTATCGAACAGCCTTTTAGTTTCGCAATCATATTCTCATATGACCGGCAAATAGTCATAAAATCCAGTTAAAATATCGATAATAATTACTGAAGTGTGTGTCAGACAATAACGGATTTATGACCAAATGATTTGATGATTTTCCAGGCATATTATCATAAATCTTTAGGGTCATATTATCATAAAGTTGCATAATAAAATATTATTAGTTATATGGTCACATTGTCTGGTAGTTGAATAATCATAAGTTCATATAATATATTAAGGGATTTATGGCTAAAGTTATATTGTCACAAACATAATATTACAATTGTTACACATGCAAATGGTTAACAGTTTTGTCATAAATATGTAAAATCAAACAATTATTAGAGGTTCATAAAATTTAGGTGTTTTTCAGATAGTCTGGTATCCACGTCTTAGTCTTAGTCATGTATTTAGTATTCAGGTATTTTAATAGTCATACGAAATATTGGCTGACTCACGCTAGACCGAAACAGCAGCGTTGTTCGTTCGGACGTTTCAAAAGAGCCTTTTGCCAGCCATAAGAAACGAAATAACTAAAATTTTTTCCCAAACTATACAAACAGCTGTTTCAGATGAGGCTATTTTTAAATAAACTCTGTTGCGCATTCAAAAGGATTCTTTTTTTTTCTCCCTGCCTCTTTCAAAAAAAAAAGTGCTCTACTCAGCTGTCATTTACTTGCAAATCCTTAAAATTTTGAAGAAACCACAGACCTGCTCTGCTGTTGATTCTTGTTAAATATGTGTGCCTTGAATTGGCGCTGCAGTTTTTTTTACACGTATTTTTTTGTTCAGTTGCAAGTGTGATCCTGTATTTTGACACTCACAAGTTGAGACTAAAGTGTTGTTATTGTATTTGTATAATTTTTCTTTAACAACATTTTTTATTTTATTTTTTAACCCCTCAACTGCCTTAATGTTATTTGAAGTTTTGGCATTCAGTTGTTTGTTTTAGGGATATTCGTACAACAACAACAAACACGTAAACAAATTTTAGTTACTTAAAAAATATGACAAGCAACAATAAACGTTCATTAAAAAATGCTCCGGCAATTTGTTGACCTTTTCTATGACTTTTAAGTTTTTTTTTTCTTGTTTGAGAGATTTTTGATAAAGTTCTTGTTGTTTTTATTGACAGCTGAAAGTGTTTTATTTGTAGTTTGGAAAATTTCATTCTTTAGGACAGACAAGTTTCTTTACACACCTGCTATAAAAGCGAACCTGCTGTTCAGTTCAATTTCCAAGACAATTGCAACCGAAAAGCTTTTAATGGCTCTAACTTTGACACACCCAAAAGAATTTAGAAACAATACGATTCAATGTTAGGGCAGGAAAACTGAAATGAACAGATTATATGGACATGAGAATAGAAGTTGATGTAAAAAAAAATTATTTATTTTATTAAAGTGGAGCTGAACAGGAATTTAGCGAAATACACAAACTTTCGATATAATGGAAATGAATTGTTTTAAGGCATTCAAAAAGTTTGTATTTAGAAATAAATTTACTATATACGTATAAAAATTGTTTTCGACGTCCTGCCGCCTGGAACCACTTACTCACACATATTCCTGGCGCTTCAGTTATAAACTATTATGGCCAGGTCAGCATGACTTGTGAAATAACTGGCTTAGTTTAAGGTGATGTTAAAAAGTTGGAAAACAAAAAAAAAAAGTTAAGGAATCTCTACTGGAATTTATTCAGCAGACGACAGCGCCTGATTAAGAACAACCACTTTGAATTTTCATAGAATCTTAAGTACGATAGAAAGCGCAACCACGACTTGACTTGACTTCATAATTAATTAGCATTTCACATTCATACAAATTCCGATTTGGCAAAATGCCTAAATTATGAAAATAACAAAAGTTCTTTAACTTATTCAAGCTGCAAATAAAGCAATTATTTGGTTGGGCGTGTGAATCGAACGTTATGCTGAACTTCCCGGCAGTGTCACCACTTAAACTCCCGTACTTACGTTCAATACAACTTATTTCATCTTTTTCTATATTGTTTTTTACTAGCCAACACAATTAGTCAACTTTTGTTACCTTGTTGGAGTAGGAAAATCATAGCAGGCACAAGAACATTTATGAAGAGGCAGTTGTCTGGTATACAAAAACTGTGCTTTTCTATATTACGGGTTTGAAATTATGAAAAAATTTATGTTTCGCCCTAAATATTTCAAAATATTTTAAATAATTATATATTATTAAAAATTACTATAAATATAATATATAATATTGAACATAAAACTTTCAAATAAATTTTTACTTGACTTTTAAACTATATTATTATAGGATTAAGACTCATTTTCTGATCTTTATTTCAAGGGCTTTTTCGTTAATACTTAAACTATTTCATTTTAACTCTCAACTGAACTTAAATTTTTTCCCAAGTCAACATTACATACGTACATATTTAAGTGTAGGTAGAAAGAAAACTTTTACTATACAATTCATATAATTCTATTCATGTTCAGCAAAAAAGAAATTATAATAACTTGACCATGAAAAAAGAATCATGGCATTTTTTTTTTTTGTTCGCAAAAGAAAAGTCAGAAGAAAAAAAAAAGCACGACAGAATTTCATTCAAAAGGAAATAAAATATAAACGGAAGTATCCTTGGCAACTTGCAGCATATGCTTCAGTTATTCCTTTAAGAGTATAGAATTTAACCGAAAAAATGCCAGTAATTTCTTTTTCTCGTTGTTAAAACAGGAAGAAACAGTGCATAAACATTGGCAAAAAATAAACAAAGTTTTCATATTGAAGAGCAGTAAATGTACATACATTTTAAATGAAAACTCTTCAATTGTGTTATATTTTCTTAATCCGTATTCTAACTTATTTTAAATTTTATTTCTGCAATACAATATATGTAGATACTTTTGTCGTGTAACCAACAACTGCTTGTCAATCAGTGCACATTTCATCATATCTTGTTTGTTCCTTTTTTTTTTGTCAGTTTTTCTTTCTTAGTTCAGTAAAATTATAGCATTTCTTGTCTGAGTACGTTTGGCAATAATGTTGGCTGTTGCCATATGAAAAGAAGTGGCATCAGCAGAAATAGCAGGAAAAACTGCAAGTAGTAAAAAACTGTAGGAAAAAAAGTCCGCTGGAAAATAAATAATTTTGCAGATTTTTATTGTCTTGCTATTAGAGCTCAAGTACGCAGTAATTTCCCAGAAAAACTTCTTGACGAAACCCATCGTCATGATTATTAATTTATTTATTAAAAAAGTTGGTTTTTATTCAAAGGAATAAGGATTGCTGGTACGAACAGCTAAAGACTGATATCAGAGGGTTGCCGATGGAGATGGGCTTTGTGGGAAGTCACACGAACTTTCCTGGCTGTTACGATTGTTGCTGTTCGATACTGTGGTGTGATTAAGAGTATTTAAAGCTGTAAACTGATATTCGAATGCTTAAAGACATTTAATGAATAGTGGGCAATGCCACTTTTGGCCTCAAAGTTTAGCAACTTTTAGCCTTAGCCAGCTTTAGTTTCAGCAGCATTTGAAAGCCTCAGCAACATTTGATTTATGTAATATTCGCCTGTTGCAACATTTAGCATTATTTAGTTACAGAAGCATTTGTTTTAGGCCATTGCAATATATATATTAAGCACCATTTAGTTTATTGCAACATTTCGTCTTTCGACTTTTCGTTTTAGCAACATTTGGAAATAACATCATTTCGTTTTACTGCAATATTTGGTTTTAGCAACATCTGGTTGGAGAAGTATTTAGGTTTAGCCACAATTAGCTGGGGCAACATTTAGTTTGATTAAAAAAATTTCCAGCAACATTTTGTGTAACATCACATGTTTCCGTCAACATTTTGTTTCAGCAGTTTTTTCGGCAACATATTATTTCATCAGCTACTTTTGGCTTAACAACATTTGGTTTCAACAACATTTGGCCACTTCCAGCCACATTTAGTTACACCAATATTTGATTTTAGCAACATTCGTTTTCTGTAGTACTTGAATTCAACAATATTTGCTTTCAGCAACTTTCGTTTGAAGCAGCATTTCGTTTTCCTTAACTTTCGCCAAGTACTGGTTATTTTTTCTGTTATAGGTTATTTTGCCAGTTGAGTTCTGCTTGTATCAGCGTCACTTACAGCATTTCTGAGTTTTAAAGAAATCTCTTGCAAAAAGTCGCTAATACTTTGTGCAAAATAGTTATTTTTTCTTAATAAAGGTATAACTACAACATTTGACTAACTCCTAAACTACTTATCGGGTGCTTAAAAGACACCCACCCGTTTGGATTTGTGGTACAAGAAGATATAGCCAAATATAAATACAAAAGAAATGTTTGCATGCAGACCACACAAGTCAAGATTGCTGCGTTGGCACATAGCACCAGTTGCGGGTGCGTTTGTGGTCTTATAACATAGATCGGCGCCAATGGAAAAATTCAAAATTAATGCTAACTGTTAGCGACAATATTGCGTCATGCCATGCAGTATAAAATTTTATTTTGGTTCGGTTTATTTACGCCCAATAATTGGAATCTTAAGATATCCATATTGTATTATTGAAACTTTGAAGCATTCCACACTTTCCTATCGACCTTTTTGATAGACAATTATTTGCCACAAAAACTTCTTGTGATTGCCAGCTCGACATATTGAAACAATCATCTTTTCTATATATTGTAGTTTTTCCAATTGGAAAACATCCTCCACACTACGATTACTAGTGCAACATAAAAACTTTAGCAAAAATCTAGAAATTACTATTGTTTTGATTTCTTACTTACTACTTCAGCAAACCCATTATGATCATTATCTCTTTGGCAGTTCTGTTTCTACTTTGTTTCTTTTCGTTTTTATACCTTTTCCTTGCAATATGCTGCAGATAATAATAAAAAGCAACTCACTCATCATAAATGAAAACAATCATAACAAATTACAAAAAACAAAAAACAAAAAGAAGAAAAACACAAGGAAAATATAACAAGACAAAAGATTCTTTGGTTGTGTTTTTCTACTTCAGTTCAGCATTAATAAATTCATAAGCATAAAAGGGAGGGAGACCTAAAGCAAAGGAAACGTTTTATTGCTGAACTAGTCGGCGATGTTTATCACTGTGGCCTGGCGTAGTTGTGGCAACAATTATATGGCGGCCACCCTTTAAGCATATAAAACTGTTTTCCTGCCACCCAAATTGGTGTCTGGCAACGATATGGTGCTGTTGGCTGGCATCGCATTGGACAATCTTTTTATGCATCTCTAGCAGGCAACCATTAAAAATATTTGTATTCTATAACATTTTCATGGTTTAACGCTTTTTCAAATTGTTTAAATGAGAAAAAATTGTCTATCTTCTTTGCCATCTTGATTGTTTGTTTGCAAAGCACCGAAAAAGAGAGCAAATACAACAATAACAAAAAAGAGAAAAACTAATTTTATGAAAAAAAAACAATAAAAAAAAAACGAACATATTTTGCATAAATTTTCATTTCTGTTTATTCTTCCAACAATGTCGTGACCAATAAAAACACATTTTTTTTTTGTTTTGTTTTAGAAAATTCAATAAACTTTAATTGTATTAAACAAAAGTTAGCAGAGTTTTTGTTTTCTTGCCCGTAAAATTTAATTTCCATGAAATATTTTATTTTTATTTTTTTTTTGTAAAATTTCTCAAGGATTTTCAGGCAAATATTTGTGTAATAAAATAGAAAAACTGCAATTGAAAACATGTGTGCAGAAGAATAATTAAATAATTTTTAAATGTAACAAATATTTGCAAAAAATAAAAACTAGTTTTCAGGTCAGACATGGTTTATGCATTGACACCTTAAGGGCGGGCCTACACTATAATACTTTGTATTAAGGCTTGTCAACGGCTACAACTTTGTGCAGTGTGACATGAAAATGTTATACAAATAATGAGATTTGTTTGTCTACATGAATTTTTCACTTTCAGATATTTTTGGGTAAACAATAAGATTTGCCATTGGATCTGGGTTGCAAGTGTACACAAGGGAAATTGGTAAGTTGGCCGGCCGTTACTCTGCCAAATATAACCTCAAAACCGTTACAGCAACTTTATTCAGTTTTATTTTAATTTTAGAACGAAATTTCCTCAAATTCTGTATTTTATACTTTTTATTTTCTTTTATTAATTTTATTTAAAATGCATTCTAGTGATGCGTCAGTTTCAGGGACACTGAAAAATATTCACTAGATTTCTTTCCTTCAGACAAAAATTTTATGGAAATCTTAAGACTTGTGTAATAGTGTAGCCAGACGTTTATTTTCGTTTGCCGCAATCTGATCATCAGTCCAGTTTTGTAACCACAAAGTGAAGTCATGATTTAAGAAGGAGATCTATAACTGCCTTTTCTCCCTAAATTTCAGAAAAATGTTAGATACCGGTTGTTAGACAAGGACTCGTTGAGCATATTTTCATTTTAAACAGCAACTTATTTCATTTTTGGAATGAAATTGATTATCTGCGGCAACGTTATGACCCAAAAATGCCAAAAGAACGTGGCTTATTATTGTGAGAATATACTTTTTACTGTGTAAAAAGAGTTTAAGGAAGATTGTCCTTCGTAATGGACATAATTTTAAACAATAACTTATTTTGTCGTTCCAGCGGAATTGACCATCTACGGCGAAGTAGATTCAGAGATTGTTCTTTTGCATTATTATGGCAATCTAGATATCCAGTCCACTAGGAATAGACTTTGCCTGGTCGGACTTAAAACCAACACGTTCCTCTTTCTGGAGTCTAGAGAAAAGACTTCGAGTATGTGGGGTAGCTTGACTTTTTAAATTGGGACAAGAAAAGCTAGAACTTCCCAACTGGCCACTACAGGTTAATTGTCAAAACGGTTATCCTTAAGGTCTCATAACAAATCAATTTTCAGTTGCCTTCATTAACATATTTTTACAAATTGCGGACGACAAAAACATTAGCAAATTCTAGTGCACAAAATGTTAGACGCCACGTTTTTCGAAATGAAATAGTTATTTCCCGAGTTGCTGCTGCCGTGCCCAATATTTAAACAATAATTGATCATAAAAAAATATTTTGTCAAACAAGAAGACATATTTTAAACTTACAATTATTTGTGTTCATTTAGTCCACCGGACATCAGGTAGATAATTGTGCAAAGTTTTATTTACCTGTAAAACGAAAAAAGAGTGTAATGAGGATTTGAAGTAATAACTCAAATTTTTAATATAAATATAAATATATCGTAATTTAAGGGACTTAAGTTAAGGGCTGGAGAGCCCAACACGCGTGCAGTCATTTGCAGGAGTAGGATGGAGGGGAAGATGGCTATATCAGCACTCATTAATAATTACAAAAAATACATTATGGGACATGTTGGCAGTATGAATATTGTAACATACGCCTGCGTGTATATTAAATCCAAATGAACGTCCAGTAACTGACCAGCCTCTTAACACTAGAGACAGGATATGAGTTTGTGTGCGCCGGCTGTGATGGAGATTTCCATCACATTAAGATGGTACTTGGCTGACCTTAATTCTACTAAAACATATTTTTTTTTTAACTTATATAATTTTTATTACACAGATTTATTAAGAATATAACAGATGATATAAAATAACAAAAATATCTCACTATTGTACATGTATTTACATTTAAAGAAAATTTAGGAAATTTGCAGTCTGTTATTTTTTTCGACTTTAATATTTTATTTTGGTAGGCAAAGAAGAAAAAAGAACTGATAATAGTCCTCTGACAATTTGTGGAAGTTGTTAAATAATGAATTAATTTGTTTCATTTTTAATTGCACTAAACAAGCCATTAATTAGTGTTTTCAACTTTGATTAGTCCAAAGAAAAAAAGTTACAATTGTCGCAAATTTGCCATCCCTGGCGCGTTTATAAAGCCGTAAAACTTCCTCAACAGCTGTTCCAAAGCTTATGGCTTTCATATGAAATCAATACCCGTTCTCTTTATTTTCTAATTGGTCCGCAACACACACACACACACACACACACACACAGACAACTCCGCAGATGAATTACAAGGCGGGTAAAGATGTCCTTCCTTTTGCATTAAATACATGCTATTCAAGTTAGACGTTTCATTTAGTCCGCCATTTTTTTGGTCAGTACACATTTGGCTCGAAGTTGTATGGATTAAATCTCACTTCGTTCTTTTGTTGGCTCCAATCAAACTGACATTGAAAACTCTAAACAGATGCCAAAATAAATACGAGCAGCAGAAATTAAAACAAAAAAATTAAATAAAAAGAAATCAGAAAAAACAAGACTAGAAGAAACAAGATGAATAAAACGGAAATGCAATAAACAAGCAATTGTAGCCGAATATTGGAAGCAACAAGAACAAAATGAAATGCAATAACCGTGAAATGCGACAACCGTTTAATAGGTTTGTCCAAGAGCCAACTTACTGGCACATTCCCTGCCCCCCGCTCCCCACCCCCTTTCACCCATATCTTTTACTTGGCAGCCCTCTAAATGTGCACGTACTCGTACTCGTACTCGTACCGGCAACCAACAGCCCATTACAAAAATGAAACACCCAAGCACGGAACCTAAAACCGTGAAATGACCAAATGTTCACGTTAAATGGCTGCGAACAAAAACAAAAAAAAGAAGAAGAAATGAGAAAATCATTGAAATTCTATTCTAGAGCACAAGTAGAAAAACAACAAATTAAATGTGACCTAATTTTCGCCAGAGTAACGAGTAAGGAAAGAAGCTGAACAGTTTTCTTTTTATTATTATTATTGTACCAGAATAACTTTAAGAACCCCACAGTTTATAACACATTTTATTTAACGCTTCCACGTTGCCAGCAGTAAATGAAAAAATATATAGGAAAGGATTCGGCTTTCCGTCTTAAAGTTGGCGGAAAAGGTCATACAAACAAGATATTTTCTTTTGCTGTTTGTTGTTATTTATGAAAACAAAAACCGAATACCATTTGCAAATAAACGGAAAAATTGTGCTGCCAGTAAAATAGAGAGAAATGGACAAAAGGAAAAACTAAAGAGAGAAAACCGAAAACATTAAAGTACTTTAATGAGATTAGAAAATAAAATAACAAGGTTATAGTATTAGGAATTCTTAGATACTCGTACATGTGCAGGGTAGAATAACCCAGTTGACCACAAACATATATATGTCAGTATAAAGATGCAGTTTTCAAACAAATGGCCACGAACTTCTTACACGATGACAACAGCGAACAATTCGAAGACGAGATTGAAGGCCAAACCCAACAAATCCTGCCTACATCAGCGAAGACTGTGCCGTGTAAGATGGCATTTTCCAGCTGGCAAACTTAAATACATACTCACCGAGTGAAGTTAATGTGTGAGATTACGACTATGCAAAGCAAACCATAAAAGAATTTTTATAAAAGAATATGAAGTATCATTTGTGCCAGCAAACACGAATCGCCAGTGGCCTTCATTGTTCGGATGATTCAAAATTTTCCAGATAACAGCACTGAACGTTTAATTAGCGTCAAACGAAATAGATGGTTTCACAAAAGGGCGCACCCATGATGCCGCCAGCGCAATATTCCCAGCAATTAATACATTTTGCTAAATGCATTGAATTTGCACAGCCAATCTGGTTCGCGGCTTGGCTTCGTCGTTTATACAGCGATTTGTCGTGTCAAAAGTACATGTCGCGGCCAGAGAAAATTTTTCGTTTAACATTTGGGACCTCTTCCAGACAATCCGAAGTCCAGTCAGTGGCCTGTATCATGTCAATGTGTAGCAGTTTGCACCAGTAGCTGAATAATAAGCAGCAGATAAGATGAACCCTATCAAAACAACAGGGCGGCCGCACTTCATAAACGTCGGCCACTAATTGAAAACCTTTCTTTACTTATTTTTAAAAAAAATGCGTCATAAAATGATTTATGTGTGGAAAAACTTATCTTTGGAAATTCGACTGAAAGCAATTTTATTGTATTGAAAAATAAGTCAGACTTTGCAGATGTTTTTGTAAAGGAGTCACTTATTTTTGGATATAAATTTCACTTAATTACTTATCTGGGGAAATATGAGCCTAAAATTATAACTTTTTGAAGGAAACTTTATGTTGTCTAGGAAATATAAGGCAAAAGAGTTTTTGTTATGTTTAGCAGGCGGCGCCATGAAATTGTTGTGATATAAATTTAAATAACTATAAATTTACTTATCCTGGGAAATAATAAACACACACAACGTTATTCGCTTCATGATATGTCGATAAAAATATTAATTCAGAAATAACTGTGTGCCAAATTTAGGGATGCCTTTTTGTAGGGTAAAATATTTTCTTTTTTTTTAATACAAAAACTTTAAATAAATTTATGAAACTAAATAGTTTATTTTTAATAAAATAAAAAACTTTTTGAAAATGTTTATTTTGAACAAAATTTTTGCTTGCCTTCGAAACAGCTTTAATTCCAAACCGAAAAGGGAAGGAAAATCAAGTGTAAGACTTGAGTGGATATTTTTGCTGTCAACAGCAGCACTGAGGCACTTGACAAAACAATGTTTCTTATCGATTTTCTTCTTCTAAAACATTTCATTCGCCAAAACAAACACACCGTAAAACCTTAGAAACCAGCAGTAGAAAGTATTTTCTTTTTGGCAACATATAGACAATTTCATATAGTTTTTATTTCTGTATGTTGGATATATATTTTTGTTGTCGTTTTTTGCTCTCGGTTATTTTCTTTTACGTATCTGAAGTGCTTAAGAGTGTCATATTTATTTTGGGGTTTTAAAAGTAGCTCTCAGTGCAGCAGAATTTTTAACAACTTTTCAAGTATTTACTTACATATACGACAGCAGATAACTATCGTTCTCGTATATGAGAGCGCAGAGTCTGTATGATGGTCTGGTTTTAATGTCAGCTTTGATATGTTTTTAATTTTTTTTTTTTTTTTTTTTTTGTTATATCTTGTAACACTTTCTTGCGTTCTGCTTTAGAAATTTGTCTCTTGAAAGTGAACAAAGAAAAAAAAAGGAAAAACTACAAGAGATTTAGCTTAAGAGTTTTATACGCTTGTCATGTTTGAACTAAAGAAATTAAGTGTGTCATTGACAATTAAAAGCAAAAAAAAAAAATGCCATAAGACAAAAGTTTTACCAAAGTAAAGCCTGTTAAGAGATTTCAAGTTCTGGTCTTAAGTAAAAATACAATGACGACAAGTCGTTGAAATGAGTGGTCTGTAAACTGCCGTCAGATTTGAAGGTCAATTTAGAAACTAAAACACAATTAATATAAATTTTATATTAAGCCTTTTTTTTTCTTTTTTGTTGTTTGCCAACATTTACCTCGTATTTCAGTTTTCAGTTGTATTAAAATAAAAATCTGCATCATTTTTCTAGTTTCCACTAAATTACAATTGTCACTAAAAGCTTTTAGTTTTAGTTGCTCTACATTTTCTTTGTTTTTTTTTTTTTTTGTTTGTTTTGCTATCATTTTACAAACCCAATTGTTCTATGAATTTTCCATGTAATTTTCTGGGTTTTTTTTGCCCTGCTAGATATTTTATATTTTCTAAAGCTGTTTGTTGGAACAATAGGTTTTTCAAGGTTTTCGCTAAATTTACTCTCAAGCATTATTCCATGACTGTAACGGCGGATCCGTTTAGATCTATTTAGTTTGAAACTACGGAAGTGGCGGATATTTTATTTTGAGTTAAAATATAATTTGTGAAATGAAGTTGCTTTAAGTAAAAGTAAAAAAGTGTCACATTTGCCAGCATCGCTAATGACATCTGTACCGTTTTGTGTGTAATATTACGGACAAACACTTTGCCCTCCCAAAGCAGAGCAATTGGACTAGTAATATCTTGTGATTTGGTTGAACCGAAACGAAAAATGATATCTCAATAAAATCATTCATATTTATAGGGTAACAACAGCTTAGCAGGGATACAACTAATTGTGGATCTTAATGGAACTGGCGGAGCCCTGTGAGAGAAATTAAAGTGTAAATAAAATTTGTACGCCCTCGACTTTTGCGTTCTTACGCGGAATTTGCTAATTTCTTCCAAAGACTAATATGTTTTATATTGTATATTATCCACTATAATGGAATTTCCAACAAGACATGGTAAAAGGAAAGTGGGACTATAACCTCGGCTTCGTTACTGGTTAATATCTATTTTAAAAATTCACATTATGGTGTAAAATTCTTTAGCTCCTTCAAGCCGAAAAATCAATGTATGATGCATTCACAATATTTGTGGCTTGAAAACTCTGCACTTGAGACATTGAACAGTTTTTGAATGAACTATCAAATGTGATACAAATATAGGGGGTTAATATGACAACATCATCGTCAGTTTTCTGAAAATCAATACAACAATCTACTTCCCATGAGTTCAAATTTTCCACAATGATCTGAATATGCGCTATAAGACTATGGAGTCCAATAGGTTAGATATCCGCTAATAACTTTGTACGCGAAATTGTATTACTGTAGAACACTTATGACATGCGATATCACATAAGAGAGGAGTACGACACCAAATAAATAGTTTAAAAGAAAATTGCGTAAATGAATCACCCTTTAAATTTGCAAATGAGTGAAAACCATTTTTAGCTGAAAAAAGCATTTTTGGCTGAAAAAACAATATTTTACTTGATTTAATTCTTTAAAGAACTAAATTAAAAGCAAAATTAATAAAAAAAAATGTGTTTGAAAAGAAAATTTTACGTTTTAAAAAGTTGTAGGGCCGCTGTTATGATGACGAACGTTAACGTTCGTTAAAAATATTATAAACTGAAGCAATTGATAAAGAACCACCTCAGACATACATGTCATGGTGATGTTTAGCCAGCGTGAGATGAAATTGTCTGAAGAGAAACCGAAAATGGGCTGTCAAACATAAACGTTAGACATCGCGCCTCCGGCGTTTAACAAAATATTTTAAGAGAAATACTTTGTTGATAGAAAAAGTTTAAGTTTAAGTTTAATTTCAAATATGTTGCAAACTTTTTGTTATATACAGCAATTATTTTTGTCAGCTTCCCAACCAAGTACAGAACGTTACGGAGCAGATTGGTCACACGTTAACAAAATCACTGCTTCTTAAAAACTACATTCCGCAAAAAAAAAAACTTTAAAAAATATTGCCAAAAACCTCGATATAAACGTACAAACGAATATATTCCATTTGTGAAGGGAATTGAATATTTTTGAAAAATTATTTTTACATATTTTATTTGAACTGAAAATCAAGAGAAAAAAAACCGAAATATTTAGTTGGAAATTTTAATTATTTTATTTTAAAAATTATTTTACAATTTAAGGAACATATTTGTTTTCCTAAGAAATCTTACATGTTCTTGGATTTTAAACTTGGATTTTTTTTTATATGTCCTTTAAAAATCAAATAATTGCAGTATTTTTATAAATATTTAAAGGGATTGTAACAAAACTTTTCTAAAAAGAATTTTTTTTGTATTTTTAAAGAATTGTTTATTATTGTTATTTATATTATTATATTTGCAAAACTGTTGGCTTGTCGGCAAAAATCACCCAGCATTTTTTTTTTTTTTGGTAGGCATCGAATCCACCATCCCTGGACTATATCAAATACTCTTCCAACTTATCCATTACGACATTTATTTACACAAGAGTTAATTAACTGCAACATTTTTTCTCCAGTTTCCATAACCAGCAGTTTTAACGCCCGTCGAACCTTAACGTTCGCCAGCAATTCGAAGGTCAAGCAAGTGCTTTCGAAACTGTTTATGATTTCTTTTTGGGCTAATTCATTTATTATGCGCACTGGTAAGTTGCCATAAGTCGCTATCGGGTTCATTTAATCAGTTGTTGTGGTGCAAAATGAGTGCCAATGTTAACGATAAGCTTCGTGGGACAGCCTTCTTAATCAAACTCTAAAGATATTTCATTTCAAAAGATTTTATTTTGCGTTTTTACAGATTTTGTTGTAAAGCGAGTCGTTTTGAGGAAATTTGCTTGCCCCCCGCTTTAGATGACCAACACAAAAGTCTTCCATTCTGAAATGTGGTGCGCTTTTGTGGTTGTGTTGTGCCATTTATGTTACGCACTGTTTATCTTATTATTTCCAACAAAATTGTTCAACAAGTGTTAATTGATTTGTCATTTTGTTGTTAAATCACTCCAAGCTTGTATTTTATTAATGTTAATTTATATTGTCACTTTATAAATTCCCAAAGTCTAATGAATATTTCAAATAAAAAAAAATATAGAATTAAATAAGAAAAAAGAAAAGAAAAGTATGCGGCTTGATTTAAGAAGTTGTTTGTACAGAATGTTGGCGATGAAAATCAAGATTGATGGCAATAAATTAAGTTTAATTTCTATTATTTTTCTGTAAGTTATAGGAATTGTGTCTACAGATGAAGACAATGACTTTTAAAAGATTATTTGAGTATTAAAATGAGTAGCAGCTCAAATTGAGTGAAAGAAAAAACTTTGAAGTTAAAAATTTTGATTGAAGGAAAAAAGAAAGACAAAATTATATAGAGTAGAGTAAAAATCGTATTATTATCTCTGGGCTGATTTACTTTGGGTTTTGTGCTTGTCCACAAATTAATCGAAAAGTAAAACCGAGTGTTTTTTATAATTTAAATTAAATAAAGACTATAACATTAATGCTTCTGAAGACTTTGAAATGAAACTTTCTGGTTTCGAAAGCTTAAGACTTTAGATTAATAATTGTTTTCACTTAAACTGCCAATAACTGCAGAAATAGCCAGAACTTGGGCAGCCATGACTAACTTTTTAACTAGATGAGGCAACAAGTTTTAGTCATACTCGTACTCTTTTGCCACTGATTGTTGCGAACTTAACAATAAACTTAAGCTTGATTTAGTGAAAACTTATTTAAATACAATTTAGCTTGTCTGTTAATTCTAAAATATTGATATGAATTTATTTAGTTAAATATAAACTTGTTTAAAATTCGCCTGACAATCGTTTTAAGCCAAACTGGTTTTATTTCTCAAACTCATAAACTATAAAACAGATAAAAATGTTTTTAAATGTTCATAAATTCGAGATTTATATGCATGATTATGGAGATTTAAGCTTTAAGCCGGCACTTTTTCACAAAATCATTGACATTTATGTGACTATTGGCATAACAGCGGCCCCCAAATGATGATTTTATTTAAATGATTTGTATAAGATAAGGTTTGTGTTTAATTGTCTATGTGAGAGTACGAGTTTATTGTAAAGGATTAAAACAAAAAAATATGGCAACAATAATTGGAAAATATAAAAAAATTCTTAAAAAACAGGCTTTTCAAATATGAATATATAAATGTGGCCCGACAGAAAGCCCTAATGAAATTTCAAGACTTATATTTTAAGAAATATTTTTTGTGAATTTTTGCTAGTCGTGATTAAAGAGTGGCAAAACTATAGCTGTGCGTTTGTGGATGTTTGTATTTCTTAATCAAACCTGTTCATTATTTTACTTTAAAATTTTATTATTAGCATTAATCCAGAAAAGTTTTAAAGGGCTAAAGTTCTTTTACAAAAAATATATTCATAAGTATTTGACCATAAAATAGTTGAGATTTTAGTAAAACATTAAAACAACTTAACATTAATGCTTAAATATTGATTGATGTACATCAGCACCTGCCATAACGGCCTAAGCTGAATGTAGACTAATATCACGGATCACGGGAGAGTTGGGACAACGTGTCACTGATGCCACCAGGTGGCTTCACACATTTGATGGCAACTTCTTGTATTATGATCTATCAACCAGAATGTTGCCGCCAAAATATAAACTTTATACTGCAAGGGACTACTATTACCGGGCATCTTGGGCCCATTGACTCTTGCTGACAGGTTCGGAAGTTGCTGCACAACCAAGGCCATTCATTTCTTGTTTAGAATCATGAAGGTCACGTCAATCGAGTAAACACTTCCCTGGAGAAGGGAGTACCCCAGTTTGGAAAACTTCCCGGGGAACTATTAAATAGGCCAACAAACTTTTCGTATACAAATCATGAGAAAAACGTTGTTAATATTTTATATAGAAACATAGAAAAATCACAAATCGCTGGTAGCAGCCCTAACATTGAATTACTTTCAAAATTTACGTCCATCTCGGCAATAACTTATCAAAAAACAAGTTTTTGTTTTTCTTAATCACTAATTCGTACAACAATTAAAATTTGTTTTTTCAACATATAAATGTAAAATACTCATTAAAATGTTAATGAATATTTTCCAAAAAAAAAAGAAAAACATAAAAATATTTTTAATTAATTTTTTTCCCGCTGTAAAGCTGTTTGTTGTAGTAAATTTATTTACCTAAAAAGAAATTGAATGTGTGTGAGTGTGAGTATGAGTGTGAATGTGTTCGCGTTCGCGTTCGCGGGGTTGTGTAAATAATATGCAACTGCCTTGAATTCATTAGCGTCGCTTTTAACAGCAACAAATATTGTAAACAAATTAATTGCAATTTATTTTATATAAACGCAATTTATTTTTGAGAAAACAAAAAAGAATTAATTAAATAAATAAAAATAATTTTTGTTTACTTAAATTCACAGTAACTATTCATTTAAAAACAACTTCAAGCCAAAGATATATATGTTCATATTTTTTTGCCTTTATGAGTAATAAAAAAATATTTTCGTTTTTTTCCAGTTGCCAGCAACTGTAAAAACAAGCGAAAAATTATTAGTTTTTTATAAAAGTTGAAGAGATAACAAATTAAGTGTAATTTTTTTAATATACACCGGTTTTTAGCGCAAACCGACAATGACGAACGAAAAAGAAAAATTCAGAAGGTTGGTGATGTCAACTATTTCCACAGGTACGAACAAGCGAATGCAAATGAATGTTTTTGGCAGCAACAAGTTAAATCACTTGTATTTATTTTCACCAGCAGCGAATCTTTTAACTGAGTGAATATATGATTTGTAAAAACGTGATTAATAATGAGAAATTCAAAAATCATTTGTCATTAGATTTGCTTTTTTAAGCCCGTTCGGGGGAAAAAGCTGTTTCTACTGACTCATTAATTAAGTTTTGGTTTTGGCTACACTGTTCAGAATTTCTGTGATTCAGAAGTTAACAGGCTCTACAGTAAATATATGAAATACAAAAGTTTGTTGGGAAGACGTTTAGGAAAATTTTGTACTAATATCCAATTGTTTAGAGAACAAAACAATTTGTATCTATTACGAGTTTTTTATAGTTATATTTTCGATAACAAACATTTTCCATAACAAAAATTATCTATGAAAATTTTTTTTATTTAATAATCGGTTGCAAAAATTGTCGCGAAAATTTATCGGTTCGAAAAATTTTCTATAGAAAACTTTTCTATATGAAAATTCTATGGAAAAGAAATTTAAAATTTCCTACAGAAAATCGATTGATTGACCAGAGTTTTTATTCAAATTGTATCAATGTATCGAATGGCATAGAAAATTTATCGACAACTAAAATTTTTTCTGACATATTTATAGACAACGAAAAAATGTTTTTTTGCAAAATGTGGCTATAACAAAAATTTTTTAAAGAAAATGTATCAGTAACAAGAATTTTCTTTAGAAAATTCATCGATAACTATTCAATATTTATGGATAACAAGTATTTGCTATAGAATCAATGATAAAAATTGCCTGTAGAAAATTTATAAATTAGGAAAATTTTCTATAGGAAATTTAACGATAACAAAATTTGTCTATCCAAACTTTATCGATAACACAAATTTTCTACACAAAATAAACACAAAAACACAGACAACAAAAATTTGTTTATGCAAAATTTATCGATAAAAAGAATTTTAACAAAAAAAAAAAATTATTAAAATTAAACAAATTTATCCATAACAAAAATTTTTTATCTAAAATATAAGAAACATTTTTATTAGGAAAGTTATTAAAAATTAAATATAAATAAAAAAAAATTTATTGATATTAAAAATTTCCTTGGAAAATTTATGGACAACATAATTTTTTTAAAGAAGATCTATCAATAAAAAATATATTCCACAGCAAATTTATCGATAACAAAAATTTTCTGCGCTAAAAACTAACAAAATATTTAATGGGAAATTTATTAAAAGCAAAAATTATTTATGGGAAATTTACCAAAGAGAAAATCGATATCAAAAATTTCTATGGAAAATTTATCGATGTCAATTCTATCGATAACAAAAGTTTCTTATGTAAAATTTACTACAGATAGAAAATTTCTATTCACAAGTTTTCTTTAGCAAATTTATCGATAACCAAAATTTAACAAAAGTTCTTAATATAAAATTTGTTGAATTATTTATAGAAAATGTATTAATAGAAAAATTATTTATATAAAGTGCTTTAATATCAAAAAATTCTTAACAAGATTTATCGTTAACAAAAGTTTTCAACAAAAAATTTTAAAAATTGTAGACAGCTAAAATTTTTAATAAAAAATTTTTAGATAACAAATATTTTCTATAGAAAACTTTTCTAAATTAACCATTTTCTGCACGAAATTTGTCGATAGCAAATATTTTCTATAACAAAGTTATCAAAAACAAATATGTATTATCTTTTAAAAATGTATCTTTAGCAGACATTTTGAAATTTTGTACAAAAGTGTATCAATAACAAAATTGTGCAATAGAAAATTTACTTAAAAAAAATTCATATTTTTTACACTAAAACATTCTAAACATCACATTACGGGTACTGACTCTGAATCGAAAGGCATATTCGAATACAAATAAGTCGACTTGTACGAGTAATAAGTATTTTATTGCGCCTTTGCATGCGCGAGTGTTCTGAGACAGAGTGTAAAAATTTTGTGTTTAACTGCATTTTCAAGCAACAGAAATTACTCTTTGTAGTATAAAGTTGCTGTGGGAAAACTTGCATACATAAAAAGTTGCGTTGTGAGCAACTAAATACTTTAAAAGATCATTTGCATATCAACTTTATTTTTGGGCTTAAAAACTTTAAGCTTTTAAATTGTACATTTTTGCCAAAAACAAGAGATAAAAATATGTGTTTGCATTGCTAAATTTACTCTTTTGGTATATTCGTTTCGTTTTTTTCCTCCTTTGCAGCAAATTTGGGTCACTTTCAATTAATCTATACCGCCTATAAACTTCCCCATGCATACGCTTGCACGTACACACAATGCATGCATCTGCATGCAGCATTCTCACACAAACAACTGCGAACTGAACGAAATCTACATACTACAAAAAGCTGCCAAAAAAGCAGTTAAAAATTCGAAGAAGACGAAAAAAATGGTACACGGCCAGGTATGTATATATGTATGTATGTGTGTGTATGTTATCAATTGACTTTTGGCTCGATTGTTTTTAACAAATTTTGTTTAACGTGAGTTGCATTCTAAAAAAATATTCGCCAATATAGTGGTAGAGTTTTAGTTTTGTTTGTTAAAGTTTGAATTGTGTAAAAATTAAATTGCAATGGTTTTATGTTTTTACTTGTTAATTGAAACAAAATATCCTTTTAGTAATAAAATTTTTTTAACACGTTTCGTAAGTGATAGAGGAAGTTCTCTAACCGGCTGATAAAGTATCCATAAAGTATTTAAATTAATTGTTAGCCAATTAAACAGAATAACATAAAATATTTTATTTACAAATTGACATAAAAACATGCGGACAATTTTAGAATATATTATTATAAAACCATTTATGTCCAGTGGTCATGTTACTATCATGAAATCTTTCAAGATGTTGAAGTCTTGCGTGGAGCTTAAATGAAACCTTCAGTCTTATAAAAAGGATATCATGAACAGTGTCATCATGGTTTCAACAAATAATTAGCCGATATATACACATATAAAGCTGACACGAATTCCCGATTTCGCTGAACTATGACTTTGTCACATATTTCAAAAACACAAATAATATGGCCATAAGTTTATGTTAATAATGAAATAAATAAAGAAATAAATTAGGGGGGAAAAATTACCCTTGAGCTGTTGATATGACAGCGAAACTCATTTCAAACTCTTATAGTTTTCTTTTAAAATCGAAATAAACCTTCTTACATCGATCATGTTAACACCCGTTGGCACAAAGTCAAGCAATCAAATTGTGAAATATACACCGATATTTGATTGTCACTCGTGCGCCCATCTCTGCCGATATTTGGGATGGTAAGACGAAACTTGAAATGCCATCAACTGATTTATATATCTCACAAGTAAAACAATAAATTGAAAAGTTTGATTGATGTGATTTACCCCAACCCAACCAAATAATAATTCCATACGCTACGCTAGACTCTTCCATTGGGCATAAACGAAAGTACAACTGCGTTTTTTTACTACTGTACGTTTTTTTTTTTTGAATAAATAAACTTGCCTTCTTTAATCTAGTACAACACTGTCGGGGAAAATTTTTAAATTAGCCAATTTATATCTAGTTTTAAGCCTAAAAATCAACAACAACAAAATATAATTAGGAAAAAAAGTCAACTTTAATTCGAATTTGTTTTCCTACATGTCTAATACTACTTTCCTTCAGTGGCGACTGATGAGGATAAATAAAATAATATCGTTGGTTTCATGATTTACACACTCTAATTTTACTGAGCTATTTCCTCATGACGTTATGAACGAATTGCAAAACCGTGTACGACAGTTTTGTAATAGACTAATGAATGGATAAACTGGTTCTCTCTAATCTAGTACAAAGTTGTTGTGGAAATTGTTCAACAACTCTGGTTTTAACTGCATAAATTAACACAGACAAGATAATAAAATTGAAAGATGTTCAGTTTTATCACTAATTTGTTTTCTAATATTTCTAATACTACTTCTATTTCTTGGGGGCTTTGAGGAAGAGAAATGAAGAAATATCGGCGGCAGTATGAAAAGATACTTTAAATTTATATAAGTATTTAAAAACTTTGCCTGCAACAGTTTTGTTACAGGTCAATGAATAAGTAAATTTGTTTGCTTTAATCTATTCAAAAGGGACTATGACCACTCTTTTTAAATCTGCTGCCTTAAATTTAGTTTTAAGTTTAAAATTTACCTTTTTTGGTAAATTCAATAAATAGAAAAAGTCTACGTTTTATATCATTATTTCGGCACTTTAATTTTATGGAAATATTAGCCCTTATCAGGATTAGCCAAGTTAAAAACCGCTTGTGACAGTTTTGTAATAGATTGATGAAAATTTTGCTTAATCTGTTACAAAAGTGTCTTGGGCGTTTTTTTTCAATTCTTTTTTCTATTATTTATAATTTCTTAAAAACTATTAATTTTATGCAATGATTTGTTCATATGGCACTTATCGAAATCTATTCGCTATTGTAGAACGACACGGCTTTTAGAAGCCAGAGCATGACTTTCATTATTTAGTTCTTGCTTTCCGTCTTTTGCTTGTTTCTTTTGTCCTTAAAAACATTCTATTATTCTAGTCATAGTGACTTTGGTTTTCATTCATTCAATCTTTAACTTAACTTTTAATGTAAATTAAGAACCTTTTACTGTGTAATATGTAAATATGTACGCAAGTGCTGTACAGCGCTTTACAGTGGCTGCCACTGATTCCTTTCACTTAACCCAGTTTCCTATATTGTTCGATTTTTGTCACAATTTTATATAAATTATCTATTGCTTTTATTCTATCTTTTTAACAAACAAAAAAATGGAACTTACAAAATGTGTCCGCTTTGTTGTGTTTTTCTGTGCTTTTACACATTTTTAAACTGATTTAGAAAATAAAACGTTAAATTGTTAAAGATTTATGGGAAAATTTAATAAAAATAACGCTATAAATACGCAAACACGTCTTTTTTTTGTTTGTATTGAAAAAAGGTGGGTTCGCTTAAATCAAAATAAATAACACAAAAACACAATAAAGCCGAGTTTTTGTTATAAATTACATTTGAAATAAATCACCAAAGTAGTAAATCAAATAATTGTATTTTATTAATAGAACACCACAACAAGTCACGCATTTTAACTGAAAATGTATTCAACTTTAAACACGTTAGTGATTTTATGTGATTTAAGATATTCTTTTCAATACGATACAGCAGCCACACAGCACTTGTCACACTCATGCACTTAAAACTTGCCCCTCATTCTTTTGAATTCTTTAAAAACAAACAAAATATTTTTCATTTTAATAATAAAAATGGAACAATTCTCGGAGGGCTGCAGCCTCGCAAAACAAAAGAAAGAGCGTGAGAGAGAAAAAAAAAAATAAACGTATAAATAAATTTGCAAATATTTTGAATTCATACACCACAATATCGACGTCATACAAAAACAGAAAAAAGAACGTAACGTAACAGTAGATACGTGCACAGACACAAGGGATACGAGCACAGACGAATGTGACCAACGCTCTAGAAATGGCCAAATTTAACAGTGGCAAGAGTTTTTTAACCCACGAAGAAAACACAATGGTCATAGATATTTTTCACATGCCAGGCGAACAGTTTGGGGGGCACGGTGATCCAAACTTCTATTCCAGGGTGAGGAAAAACAGGCTGGCCAGTAGATTTATTTTTGGCCAAGTTTGAAACGAAAAATAGTCCTCGATACTTTTTACATGCCAGGCGAACAGACAGTTTGTGGGACATGATGATACCAATTTCTATTCCAGGGTGAGGAAAAATTAAGCTGACTTTTATTTTCAAAATTAATCACAAGGGTCGGAATTTTCTAGGCACGAGTTATGGGCGCCTACAAATTTAACATAAATTTCCGCATGAGTTTTATTTAACAAGAATTTTGATTTTTCTAAAATATATAAATTAATTTAATGCTATTTGTTGAACAACAACATCAGCTAAACTCTGATATACTCCTCCAACTGGCGAAATTCCACTCCTTCTTTTCTCCTCTCAATAACCCAGTTCTGGCTGGCACATTGCACTGCAGATGTAGGGAGTGGCCTTAGGGGTGGGTACTGGTCCCAAGAAGAAAAAAATCTGTAACAAAATTAAAAACGAATAGGCCTCCCATCGATGTTCATGTGCATGCATTGCTTTTTCACCTGACAAGATGGCTGGGATTGGCACTTATATGCATTTATGGTACAACTATGACAAATAAGAGAAATATATTTTTCCTTTAAAAAGTCCATCGCTATCAATAAAAATCAATTTAAATGATTAAAAACTCGATGTTTTTCGCTATTGTTAAAGAGTATTATTAACACTTTACTAATTTAGTCAATTTAACCATAAACACATTTAACAAAAACACTGCCACTTGCCAGTCACTTATGCAATTTTTGGCACTACAGTGATGTTTTATTAAATGTCTTCTTTAACCTTTGAAACTCAAATACACCATTTATTTTCATACAAAAGTGATCCCAGCAGCTGAGACTAAACAAATTAATAAAATTTATATTAATCAAGTCTATTTTATGCCATTACGAATAAAGTTGTTTAACAGTGACCCACTTGAATCATAGTGGAGGTGCTGTCACGTTCGGAATGTCATGGCCAGAATGTCCGGTTTATGTCTTAAAACAATATACTACGACTCATGCCAGCTAAAAACACTTCAAAAACACTTTAATATATAAAATTTTAAAATAAATTGCAAAACAAAAATGTTTTATATTTCCCAATTTTTATTCCAAACAAACAAATTATGCTTTTTTATTTTCATTGAAAGTCATAATATTGAAAAAAAAGATTCATAATGGCTTGTGGTAATCCTTTGCTGGTTATCTGCTATATTATTAAACAAGATAAATTTATATAGAAAGAAAAGATTATGTAAAGAAATGCGTTTAAGACTTTCCTGATGAACTTTTATATCAAATAAGCAAATTATGCCCCGATTTGTTAAAATATGCATTTTTTTTATATATTTAACAGTCACGACTTTCGAATTGTTTTTTTGTTTTATAAGTAAATAATTTATAGTTGTTATAATTTGTGGTTTTATTTTTCTGGGTAAAAAAAAATTACTTAATGACAATAAAAAAGTTGCCAGCAATAAATTTTATATTAAAAAAGTTTTTTTTTTCATAAGGAGATTCTTTAAATTACCTGGGCAAGTAAAATGTTTAGAGGCTTCTTTATGGAACCCCTTTTTTTAGTAGGAAATAAGCAAAATATGCAAAAATATGCTCAGATATGCTTTTTCTTTTTGATTTTAAATCAATATTATTAAATCATTTGGGGAATGCTCTTTATATTGTACTAATACTCTTCAAAGTGATGCTTCGATGCATTCATCAAATAATAATGAGTATTTAACATACTTTTTTATGTAACATTTGAATTAAAACTTAAATATTTCATTTTTTCAAAATATTGCCTAATAGTGACTTTAAGCCCATTTACTTACATACTTTAAAAGAACTTTAAAACAACTTTCAATATTAATTTCAAATATCTATCGGTTACTCTATTGGAAGAAAAAAAAAAAAGAAAAAGTAGGAGGAAGAGTTTCGCCATACAAGTGTATAGTTGAATTTTAAAAGCCTTCGTACGTTTGGAAACAGTTGCCCATTCATGTGTCTGCATGTGTGCGTCAACTTGTGTGTTTTATTTAAAATTTTTCAATCTTGAGGGTATTAGATTTCAGCATCATTGTTCAAACTGCAAAAACTTAAACCCGAAAATGCCAGCAAAAAAATTATGGAAGAGAAATATCTGTGCTTTAGTTGGGCATGTTAAATACGTATGTGTGTGTGTGTGTGTGTGTGTGTGTATTTAGTTGAAGGAACCCAATGGATTTTTCAATTCAGTTCGGTTCTGTTCCTCTCATTTGTTTTCTTCATAGTCCAGTCTCTGGCACGTACGTACATACATACATACATACATGCATACATACATACATACATACATACGTGTCTACGTTTGGATGTGTGTAATTCAGTGAAATTCCGTCCACCATTGGCGTTATTGGTCATGTACATTGTCAATATCTGTGCATGTTATTTGTTGCTGTCATTTTGGTAGTAAAGAAAAACGTTTGTTTCTGTCTGCAATAACAATGTTGGTCTAATGGTTGGGTTTGCTTGGCTTGGCTTGGCTTGGCTTGACTCGGCTCGCTTCAGCTCCGCTCAGTTCGGTTCGATTTGTTTGTTTTAGTGCAGCAAATATCTATAAAAGTTTTTCTAACTTTCTGGATTTTCAATAGCAACACTTGAATTATTTTTTGTTATTGTTTTTTCCTCTGTCTCCATATTAAGTGTATTTTCCAAAGAAAAAAGTATTTGTTATGTGGCAGTCGTTGTAGCTTTTGCCTGCTTTTATTTTTGGCATTTTTTTGACTTGTCTGTATCTTTCAGATTTTTGTGTCTATTTTCCCTTAAGGCCTCTTCTCCAGTTGCCATTTTAGGTTTTCCGTTTTTGTTTTTGTTTTCTTTTATTTACCCATTTACTATTTGACATTTCCTAATGCTCAATTCTGCACAACAAATATTATTTTGTTTGGGCTGCGTTACATGCAGTGTCTTGTCATGACAGTTGGCTGTTATTTGATTAAGGAATTTCTGTAACTTTGGAATTTTTGTTCATTTTGTTTTTCTCAACGCTGAGATTAAGATAAATTTTGAACAACTTAACTGGTTTGAAAATTGTAAAAAACTTTTAAAAGAACCTGTTGACAATATTTCTTGCTGTGTCTTGTCATTTTTTGTTCCTTCGTTATAATTTTTGTTGTTCAACAGTTAACAAGTGTTTTGGTGTTAATGAAATTGTTGTTAAGTTCAAGAAAAACAAAAGAAAAAACGACTCTGGTTTCAGGAAAATAAATTTCTTGAATTTATTTCAGCTACAAACAAAAATGTCTTGAAATATTTTACCTGCTAACAATGTGTAAGATCCTTAAAGCAATCAAAAGCTGGAATATAAAAAGAGAAAGGGAAACATATTTAATTTTGCTTGTAACCAAGTCCAGTAAAATGATAAATTTAGTGACACACAAACTTTTGAAGGACATACAAATGCACAAAGAAGCATATATGTAAGTATTCCGCTATTAACTATAAACAAGACAGTCCTCATATTTTTTATTAAACATTAAAACATAAATTTCGTCATTGGCCATATACCCCCTCATCAGTGTTCAAGCGCATGCATGGTTTTTCCATGTGCTGAAGTTATTTACAATAAGAAATTTCTTGATTTATTTATTTTTATAATACATTTTTAAAACTGTGTTACAAATTGCCATTACTTTGAGCTCGTATCCCAGTTAACCATTACATTGCAAAATAGCTTTGTACAAATTTAAACCAAAAAAAAAACAGATATATAATTAATTATTCAGGCTTATTACCGTTACCGAAATCTTCGGGAGTTTGTAGTGGATTAAAGCAAATTCGAGTGGTTTCCCTTTAATTTATTACAAACTTGCGAAGATTTTGAGAATCGTAATTAAATGTAATAATTATTATATTATTCTATATTATATTTAATTATATATTATTTTTCTTTATTGTTTGACTTATTGTCTGTAATGTCAGGTGTTTCCGTAAGGTTCGAAATTAACAATTTTTCTTCTTTCAATTTTCTACTTCTTGTTAAAGTATGAGTTTCTCTTTGTCATACAAACTACTCTCGTGTCCATTAATTTGTTCTGAGTTCCTGTGGCGGGATTTCAGTGCTGCTAAAAGTTGTGCCTCCTGTTTTCTCATAGAGCACATATTTTATTTAGATAATTTGTCTGGTCAATAAATTAGATTCTGCTGCCATTTTTTACACGCTGCGCTAGACACTTGCCGTCACAAATATTCATCGCAACAGATGACTAGTAGGCAGTTGAGCGCCCCTCAAAAATACTCTGTCCAAAAGTACCACCATTTGGATTATGGAACAGCCAACGATTTATAATTCGTGTTATAGATTAGCCCAGGCAAAAAATTTGCCTCTCGCACTAGTGGTAATTACGGCGTTCACTGTACTAGTCTTTAAAGACTTTATCTTTCTGCACATTTAATTTTAACAAAATTAAATGTTTGCCAGCCAAACATTTATCCATATTTTATGAGCTTTTTAATGTTAAGTAGCATTCAGTAAAAAGGTAATAAAGTACCAGCCAAACAAAAAAAAATTGCTACTTATTTTGTGTTTTCATAAGAGAGTGAAAAAAAATAAACGGAATGAATTTAATGTTGGACCATTTCTTTCATTTTATAAGGACAAGGAAAGCTATTAAATATCTGGGCATGGGAAACAGGACAACAATCAACAAGGAAATGTTTTGGAAATAAAGACACATTTCAACAGGCAAAAAAATGTTTCTTCTTCTTTTCCTTCATCTTAAACAATTTGCCTAAAACTTCGGCTACATAATGAAATCCAGAGAAAATTAATATTTGCTCTCGGTAGATTTATGAGTTATTTTTCTTGTATTCTTGGCAGGCTAGAAGCTGAAGTAGTTATCCGTATGTTCTTCCTTTCGCATGTATGAGCCACTTTCTTTGTTAAAGAAGACATTCCGGCCCAAAATGTAGCCATTTCTTATTTTTGCTTTGTTATTACTTTTCGTTTGAAAAAACAAAATATAAATACAGAACAGAATAATAAATACAGAACAAAATAAAATACAAATATAGAACGAAAAGTAAATAGACTTGACATGAATTGTTATTTTATGTACAAATATTTTTTGGGGAAAATGGCCACACAACTAATGTTGTAGGACATTTAAAAATATAAATACCTTTTAAAACAAGTACTTAAGCCCAAAAAAGAGTTTTATTGTATGGAAATGCCTTTTGAAAAGCACAACTTTGAAAATCCACCCCAAAGAAACTGTCTCTTAAAAGTCTAACTTCAGAAGATATTTATTTAAAAAAATTACCTCTGGAAAAAATAATTTTTCAAAGATAGTTTTTATAAAAAGTACCTATTTAAGACAGAGTCTTTTAAAAATGCACTTTTCTAAAAAAGTATGTATTTAAAAGGAAAGTTTTTTAAAAAAACTACCTCTAAAAAGAGGACTTTTGAAAAAAATATATTTCAAAATATTTGCCTTTAAAAAAGTGTCTGTGCAAAAAAAGGACCTTTTCAAAATCTACCTTTTAAAAACAATTACCTTAACAAAATACTTTTTAACAAAGTACCTTTTAAAAAAGGACCTTTAAAAACATTATCTTTAAAAAAATACCTTTTAACAAAGTACCTTTTAAGAAAACTAGCTTTTAAAAAACGTATTATCCAAAGAATAGCACCTTTTAAAAAAATATTTTAAAAAAGTACCTTTTGAAAATGTGCATTTTAAAAAGTACCTTTAAAAATAGTACCTCTTAAGAAAACTACTATTTTATAAAAGTATTTTTTTAAAGAAAAGGACCCTTTAAAAAGGTGCCCTTTGAAATTGCGCCTTTCATAAAAGTACTTTTCAAAAATGTACCTTTTAAAAACGCAACTTTTAAGAAAACTACTTTGTAAAAAACTACCTTTTATAAAAACTGCTTTTTAAAAATAAAAGAACTCTTCAAAAAAAGATTATTCCTTTCCAATCTACTCTCTTGCGAAAAGCTACTACTTTTTGTAATCCCCAAAAATTCAATAACATTTAATATTCCTTTGAAGGCAAATGCCAGCACAACTTGGAATTCTTTTCAGATTTTTCAATTCAAAACAAGCCAAGGAATTTCATTTATTTCTTTGCGTCATAAACTGTCATTTGCTTTATTTATAAACAAATATTTGTTTAAATAATTTAGCAGTTTTATTGAATAAAAGTTTAGCTTTTTGTAAACAAGAAATCGCCAAAAAAAATTTGTTTAATCAAGATGAATAAAATTTATAAATAATTGGGAAAATGGTGATAGGCCTGTTTCCTGGGAGGTTGTTCTGTTTTTATTATTCTTCTGAACTGTAAATGGCAAAAACTTGGTCTGCTTTTTTTTCTTTTGTTTTATTGATTAAATATTCATTCAATAATAATTTGTCATCATATTCCTCTTTAAGCAAAAAATACATACAGATAAATTGATAACTTTGAAACTAAATTGCGCGCAAAACAAAACAGAAAGTTTGCCACAAAATTAGCGACTGGAGACAGTATAAAACGCCCATAATTTTACTTGGCAAATAGTAATAAATAAATGTACAGAAACAAATTCAATTAATGAAAAATATATGAACATAAATTTTATAAATCGCAGCAGCCTTTTGTGAAAAACCAACTGTGTAAGTATGAGCGAGTTCGTTTTCAAGTTCAAAACTCATGCAAACAGTTACGGCCCACGGAATACAAAATATCAGCTCAGCTATTAAATAAAACAGAAAACAGCGATGCTATTAGTCGTAGTAAAGAAAAATATGGTCTTGAAATGAAAAGAGCGCGACACATGTTTAAAACATAAATTATTTTATGAATGTTTTTTGTTTGTTTTATTTTTGCTGAAAAGCAATAAAATCGAAAATAAAGAATTTGAAGTAATAAATATGAAAAGCCATTTCCTAGAAGTCTGCAATGAGTTTTTAGTTAAAAAAAAAAAATTAAAAACTTTCCATCTCCAAAAAACAAAAAAACATTTTTATTGATTCAGAATCCTTAGAAATTTGAATAAAACAAAATCGAGTGTATATTTTCTGCTTAAAAGGAAACATTTTTTATTGCTGCTTTATTTTTTGCAAACTGAAATGTTTTCGTCACGTTGCTGGCATCTGTGAAGAATACATTCCCAAGCTGAAGTTGTCACTTCAGGAAATAGTTTTTTGCTTCTCACGTTTTTTATGTGGCTTATCAAACTGTTGTTTTTCCTCTAACTTGCCATGTTCTACAATTTCAATTTATTAAAACACAGGCCTATTGAAAACTTGTAGCCAAAACCTTGAAACAAAACAATCTTCAAACCACCACCGTTCGTTCGTTCCATCGCAGCAGTTGAATGAATAGTGAGCAAAATTTTTTAAATTTCCATTAAAATCAAACTTAAAATCTACATATGTATGTACATATGTACAAATATCATTTACCCACTATTTTCTGACATTTTTCGGTACTTCGTTAGTATCCATAGTGTAATGTCATGTATGTACATACATATTTTCTAAATAAGTATGTATGTATGTATGTACTTACTTTAAAATAATATTTCATAACCTCCAATTTATGCAACAGGAATACATATTTTAAAATAATTAATTTTTCATTTTAATTGTTTTCCATTTCTTTCTATTAAAGCTGAGAACAATCTTTATTTAAATTCATATGTATGTATGTATGTTTATATTTTCTTATCATGTGCATGAATATTTAAAAAAACAATTTGCTGAACAAAATGCAACATGAAATAGCGAATTGAATAGCAAGAAATCTCTCCAACACACATGCACACATACTCGTGCATATTCACCTTAACCGTTAGCTAAATGCAAATAAGAGACTGTATGAATGTATGTACGTAAACGAGTAAAAATTAAAATACTATTAAAGCATAAGTGAGCGCCAGGGTAAATGTAAAAAATAACGATTACATGAGCCGTGCAGAGCAGAGCAGAGCAGAGAGGTGTGGTGATGTCAGCGTAAATAAATAAAAACAACAACGACAGCATGCAGCAAATGTACGAGTTAACTCTGCATAAGTACAAAAACAAATAAACATTTCCATGAATGAGTATTTGATTAACCTCACTTTTCATTTGCACACGTTTATATACATATGCATATATACATGTGTGTGTGTGTGTATGCTTAATAGTATGTCAGGGTATTTGTAATGTATAAAAGGTGATCCATTTAGACTATTCTTGATTTGATTTTGATTTCATGTGTCAGTTTGGTCATACTGCCTTCTTGCTTTCAATCCACAGCAGGCAACAGCATCCTACTGTCTTGTAAAAAATCTGCCTTTCGAACACTGTGTGTGAGTCCCAATTGTAGGCTGTGCTTCATATGGACCTGCTGACCCTATTAGCGACAATACTATCAGCAGTTTTCTGATCTCAGTATCCGTTATTGATGAACACGAGTGATCTTTCTTGACTCTTAACTTTAGCTGGCAAAGAATATGACGGTTCAGAACGAGTTTTGTGTACTGATGGCAACATCTGCCCTTAATTCTTTGAACGTGAAACAGGTCGGCAGTAGATGCTGCTCAAAATCAGCGATACAAAAACTTTATTGAGAAATCGGTCTGCTCACATTTTGTAACTGGCCGGTTAGGTCGGGCCCTTGATGTCACTCCTCTACATTTCTATCGCTGCTGCCGTAATGTTTGGTTGTTAAGTCATCATCGATAAGCCAGTTTGAAATTACTCTCCTAAAACAACAGCCTTACCGGTGGCTTGAGTTTCATGGAAAACTTAAATTTATGTTCTGAAATTTTTATAATTAAGGTAAAATGATAAATTTAGTTCACTCTTACGAAAAAAAAACATAAAAATAAAACACCCGTTTAAAAAAATGCCACAAAAAACATATTTAAATATCTAATGCACACTTAAGTGGTGCTAATTGTGGGGTTTATGTTTTGTATTATATTTTTTCAACTTTTTTCCACTTTTCTTTTAAACACAAAAAAAAAAACTTAAATAGAGTTACATATGTAAAATCCATTTCTTTTCTTTCATCAAACAGAAAAAAGAAATAGAAAAAAATTACAGACAGTTATTAGAAACGCATACATTTAAGTAAAACAAACAGTTTAGACAATTTTGTTTGTAATAATTGTGAATGCACAATTTTCTATAAGAAGCTTTTAAGCATAAGTCTATGAGGGTATTTGTGTGTGGGTGTGTGTGTGTGTGTGTTTGTGTGTGTGTGCGTGTGCGTATGTGCTTGCAAATATAGCACAAGTCAATAGAGATTTAGATTGAAATCATACAGTACATAAATAAATAATAGAAACTAATGACACATCATTATGGTTTCCTCTTCTGTTGCATTGTTGTTGGCATTGTTTATTATTGTTGTTGCTGCCATTCAAAGTATTTTTCTTATTTGTATATTTGTTGCAACCCACATTCAATAAAAGAAATTAAATATGTATTTAAAATGCTATTGATTACACAACACAAGAGACTTAAGCTGTTTTAATAACTTAACACTTGTATATTAAATTCTATAAAAATGATTTTTAAGTTTACAAAGAGTTTGGAAGTTTTCTTTATAGTAAAATATATTTATTATATGTTTAAAAACTGCAAGCGATTTATATTTCACGATAATAGTAAATCATAATACTTTACTTGGTCTTAAAGTATTTTGCAAATCAAGCTCAGTTCACAATTTAGTCCACTTTGAATAAAACTGAGGTTACTAGTCTATTTGTTATTTAGGGACCAACTTTCAAACCTATTTTTGCATTTGTCTGGTCTTGCATCCAAAACGTTTTTGCTCGAAAAATTTTGTAATCGAATATATTTCAATAATTTGCATTTAAAGAATATATTTTTAAATTTTATTCTAAGCTTGAAACTTATAAAAAAGAAATTCATTTGAATCTATTATTTAATTAATTAATCTATGTATATCTGTAGCACAATTAATAATGATTGTTTGTTTTAAAACGATTAATTTTGATACGTTTTAGTTTTTCTTTAATTTATGTTTTGACAAATTGGCAAGAAATAATTTTTTCAAGCGAACAATAAATAAAAATTATACGAGGAACTTTTATGCGAATAATTATTGTTTAAATAATTAGTATTCCAATAACTCTTATTAGAATTATTGTTGATTGAATAAAAATAAAGTTGGTTCGAATTATTTTTAGTCGCAAAATTTTGTTAAAACAATTTTTATGGGAATAATTTTTATTCCAATCATTTTTAATCGAATAATTTTATTCAAATCATTTTTATTTTAATACAATAACTATTCTTCGAATTATATTTTTCTTGAATAATTTTATACGAATAATTGTTATTATTAATGTTCTTCTTAAGTTTCAAAATATGGTAGTAAAATCCGCCAATGATTAAAATTTATATTAACTTGTTGAAACAGATGCTAGACATGTATTTGAATCGATTATGTTGCTATTCGAAGATTCTGTTCTTAGATTTTTTTATGTGTTTAGGTTTTGTGAATACGCACCAAAATACTTTTCATAAATAAATTTAAAAATATGATAAATTACAGTTACAGAAACAAATTTATTCGAATAAATTTTATTTGACTAATTTTTATTCGAACAATTTTTGCCCTAATATTATTTCAGCATCATTTCATTTTTCTATTAAACTAAGGATTATATTTAATTATAGGTAAAATTTTTTTATTCGAATAATTTTACTTGAAAATTTTATATTCGAGTATTTATAAAACACTTTTCAATAATAATGTTGCTTAGGAAAAATTCAAAGTGTAAATTACTTACACGTACATATTTTAATTTTGAAAGTAGAAAAATATTTCTTATTCGATTATTGCAAATGAGAGGACACTTCCTATAACCGAACAAGTTTTATATTTAGTTGCAAAATTAAAATATAAGCAGAAAATTGGCGTTCATTTCGAATAAAATTACGACGATGTCAGTCGTGTGAGGTTTTACTGTACACAGATGATAATTTTCTCCATAAAACACTTGCTTTTGTTATGTCTGTAATAAGCAGGGAATAATTTTAGTGTGATTTTGCAAAGAAATGACGTTTTGCTTAACAAAAAAAAAACAAATCACAAAAATTTTTGGAGAATGTTTTTCTTTCATTTCGTTTCATTATTTTCTTTTCTTTTATTTTCTTTCATTTGATTTGGTTTATTTGACTATTTTATAGTTCAGCAGAAGAAAAAAGCATTTTCGACACAGACATTTAGGTTATCGAAATATCAACCGCATTCGATTAATCTCCAAGCTGTTTGAGCTCAATAAGATACTATTACATAAATATGTAACTCAATAACGCATTCGCTTTACGAAAAATAGTTGCAATTGTTTAGCTCTGATGTTCTTGTTAAAAAATGTTTGATTACAAGTTCTTGGAAAATTCTAAATTTTTCATTCTTTAAAAAGAAAGTTCTTGTTTAAGTTTTCTTTTAAAAATTACACTTAATTAAGTGGACAATACAAGTGGGTATGAAGCTGTTTTACAAGACTTCAAGGAGCTGCTAGAACTTGTTTTTTTTTTGTTTATTTTTTAACAGCAAATAGTTGAGGTGTAAAAGACGGAAATGCGAATAAAGGGAGAGAAAAAACAACTTTTATTACAACAATTTAATTACGAAGTCATTGTGGTCTTTGCATGTCATAAAAAATGAAGTGGCAACAACATAAGCAGGAAAACTTATACATAATTTAAGTAATTTTATGTACTCGTATAAAAGTAGGGCTGCCACATTCGCTGATTTTGAAACTTCTGCTACAACTTGTTTTTGGAGGTGGCGAGTTTTTGCATAAGTTGGCAATTTTTAATTTTTTGCTTTACTCTTAGATATCAGGACCTGGCGCGCCTAATACGTACGTCCGTACGGGTTAGGTTAAGCGTTGGCGATTTTACAACCAGTCAGGGCACTCTGCCTCCAGGGAATAGAGGAGAAGGGGTTCCTCGTTTGGCACGGCAGCAAAAACTCTAGGCAGTTCATGTACGACTTCGGTTATGCATATTCTTCCAAAACCTTCACCAAAGGTCAGTTGGCAGATTGGACACCGACAAGCCCCTAGAATGACTTTTGGCTTTCTAGGTCGGTCATTGGTGAGGCTCCTCCACCAATCCTTCATCCTTGGGTGAAAGACTCTGGTTGTGCTAAAGCACGCAGTAAGAAGAAGAAAAATCTTAGAGGGGCTGGTTGCCTTGAGACAGATCTGTTTTGTGCAAGGAACTGGATTGAGGGGAATGTCAGTGGAGCTGGTTTAAGGCCTGATGTTCCTTGCGTGTTTCGGGCTACCAACTCAGTAGCCTAGTCATTTCTCTCCTTCTGGGGAAATGTGTGAAACAGAAGGGACTAGATAGGCCGAGCTCTTAAGCAAGAGGTTTATGATTTGTGCCGTCCAGCATATTATAAGAAATTGTCAACTGTGTGAGCCTCACAAGCAACAGGGGGGGGGGGGGGGGGCGTTAGTGAATCGTCACCTTGGTCACTCAAGTGGGCTTGATCAACTGCCAGATAAAGCCATCAAGGCAGGGGTTGGTATAAAATCATATCCAAAAACTAATACGTACGTCCTACACAAATCTTGCAATATTGTAAAATCTGACATTTTTGTTCAGTTTTTATTTTCAGTAAATCAGGGAATTCATCACGAATCACGAGCTTGAAAGAAGTTATTTTGGTGATTTTGACGAAAGCCTCCGACAACTCTGTACAAGAGCACACACACAACAACGTCGTCTTTCACTTCAAAATTTTTCAACAGGATTTTGTCATTTTATTTTCTGTTTTCTTTTTTTTTTGGATTTTTGCTCTTCTGTTTTAAGTTTCTTGTTCTTTTCTTGGGCACTTCAGCAGAAAAATATGAGACAAAAAATAGCAAAAACAACAACAGCAACTTGTTTGTTTTCTTGATGATATTGAAAGTTTTTTTTTACAGCACAGTTGTTGTTGTTGTAGTTGTCGTTAAGTTTTTGTTTATGCAGAAAATTTTGTTCCTCATTTTTCATAAAATTTTCTATTGTTTTTGTACTTAGTTAGATGTTGTTGTTATTTATTTATAAAGTCACCGCTTTGTTTAATGTTTGACAGTTTTTTAATTAGAGGTTTATTGTAGGCCAGAGTAAATACGAAGATAAAAGACCTGCAGATAGATGGCTGTCGTCGACAAGTGCAGTGTAATAAGTAGCACCAGAAAATATGGCAAGAAAAGTTCTCATTAAAAGTGAAGTAGCCAACTTAATTTCAATAAAGCGATGTTGTCACACAGCGTAAGCAATTGCTTTCATAATACAAATCTTTTAATTAGTCGAATAAAACTATTAACAAAAAAACTTTTAAGCAGTTTTGCAGCTGTAGCTGTATTTACGCAAGTACCACAAGTTCCTGATAGTAAGTCCTCTGCACAAACCATTAAAATATAATTATTGCAACATTTCTGGCAAATTTGCTATAAATGGTAAATTATTGAAAAGTTTACCACAGACACACAGTACGGTTTTGAAAAGTTTGCTTTGTGTAGTAAGTTTTTCAAACATTTACTATACATATTAAATTCGTGAAAAATTTACTATAAGTCAGAAGTTCTTTAAGCATCTACCAATAATATATGTACTTTAAAAATATAATTTAAATATTTACTATAGACGGTAAATTTTTGGAAATTTTTCTAAAGGCATTTAAGTTTTGGAAGATTTACTATGGACAGTAAATTATTGGACTGTATGATATGATACTATATGTATATATATATATGATACTGTACTGTTGATGTATTTACTATAATTAATCAATTGCTGAAATATTTACTACACCTACTAAGCTTTTGAGATATTTACTATGCCTGGTAAATCTTAGAGAACCTAGGAAATTTGTGATCTAGTTAAAATAGATGTTCAATTTTTCAAAAATAGGTACGAATTTTTCTCGACTTTTTTCAACTATTTAATATGTAATCAATTCTTTAAACTTGTATTATGGATACATAGTAAATTTACGGGAAATTTAAAAAAAAATTTATATTTTCAATAACTTACTAGTCATAGTAAATTTTGCAAGAATTTATTTGCTATACTATATTACCTTAATATAAACCAGATATATTAAATTTTGCAACTAAATATTTGAAAAAATTGCAATAAATAATGAAGTTTTGAAAATTTATTGTAAGTAGTAAAATTTAAAAAAAAAAGTACTAGATTTAAAACAAATACTACAATTTGTAAATTTTTAAAAAAAATTTCCTTAAAACGTGAGTTTTTAAGTAGCAAAATTTCCACAAATTTTAAAGATTTTGACAGATTTATGGTAAATTTTTTTTAAAGTAAGTTTTAAACAAATTTGTCGAGCTTAAAAACCTGTTTGAAAACTCCAAGTGGGAAATTCATTTGAAAAGTTTGCTGCAGCAGACAAATAATTATTGTTAATAATTTCTATGATATAAGATATACACAAAATCGTGGTAAATTTTTAAAAAGTTTGCAGTTAAAACATAGATAAGGACATATTACATATGTATATCCAAATGTATTAAATATATGTGAAACGGTTTGAAAATTAAGTTTTACAAAATACTATTTTAATACTATTTTAACACTTTAATCAAATGACCAAAAAATAAAGCTTTTAGTTTGATCTCAATTTACTTAATCAAGTCTGCATTTGACATGTCATTTAAAAGTATTTCCGATACAAAAATTAGTTTTAAGCTCAAAATACAAGCAACATTTATTTGGAGATGAAAGGCAGTCATGGCTGCCACCCCATTCGAGTTGTGTATAATCGAATCAAAGTTTTAATTTTGATATTCAACAAACTTGCACAACCCAAGTTGAAGACTCCATAGCATGAGCCTAAGTCTCTACGAAAAAGAGTTCATAATTAATGTTGTTCTTTGCACTTTAAGTAATACTAGATATAGCAAGTCGGCGAAGTATTTTCATATGTATGTGTGTATGTAGTACAGATAGTACTTGTGTAAATAAGGGGAAGAAATTCTCGTTTGTTTATAAAGCAAACCTCAAAATTATAAATATGTTTCCATAAATCACAAATTTATAGTATATTGATTAACGAGAACACACAATATCACTCACACACTCGCACACTCGCACACTCTATATCTAACATACCAAAAGCATGTGTATGTTGCTAAGCAAACGTACAATATGTATGTGTGTATGTATGTTTGTATGTATGTGGATCTGAGTTGAGCTGACAAAAATGTGATATGCATTGATTACAATTTGAAAAAAAAAAACAACAAAATGTTGATTTAACCCAAATAATTTTTGAGCCATATAAAAACTTTAAATAAGACCCATAAACAATTGAAAAAACAAACCAATAGCGACAAATGAAAATGAAAACGAAAATGAGCAGGAATTTTTTCCCGTTTTTTTTTTTTTTTTTAGTTTCATAAGTGGAATGATGGTAAATTAATACTGCATTAAAAGAGAGTAAAATTGTTTAAGAATAGTAAATATTTTTCTTCATAATTTTCCATTAAAACCAAATGTTTTTAAAATATACTATGAATGGAATATTTGTAAAGAAAATTACTATATAGCAAATTAAAAAATAATTAAATAAGAATTAAAAAAAGCAATAAATGTTTGAACGTTTTACTATATAGCCAGATTTTTTAATAGTTTACTCATAGCAAAAAAACTTTAAAAATTCCATTGAATAACAAATTCCGGTCAAATAATACAATAATTGCGAATAATAACTTTTTGACCGATTTGATAGAAAAAGTATTTTTTTTTTATAAAATTTACTATACATAGTAAGTACATATTTACATACATATGTATAAGAAAAATTTACTATATATAACAAATTATTATATATATATTAAGTTCACGCAAATTTACTATGCATAGTAACATGTTTGAACACTTACTACACACGCATATATTGTATATAAAATTTTTCAAAAACTTGCCAGCAACAAGTCTGAATGTACATGTTATACTAGAAAGAAAGTTGAAAACATTAACAATTAATACAAACTTATTTAATGAAACGAATTTTTGTAAAATTTTCTGTAAATGGTTCTGGTTCTTAAAATGCAAGTATATGTCATAGTAAATGTTTACTACACAAAGCAAATTTTGACTATGCATAGTAAATTCGTAGAACAGACATAAAATGTTGTAATAACTGGCAAAATTTTTTAACAATGACTATAAAAATTGAATTTCGAAAGTTATACTATAAATAGTAAAGTGTTGTAAAATTTACCATAAGTAGTAAAGTTAGGAATATAATTACTATAAATTGCAAACTATTTAAAAAGTTGCTAGGGATAATACATTAAAATTTTACTGTAAGCCGTAACTGTGTGAAATATTCAAGGCTAGTTTTTCCCCTTAGCATATCAAATATGATTTATCAATATGTTTATTAAATTACTACAGCAAATGTCTAATTCTGTTCTCTGGCTCATCGAATTAATTGTTATATTAAAAAAAATTTGCAACACAGTTTGTATTAAAAATATCATTTCCAAACGGTTGTTATTGGCAGGTTTTGTCGTGTTTGTTTGACACATTTTGTTGTAGTTTTTGTGCTGTTTGAAAACTTTTGCAGCGAGAATATAAAATTGCTTAAAGTTCATTGAAAACAGCACGTAAAATAAGCACATGTTCATTTGCTGGAAAATGGTGCAGTAGAAATTAATATTTGTGCACAGTGGGCACAAACATTATTTTTAGAAAAGCGCAAAACATGTCGGCATACGCATTTTGGATGGTTTCTTGATTTACTTGTTATTAATGTTTTCTGTAAAGAATTAAGTAGTTCTCGTTTAAAGCATTTTCGAATTGATTCATTTTTTATGAAAGTATTTCATTCGCCATTTTCTCTCAGTCGTACGTCAGCGAAATAATATGTTAAATAAAAGCTTTTGTTGCCCCTTTTAAAATTATTGCACGACAGTCAGCGAATATTCATAAGAGACACAATAAGAAGAAAAAACTGATCATTGAAAGTATATTATAGTTTAATTATATTTGCATGACTTTGAACAAAACCATTGAATTTAATTCATTGCAATCAAATGAAAATGTTGTGCAATTAATAGTTATTTCTTTAATTTTTTTTTTTTTTTGGCATAAAGCCAATTGGTTTTTGACGGAAAAAATTTAGTTTTTGCTGTGATTCAGCAAATAATGAGGATAAAAATCGATCTATAAATAAATAAATTTAAAAAAAATTGCGACTTACCTTAAATATGTCCAAAAAGACCGCTGAAAATATAAAAAAAAGATATAGTTCACTTATATATTTCAAACAAAAATATAAAATCGAAAGAAATTCTAGATCGAAATTTCGATATAAAAAAAAAATACTGGAAAAACTATATAATTTAAGTGTTAAAATATATAAAACTTGCGATCGAGGAGGTTTCGTTCTTGGGTAATCCTGATTTTTAATAATAAATTTTATATAGAATAAATTAATTTAAAAATTTAGCTGAGTATGAAATTTTCATGAGCATTTAGGTGGTGCTCAAACATAATAGTTTTTTTCTAAATTTTGATTTTCACCATAATTTCCATCATAGTTTCGGGTTTGAGAGTTGTAGATGACACAACTCACATAGACCAAAGAAACCCCATTGTGTCAATCATTATTTTGGATGTAGGGATCACATTCTTAACCGCATCATACACACTGAACTAAATTGATAATTTTAATTATAATTTCCGACTTGAAGAGGGATAACTAAAGCTCGAGGCAGAAAATTACAAATTTATTTAGATCTAGATGTTCGCATAAATAATCAAAATAAATTTTGTTAAAGAAGTCAAAACAAAAATTAGCATTGTTTTTTTAATTTTATAATAATGAGTCTCAAACTCACAAATAAAATAAAAACGAACATAATTCGAATGCCTTGCAGAGAGTTATTTTGAATTATGTATATTCGACAGTTCGAATTTAATTTCGAAGTTGGTTTTATTGCAAAACTTTTACATTATTCCCTTTTATTTTATTATCCATCGCTATTATTAATGTATAAAACAACATAACTAGTTGTTATGGTAAAATTTTTGTATGTTCGAAAATTCGAAGTTGCGTTCGAAAATTCGAAAAACTCAATATTTCGATAATTGTTAATGTTTTTAAGCTTTCCTAAGCCTAGTTGTGCTAAAACTGGTTTTCGCAGGAAAATTTTTCATGTTCGACAATCTGAAGTAATTTTTATACTTAAAGAATTGATTTACTTTTTGTAAAATTTATAAAATCAAATAAATTGAAAATTAATTTCCGTCGATATAGATTATTTTATAAGTTGGTTTTCAAGTGCAAAATTTTTAAAATCGATCATTTGTTTTTTCGAAAAATTTTTCATGTTCGAAACTCTAAAATTAAATACAAATCTTTTTTTTTTGCAAAATGCGATTTTGTTAGATATTTAACTTGACGGGCTACAGCACCCGCAAAATATGTGAAAACGAAATTTTAAAAATATCTGGAAAATTTCACGTTTAGGATTTTTAGGATTAACATGAATTTTATTCAAGTATTTAGACATATAAACGGGTTACGAGTCCTTATTTATTGGAAATGCTTATTATATATATATATATTATATCACAATTATTACTAGTTGTTGTTAATTGGAGAAGGAGTTTAAGCATGGACCTGTTTTTTTTGTATATGCGGACTTGACTTGATTGTGCGGATATAACTTTGGTATTCACATACCACTTTTGGCGTTCAGATTTCTTTCTTCCGACTCTTGTTTTTATAACCTGTTTTAAATCTGGAATGACTTAATAAACTGTATGAGTTTCTTTCATTGAAAATCGTTTTTTTTTCAGACACATAAAAGTTAATTAAGTGAAATGTATGCATGACCTATTTCAGTGAAAAGAATAAAGAGAAAAAAAAGACGGGCGGAAAAGCTTATTTATGCATCTCTAATAGATTATTGTATCCACCAGTTATTCTCCTTATAAAAGTACACATTTTCATTTATGCTTTTAATTAAATACATTTGTTTTTTTTAACATATTGACTTAATTTAAAACATTTTTAGAAATTTTTGTTCTACATTAAAACCAAATTGATTGTTCATAAATCAGACTCGCTATCAATGTTTATCAAATTTTTGTTCAAAACTCGGAAATTTATGTTAAAATTAACAAAACACACATATTTTAGTTATAAACAAACCTACACATTTCAGGAATAAATTATAAACTTTGATGAACATACAAACATTTATACATACATACATATGTATGTATGTATGTATGTAAAAATTTACAAGACATTTTGAATGTGTGATCGGTCTAGTATAAGTTCTTGAAATAGACAACGAGAAGTCGAAAATATACTCGCATTATCGTCACTAATTAAAATACGAAAATGCATTTCAATCAATGAAATGAGAATGTTTAAAGAGCCCAAAGAAAACTGAATCTTAATTAAGAACGAAATGTGCACAGAAAAACAACAACAATCAACAAAAAAAAAAAACACCCTAACACACTCACAGCAAATTGTTGGTAATTAAGGTAGGAATGTAAAAAAATACACAAGAAGCGCCTGTAGAAATAAAACAGACGCCTCATTGTCTGAAATCGTTTTTTGTCGGTTTTAAATGCCAGATGTCACTTTCTTTTGGCACCCACATACACTTTTATTTACACATTCATGTTGATTTTAATTTTTGTTTTTTGTTTTTTGTTTTTCTTACACCAAAATAAGAGAATAAACAAAAATATGTATACGAGGATAAGCTGAACAATTTAAGAATTTCACAAACACGACCAGATTAATTTTAAGCCAGTGGCTTAATTCTTGAACTACCTGCGAAATGGTGGACGCAAAAAGTTGGCGTCACTTTTGCTCCAACATGTGTTTATTGCTCATTGTTGTTGTTTTTGTTGCTGCTGTATCGTATGTATGTGGTGTATATGACGCTTCGTTCATTGCTTATGAGAAGAGTGTTAGATTTGTTCTGGTCTCCCCCAAAAATGCTCGAATAAGTACATACATACATACATACTCACGCAATATCTTGTTCTAAATGCTGATAACTTTTCATGGTTGCGAAAAACTGGAACCCGTTTGCCACCACTTAAGGTATTACCCACATATGAACAGGCCACATATCATAAGCATCATATGGTATTTAAGTAAAAAGCATGAATATGTTTCCCCCAAAAAGCAGATAATGACGTTGTTCATTATACAAATCCCAGTTTCAGATTAGAAAGAAAATTCTAATAAAATTTGCTGGAAATCTTAATTTCCTGGAAAAAAATGTTTTACAAATATTTCAATGAAAAGTATATAAAATATTTTATGGAAAATTCAAAGCACATTCATCATACATCATACAAAAAACAAATTATTTTTTAAATTCTTTTTATATACAACACAATACTTACATACAGAAATATGTGCAGTAGCAAATACTATACACAGTAAATTTACTGCATATAAACTCGTGTTGATATACAATATAATATATCAATATAAAAAAAAAAAAAATATTTTATACAATATTATTGTATAAAAAGCTTTTGAAAAATTTACCATGTATAGTAACTTCTCAAAAAATACTTAGTATAGAAAATTAGTGTATGAAAAATTTACTATAAGAAGCCAATTTTTCAGAAATTTACTATAAAAGAAATTTTTTTGTAAAATTAACTATTAACAGCAAATTTTTAGAAGAAAAAAATACTGGTATAAAATTTGTTATTAATTTAATTTACTAAACAGAAAGATTGTTAAAAATTTAGTACAGCAAGAAAATTTTATGCCTAATTTTTAAGAAATTTACTGCAATAAATATCATTTTTAAAATTTACTACTTACAGCAAATTTTGTAATCAATTTAGTGTAGAAATTTTCTTTTAAAATTTATTGTACTAGAAGAATAAATTTGGTAAAAAAAATGTACCATTTCTGCAAAAATTTACTATAAACAGAAAACTTTTGAAAAATTGTTACTTTTACTGTAGGAAGCAAACTTTTGAAAAATTATCTGTAGAAAGTAAATTTACTATAAAATATAAATTTTATTTTAAAATTACTCAGGCGGCAAATTTTCGAAAAAAATTTACTTATTTACTATAGATAAAAAAAATTTGTTTAGGTAGAAAATTTTTGGAAAACTGATTAAATGCAGCAAAATTTTTAAAAAAATTACTACATGTTTATCATTATTTATTGCAAAGAGGAAATATTTTAAAATTTACCCAACAGGCCAAGTATAGCTATAGAATGGACTTTTTAAAACTTCAATATTTTGAAAAAAAATTTTTCACAGAAAGTAAATTATAGATTTTTTTTTGAAAAATTTGTGTAACAGTAATTATTTGGAAAAATTTATTACAAACAGCAAGTTTTAGGAAAATTTACCATACCAGCAAAATTTTGAAAAAGCAAGTTTTGGAAAATGTATACAAATCTTTTAACATAAAACAAATTAAAAAAATAGTCAACAAGTATCGAAGATTTTACTATAGGAAGAAAATTTTGTTTCAAATTTTAAAATGGTAAATTTTGGAAAAATTTACTATAAACAAAATTTTTTTTTTAGAAATTTTCTATTAACAGCAAATTTTTGAAATATTTTTACTATTTTGAAAAAATTTCCTACAGACAAAAATTACTATAGACAGAAAATTTTAAGAGAAAATTTACCATAGGCAGCAAATGTTTAAATGAAATGACTGTTAAAAGTATGTTTGTAAAAGCCGCAGTTTGGGAATTGCTCAAAACAGCAAACTTGTTTTAGTATTTTTATGCAAAAACAAAAAATATATTAAATAATTATTCAAATGATTAAATTTAGTTCGATTTGGTTGCGTTCGCTTGTCTGTACCTGTCTAATTACTCAGGTCTGGAAGGTCTGGTGAGCGAGCGTGTGAGTGTTATGCAAATTATTATCAGTGTTCATATTTTTTTCTCCATATGAAATACACGCACACACACATACGTATATACATATTAGCTATACAAGATTCGTACCGTGCGACGGGCTGTGTCTGGTGGAGTCATATTTCGAAAATAAAAATTCTATTATCACTTTAATGGCATTAGCTTTGAACTTTTGAAATTCAGGTACAAGGCAGAACGTAACTAAAAACCTAAAGAAAAGCAAAAACAAGCACAAGTCATATAATGGAAAAATATAGTAGAATAAATTGTGTATTATGGAGAAGGGCCTTGTAGAGGAAGAGCTGAAGTGTTTTGGAATATTACAAAACTTATTTTCAGTTTTTTAGAAAACAAATTTCGCATCAATAGCAGAGCTATAAGGATGCCTGTAGATGCCATGTACATACATACATATGTAAATATTTTTCTGATAAGGCAGTTTCTAGTTCATTAGTTTACATAAAACTTTTGCGTTTTTGTTAATATTTAAGTCTGTCTTAATTAAAAGACTGCAGTAAAAAAATTTATTGCTTTGTAAGTTTTTTACAAGATTTTATAGGCCTGCATTTTTAAAACGAAAAGAAAATCGCTGATGCGACAAAAAAAAACAGGTAACACATCTCGCTGAAAAGATCTGGATTTTCTGATTTTAATTAAATTATTACTCCTCTTATTGACAGACAATCAGGTTATGTTTTCATGTTGCTGCGATTTTAAAAAGTAGCCAGTTTTGTTGGTTTTTATTAAAGTCTTAAATTTCTTTTTGTTGTTTCTTCTGTTTTCTGAGCCATAATTTTCAAACTGCTTTATTCATTTAAGCAGTCATGTATGCGTTTTGCTGTTTATGAATTTTTTATCTTTAAAATCTTAACGTATTAATGATTTTTCTACCTCGTAAACTAAATTAACATCTTTACCACAAATGACAGCTTTTTAGCGCTGTATAAGCATCAACACGTATTCAACATGACTAATAAAACGTACAGCCCAGGATAAACATATAAAGGAGTGAAATAAAAACGTGGTGAACATGAAAGAAAGTCTTAAGAAACAAAAGTTATATTTTGAAAATGTAAGTTAAAAAAGAAACATACAATACAATGATTACCAAATCGTAAAAAAGCGATGTTTGGTAATTTTACCACAAAGGGGCAATTTTTAAAACATTTATAATATTTACTATGCATAGTAAATTTGCAACGCACTTTTCAATTTTCGGCTAAATACTAATAATTTTTAATAAATTTATTTTACTCGACATATATTATGAAAAATTAACTCCAGCAATTTTTTTAAAACATTTACTATTTCAAATGTATAAAAAATTTACTATGTGTAACAAAATTAACACAAATTTGCTATGAATAGCAATTTTATTGGAAATTTGCTGTCAAGCGCTAATATATTGTTGGTGGTAAGTTTATGAAAAAATTACTATAGAAAATTTGTGAACAACTTACTATAGATGTTTTATGTAGAATTTACTATATCAGATTTATGAAAATATTACTATAGAAGTTTTATGTAGAATTTACTATAACAGACTCATGAAAAATCTACTATAGCAGATTTGTGAAAATATTACTATAGAAGTTGTGTGTAGAATTTACTATAACAGACTTATGAAAAATCTACTATAGCAGATTTGTGAAAAACTCACTATAGAAGTTTTGTGTAGAATTTAATAGAGCAGGTTTATGCTAAATTTACTATAGCAGATTTGTGAAAAATTTACTATAGAAGTTTTATGTAGAATTTACTATAGCAGATTTGTGCAAAATTTACTATAGCAGATTTGTGAAAAATTTACTATAGAAGTTTTATGTAGAATTTACTATAACAGACTTATGAAAAATCTACTATAGCAGATTTGTGAAAAACTCACTATAGAAGTTTTGTGTAGAATTTAATAGAGCAGGTTTATGCTAAATTTACTATAGCAGATTTGTGAAAAATTTACTATAGAAGTTTTATGTAGAATTTACTATAGCAGATTTGTGCAAAATTTACTATAGCAGATTTGTGAAAAATTTACTATAGAAGTTTTATGTAGAATTTACTATAGCAGATTTGTGAAAAATTGACTATAGCAGATTTGTGAAAAATTTACTATAGAAGTTTTATGTAGAATTTACTATAGCAGATTTGTGGAAAATTTACTTTGGCAGATTTGTGAAAAATTGACTATAGCAGATTTGTGAAAATAATACTTTGGCAAGAATTTACATTAACAGATTTATGAAAAATTGACTATAAATATTAAACGTATGGAACATTTATTATAATTCCGCAAGAAAATCCCCGGAAGTTTTACAAAACTTACCTATTACTTAAAGTCTATTGAGTTTATTTTTAAAATAGCTTTTAATTTTTTTAAAAACTTTTCTACAAAGTGATTTTTAAAAGTTTTTATTTAATTCTTTTAAGCTGCCTCATCTTGGTATTATTTCACTCATTGCTTTTGTCTCACTTCTTGTTACATAGTAAGTAAATATTAACAGCAAAATGTTTGTATTTTTCTTGTTGTTAGCATAATATATTAAGAAGAATTTCTTTATTGTACATTTACTACATCTTGTTGCAAATAGACTATGTAAATATTTAATTAAAAAAAAAACCCATCTTTTAAGGCACAATGATGCGGCTGTTATGAATGTTGTGTGAGTGCTGTGTTTTAGTTAGTTTTTTTTTAATTTTACTTTAACAACGATATGGTATGAAATTTAAATGAGTAAATGGTAGTCATTGCCCTGGGATGCGAAAAAGGTACAAGTACAAACATTGTTTTATTAGTATAAAAAAAAATTGAACAAAATATGTACGTATGTAAGTATTTTACTTCTTAAATACGAAAAGTATGTTTTGTTTTAGTTTAATAACTTTAGCCATTTAGGCCCTTTTTGTCATTAGCTTGGAGAAAGTGTATGTCTTTTATATGATTATCTGTGAAACAGTAACGTGTAGTAAATTTACTATACATGTATGTATGTATGTGCATGTGCATATGCTGCTTGCTGTGAACAGTTAAACATATTTCAATTATGTGAAACACCATCTGAAAATATATTTATGCCACATTTTAAGAAAAATTTACAGAAATATTGAAGAAATAATGATGTGAAAGAAGCTTCACTGTTTTGTGTCTTCCACATGCGGTTGGTTGAGTGAAGACAAAGAAGAACAGACAAGAAGAAATAAAAACACACAAAACATATTTGAGTTAATTGTCTTCAGCAAAGGAAATTTAAAAGGTTTCTTGAAAAAATGTGAAAAGTAAATAATTTCCTAGTCAAAAGCTGCTCTTTAGACAGCAAATATTTGTGAGCAGAAATAACTCTTAAATAAAGAAAACTGAATTAAACTATAAGCAAAGTAAATATCTTTTACAAACTTAAAATCATCACATGGTATTAAAGTGTGTTTTTATGACTGTCAGCTCATCTCTAAAGCTGCTCTCCAGCCGTTTCTGGGCGCTGTCTGTGCTGAGCCAACGAAATAATTCGAAATTAGCATATCAAGCAAATACCTGTCGTGCTGTCTGAAAGATTGTTGTTTTTTTTTACACAAGTCTTGTGGATTTTGAGCACACGAAAAATTACAGATTCAGAAAAGAAACGAGATAAAAACCGGTGTCAATAGCTATAAAAAACTTGTTGACAAAACTGTTTCTAAACATTCTTTGAATAGTTTTCATCGCACAACTTCTATGTAATTTAATGGCAGCGCAGGTGTTGGTTTAACAACTCAGTTTTGCTGAAAAATATTGTTCATAAAACAAACCGGTTTGCATTAAAATATGTATGTTCAGGAAATCACACAAAAAATTGGAGTATATAAATTTGAATGTATGTATATGAAATATATAATATAAAAACGGCCTAACTCAGGTTTCTTACAAAGTCAAGTTTTTTGTATACTTTAATTCCAGACCCCTTAAAGGCTTAAAATTTCCAAAATAACCCGACTTGCAAAATATATAACTTAAGACCTTTTCATATTCAGATAACGCTGTGTAGTTTAGTTGAATTTTATGCCAATTTGTGTGAGATGAAAAAAAAAGCTGTTAAAATATATTTACAAATTTAACCTTGTAAAAAAGATAAATAAACTTAAACAAAAATACCAAAGAAAAAAGCCAAACATTTTTATACAAATACAGTTAATATTTAAAAATTTATTTTATTTATTAAAAAAAAAATATGTAAAATATTTAAGCAATCCGTTCATGACACACATTTTATTTAAAAGAAAAACATACATAAACGAATTGCCAGAAAGTCATTCAAATTTATTCAAAACAGCATAAAACTAGTTGAGCTTTATGTGAAAATCATTGTTTAAATGTATTGTCATATAGTCGTATGGTTGTAAAGCATACAGCCATTTAGTTAAAGGAATTATATAATCAAAAAGTTAAGTTTGTCTCAAGCTTTTTAAGTCACACTTTAATTATATGTTGCAAAGGACATTTAGCCATGAGGTCACAAATTTATTTATGTTATTTATTTTAAATAGAAAATCTTAAACCATTTGATTTCGTATGATTTTATTATTCAACAAGAGCGGTTAAATGTTAAAATAGAGTAAAATAAGTGCATATGTCATGGGTCAGATATAAATAAAATTCTATTTTCATTTGCCATTTTGTAGGGGATATAATAATCGGGGCACGACTCTGAGTGGTCTAATTTCCAATGGCACACAGATCCAACAATAGCCTCTGTTATGCAGCTTTTAAGGTTATCGATCGTTTGTGGCTTAAATCGCACAATCTTGGCGACTAATTCATGTCACTTCAGTGACAAATAACCATACATTCAAAACGTTCAAACAGATGGTGCCTCATTTAACGCCCCCGCTAGGTGTCACGTAACGCCATCTTGCTGGCACATGTTGTCCACCTTCATATCGTTCTATTTTGTGCCACAACAAACCGGTCATTATCATTCTCTAGAACTCGCTGTTGACGGTGATGACGGGCTCTTGTGTATGGCCGGGAATGCACTGGTGCGGTTTCTTCTGCACACATTTCAGCATCATGGCGATGTCCTCCTCTAAACTTTGATGTACAAGTGTTAGCTCACTTTTTACCGAACCGGTAGTCTTGAGTTTTAGTTAACAAACACGAAGTGCGTCTGCCACAAACGCAGGCAGTGTCTCATGCAGTTGTTGGGGGAAAAACTTTCCTTTAATTTGACGCTTTATGTTTTAATCTGAACAAATCTCACTCTACTATAGTTTGTATTTATATGTTAAAATAAACTTTAAAGTTATTATGATTGAGTAGAATTGATTGGAAGTTTTGGAGAAATCAGTGACAATTCGCAATTAAGTCAAATATATCAACCTTTAATGAACATCTCAGTGCTAAGGTACTCGTATTTTGAATCAAATGATATAATAATACGATCTGAGAAGTATTTGTATATCTTGTTTGACTCACAATCCTTAAACTAAAAAATACATTAATTCAAGTCCAGGAGATGTTATCACACCCACTTGAAACGCAATAAAACTATGTTTATAACATTTCGTAGGCAGGTGGCTCTGTGCTGGGAAAATTTCAGTGAAATCAGTCAAGTCGTTTAGCCATGATAGGCCCACAAACGCACCAACAAATAAACAACATATTTAACACATGATTTATGATAGACTCGTACCTACTCCTATATAAGTACGAGTATACTACATATTTATATGTATGTGTTTCGTAGTTCAGAGCATCTGAATAGACTAAACGGAATGGGCGTTATAATAAAAGTTAATTTTGTTAGAGAATTGACACGAGGAAGGATATTGTAGCAATTAACAAAATCATGTATAAGACAGCAAAAGGCTTCGCAAGGAAACACAAGATAATATACAATAAAGTTTATGAATAAAAAACTAATCCTTTGCTGGCTGTTTATAGGGCTTAATTGTTCTTTCTTTTTGTTGTTACATTAAGGCTGGAACCCAATGTGAAGCTGAGGCGTGAGGCGAATATAATACTTTTCTCTGTTGAAGATAAAATATATAGTTTCAAATGTAAGACAACACAATGTGAAGCTGGGAGCGAAGGCTGAGGCGCACAGTTCGATAGTTGCTTTAATAAACATATGATGTTGTCGTGAGATTATTATTATATTACACTGAACGGTGAAGACAAATCGATTAACTCTATAAAACAAATAGTTGTGAAAAATTATTTATTTATTTATTAGTTCATAACTTGCAAAAAAAAATTTACTGCACATAAACAATTTTGATTGGGTACAATTGGAGGGCATGAAATCATGCCTCAGGACTGTGGCTGGTCTTCCAGCTTTTATTGCTTTGGTGCAGTTCTTAGTGGCTCAACGGTATTGCCAAAGTTTTGGTTTAAAAAATCGGGTAATTTCAGTTGCTGCTCCAACATTGAACTTAAATAATTGATGCTGTTGCCTTCATCTTATTTTCCATTATTATATTTTTTATACTTTTTATTTCCACATATAAGGGGTAGAAGAATAGGCGTGTAGCAGTGAGAGAGAGAGAGAGACAGGGAGATAGAGTTTAAAAGTTGCTTAAGAACTGCCTGTATTTAAAATCGTACATCAGACACAACTTCTTCAAAGTGTTTGTCTAACATTGCACTTGAAAATGGTTCCATATAAATGTATGTATGTATGTATGTATGTATGTATGTATGTATGTATGTATGTATGTATGTATGTATGTATGTATGTATTTCTGTACATAAGTATATGAAATTTCAATGTTTATTTGTTCTTTAGTTGAAATACATGTTGCCAGCAACGTTTATTATTGTTGTATGGAGTACTTTGTTTTTGAACTTTGGCGTTTAAATTTTTTGTTTGTTTATTTATGGCATAAACAAATTCCCAACTCTAATAGATGAAAAATTAGTCACTAACAACAACGACAACAATAACAATAGCAGCAGCAGCAGCAGCATCATCTCTTGCTCTTCATACAATTTAAACTAAATACATACATAAAAAAAAATATCATGTTCCCTTAAAGAGGTGAGAGTGGAGTGGAAGAGCTTTGTTTTAGCTCTGCTAATGTTTTGTTTACATTAGCTGGCATTTGGGAGACGTTTTAGGTGTATTAAAGGAACAAGAAGAAGAACAAAAAGAAAGCCTAATGGATTTGTATTAAGGGCATTCAGCAAGATCTCTTTCCAGCTATTTTCTTCTTGCACAACAAAATAAAAAGCTATGAAATATTTATATATAAATTTATATATACACATATGCAGGAGGGCGGGAGGAAAGGGAAATAGTATTTGTGAACGTTTGATTTGAATTTTCCCATATTGTAAGAGACAGAATGATGGGTAATTTATTCCACAAACGAACTTTGCTACGCTTTACTGATCTCTGTAATGTGTGAATAAACATTTTGTACAAGAACAGAAGACTCGTATTTCGGGAACAAGATCTCTAATCTCGTGGGGACAGAATCCATAGTTTTAGCGATTAAATGGTGTAACGCTCGTTATACTGCGACGATGCTCTAGTGAGTCAATAGCGTGGCATACCAGACTGTCAACGATAAACTAGTTTGGCCTTCGCCGCACACAGTCGACTAATCCCAAAATATACTTTGCAGCAACGGGCCAAAACAGGAAAGTTTTATTGCATTTTCAAAGACCTCTCGCTGCCGGTTTTATAGTTGACAATCAGATAAATTCATTAGATTATAACTATTTTTATTTAACATCAACAGGGCGCCCTTAGCCCATAAGTTGTCTGCGAAGTGCAGCAATCTTAATGCTTAATTAAAGTTATATAATACGAATTGTATTCTGAAGTTTCCCATGCCCGACCCCACAAATCCTTAGTGATTGCCCCTAATGAAATATCTTCTTACCTTGGGTAAATCTCTTTGAGTGTGTTAAAAGCAAAGATTTTTCCGCCTCTTCTCTTAATACATATTTACCTAAAAAACCTTTTCTCAACTTTTCTCTAAATAAAATATGAAGTAATTTACAACAAAGCATGTTGTTGTTTACTTAATAATTTGCTAGAAAGAACAGCCACTAGAAATACAAAAAGGGAAATTTAAATATTTTTCTTGTTTTATTTTAAGTAACAAATTATAAACATTGTCATAAAAATTGTTTTGTTTTGTTTTGTTTTTTCACTGCCTTGAATTTTGGGGTTTGAGGTTAAGGTGAAATTCACAAATATTTGTTTTGTCTAAAGTTAATTGTTGTTTGAGAATGCCAGACATAAAAGAAGAGTTTTTAAGAAAAGAAAAATTAAAAAAAATATTACAAATAATGTTTGGCTTTTTGGGGGGAATGGGGAAGTTGCTTCGGGACACGAGCGATCATATATGGGACTAGAATTTTAAGTAAAAATATGTTGGAAAACAAGGATGAGTAAATAAAAAGATATTTTTAATATTTTCAATTGTTCGGCTGACATTTGAAAACATTAAACAACTTATTTTGTGGATTCCGTTCAATCACTCAAAAGTCTATTTAGACCATAATCGGTACAGTGTGGCCACACTATCGTGGTTTATTGTTATAATTAAATCATAAGTGCAGACAGAGTTTTACTTTCGGAATGGCTGAGTTATTCGGCAAAACTTTGGCCACATATTGTGGAGTCCATAGATATTAAATAGAAGAAACTTAAGATTTTATAATTGTTGTTTCGTAAACAGCGTTTTTCGAACCAGATATGGCAACATCTTTCCTATCAAAATTTGTGGAAAAATGTGCTAAAAACAACAGCTACGAATATTATTTTATTTGTTCATATGGCCTATAGTTCATCGCAATAGATTTGAAAAAATTGGTGCAATTTCGGGATTCCTTTTACCATGCCAGACATCGGCGCTAATTGTTGCCGGCAAAACTCGGTGCATATTTTAAAATATCATATCTAGACATTATGGCAACCAGTTTGTTAGTTCACAATCAACAGCATTTTGGCTCAGGTTGTTGCATTATAAAATATAGAGAGTTTTCACTCTAGCGGTACACAAAATGTGTTAGAAATCGGTATATTGCACCGGTAGTAGGATCTGAGCTTTTGTCGGAACTTTTTAGACCACCAACTGACAATTCTTTATGTACTCGAAACAAGAAACACTGTAACAATTAGTTGAGTCCATTCCATCACACCACAAGAGCAATGAAACAGATGAGTAGAAAGTTCGAGGAAAACTCTTTCAACGCCGGCATAGCAGTCTCATGTAGACGGCACACGTGCCGCCTTTTCAAATAATTCTTACGTGCAAGAGAGTGAAATTAATTAACACCAACTTAGATTAATATTTGAGCATGATACGAATAATTCGGGACATTTTTGAGGTCATGAACTTACAATGAAGAAACGCCGGCACATTATCGCCATCCAATGAAAAGTCACATCATTTTAAAAAATTCCTACAAATTATGAATCCTGATGGGACATCAAATCTCTTATTTGGGATTTACATTTTGCCGTCAGACTGTCAAACTTGCAGACATTATTTGAGCTTTTGACACACCTGAACTGCTCTTAATATGAGTTTTGTTATAATTTATTAACATTATTGACAGATAAGTCCGCAGAGTTTTACTATTTTATGACTGCCAGTTCTTTGTCTTCTTGTGGCGCAATAAATTTATAATTATTATATAGAATATAGAAACTTTGTTTTATATTTTATATTGAGTTCACACCTTTGGTTAATTTGTCAACCATTTTTGATACGCATCATATTCCCTTGTTTATTTTACGCATTTAGTAAATTTTGAAATTTATCTTATCAATTGGAAATAATACGTTTATGTTTATAAAGTTATCAGTAAATCAATAAAGATAAATTAAAAAGATAGTGTGAGTAATTGTGTACATACATTCATATGTTATAGAACAGTTGCTAAAAAAAAAAAAACAACAACAACAATGTTAAAAATTTCATAATTCCAAAGCCAAGATAAATAATACAATAATTAACACCATTTCGTGATTCAGAGTGAAAAATTTAATTGAGTGAAAGCCGGTTAGTGTTAGAAATTAATGAGAACTAATTAATTTCAGTTTATTGAAAATGAAAATTATTCTATTAAATAAAATAAGTTGTAGTATATTTACAAGTCTAATTAATGTCAGTGTATATTTACAAGTATAGTATCGTAGAGTTTCATATTGAAAGGAATTCGGAAAATAATTCGAAAGGCTTTAAAAACAAATAGCAAAATGTTAGAAGAAGAACATAGAAAATAATACAATGCAGGAGTTAAAGTTAGCAAAAGCTCCCGAAAGCCAGCAACTTGTTACGTCCAGGTGGTGTAAACATTAGCAAATATTTATTTAAAGAATATCTGAAAATCTACACAAGTTTAATAAGTAGTTCTTTAGCAAAACAATGACTACCATAATTTTGCTTTCCAGCAGCATGAAACTTTATACTTTAAACCCGCTTGAAGAGACTTGGAACGGAAATTTATTTTGTAGTTGTTCTTAGTATTAATGTGGATATTTAAATGAAACTTTAATGATGGAAATCTATCCTGCCTGACTCCTACTACAGTTCTTATACGGATTCTATTATTTATGTATTTGTTTGCCTTTTAAAGAAAGTTTTCCCTAATTAAAATGCTTTTCAAAATTATAGAAATCCTGGCGCCCGGCGAAAAGTCATTACAGTTTTCTTAACATACAAAATTTAGTTGCAGGTAAAAACACAATTTTTTCGCTCCTTATTGAACAACAAGGAATTTTTTGTTTTCACTCAATAATGGAATTGGCTGTATTAATCAATAAATTATTTGACTATGGCTCTATAATGGAATTCGTTGGTTCAAAATGTGATTTTATAAAAGTAAATGTTGAACAAAAACAGTAATTTTTGCAGCAAAGAAAATATATTATGTAAGATTTTTCTCTATCTATTTTGGACTTGTTTTTCAACAAGAAATTGCTAATCCTATAAATTATCCACCATTTCTGCAAACATCAAATACAAAACTTTTATTAGAAAAAAAACACATAAGTTTAGTAATATTTTTACAATATATTTTGCACTGTATGGTATATTTACTAGGGTTGCAAATATGCAATGAAAGTTTAATCCATATAAGAGATTTATATAATGTTCTGCATTTTAGCATTTTAAAATTTTGTTTAATTAATTTTTCTTAATTTGTGCTCAAATAAGTGCCTAAGAATGCGCGTGTGTTATAAAAAATTGCCAGTGTTGTAAATATACAATCCAGGGTGATTGTGTTTGTTTTATTCTACAAAGAAAAGCCCAAATGTTGATGTTTGTTTAAAGGCCAAGTCAGCAAATATCCGCCAAAAATATTAAGCTATTTAAAACTCAAAAGCCGATTAATTAATTAAAAACTAATTTTATTTTCAAGCTTAAGCAAAAACAAGTTTAATTTAGTATTTTGTAATTTAATTTAAAATTTTTAATATTTCTGAATAATTTCTAATAAGTTTTTTCCTAAACTTTAATTTGTTTTCGAATTAGTTCTCTGAAAATTATTCATTTAAGAATCTGCATAATAGTATAAGATATGAAAATTTGATTTGAATTTGAAAACTGGCTGGCAAAAATATTATCTTCCGTTTGAAACAAGTAGGTTCGAAATAATCATAAAAAGAAGAATATTGCTTGAATATTGGCTTGAAGTCTTTTTCGTTTTTGTCTTATTGCCGCTATTAATTTCATATGTCTGTAGGTACAGGGTAATCGCATTCCTTTTTGCACCAAATTTTAAGAAAATTAATCCTTTTACAACAAGTTGTTGCTTATTTCTGGCAGTAGAGTTAAATTTTAAACTTAAATATAACAAATTTGTTTTTTTTTTTGCAGATTATTCTAACCAATTATGGACTTGTTTTAAAAGTACTGTTTTCTACTTTTCAAAAAAGGGCATCAAGTACCCCTTCCTTAAAGCGCATGGAACTCATATATTTACAAAATGTTGCTTGTAATGAACTGAATAAGTCTTCTGAACACATCGTTAACCACAAATTCCCAGATACTACAGAATTTATCATTTTGGTTTATTATACAGAAATGCAGCCTTAAACCGCCCGCATGTAAACTTTTCACAACGCCGATAGACGTATATTTTTTTTGTTAGTTCTCCCCACTACAATCAAATGACAGATCAGAGTTATTTTTCCTGTGCTTTACAGTCTTATTACCGTATTTCTGGTTGAATCAAACAGCTTTTAAGTTTAAAGAAAATTGTTAATACATACTCGATTATCGTAATGGTTGGTATTTCGAGGTTTTTTCACTTCTTATGTTTTAAAATTAGACTAAATTTAATAAACATGCATTTAATCGAAAAATACGCTTGTAGTTTCGAACAATAGCAATCACGGCAATCACGTTTAACCGGTGGAAAAAAGGAAAAAAATTAAATCGATTCAGGATCGATTTCAGGTTAATAGACGTTGTTAGACAATCGATATTCTACTGTAACTATTCAAATTTTGAACTATAAGTGTAAATTTCTGGAAGTAAAAATGTTTATACTTTCCAGCTGTCTATGTTTTATAGTCTTGCCTTAATAATTGCTTGAATTTTTTTTTAAGTTTCACAAAAACTTTATTAAAAAAACATATAATTTTTCTAATATTGAACAACTTTTTTTGAGTTAAAAAAAATCTGCGCAGTTTTATTTAAAAAAAAATCTAATTTAATTTCGCTTTTAAAATATTTTACACAAAATGTCTTTAAATTGAATAATTTGTTAAACTTTCTTTTAGTTAAAAAAAACGCAACTTTAAAATAACCATTAAAATTCCTCTTGCCACAAAATCTTTTCAAAGCTTTTAAAATGATTAACAATTGCAATTGTTTGAACTTGTGTTTAGTGTAACAAACACTTTTTTATTTAACAAATAAATTTTGTTTTAAATTATTTTATAGAAAATCCTCTTGTCGCCTTTAAAATATTTCTTAGAAAATCTTTCCAAAGCTTCAATTTGATTAATATCTGCAATTGTTTAAACTTTTTTGTAAAACACTTTTTTTATTTAACAAAAAGAAAATTTGTTTCAATTTCATTTAAATTTTTTTTAAAAGAAATCCTGCTGCTGTTTCTAAAATATTTTCCTCGGCAGTTCTCTTGTCTTTCAACAACTGTACCTGATGGCGTTGCAGGCAACTTTTTGCACTCAACCAGGAAGTTCTTCTAAGGATATTTACGCCTTTTTTGCCTAAAACGAAATTCTTTTGAAAACATGTTTTTCACTTGAAAATTCATTTGTTAAACAAAGAAGAAAAGCTTAAGGGTTGTTTGTGTCGCTACGCAAGATTAACACTGGAGAACGTTCGTTTTTAAACAAATCTTTTGTAAAAGATTTATTACTATAATTAATTGTATTGTTTGAGGAAAAAGCAAAACGCATTTTATTTCGAGGCATATACAGACCAGACCGCTGAATAAATTACACTCGCTGGAAAAAGTATGCGCACTTGTCACCATAAAACGGGAACAATAAACCCGCAAATGGCAAAAAATCTAATTAGAATTCCTACGACAAGCTGCTCAGCTGTCTCAATAAAAGTAAAATGACACCTTATTCAATGTTCGGTGACTGTCAACGTATTGGGATCAAAGAGTGGAATTTTCAAACGTAATTTTCATACAAAAATGAAATAGAAATCGCATTAGCTGCCAAAAAAGGGGGTGACAGAACACTACAGTTGTGCTCTATGAATTATTCATATGCAAATGACTCTTAAAGCACGTTTAACACCAAGAGGTGGTGGTGGTACGAGTAACGTTAAGGCCCAGAAACTTACTTACCTCCAGCAATTATTTTCAAATTAATCCTTTATAATTTATATCTATTATTTTCTTTCATTTCATTTATAGGATTTTGTTCTGGCAAATTTATTTATCACTTAAAATAAGTGAGAAAAAACAAGAACTTTAAATACAACTATTTTGTGACACTTTTTTTTTTTTTGCTTTTATTTACACCCAAAGTTGTGTAATTTTCGGTGCTCGCTTTCAGATCCCGTTATCGAAAACGCTACGCAACGCAACGCAACACAACGCACGAAACTTTTATTTTCTCTATAATTTTTTTTAAGGGTTTGGTCGTTTCGTTTGCTGGATTTGCAAGAGAATTTTCGTGTGCATTTTATGTTGCCAGCACTTTATGAACACAAATTTATTGACACTTACAACAACAACACTTTTTCATTAACAAATTTTTAACGCACGATTTGCCCCAAGAAGATATTTTGCTATTTTTTGTCGCTTTAGCTAAAACAAATTTTGCAGTTTGTTTTCAGTTTAAATGGCATTAATCTTCATTGAGCTGAAATAAGCTGCCAGTCGCAAGAATAAAACACGTTTTTTCTTCTTTTTTTTATTTTTTCGCTGCTTCTTTTTTTACGATTTCTTTCGCTGCGAAGGTTCTTGTGTGGAAAGAAAACTTTCTGTTCAAATTTCACGGCATCGAATCAAACGTACGTCAAACACGTCCAAACACGCTAACGTTCTCGTCTCAACTGTTACGCTCAGTTTTTGCCTGCATTGGCCCAACGGTTGGCCGTTGACGAGTGTGCGACAGAAAGAGAGGTGAATATGAGAAAAACAGCTGGTCGATTTCTGTACTAAATACGAATTAAATTGTAAATAAATAGAACTGTTTATATTGCTCTCTGTTTGGTGTTTTCCCAGCTCTTTTATTGTTCGAGTGTTTGTTGTTGCTTTAGCTTAAAGATAATTTTGTACTGGTATATTTGGCAAATAGGAAAATATTTCAGCGGTTGGTGTCCCAGCTAAATGGGTAATAATAGTTTCTATTCGAAAATTTGCAAATATGTAGGAAGAAAATTTATGTATTTATTCATTTATTTTAAAGAAACTGTTTGGGTCCAAAACAACGTCTTGTGCGAGATTTTACTGGCAGTTTTTCGTCAACACTTTTAAAACAATAGAATAAAAGTAAACACAGTTTTTATTATTAATGCAGATTCAAGAAGCACAACTTTTTTATAATATAGATATTATAGATATTATTGTGTAATACTCTCGATATTGGTGTATAATAATATCGATATTATTTTATATTTATATAGATATTATTGTATAATACTATCGATATTGTTGTATAATACTATCAATATTATTGTATAATACTATAGATATTGTTGTATAATTATATCGATATTATTTTATATTTATATAGATATTATTGTATAATACTATAGATATTGTTGTATAATAATATCGATATTATTTTATATTTATATAGATATTATTGTATAATACTATCGATATTGTTGTATAATACTATCAATATTATTGTATAATACTATAGATATTGTTGTATAACTATATCGATATTATTTTATATTTATATAGATATTATTGCATAATACTATAGATATTGTTGTATAATAATATCGATATTATTTTATATTTATATAGATATTATTGTATAATACTATCGATATTGTTGTATAATACTATCAATATTATTGTATAATACTATAGATATTGTTGTATAATTATATCGATATTATTTTATATTTATATAGATATTATTGCATAATACTATAGATATTGTTGTATAATAATATCGATATTATTTTATATTTATATAGATATTATTGTATAATACTATCGATATTGTTGTATAATACTATCAATATTATTGTATAATACTATAGATATTGTTGTATAATTATATCGATATTATTTTATATTTATATAGATATTATTGCATAATACTATAGATATTGTTGTATAATAATATCGATATTATTTTATATTTATATAGATATTATTGTATAATACTATCGATATTGTTGTATAATACTATCAATATTATTGTATAATACTATAGATATTGTTGCATAATTATATCGATATTATTTTATATTTATATAGATATTATTGTATAATACTATCGATATTGTTGTATAATACTATCAATATTATTGTATAATACTATAGATGTTGTTGTATAATTATATTGATATTATTTTATATTTATATAGATATTATTGTATAATACTATCAATATTATTGTATAATACTATCGATATTATCCTACGGTCATACCCACCATTGTTCATATAAATTGCATTATCTTTTCTGCAAAAAAGTCTTCTTTTAGCGAAATTAAAAACAATATCTCTAATATGCATTAGAATTTGCATCTTAAAGATAATTCTGGCATCTTATTATTTCTCTTTTAATGCCAAATACTCTTTCACTTGCAGCGACCACATCAACTTGAAAATTCTCTTTTTTAAACTGAAAAAGTGCTATAACGTGCCGGCAGGTGGCGTCGCTGCCGCTGAAATAATTGATAATCTCTGAGTATCTTGTAGATAGAATATGTGTGCTTTGCGCCTACTCTCTTTTTAGAGTAAGAGCCAAATAGTTCGCAGAGAGCTCTTTAAAACTTTAGTTTTTGTTTACATTTGGAATTTTTTTGCTTTTATTTTCTGGTGCTTCTTCGGCCAGTTTTGTTGCTGGTTTTGCTCAATCAAACAGTGTCTGTTTTTGTGCGTCTGTCTGCCTGTTTGTCAGCCTGTCTGTGCTTGTTTCAGTGGTGGCGTGCGTGTGTGGCTGTGTGTTTTTCTGTTCTTGTTGCTGTTTCCCATCTTTACGTGAGCTAAACGTGTGCGTGAGATACCGGTTGGAGAAATAAAACTCCGTTCGTTGCCAGTTGATTAATTCCATTGCTTTATTTTCTTACACTTCTTTTATATTCTTAAAATTAAAACAGTTGTGTTTGCATTTTAATTTGTTGAAAATAAAATGTGTTTAGGTTGGCAAAACAATTTATAAAATTCTTAAGTAGTTTAATTTAGTATATTGAACTTATTTAATTTCACAAAGTTTGCAAATTGGTTAAAATATTTGTTGTTGTTCTTAAAGTTTTAAAATTGCAATTTATTAAATTCTTAGGAAATATAATTGAGCTTATTTAATTTAGCAAAGTTTGCAGTCTGGGTAAATAATTTGTTGTTGGTAAGTATTTCGTTGAATTGGTGACCGTTGATGGTTTGTTGTTATTGTTGTTGGTAAGTATTTTCTTTGACTGTTGATGATTTGTTGTTATTGTTGTTGGTAGTCGTTGTTGTTTCTAGACCAATCTATCTATGGTTGCCATTGGTAACTCCTCCCCCCTTAGAGTAGAGTGAGGGCCACAAAGATTCTGAAGGGGCACGAACGAAACCACTAAAGAAATTTGTAGTTGGTATATATTGAATTTTCTTCTTTAGGCATAATGATGTACCGATGATAATTAAGATGATGATGAAAATGGCCACGTATGTAGCAAATTGGTGAGTAGTTGTTGTTTTTTCAAGTGAAGACATCATTTTGTGATCGTTGAATTGGAATAACTTTAGTTTCTGCAAGTTGAATTCTTCTACGACCGCATCAGGAATCACGTTTACAAATTTAGGTAATGTAATATTGATACACTCATGGTAAGTTTTGGGTTTGTCTTCATATATTAAACCGTTGATGGTAAGTGTACAATTCTCATAAAATAGCAGTGTTGTGTTCGTTATATTGACAGTTTTCCCACAATCAGATTCGACAAAAGTGTGTGGTGTATTGATGAAAAGCACAAAATTATTTTCAGGTTGATATATGGTCTCAATTCTTCCTACGTCTCTTACGTTACATCTGGGTTGTTGGTTGCGGATGAGTTTACCCAGACATAATGATTGCTCGAACAGTTCACTTCTTATTGGATTTTTACAAATATATATATTTTCTAACTTAAAACATTTATCATTATAATAATTGATTGATTTATCATTGTAAACTATATAATTAGAGGTAATAATTTGTCGTGTTTCGTTTATAGGTAATGGTATGATATGAGATATAATAAAGTTTTCTTTTTTTATTATTGGAAGTTTTATATTAAATACAATATTTGAGTTATTATAATATGCTTGGAGTTCCAAAATTTCGTAAATTTGCTCTACAGAGTTTATTCCAGGTATTTGATTGTTAAGTGAGTTATAAATTGTTTCAATTTCATTGTGACTTAATATAAATTTGGATATTACATTAATTTTAGCTAATACAATACTTTCAGCTATATTACTGATTTGATTAATTAATAGGTCTATATTATAATTGATTCTGTTAATATATTGTATTTTAGAAATGGTTAGATCCTCTTTGTATATCTTATTGGATATATTTTTATATGTGTTTTTTAAGAATTTTGTGATAATCTCTTGTTCGTTATTTATGTGTTTAGTTATATTGCTAAATCTATCAATCATTTCTGTATTTAGAATAGTTTGTTTTTGGATATTAATGTTTACATTATTTTTATTTTCCATTAATTTCTTAAGCTGTAAGTTTATTTCCTTTGCATCGTTATTATCCATATTACCCGTAATGTATTTAATTGCGGATCCCAATCCATCAAATAGACCTCTCTTCTTTCTTTTAAAAGGCAATAAGTTATTGAGTTTGTCATTTAATTGTAACAATTTTAATTTCGTAATTTTTAACGAATCTTCAATAGTTTTATCTTGTTCAAATATATTTAATGCTTCTGTAATTTTCTCGATATTGTTAATGTAATCTTGTAGGTCAATTAAATGGATTATATTTTGATAATGGTCGATAATTTTGGAATCTCCCAGCTTTAATTCTATAATGGCCAGTCCATTATTAAGTTTTTGAATATTTATTTTTTGGGATCGAACTGCCGCTAACCTAAAATATATATTTTATATAACATAAAATAAAAGTGCTTAATTGTTATTAATATAGCAAATTTAAAGATATTTTTAATTGTTTTGTGTATAAAAGATTTTCTTAATAAGTATTTAGACGGCAAAACTGTTTTTAGTTTCTTCGTTTGAATGGAAATACCAAACGTTTCTGACAGTATTCAAAATAAAGGCAATAAAATCTTGTTTCTTTGATTTCAACATTCTTATTACAACCATTTTTATGAAATAATTGTTTTAAATCGGTATTTGGTATTTCCATCTTAAAATAATTTATCTAAAATTCATCTTATCTCTTCTATTATTGTGTATTATTGTTTCTTTTTACTTTTCTTTTAATTTTAGATTTATGTATTTTTTGGTTTTTCTCTGTTACAAATGCTATATTGTTATCATTTTTTACAATATGTTTAGAAAATCTTGCAGTTATTTTATTTCTTCTGTTTTCTTTTCTGAACACTATGTCATTTGTTTTGAGATTTTTTGGTTTTATTCTACCTTTATTTAATTTTTCTATTCTTTTTTTTACTGATGTTTGCATTTGTTCTTGAATTTTTGGATAAATAATTTGTTGGTACTCATTGAGTTTTTGTAAATATTCATGTTCTTTATTGAATTTTATTTCTTTACTGGAGACATGAGGTCTTCCAAAAAATAATTCGTAAGGTGTTAGTTTTGTCGTTGAATGGATTGAATTGTTATAAGTTATAAGAGCTTCTGAAAAAATTTCGTCGAAAATTGGTGAGTTAATTATCTTTTTGATTTTGTTTTTAAAAGGTACCTCAATTGTTACTTTTGATTCTGGGTGTATTTCTAGTAATATTTGGATATTGAATTCGTTTAACGGTTTTTCGGAAATGGGAATGCCGTCATCCTGATTTTCCTCTGCAGAATGGACTGTACTACCTGAAGTATCTGCAACCGGGACTAGCTCATGGCTATTTACATCTGTCTTTATTCTACTGAGAGCATCAGCGTTAGTATTTTGTGTACCTTTTTTATATATAATTTCATATTCAAATTCTTCTAACTTCAAACGCCAACGAACTAGCTTCGAGTTAGGTTCTTTTAGACCCATTATCCAAGTTAATGGTCTATGATCGGTCACTATTTTAAATTTGCGGCCAAAAAGATACGGTCGAAAGTATCTTGTTGCCCACACTATAGCTAATAGCTCTTTTTCAATAGTAGAATAATTTGTTTCTGAGGTATTAAGTGTTCTGCTAGCGTAGCAAATTGGTTTATCATTACCTATCTGTCCTTGGGACAACACGGCACCTAGTGCGAAATTGCTAGCATCTGTTGTAAGGATGAAATCTTTAGAGAAGTCTGGGTACTGTAAAATCGGGTCATTACAGAGCAGATTCTTACACATTTCAAATCTTTTTACATAACTTTCTGTTAGCTTTATCTCCATACCTTTTTTTAGACATACCGTTAAAGGTTTTGTCAGTTTGGCGAAATTTGGTATGAATTTTCTATAATATCCTAGTAATCCTAAGAATGATTTAAGGTTTTTCGCTGTTCTTGGGATCGGAAAATTTTTGACTGCACTTATTTTGTTGGGATTTGGTTTTATGCCTTCTGTTGACACAATATGCCCTAAAAACTCAATTTCTTTCCGAAGGAACTCTGACTTGTCTAATTGAATTTTAAAATTTGAATCTCTTAATTTTTCGAAGACCAAATCCAAATTTCTTATGTGTTCTTGTAAAGAGGTTCCGAAAATAATGATATCGTCTAAATATACAAGACATACCTTTCCTATTAGTTCCCTCAAAATATTGTCCATTACCCTCTGGAAAGTAGACGGGGCGTTTTTTAGGCCAAATGGCATCCTGATGAATTCATAGTGGCCTCCTTCCACAGAAAAGGCAGTTTTCTGTATGTCTTTAGGGTCCATCTCTATTTGATGGAACCCACTTGCGAGATCTACGGTGGAAAAGTATACACATCTTCCCAACTTATCCAGAAGTTCGTTTATATTTGGTATAGGATATTTGTCAGTTATGGTTTTTTCATTGACTTTTCTAAAATCGATTACTAGTCTCCACTTTTGTTGGCCACTCGCGTCCTTCTTTTTTGGGACGATCCACACGGGTGAACTCCATGGTGAATAACTAGGACGTATTATATCCTGATCAAGTAATTTCGAAATTTGATCCTGAACTTCTTTTTTGTGGATATAAGGGTACCTGTATGATTTTGTATATACTGGGATTTCATTACTAGTGGGTATTTTATGCCTTATTTTATTGGAGAATGTTAGTTTCTGCCCTTCTCTATAAAAAATTTCGGAATATTTTTTACATGTTTTTAATAAGAGTTTTCTTTCCTCATTGTTAAGATGATCAAGTCTGAGGAGATGTCTTATATCGATATCATTATCTTCGCTTCCTGGTGTAATTGTCTCTAAAGAGTGAGTTTCAAAGAACTCACTAGAACAGTAATTGTGTACCTTAATAGGTTGTTCAAAATAAACTACTTCTATGTTATTGCTTATATTAGATATTTCCAGTAAACTAAACCATTTGTTTGCTTTATATATCCCACTCGATATAATAATGTTGTCGCCTACTTGAGTTTCTGGGATCCAGATGTCGCCGCATTCGACATCTACTGGTAAATTAAGCAATTTTTTTGTATTGGGTTCTAATAAAACTTTTTCAGAACATATATTTGGTTTATGATGTAAGGGTATTACTACTGATTCTGTTTTTATTATCTTTCTATCTAAATCAATTTGAGCTCTAAGGTTTGATAAAAAATCAATTCCTAACAAACCATCAAAATAATTATGAAATTTGAACACCAAAAATGAAAATTTACCAGTTTGCTTAAATTCAGCAAAGGTTGGAAGTATTGCTATTTTGTTTATTTGGTGTTTTGCTAGTACAGTTTTAATAGTTGTAGGTTTACAATTAATGAGTTGTTGTGGGTGAACATGTTCTGGGGAAATGAAGGATGTAGAAGCACCGGTATCTATTAAGAATTTTAAGTCTTTCTGATTAAATTTAATATTTATATATATTAGTTCATTTCCATGTTTGTTCACATCTAAGTATCCTGTGGGTTTTTCGAAATGACGTCTAAAAAATTGACTTCTTCCTCTATGTTAGTAAGTTGATGTTGTGATAGATTTTCACAGTTATTCATTTCCGTGTTAGGATACCTTCTTATTTGAGAACTTGGACTTTGTTTAATGTTAGAAAATGAGTTTCTATTTCTCAGATGAGAAAATCCACTCGACGTGTCCATTGGTTCAGGTGGTGGCAATTTAGGTATGCCATTATTAAAGGGGGTACGTTGCTGCGGAAAATTATTGGAGTAATTTTGAGAGTTGAAATTATGAAAATTATTTGTGTTAAAATTTTGATTTTTCCTAGCATTAAAAGGATTTTGATAATATTCTTGAGTATTACCAGAGTTTGGGTTTCTGTAATGGAAATTGTTATGAAAGTTATTGGTGTATCTATTATTGTTAGTATAACGATTTCTATTATAGGGAACATTATTAAATTTTTGTTGATTTTGATACCTGTTGACATTCTTTTGTCCAAAACCTTGTTGGTAATAAATGTTTTGTTCTTTAATGCAGAAATCCAATGCTTCTGCTAGACAAGTTGGCCTCATTGCTCTAATTGTTGTCCCCAAAGGGTCCTTTAGTCCTGTGGTAAATGCGTTGAGACACATTTCAGCATAGAGTTTTTTCTTCGCATTTATAACATTTGCATCGGTTTCGTGTAAAAATATGTTATTACATAAAGCTGATTGTAGCTCAACCACTTCACCGTAAAACTTTTCAAATGGTTTATTATATTGTTTTAAGGAATGTAAATCTTTAATCAATGAAGTTTCAGTACGTTTATCTGAATAATACGTGATAAGATTTTCTTTAATTTTATCCCAATTTAATGGTGTTCCGTACATATTCAGAATTTCGTTTGCTTGGCCCTCGATTTTATTCCGAATGGCTCTTAGTAAGATCTGACCATACGGTGTTTTGTCTGTACCACGAATAAATAGAAGGATTTCTTCGACGTTATTAATAAACTCATGGAGTAGCCTGGGGTTTCCATCAAATGTTGGTAGCTGTTTAATTGCGTCTGGTATCTTAAGAGATTGAAATACCTCGTTTTGGAGATAAGTTGCCGTTTCAACAGCAACATTTGGAATAGCTTGATCGTTATTCATAATTTCAAAGTTTCCTGTCTCTGGTATCGAAGTTAAACTTTTACTCTTAAATATATTATATGGTAAAAACCTGTTTGTCTTTGGCATTTACTCTAAAATTTGCAAAAAGAAAATATAATAATAAATAACTTACAGAAAAAGCAAAAATATTTTTTGCATTGCTGATTTATCCGGGCCTTTATAAAAATTTTATTAATTTATTGCTTTTATTTATGTTATGGTTATTAATCAACTTGAGCGTAGGTTACGGTTAAGCAAGCACTTGTGTCACAAAACTATGTATGAATTGTTTATTGGTTACTGTATTATAATATTTTTATTTTTGTAAAGGTTTATTGAATTTTTTCAAACTTTATCTTTTTGTTTTATATTTTTATTTTACTTAATTTTTTTCATGATTTTAATTTTGTACATATATATTTTTCTAAACCTTTTGTATTTTTATAAAGGCTACTGATATTCACTCAAAGCCCTTTTTCAAACAAATGCATATATAAAATGTTATTTTTTGTATATATTTTTTAATTTTGTAAATACATATATTTTTTCTAAATCTTTTGTATTTTTATAAAGGCTACTGATATTCGCTCAAAGCCTTTTTTCTATATTGATTTCAAACACATAAAATTATTATTTTTAAACTTTCTATATTTTTATTCTAACTTTTCTTTTAAAATGTCAGGTCTCAATATGATATTCGCTCATATTATAGCGACCTTTTACTTAAAAATTTTTGTATAATAATTAAATATAGTATACTTTTTAGAATTTTTTTTTTTACACAATCCTTTTTTTTCAGAGGATTAATTATGATATGCCTTCATAATATAATGTTCCTTTTTTTTTTTTTAAAATATTTGTTATTTTGTTACACCAACCACATAAACTTTATACTTTCATACACATTCACACAAGTACTTCAACTTAAACCGCCCGTTGACTGCGCCAGATACCGGTTGGAGAAATAAAACTCCGTTCGTTGCCAGTTGATTAATTCCATTGCTTTATTTTCTTACACTTCTTTTATATTCTTAAAATTAAAACAGTTGTGTTTGCATTTTAATTTGTTGAAAATAAAATGTGTTTAGGTTGGCAAAACAATTTATAAAATTCTTAAGTAGTTTAATTTAGTATATTGAACTTATTTAATTTCACAAAGTTTGCAAATTGGTTAAAATATTTGTTGTTGTTCTTAAAGTTTTAAAATTGCAATTTATTAAATTCTTAGGAAATATAATTGAGCTTATTTAATTTAGCAAAGTTTGCAGTCTGGGTAAATAATTTGTTGTTGGTAAGTATTTCGTTGAATTGGTGACCGTTGATGGTTTGTTGTTATTGTTGTTGGTAAGTATTTTCTTTGACTGTTGATGATTTGTTGTTATTGTTGTTGGTAGTCGTTGTTGTTTCTAGACCAATCTATCTATGGTTGCCATTGGTAACTCGTGTTTGTGCCTCTGTGTTGGCTTGTTTGTTATAACGCCGCTTAATCAAATGTTACATTTGAGTGCAACATTATCGTATCTGTATCTTTTAAATTAAACTTTTGTTTTTTTCCCATTATCTTTAAAAAACATTTAATTTTTTTTCCTTCTTGGCTTTTGTTTAGTTGTCGTCAATGCTGCTCACCAGCAGTATGAGAGTTTTGCTATTGTTGGTGCTGTGTTTGGGTGTTTTAGCTGAGCGTGTGGCTGGGAACGAAACAGTTGTACACATGTGTTTTCGTCTGTCTATTTTGCTATTGGACAAGTTTGGCGGATAATTTCGCATATGTTGCTTTCAAATTGTTGTTAAGTTTGTGGCTTCAAGGGCTGCTGCTGGCAATCAACCCTCAAAGTAGCAACAAAAAATTTTTTAAATATTTTTTGTTTACTGCTTATGCTGCTATTTTATACTTAACACCCACTTAGTTCTTTTTTGTTGTTCTTTGCGATACAGCAGGATTTTTTCAAGGATTTAAATTACAGTAAACAAATTTAATTAAATCTTTGTGAAACAAAAGCACGCTTTTCGGCGGATACCTTAGAATATATGTATGTTTGTACCCACATGTACTTATATATTCATAATGAGCCCATTGACCTCTCGAGCAGAGCTGCTGACTTTGCAGTCACGCCAACACATCGCTTTGCAGCCCAAAACATGATACTTTACAATAAATCAATGTCATTTTTGCCAAGTGCCTGTGATTATATGACAGCTGTCAAATTTTCTGTCAATTGATTTTATATAATGACTTGAGATTTTTTGTTCTTCTATTTATTTCGCAATAGTGGGATTTTAGTGAAAGATTAAGTATTCCTTAGGGAAAATAACGGCGGACAAGGCGATAAAGGAATTGAAGTAATATAAATATTACAATAATATGTTTTGTGGGAAATGTTGCAATTACGACAAAGAAAGAAGTACGTTAATGAAAGCCGCTCCTTAAGGATGTTGAGGGAGTTTTATGCCGCATAGCCGTTGTTATGTTCCGCTATAAGGCCAATTTATCCAGTTTTTGTGGCTAGATCTAGCGGTTTTCATTGTCGTCCAATGTCGACGTGTAAAAAAATAAAATAGTAAAATTTTGTAAACAGGAAGATACTTTAAAGTGCCACAAATAAAATTAGTACCATCTTAATTGAATATTGAAAACATTATTTGGCAGATATGACAATCTTTTTTCTACATCTTACTAATACCGTTAATAATAACCCACTACCGCCATCAAAAATTCAGACCAATAGACAGGCAATTAGGATGTACACAGCCTGGACTAACGGAAGACCCTAAATTCACTTTGCAAGTCTGGTTGGTTTGTTGGCCGTTCATCAACACGAAAACGTACCGAAAAAATTTCAATCATAAAGGCAACTTTTAAGCTGACTTTGGGGCTATAAGATTTCAGTAATAAAGCCCCAGAAAACTGTATGTTCTAGAGGCCAACGTTGTTCAATTTAGCCAGTAGATCATCGTACCAGTTCATTGTCCTGTTTTAAAGCTGCTTAGCAGCAAGTGCCCGAACGTAATGTTTTGTGACTAAGTATTCATCTATATTTCAATGAATTTCCAGAACATCACAAGGACAAAAGTTTACCTTTCAAAACTTCAATTCAACTACTTTGTAGAATATGTTTAAATGCCTCAGAGTTGATCTCCTTAAACACATTTATGTGGCATTAGAGTACAAATCCACAGTAAAAGTAAAAAGAAACCCTTAAATATTTAATCCAACAGTTTTTAATAATACGAAAAAAAAACTTAGACTTGTATTCGCCAAATCATATAGTATTAAAAATCTCTGCGGAAAGGAACAGCTTTATTGGAAACTAGAATACTCTGCTTTCCAGGATATGGATACAGCAACCAAAACTTTAGGAATTTTCCGTATGACTTTGGTTGTGCGGGTTCTTTGGAAGTTTTCAGTCGAAGTTAATGGGCAGAGAGGGTCCCAATATACCCCAGCTATACCTTGGAAGTTGCAGTCTGTTGTTGGTCTTAGGCTTTAAGCGAGCAGCTGAAGGCACTGCTGGGTTCTGATGATAGTGTGATAAATCGTTGGCACCATTTCCCCCCCAGATCATGTATTTTTTTTTTTTTTTGTGGACTTTACTGGAACGATCTCCTGCTTTATTTATTTAAGATTTGAAAAATTCATCAATTTACACAATCCAAGATTATTAGACAAATACAAGGTGGCGCAAAAGTAATCAATCCTATCAGAAAATGCTATAAATTTTGCGATTGGCCCCTAATGTCAGTTCTGTTTTGACATTTGTGTAGTCAACACATGCGAAATACACGTTAATAAACAATGTTACGCTACACTGCCGCAGAACGCGGAATATTGGTGACTATTTATTTGACCAATAATCGGTCGGTGACTTTGGCACAACGTGAATTTCGTCGCAGATTTCCTAGCCGTCCAACGCCTACTGGTGAAACACTGCGACGTTTAGCCGCTCGCCTCGAAGAGACTGGCACAACACGAGATGCTGCCAGGCGTGCCAGATCCCGGAGTAGCCGTTCTGCAGAGAATATTGCTGCTGTAGCTGAGGATGTCATGGAAGCGCCGTCGACATCGACCAGACGACGTGCCACGCAAATGGGTGTCAGTGGACGGTCTTTACAGCGAATTTTGGTACAAGATTTGAAGATGTTTCCGTACAAAGTCCAGACGGTGCATCAGCTGTTAGCTGCTGACCGCCAATCGCGTCTAACATGATGAGGCCCATTTCTATCTTAGGGGGTACGTAAATAAGCAAAATTTACGCTTCTGGGGCACTGAAAATCCGCGTGTAACCCACGAAGAGCCACTACACCCGCTCAAAGTCACTGTATGGTGTGCTGTTTTCGCTGGAGGAGTCATCGGACCTTTTTTCTTCGAGGACGTCGCGGGCCAAACGGTTACTGTGAATTTGGGAGCGCTACAGAGCAATGATCAACGAGTTCTTTTTGCCGCAACTTGATGAATTGGGACTGGAAAACATGTGGTTCCAACAGGACGGTGCAACGGCACACGCTGCACGTGCCACAACCGATATGCTGAAGGATGCATTTCCCGGGCGCCTAATCTCCCGTTTTGGCGATTTGCACTGGCCAGCAAGATCGCCTGATTTGACCGCTCCAGACTTCTTTTTGTGGGGCTTTTTGAAGTCGCGGGTTTACGTCAACAAGCCTCAGACTCTTGCAGCTCTTAAAGACAATATCCGTCAAGAATGTGAGGACCTATCGCCGGAAGTTTTGGACAAAGTGATGGAAAATGCCATAAAAAGGGCTCAAATGACAATCAACTGTGGCGGCAGCCATTTACATGACATCATATTCTCGACTTGATGTAAAAAAAATTAAAATACCAAATAAAAATAATCCACAAGAAGAATCAAAGTTTTTCATTTTTTTTTTAATTACAGCCAAAAAACATCGGAAGGTTATTTTTGCGCCACCTTGTAGTATTAAAATTAATTATAAGTTTATAATACAAAGTGTTATTATTTCGTTTTTCGTAAGGAGCTGGATAGTAGGGCATTTTCAAGCGAGTCTGGTTAAGGTCAGATGTTTCTTGGGGATTTCTGAATACCGACTCATTTGCCTCGACTTGTCTCATAATACAGGAAATTACTGCCGGAAAGAGTTGTATTGTTCGAACAAGAAATTTGTGGTAAGTACCGCCTTCATATATCACAAGATGTTGTCACGTATGCGTCAGTGCTGAGACATTGTCCTAGTTCAACCAGTGCAGTTGCTGCACCATAATATTAGGCCATAATGGCAGAGTGGTTTAATGAGGCAGTCATGCCGAGAACTAGAATATGGCGTACGTGGGCAACAGTCTGCTTTTACTGGCTTAAAATAAAACAGACGAAAAAATAAACTCTTGAAATGGGACACACAACTTCATTTATGTGCCTTTGAGTGGTTGAGATTTTCCTTTAAGATTTACATGTAATTTCCTTTGTCGCGCTCATAAAGGAGTTTTGCTTGTTAAACACTTCAAATAAAAATGGCGTTCTCGGTTTAGTCTATTCATTACTTCCACTTCTAAAATTTTGATTTTTAATTTAAATATATGTACTTATAAATTATGGTTAAATGGATGTGCTCGCAACCAACAAAAGGAAAAATGCTTTTATTTTGCAGTCTTTTGTTTCTGTTGAAAATGTCAAATTCAAAATCTGAACAGACTTCTGGCTGGCTGTACTGAAGTGTCTGTCATATGTTGTACATAAATTCATTTTAATTCTTTTCAATGATGAACACTTACATTTGCTGGTGATTTGTTTGCCTTTAACCATATTTAATGAGTTTCTCTCATTCAATACATCCTGGTTAAAGCAACAAGCTTTTATGTTTTTTTTTTTCGCCTTTGTTTTTGTTTTTTTTTCATGCGTTTTCATAATGATTGTTTTCCTTTAAAACTCATCCCGGAGCCTGGGGGCCATCTTATTTGTATTTTGTTAATGATTTCTTTTTAAGCGTAATAGCAAGTACGAGTTTGAGTACAAGGTTTGACGAGTGGTTGTATAATTTTATGTAATTCCTTTTTTGTTTCGATTTTTTTTTCGTATGACTGAATGAGTATTCAATAGCTGCTTGGTTGCTTAAATGCACTTGTTTTGTCATTCATGAAAAACAAAGGAGAGAAAAAATTATGCACAAAAGTGTTTGTTGGCCTTTTTTCGAATCATGTTGAAATCGTCTCCGGCAACTTGAAGCAGCAGCTCTGTTTAGTATCCACAAAAGAGACTTCTTGTAGCTCTTGAGTATTTTTTTGTTTTAAGTGCGCGTATGTGCCTGTTTGCATATGCAATAATGTCCGTCCGTCTCGTCTGTTAGTCTGTCTCTTAATAGCAACATTTTTTACTTCTACTTTCCATTTTTGTTTTTGCGTTGCATTTCATTTAAAGTAGATTAAATATTCATGTTAATGTTCTCGAGTATTTTATGATGAGTGTTATAACGTGCGTTTTTATGAAGGATTCAATTATTGCCGATAATCACATACTTGAAACATGTTTGCTTTTGCTGAAATTTGTTTGCTATTGAGATGACTGTGAAGAAAGGGAAACAAGCAAGAGGCAGGCTTTTCATTTCATTATTTTTTTGTTTTTTTAACAAAATATTGAAGGCTTGGCTTCCACCTACTGTTGGTGAAAAAATGTTGTTGTGAATTTAAAAAATTATATATGAAAGGTGTATATCCATCCTCGGATTGCAAAATGTCTACTACTTAAAAAAAACAGCTTTTCATTGTATTCATTTGCTTGTTATAAAACATTTAAGGTTATTAGTTAAAATAAATTATTTCAAAATTAAACTTTGTGAAAAGACTTTTCCATCTCTGGATTTCAAAATGTCTAAAAAATAAGTAAGAAGCAGACTTTTCATGTTCTTTTCTTGACAAAATAATGAAGTCTTGCCGTATTTTTTCAAAATTAATGTATGATTAATGCAGAGGCACAGCCATCTCTGCATTGAAAACACATTTCTGGTAATTAAGCAAAAAGCGCACTTTTCTTTTTTTGTTGGCAAAATATTGAAGGCTTCATTCGTTTTTGCACAAATTAATATATGATTAATGCAGAGACATACCCATCTCTGTATTAGCAAAGAATTTTTCTTCTTTTGTTCAAATTCTTTTGACAAAATATTGAAAGCTTGATCTTATTTTTCAAAATTAAAATATAATATACTTATAGAGTATATCCATCCCTGCATTCAAAAAAATTTCTCCTAAATAAGCAAAAGGACAACTTTTACTTCTTATTACAAAATATAAAAGGTTTTATTGATTGTACAAAACTAAAATATGAATTATAAATAAATGGACATATACATCTCTGGACTAAAAACATTTCTGGTTATTAAGTACAAAGCGGAGTTTTCATTTTCTTTTTGATAAGTAGGTGAACTTTTACTCAAAGAATATTTAGGCAAACTAAGAAATGATGATTGGCATACCCATCCCTGGATTTAAAAATGTCTGGTAATTAAGTAAGAAGTATCTTGTTCAATTTCTTGTTTTCAAAAGCTTCGCAAAGTTAAAATATAATTAATGAAAAGACATACCCATCTCTGGACTGTAACAGTTTTAGCAATTTTTTTTTACTAAATATCGTAGGTATAGCTTTCACATATTTTAGTTAAAGAAGATTTTTCTAAAATTACAAAGGTTTATTAGTGAAGAGGCATACCCATCTCTGGATCTTTCTAATTTATAGTAGTTAAAAGAGAAGCAGCTAAAAGACCTCTTTTATGATACTTATATGTATCAGAAGGCTTGATTTTCATTAGCTTTTAGTCAAAGAATTATTTGCAAAATTAAGGAAAAATTAAAGCAGAAGCATCTCCATCTCTGGCATTCATATTTAGAGTAACTAATTAATTAATGCATTACTTCTTCTCTAAAACTTTTAACTAAAAACTTGTGTTGATTTCCAATTTTAAGTTCCTGCTTGCCAGGTTCCAGACCAGACAGACACCTTAAAGGTCAGTGTAAGCCATAAAATACGAATCTTACACAAAATCCTGCTTTTTTTGCTCGCCAAATATTTCAAACCTTGAAAAAGGTGTGAGTAATATTTTTTTTTCAACAAATTCTTTGCTTTGAGAAATATTTTCTTACCAACAAAATTCCCATAAATTTTGTTTGAAATTAATTATTTAAATCTATCAAACTATGAACTTGTCATCGTAAATTACCGAGCCGTACTCTCAAGCAAACGCATTTGTTTACACCCACTTGAACTATTCCAGGCGTCTGCATTTTTCTTCAATACTTCTTATAGAAAAAGAAAAAAAAAAACTCAAACCCACAACCAAAAAAGATACGCAACCCAAAAGAGGATGTGTGTATGAAAATTTACATCACTTGTTTCAGTTTTAATTGGTTTAATTAACTTTAGTAGGCATTAGAAAAAGAATGCAAAGAAACATTTCCCCTGCGCACATACTTTTATCAGCTCAGAGCAGCATTTTCTTACGTTTCTATTTTTTTTTTTAATAATTTTAGTTTAAAGTGCCACTCATTTGAATACAAAGAGGAAAAAAATGAGAAAATAAGTTCTTAGAAATTCCTTAAGACTTCAAGTATGTTTGTGTTGTTTCATAACGAGTGCACTTGCCACACACATCGACACGGGCACTTGAATTCTTATTTCAGAAAAACCAACAAACACCGATCCATGCCTGGCAATACAGCCACGGCTGGATAACAGCGAAGGACCCATGCTGTCATCACCTTGAAAGTCTGTGTCTTATAGTCGAAAGTGTCAGCACACAGCCAAACATTTGCCAAAGCAAAACGCAGCATTAGTGATTTATAAAACATGTACAAAAAAAAAAAATTGTCATTTCCATAAAAATTTGTAAGACTATTTGTAAATTATGGGAATTTTATTAAACTAAAAGCGTTTAAAGGGTGTTTTTTAAATCGAAAACATTTTAAAGCGTCAGAAAGTCCCGCTCAAAGTCATTGTAAGAAATGTGACTTTATTACACTCGAAACAAAAACGGAAGCTGGAATGAAGATGTTTAACGACAGTGTTAATGCAACAAAATTATGGAATTTAATGTGACAGTGCAGTATAAACGATCTTACGATTACGATCTTATAAATAGCAGCGACTTTAGTGATAGTCAAAGCGACTGCCAGCATTTGGCTGTCAATAGCTGCTTCGTGCTTTACGATGGCTGGATATCATAATGGAACAACCGGCTTTTACAACTTTATAAGAACCAAATTCATGGCCTCGATTGAAAATATTATAAATAATTTTTGGTCATTGTCAACAACAACAATTACAAAAGCTGAAAAAACCAAGAATCAATCAATCACAGCAAATGAATGGAATGTCTATAAAAATTGCTTTACAGCTGTGTTTTGTTGCAGGTTGAAAAAAATCATTAAGAGAATTTTATGTCTTATAAGAAATCAAAGCTGGCAACTCGGTGGCATTCATTTAGAACCCAACACTGACTTGCAGTGACAGAAAAAAACTATTTTAAAGGTGCTATTTTATGAACACTTAAATAGGAGGGATCTTATCACTTCACCTCAGTAGGGAAAAGCACTGCTGACACAAGAACACTAATGCGGGGCATATTGATAGCCTTAAGAAATAGTGCAGTTCTGGAATGCTTAAGTAATAGCTGGACATTTTGCAACTTTTCTGCGCTGTTCTGTCCTAAATTCTTTACTTTAAAATATAAAATCTTTTATTTGATTGAAATAAATGAATAATTGGAAACAAATGCAGCTCGACGAGAAACATAATTTAAATAATTCTTATGATTTAGCAACAAACTTGTCTTGGCAATGTTATTTAGTACGTTTTTCTCCCTGTTATATATATTTTAAAAAGAAATCAAGTTTCAGCCCACTGACCGACTTGGAGTCTTTAGCGCTCCCAACACAAACTGCTTAAAATTTTCTCCTGCATTTAAATATTCAAATAGGAAGAAAACTCATACCCACAAAATTTGTCATACATTTTATGGTTTTTATGACAAAAAGTAGAGGATAAAGAGAGTTTTAGAGCAGGAAAAAAGAAGAATCCATATATTTCTAAAACAAAGAATTAAGTGTAAATGTTAGTATTTTTCTTCTTCTTGTTTTTCTGCGGCTCTGCAGCAAATGCAGAAGGCTCTTGTTGTGGCCACATTTGCATGCATCTTGTTAAAATTGTACGAATGGGAATGTTATTGTCGTTGCTGCAGTTACGGCGACTGTTGCTGTTGGTGTTGTTAGGGCGTTAAATTTCGAACAACAAACGGATGAAAAAAAAAAACCATAACAAATATTATTTCTGCTTAGTTGTTATTGTTGTGCCGCTTGTTGGCTTTGTACGAGGGCTGTTTTGCCGGCTGCCACGACACTTGTTTACCTTAAGAGCTGTTTTCATACCTGGCAGTGTGCTGCCCTAAGGAATATATGAATGGGTTGCCTTTTAAAACTTAACAAAGGAATCGAAATAGTGAATATTAAGCAACAAAATTTTTTTTTTTGATAAATTTGTTAGAAAAAACTTTGATTTAAAGTGATTTAACTTTGATTTAAAATGATTTTTAAATTTCTTATCAAGCTTTTGCTATAATTGGCTGTAATACAGCACAAAGTTGTCAGTAAGATGTGCACAACGTTTTGCGCGGGCCTTGAAAAGGGATATTAATGCCATTTTAAGGGCGAAACAGCGCATTGTGCCAATTTCATGGCCGTGGTGTGATTTTAAAGACCGCTGCAAACTGTTAAAACATATATTTACAGGCACGTGCGCTCATACGAAATGCTCATGAGTTGTCTGGTACAAGCGCCGCTCTGTGCAAATCACATGCCCCCGGGTTGGTGTCATATTATGCAATTGAAGCAAAAGTAGATCCATTACTCGTACGGCCAGTTCTGTGCCCCTGACAAACAGTGCCTTCCTTACCCATCTTGCATTGATTACATTATATTATATGTGTCTCGTAGGGACTGGTGTCATGCCAAATGTGACAATTTTTTTTTAAAGAGAACACCTTGATTTTTTTGCAACCAATTCTATAACGAGAAAACAAGACACAGTTTGGCAGTTGATTAAACAAACTTAAGGGATTGTTTAACAACGATCTGCTTCAGCTACAATTTCCGGCCAAGGACATGAGGTGAAAAGAAAATGGTGTACGAAAGACAAAGATAAGGATTGTAGAATCGATTGCCGGCTACCGATAATTTTTTCGCAAGATTTTGTTTTTTTTTTGCCTTAAATGTCCGCTTGTTCATTGTTTGGGCTCAAACTTATTTAGCAGGCACGAAAGATTTGTCTTGTTAACAGAATTTTTCTATTTGACAGGATAATTAATCATAATCGATGGCATAAGTGACTGCTGCTGCTTCCATAGACATAAATTGGTACTATGACCCCCTTTTTAGGTTCCGTGTGCTCTTTGAGTATTACTCTGTGCTCTTCTTCAGGAAATATTTGTCTAAAAGGTTTTTGCTTAAAAAAAATAGGCATATTTTCCCCACGCAAATCTTTCAAAACAACCCTCGTCCTGTACTTTTAAAAATGCTAAATTATTGCATTTGCATTAAGCCATCTTGGGGAAAAGTATTATGATGTGGTTGCTGCTGTTGATTTTCTATTCCTCTTGTTTGTTGTTGTTTTGTTATGTTTTTTCTTGCTCTGCTTCTACTTAAACATACACACATTTCTAAGCCTCGGCAGATTTTTTTCCTAGCAAACTGTTTAGGGATATTGTTTAAATATCCAGCAAACCATAACACGGCGCTTTTTGCAACAAAAAAAAGAAAAAAAGAAAAAAAAACACAAGAAGAAAAATTCTGTTTGTTTGCAACGCATGAGCTGCCCGATTTAAATGGGTTTTCCATAGCAAACACTACATTATGATTAAGAGAGGAAAAAACATGCTTTAAAAGCAAAAGCTAAAGCAAAGTCGAAAGCAGAAACGTGCCAGTACAAGAAGCTTAAAAAGATGTAGCAAAATATAAACGTCTGCATGTAAATATTGTGGCAGCATAAAAATGAACTAGAAAGAGGAATTAAATAAATGTTTGTAGCCTGGTTTGCAAATAATTTCTTCCAGCCATTATTTTAAAGTAAAAGAACAGAAAACAACAACAACAGCAAGAACAAGCCCTAGAACGAAAGAAAAACCAAAACATACGTTTTGCTACAATATGCAAATTATTGAAGAATTATACAACTTTTCAAAAATACATCAGATGGGTGGGTTCCGTGTTATTCCCACTAAATCTCCATTAAACAGCAGCCAAAAGGAACAGCACAATCATTTTATTGCAATAAATTATTATTAAGGTAGAACGTAGAATGCAGTTGTAGGAAATTGATTAGAAAATGTTGCACAGCAGCGAAAAAGTATTGAAGAAATTGCCACAAACTAGAAGCGATTCTATTCGGTATTCCTAGAGAATTTCATGGTTGAAGAAAGTGGGCGGAAATCCTTATTTAAATCAATTAGAATTTCACAAAAACATTGCACAAAAGTTGTAGATATTATAACAATTAGTTATTAGTTATACCAGATGTCTGAAAACAAATTTAATTTAGAAATGCAAAAACTTAATATCTAAATTTTTTTTTTTTACATAAAAATCATAATATTATTTTGTATATAATTATTGTAAAAAAAACTCTAGTAAAGCCTTAAGCTAAAAGCGACTTAACATAAAGTTAAGAACTAGGAATCCTCCAGCATCGCTGTATCATTTAAGTTTCAATTGTTTTGAGCACAAACACATAAATGTGCAGAGGGGGCTGAGGGGGCAGAGAAAGCCATGACAACAAAACTGAAACGTTTGCAAGAAAAATGTGATGTAACCGGTTGCTGACTGATTTGCCGCTTTTTAGCAGAAAACACAATCACAATCATAAACAAATTCCCAGGTATTTTTCATATTTAAGGACATTTATTTTAGCACGCTGTTGCCTGCTGGGATCTTGCTAAGGAAATTATTTAACTTAAGCACGTTTTGTTTCCAGCTGCAGGATTTCAACGCTACATCAAAGCAAACCGATGAACTTGTATTCAAAATAGTTTCAAAAGTTTTTGTTTTGTTTATATTTAAAAAATAATTTTATTGCCGCTGAAAACGTTTGCAAAATGTTTTCTTTTTTAACTCCATTCTAATATTTAGGCAAAATGTGTTGTAGTTGTAGTTCCTGGCTTGAAATGGTTATAGGCTCAGCCATTCTGTGTTTGCGTTTTAAATTCTCTATCGCTCAATATCATTCCCGGTGCAACATTTGCTTATGTATGATCTGAAAGTTTGATGGCGTTAGGTGACACAGTAAAGCACATTTTAATGTGTGAAATATGTCTCGTTTAGAGCCAAGTCTTCATTAAAGTTTGGTGATATTTTCTACGGCAAACATTTTCTAAAAGCGATTATACAAAGTTCGCCTTTTTTCACATTCGTTATGAACTCACCAAAAGCTCTCAAGTGTTTCCCTAAAATAGCTAATAGCCAACGTGACAATGCAGTGGTCACATTAACTGTGAATATAGAAACTTTGTTGTGGAGCTAAAAAAAAATTCAAGGCCTTTTTATCTGCCTCTATCTGTTTGCAGTTGAAAATTTAGCTCGAAAAAAAATTATAAAAATTAATTGAAAAACAATAATCATTTAATGGAGAACAACATGTGGATGTTTCTCTCAAAAGGTCCAGCGTGGCCGAAATACCTGTTTTAAAAGTTATTAAAAATTTTGCTTTTCTTTATAAAGAATTACTAAAATTTTATTAACTAATTTCTTGCTCTGAAATTAATGAATAGATTGTCCAGTTTCATGAATTCATTTTATTATTTCTGTTGATGTTCTTTTTGCCAGTTTTATTTAATTCCTGATATCCAAAAATTTCACATATTTTTATGTCGAACGGTTCAATTAAGAGCTGTTTGGAATTTGCATCATTTGATTAATTTACATGAATTTTTTTAAATATATATCAAACTGAATCATTATGAAAATAATGTCACGTTCGAATAGTCATATATCGACCCAGATTGTGGTGTTGAGGATTTTTCAATTACAATAATTTAAGGACATTTTTAAGTGTTATTATTATTTATAAGTCTGCAGTCAATTACACTACAATGTTGTGTTGGTTTTCGCCATTCTTTGTCACGTTTGAGTCGCCAGTTTCATTTATAGTTTTAACTAATTTGAAAAGAGGCAGTTGTCATGTATGTGCTGTTGTTGTGTAAACTGCCATAATATAGATTGCAGAAGAATAGCTGAAGTTAAAAACAAGCCTGGAGATATTTCTGGTTGTTGTTTCATTTTAAACACATACGTGACATTTGACATCAACGAAAATTTGAAAATATTTCTGGTTTTTTTTAATTGAAAGCACATACGTGACAGCGAAAACCATATTGAAATACCCATATTTGGGATCTTTGCTTTAAATGCAAATATCCCTTCAAAAAAAAAACAGCTTTTGTCACATTCTCACACAACATCCTTATGGCCAGGGGACACAAAATTTATGCCCAACTCAATAAACAAATGTCCTGACAAATTGTGCCAATTTTATTCAAATAATCTCTTTTCCAGGCAAATGGATTTGTTTGGCTAATTAATTACTTACGGGCTTAAAAAGTCCGTCTCTGTCCCATTTAAATGCTGAGAACTTTCAATTCGTTGAGTTCGTGTCAGCTTTAAGTTGAATAAAACTGAAACTATTTTCATATTGTTCTATGTATTTATGACATGATTATAACACTTGCCGGTTTTGTTTTTACGATTTAACTTATTAAAAGTTTAAATATTAATTGCTGGTATTTTCATTTTATATATTTTTTTTTTTTTAATTTCAAATATAATAAGAACTGACAGTGTAAGTTTTTCGTTGTGCTGGCAGAAAGGAAACAACTAATTAAGAATATTAATTAAGCCGTTTAAATTGAAGTTTTGTTTGTTTCTGCGTGTTGCTGTTGTTGTGATAATTTTACACTCAATTAAAATAATGATAGAATTATACAGAAATATGTTAAAATAATGAACAATCTTAAAGTGTTTCATTACATAAATGTCTTTTTGCTCAAAAGAAATACACAAGAGTTCTGCAAGCAGGCGGCACAAGTTCTCAAGCAAATTGAGTTCATATTGTGTAAGTGTGAACACGAAAGGGGTGGCGGGAAATTATTTTAATTACATTAATTTACTTAAAGAATTAAAAAAAGGGGGGGGGGGAGTATCAGTTAAAGGGCGGAGCACCAGCAAACCGAGGCTTGAGTTTCTGCCACAATTTCTTTCTGATTCCTGTCCAAGACTTAATATGCAACTATTTTTATTATTATATTATTTTAACTGATAATTATTTTATTATAGATTTAAATTTTTTTTTAATTCTAGAAATTATACGAGTTTAAAATTTACAATCAAGTTTGATTGTGTTTATTTTTGCCTTCATTTTATTTACTTCACTTTAGTGCAGTTAAAGCAATAATTGTGACCGCCACACATTTGTGTGTTTGTTAAGTCATTGAAAAAGTTGTCTTCGTAAAATTTTTACTTTGTAAAATTCTACATAAATGCAAGACTCGGCAGGCAAAAACATGCATTTGAAATAATGATTGAATGAAAGCAAGTGTCGCTTCCAGAGCCAATTAAATTAATAATATTCTTACTAAATTAAAGTGTTATTCTCTTGTATTTCGTCTGCAATGGCACGGCTAGAAGTTGGCGTGATGTGACCGTCATGTTGTTGGCTACACGAGTGATAATGGTATATTATCGAAACTAGTGTTCGTTAGTGTTTTTGCGCATATTGTGCCCATTGTGAGACAGACGCACTTGCTGTGCTAAGAAGCAGACATGTGATACCAGCAGTATAGCGTTACGTGACACCATGCTGCTTATTCTGCATAAATGATTTGAAGGTATGTTTATCTGATGAGGAGTCTTGAGTTGGCCACCAGGACGTTTTGTTTTGGCTCCATTAGTTTTTGCCTTAAACCGTATGTCCAATCGCATGATGTTGCAAACTTTTTTTTTTCTCAGTGAAGCATCATGCAACGTCGTACATCATTGCGTACCCATGTCTAGTTATTTGTCTACATGTTTTCAATTATACAAATAAAATTTGATGTTGTAACTCTTAACATTTTGTTATGGTTCAATTTCAATTGTTAACTATTAAAATAAGCGAGAAAAGTTCTTTCTGTTAAGGACAAAATTGCCTGGCAAGAACTTTTAAATAATAAATAATTTAAATAATAAAGAATAATAAAAAAGAAGAATAAGTTGTACATTCACAGTTCTTTTAATGTAATTAGAAAGTTATAGTGCCCCGGGTATTTCAGTGGCCGATCAAATTCAAGAAAGATCAACTTAAAACAAAGTGGCCAGACCATTTTAAAAAAAATATTTTAAATAAATATGTGGTATGTACTGACATATTTTAAATAAAAGCTAAAATTTAATGTTTTAATATAAAACCTCTGCTAAACCTGTTGTATCGACTAAACGTGCTGAGACCGGCTCTATGCGAGCCGGATAATCGAGTTGACTAAACTGTGACTTGATATCGTTATGGTTTTTGTTTTTTCATTTTTACATTTTAATGTTTTTATATCATCATTCTCATATTTATATTATTCTGCATATGAGAACCCAACTAGTGTGTCAAAACAAGTTTTTGAGTAAAACACAATTTAAGTTTGCCACTCTGTGTTGCAATGCGTGTTAGACAATTGCAGTATGTCACGACTTTCCGAAGCTTTTGAGACTTGCGAACTTGCGTTTCATATAAAAATTGAAGGTGTTTTACATACAAATCCAAAAAAAAGAATTGGTCTTATATATCCCTAAACTCTTATACTTTATTATACTAATATTGTTTTTTCCCATTACTTGTAATAAACGTTTACGTTTTTATACTGTGATACACTTTTATATTATTATAATGTTGTACTTTACCATGACTTGTAATAAACTCTTATACCCACTTATACTCGTAATCTTTCCGTATGGCAACTTCCTACGATTTGTAATATACTCTTATACTCTAGCGATTTTGTGCTCTAATCATATCTTTTGAATCTTCTACTCCTGCACTTTGCTATGCACAGTTTTATTCACGACTTCAATGGACATTTCACTCACATTCATTTCAAGTTTATAGAACTGAGTAATTAAAACAAAAACAACAACAACAACACGAATAATATGGTATAATAAAATAAAATGTAAAGCCCACAGATTAATTTAATTAATTGTATAAATTGCAAACAGTGATATTGTGACACAAACTGCAATAACTTGTTACAAATAGATTTGCAACAAAAAGAAAAAAATTATATAAAAAAATATTGGCAAAATTTCGCAAAAAGGGACACAAAAAAAAAGCAATCACATTTGATAATATTTCAAAAATAATAACTGCAGTTTATTTCCTTTTTTTTTGGCCTGGGACAAAACGTCATCCAGAACACAAACATATTAAATTGCAGAAAAAAAAAGAATTATATTAATCAGGATACAGAACTGAAAATCTCACACGCCTAAAAAAAAAAGAAATCCAATTAAAATTATTGATCATTGAAACAGGATTTCGTTAGTGTCCTTGATGTTTGTTGGTGTGTTGTTGTGCTGTTGTGGATAATTGTGTGAGTTGTCACAGAGAAATGTTTTACTATATTAATCTTAATTAATTTGGTGCCATTTTCAAATATGTCACCACGATATAGATAACAAATTCTCCAGTCTCTGATTGGCACATGTTCGATTTGTCATGCAAGGGTCGAGGCGGGCGGTTGTGTGACCTCTTAATAGAGTGTCCCCCCTACGGATAAAAGAATTGCTTTTAGTTTTTTTAACTAAATTATGTTTTTTAAGGTCAGTTTTCTTTAAGAAAAATCTCTGTTTTCATACACTATTTCGAATTTTTCATACAATAATATTTTTTTGTTTGTTTAAATTTCAACTTTAATGTGTAATTTTGTCCGGCTGCCTTGGATTTCAATTAAAACTAAATGGCTGTAAATAATTGCTGGCATCTAAACAATTGTCGCTGTTCAACATTGAAGTCCTAATGATTCATTTGAGTGGTTGCTGTTTAATAAATTGTTTTCATCCTTCTCTCGCTCTGTCTCTTTGTTTGAAAGCATTAACAATTACTCGCACACACTCATAAACAAGTTCTTTTGTTGTTGATTGCGGAAACAAACAAGGATACATGACCATATCAAGGACATATTGGATTTCATAAATGATGGACATAATATTTTTTATAGTTTTAGTTTTGTTTTTAACTAAAACTCTCAGAAATGAAAAATTCTGTAACAAAACAAATAATTTGAAGGTTTTTTTAATAACAAATTTTTAAGGTCTCTGAAATGGTTTGTGTTTTAAATGGCATCTCTCCCTGTGCAGTATAAAGGATTTTTCAATATCTCAAAGTTAGGCCGCCAACGTTCAGTGACCGGCAGGTTTGTTTTGGGAAGAGCCGAAGTCATTCCTTACCCGCTATATACGTAGAGACAATCGAAGCAAAACAGTGTCGAAGTAGGCCTTTAACAAGGCCTGAAATAGGAACGCCTCTTGAGGTCTTCAGCCGGGTATATTTCACCTTTTTTTTTACTATTTATTTGATTTTTTTAAGTAATTTTTTTTATAAAACGTAATTTTACCTGAAAATTATTACTTAAATTTAACGCCAGATTATTTCTATATAAAAATATTAAATGCAAGATATATGTTGACTTGCAAATCTTTGCCTTAATGTGACCGATTTTACGTTTAGCCTTTAGAAATCGTTTTTCTTTCGTCTGTTGTTTCTAAATATTTTATGTATGAAAATTCCAATTTCATATTTCATTTCTGGCATATTTTACTACATCTCAAATCAAATATTTTCCCATAATTTGCATTTTAAAATGTACAAACAGTTGATTTGGTTTTGCTTTTGCTTTTTTCTAAGTAAATAATTATTTGATTTTAATAAATTTCTAATAAATTCAATTAATGCAAACATTTTTTTTGTGTGTGAACAATTAAAACTGGAGAAAGCAAAAAAAAAAAAGAGAGAGAATTTTTATTATTTATATTTTTTACAGGAATTTATTTAAATAGTTCGATAAACATTTGCTAATTATAATGAACAACGAACAAAAATTAGTTTAATTATTTTGCAAAAATTTCTCTGTTCAACAACAACCGGACAATGTTTAAATAAAAGACCACCATCCGTCATTGTCATGCCCACAGCTGGTTTTGAATATAACAGAGTTTTAAAAAATATATCAATATGACTTTATGATATCAACAAGATATATAGTTATATATATGGTATATCGATATTCATCTAGATCAGTTATTTTATGATCTATTGACTAACTGGCTATTGCCTTGTAAGACAATACGATGACAATATGATTAAATCATATTTTAGTAGAAAATTGTGGCTGGAAATTTGACCCTTTGATTCAATGAAATATATAATTTTTATATTTATCGGATGACAAAAGGTTATTAAAAATAAAATATGACTGAAAAAATTATAACAATTTGATTATGTCACCGTATGCGATTGTATAGATGACAACAAGATGTGCGTGATTAGGCGCCTACATGACTGACTCTATGACTATTTGATGACATGACTATTGCACTTTATATATGATTGAACAATATTATTAATTATTATTATTATTAATTAATAATTATTATTAATTCGTGAAATAGGTAATTTTGACACCCTTTTCTTAACCATGAATAGTTCAATTTAGACCGTATTGAAACTGTAAACGACCACGCGGTCATCCCAAAATTAAACAATGGTTTTTAAATTTATGACTAAATTACAAACTGCCTGAACGTAATAAAGACATCATTTGCTTGTAAATATAAGACAATAGTATGATAGGATTATATGACTTGATATAGAGACTCTATATAAAATATATTTGTATAAAAAAGGGCAAAAATGTGAATTAAACTGAATGACTTACGGTCACAATGGCCATGTGACTTTGTGATTAAAGGACTATTTGACAGATATAACTATTTATATGGCAATCCAAAATAGTTTGATTTTCAGAATTGTATGCCGCCATGGCAATATTATTCTACAACTATTTATTTATATAAATATATTAATGACAAACTAGTAACACACATTTAAGGCTGTAAGACGATAGATTTTAGCGTTTTAGGGAATGACAACTACATGATAATAATGGCAATAGACGTTTATGAACATACACGTTCAATTGTGTGACAATATGAAGGCTGCATAAAAGCAATATATAACTCTTTTTAAAGCCATCACTCAGTGATGTGACAATACAAGTTCATGATAAGATTTTTATTTAGCTGCAGAGCGCATATTGGGAAACATTTATTTTTCCATCGTTGATTTATATGGCAAAAGCTGACGAAACCGTCAATACTGGTATTTAAATTTTTAATACAAAGTTTCAAACGGAGATTATACCTTGTCAATAGGTGTAACCTAATCTTATGTATCTAATGACAATATGACAATATGGTTAATATTGCTATTACTGCGGGAAAATATGGTCATATGACAATATTAATTGCAAGTCAAATGACTTTGTAATATATAACAAAATTATGTGACTTTATAAAGTCACATATTACTAGTAAATTAAATGACTTTGTCATATATATATATATATTAAAACTGTGTGACTCTATATGACTTTATGTGACTATGAGTCAAATGATTTGGCAGTATGTAATAAAAATGTGTGATTTTCGAAGTCAAATGATTTCTTAGTATATTAAGAAGTTGTGTAACTCTATGTGACTGTATATTACTATTAAATTAAATAACTTTGTTACCTATAGTAACACTATAGCAACTTTATGTGACTGTAAATTATATGAGTTCGAAATATATAACAAAACTGTGTCACTCTATATGACTGGTAAGTCAAATGACGACTGGCAGTAATATAACAAAAAGTCGTGACCTAGGAAATCAAGTGATTTCCTAATATATAATAAAGTTATGTGATTGGATGTGACTTCTTACTAGTAAAATAAGCAGCGTTGCCATAATTTATTTTAGAAAATCTGCAAATTTTCAATAAAATGTCTGCATTTTAATTGAAAAAATCTGCCCCCAAAATAAAGCCTAATTAAAGCTAAATTTTATTTTATACACATACATACAAACAGGTACATACATATATTTATATTGTATGTTAACGAAGCAAAGTAGAGCTACACAAAAGTATTTTTTGATTTATATTTGAAACCATAAAATTAGACTCAATGTAAATCTTTTATCTTAATCATTGTTGCAAAAAAGGATGTTATAAAAACATTAGCCCAACACTGCTTCACAAATTGAGTTTCTAAACATGTTTAGATTTCAAGCCGAAAATAATTTACCCGATTGTGTTTTAATTGATCCATTGGCTCAATTAAAAAAAAACTCGCTTAATTGAGCAGCACAATTAAAATGGACTCGATTAAGCGGCGCTTTTTGTAGATTTTATTATTGTAATTTTGACTTTTTTGCCAGCATTTATGCGGCAAATAATTAAACGGAAATGACTGTCTGTCTGTGGGTTAAAATAAAAAACTGCAGAGTAGCGAATTTATTAATAAAAAAAAACTTTTGTATGAAAAACTGCAATATCTGCAAAATTTTCTTAAAAACTGATTTTTAAAACAAAAAACTTCAAAACTGTTTAAGGCCTTACAAAACTGCAAAATGCACATTAGGCCACGCTAGAAGTAAGTGGCTTCATAATATACATATAATAAAACTTTGCGGCTTTCCATAATCGATACCTTAAGTTACGTTTTCCTAACTTTTCAGAAGAGAGAAACATCTTAATACAAATTTAGGTTTTGTAGTAGCGAAACTTTTTTCAACTGCCTAAATATTTTTGTTATTTTTAAGAGGATCAGGTCAATTCATTTTACCAATGATGTGTTGGAAGATCATCTTTTGAAATTTACAAAAAACTCGATTTGAGAAATTAAACCAGTTAAGGCCTTTCTATATTAAGGTAACGATATGTATGTATATAGTAAAGCACATGACTTTGTAATATATTTGTATAAAACTCGGGAACTCTGCGTGGCAATATCTGCAATTCATATGACTTTTTAATATATAATAAAACTAAAATTAGCTTTAAGATTAATAATCAGCAAGACTAAAAAAAGGACCTTTTGATTATAAATATGACTGTAAAAGACAAATTGTATGATTGATGATTCCTAAATTCCAAAATTCAAATTTCTTTCTTTGTGTCTACGTTTTGAAACCTTGCAAATTCCTAATCAAAAAACCAAAATATTATCTTAAATAAAATTCCTGGTTACTCGTGTATTTTATGCTGTTTTCAAAATAAGAAAATAAAAAATAAATGGGGGAACTATAGAAAAAGTATTGGCCAAGCAATAAAAAATATATTTTCGTATATTTTGTAAAATATTATCAAAACAGCTTGTGTTAAGTGGTTGTCGGAATCCAATGTTTCAATAAGTAGTCCTTAATAGCGTCATATTTCAAGGCACCACAACAATAGTAACACATTACAGGATATGACTCACAGCCAACAAACACACACACACACGCAGCAACACACACGCGTAAGTCTCATATAAGTTTCGTAGTAAAAGTAAGTGGCAGATTTGTAAGTTGTAGGATGAGCCACCGACCAAATGGATGCAAGTAAATTAGGATAGTAAATTTATGTGCACACACACACACACACACACACACACACACACCTACATACATATTTCTTTTGGTTTTCTTGCTAAATGTAAAAGCGATTTTCTATTCATAGCTGCAATTAGATGTAATGGACAAAGAAGTATAAAGTAAGAGTTATTTACTCGTATCGGATATTGATTTAAAGGTTGTCATTTGCCAGCTGGTTGGTCTTATGGGTTTTAAGTGAATGCGAGATTTGGTTTTATTAAATACTTGCAACTAGATGTGAAGGGAGTTTTCGCCCTAAGTTTTTTCCCATTTAAGGTTTTTGCTTAAGCCGCATTTAGTTGTCATTTAGTTGTACAGATCGGCTAAAGTCCCGTCTCAAAGACTAGTTTTTTGTTAATAATTTTATTTCTTATTCTTATTCTTCATTAAAATTTTTAGTGGTTATTTTGAAAGATTTGTGTTCTATTAATTTATTTAAGGCACATCGCCAATATTTATTTGTTTTTTAATTATTTTATTTCCTATATCATTGTTTTGCTTTAGAATTTCTTTGGCTGCAACTAATCGTCAATTATTTGATTTCCGGATTTAAAAGAGTTTTTGTTTTATTTTTTTTTGTTTTTGTGGCAGCATAAATTAGTATTTAATTTATACGTTTATTATTTAGAATTTTATTTGTTTTCCTTTTGCCATCTTTCTAAAGGCAAAAGAACTTTGCTTTCGAATGCAAATAATTGCCTTTACCCGATTTTGTAGTAAAGCGTACAGCACACAGAGAAAATGCCTTCTATATGTGCATCATAATATAAAGTAGTTGGGCAAGACAAGGTCTAGACCCAGGCATCTACACACGCCTACAATCTTAAGTCCTGCTTGTGTGTTTTGTAGTGCAATTAAGAAGGTTGTCTTGTGGCACCAGTGCGACCATACTTAGAATTATAAAAATATGTGCTCTTGCGAAACCAGTGTGACCACAAATGAAACTGTAAAATATGTTTTCTTGCGCCACCAGTGCAGTGTGACCACAAATGAAACTGTAAAATATGTCTTCTTTTGGCACCAGTTTCACTCATTTTTGAAGCCAGTGTTTCCCACCATTTTCGGTGCGTTTTAATATTCTGGACGTGAAAAATTTCTTTAATAAACATGAGAAATTCTAAGCTTGGAGCGTTTTTTTCCAAATTATTTTATTATTCTTGGTCTGCTTAACGTTTTAAGAATATTCGCGCGCATGCGCTGTTTCGAAGATTAATAGTCGGCTAACGACCATATTCTATGGAACGAGTATTGCAACACGTGGCTGATCCTTATCATGACAGAATATTACGGTTTCACGTCTAGTCTCTTTCTTTGTGCCAATGTTCGTTTCAAACAAATTACTTGCATTGGGTACAAATTGCCTGTTGGGCTCTTGCCAGATTCCACCAGCAGGAACAACTCATTTGGTTACATCATACACAAAGTATTATCTGCGGGACTTGGACTTTGGTGCCGATTCGGCTGGATGCTAATGCTTGTGGCTTTCGTAGTACATCCATACGATGCAACAATGACTTTCATCTACGAAGCAAAATCTTAATTCAAGGTATCGCGGCTTAAATCTGTTTTCTTGGTTTTTGCAAAAGAAGTTGCGCTTGCCCCAGTAGCTGCCTATGATTTTGCCAGCTGTTCATGGAGGATTGTCGCTGGTCTCTAACGTCTTGGCACATCATATTTGCCACCTGTCAACTGCTGCTGTTTTCTTTAATTGTCTACAATTTTTATTTTCTGCAGCGATTTTAAATCGCAGGTTGGAGCTTTTGAAGTGCCTCGCTCGGTCAGTAGGTGGCAAGTTTTAATTTTCTTTTCGCTATTAAAAGAAGTTGATGGCAAAGCATAATTATAAACTTAATGATACATGTCTGACCCACATCAAAACAGAGCGGCTGGTACTTTTAATATATTTTAAAAGAACAGTGGGAGGAGTCACCATTTTTGGAAAAATAAAAACAACAATTCCTGAAACTTAAATTCTGGTGGACTGCATTCCAGGCCAGCCTTCTGTTCTTGTTGTATAAATTATTAAATGACACATTTCTTTAAACCCAAAATAACCAATTTTGTTTAGTAACATTACAACAACACAATTGGCTCGCCAGCAATACGGAAAAATAAAATATTGTGAGTTCGTAGTGGCAGGAAAATGAAATGAAATGAAATAGGAAAAAGGAAAAATCACAAAACATTAGGAGAAATCTAGTTTAAGGCCTAAGTTTATGGCGCAAACGGAAACAGTAGCATTAAATCAAAAAGGTTGGCTGTCTTTGGCTTTGGCAGTACCCTCTCCCTCTCCCTCTCCCTTTCCCCTTTCCACACTCATTGTGTAGCCTTCCAGGGCTGTGGCAAAAGCCGTCGTAAACATAAAACAGCCATAACAAACAATCTATTTTCAGTGTTTTAGTTCATTGAAAGGATATGCAATATCCGTTTGGGGTATTATTGTTGTTGCTGCTGTTGTTGTTTGTTTCTTAACAACCAAATTTCTATTACAATAAATAAACAGTTGAACACATCTGAAATAAATAAATAACACCCAAATATTTGTGTTAGACTGCAAATGACCAGAAGGATGAGCAGAAGGCATGACTGGTTTCTGTCTTGTGTTGTTTTTGTTTTTGGTTTTTTGCTTTTTTTTTCTTGTTTACTGCCAAAACAAGACACATGTGTTGGCCCATCTTTCAAGCTTTAGTTTTTGCTAGCAGCCAAATGTGTCTGTGTGTTTGTGTGTTTGTGTGTGTGTGTGTGTCTGAGTGTTTGTTGGTAATTTGCAACATTTCGAGCGATTTAATGATGTTGGCCATCATTTATTTGCAAATAAATACTGTCTGCCAGGAAATAAATATACGGCCACTAAATTACCGAGCAGGCGTTTAGAAAGAACGTTTGCCTCGTTTCCTCCTCAGCTGCTTTCGAGCGGGTTCTTCCAACATTTGGCGCAGTTTATCTGAATAACGAATTAATTTATGTTCAATCTTATGCCAGTTATTGACTCAAATAATCATAAAAATGAAAGTGTTTCCGTTGAAAGTGAATGGCATAAATGCCGCATTATAGGCAAATAAATAAATTATTAAGCGAATATGTTTGTGGGGAATTTCCTTTCAGAACCGGTTTCTTGCGGGCTGCGAAACGAGTTTGGAGGAGGCAAATTTGTTTAAATACTCGTATTTATTTTATTTCGTTTGAATGTCTTGAATATTTTAGAATTTTTATGTAAAATTTTTTAATTTCAATAATAGTTTGGGATGCCACTATCGGCGCAGAAAGTGTAACGATTTTGGTTGTGCCAAATCGCTGGATATTTTAAAAATTAGAATGATTTATTTGGCAGCATTCCCACATCGTTGCAGGTTGGGGTAATAGTTTTTGATTCATATCCGGTAAATTATGACGTCATTCAACCAGACCTTCTTAACCCAAAAGTTCAAGCTGAAATAAAAACTTTTAGCCGAAACTAAGTCACCAGGAGATCAGGAGACTGAAAAGACACAATATTTTAGATCTGCCGTTTATGAATTAACACCAAATATATCTAAATAATCATTTAACTCTTTTAATATTGTAATGGAAACATATTTAAATTATTAACATTTTGGCTTGAACTGTTTGTTGTTCTCATGGGTGTTCATCAACATATTTTAATTTTTAATTCAAGATTAAATTTCGTCATTGTCCTCTAATCAACAGATTGTAAATGAAATTGTGATGAAACAAAATTGGGCAAATTAAAAAAATCGGCCCTGTACGTTTACATTATGGGCCCACTATGAAGTTATACCTGGTATTTTACTCTTATTTTCATCTCTCTCTCTCTCTCTCTCTTTCTGTACTTACACTTTCCCCTAAAAAAACCGGTTAAGTCTTGACGTCTATCTATTTGTTGCATTCTGCTTTTGGGGGTAGACAGCAGAAGAGGTCAGCCAATTGACACGGCAGCCTCTAGTTGCAGGAAATTCCTGTATGACTTCGATTATGCAGGCTCTTCTGAAATCTTCACCAAACACCAAATGCTTGGATAGAGCGGTGATAGATTGAGGGCCTCTCTTGGCTGAAACGTTATGACTATGATTTAAATCTAAAAACGCGGGAAGAGGGTTTTGGTAGACAACGTGGTAGAAAACTAGGCTCGGTAATCTGTCATGCAACGGACACTGTTCTTTGTGAGGAACTAGATGGTGGGCAAAGTGCAGTTGAGTCTGGTCAAGGCTTGATGTTCCTTAAGGATTTGGGGCTGCTGCATCAGAAGCCAAGTCCTCCTTTAACTGTCTAGGGAATTACTGGCAGTAGGAATTTGGTCTCGAGCAAGAAACCTGTCTTATATTTCGTCCCCATATGACACAAGAAACTGCCACCTGCGTGTGCCTGATAAGCCGTAAGGGGCGCTGTTGAGCCGGTTGACAAGTTCCTTCAGTGGGGTTATCCAATTAGGCCTTAAAAACGACTATTGATGTAATTCAATTCCACCAGCTGTTTCTACTTCTACTGGCAGACTTGTTTTTAGACGACGAGTAGTTTTTTCCTCACGTTGAAGAGTAACTTTGATCAGTATTTTAATTGTCAATACAAATCGATACATTTTCCAAACCTTTATGTGTCGTCGTATTCACTCTATCACATTCACAATCAGAAAACATTTTTAACGCTCATCCCTGCCAATTTGAAAATATCATCGTTACAAGAAATTTGTAGAAAACTGTTGCATTGTGCCGATAAAAGGGTAAGATATAGAGATAATTATGCAGCCTAAAAGTACGCAATAGACAGTAAAATATATCGATTTAAACGTTTTCTAAGTGAAAACTTATTTATTAATAAAAAATTCAAGGATAGGATTAAATAACGGGGTGTTAATTTCAATATACGTGAAGCCTTTACAATTTAAAACAAAACACCCATATAAATGTATGTGGTATTTCTGTGTTTTCTAGCTGTCTATATGCTGACACCAAATGCTGGCGTATAGACAGTTAGAAAACATTATTTTATTGTTATTACTTAAAACTATTAAGTTTTTGGTTTTTTGATTGTACAAATAAAACATTTCTCGTCTGTTTTGTGTTTGTCTAGTAAAAACAAAAACATAAAAAAGAAACTCATTTTCAAAACTCATTAAAATCTTCATCATTTCGAGAGTGTTGATTAAAAATCCTTTTATTAAAATATCACCCTCAAAACTTAACTCCTCTGCACTTTGTACATTTTGCGTACATTTCATTAAAAAGGATGAATTTTTGCGTAGTGTTTTTTGTGTGTGTGTGTTTTTTTTTTTTGGGAGGAAACTGTCTGGAAAGTTTGTTATTGTGCTGGTGTTGTTGATTTTGTCTGGTAGTGGAAAATTTCATTTCATGATGGTTGCAAATGATCAGTTTTAGTTCATGGCTGCTGAATTTGCAAATAACATTGGCCTTTAGTTGGGTTTTTTTTTATTGTAAATTATTTTCTCCAGCAAATTTGCATAATTTTTTATTTTATTCATGAAAAGTATTGCAATTTCTTTGGTGAGGTGAAAGAGTTGATAATTTTAAGTTTAAGTTAAACAGATAACAGTAAATGAAAATATTTAAAATTTATGTTTGCAAACCAATTCGAAAGCAAAATCAACAACGAATCTAAAAACAATACAATGACCAGTTACTTGTGTTGCCTACTTTTGTGCTTTGGCTCCTTAAACCTCGTCCACTTGATGACGTTTAATTGTACCTTTTTTATACTCACATCTAACACATATTGGAAATTTTCTGACATCTTTCAGTTGTGGCTATATTTTTGAACTCCTGCCGCTTGATGTAAAATATAATCTAAACTATTTTACAGCCTTTACAGACTGTCCAGGTACAATTTTACCATCAAGGTCTTTGTGTAAAAAGAAATTAATTGAAAAACAAAATAAAGTTAATTTTTTACAGCTTTTGTTTGCTAGAAACAAAAACATGCTGTAGTTTGTATTGGGCGCTCATCAGAAAAAGGTTTAATGCACTTTTTCTAATGAAAAAATCAACCGGATACTCTTTAAAAAACTCCTTCATTCTTAAGCTCAATTGTTTGGCTAAAATCTGTTGGCAGCTTGACACAATTAATCCATGTAATTGTTGGCAAATTTATGCTATTATTTGTATGAAAATTGCAATAGAATTGTTTAACTCACCTTCAGCAAACAATAGTTTTCACAAGCCATTTACGTTTTGACTTGTATTGTAATACAATAGCCCCCCCCTAAAAACTATTGTGATAACACAATAGCAAGAATGTCATATGTATATTTGAGAACATCCCCCCCCCCCCCCCCCTGTCCCAAAAATAAAAACACCGGTTTAGGTGCATATAATATGGCCAGTGTAACTTGATCAACTCGCTGCCAATAAGTGCGGCATACATTAGGGCGGTTGCTGATGTCAAGCCATGGAGTTTAAGTTTAAGGAGTTGCTGTTGAAATGAAAGGAAAAACATAAAATAAATGGAATTTTTGGTGGTTTTAAATTCATAAAGAATGAAAACAAATATTTCATATAATAAGAATTTTTTTTATAGGCCTGCAAAACAATTTTTGATGTCTGTGAATCCTTTAAAATACTGATTGATTTGCATCATCCCACATGACTTACAACAACTACCCTAAGCAACATATTTGGCAATAACATGTTTGTTAAGCCAAACATCATCAATTGTAATTTAACACACAACCAGAAATATGTTGATCCTTAATAATAACTACCAGCAAAACTTACAAAACTACCAGTCATGGGGTTAGAAATCAATCGAATTTATGTTGGCACACGAATGCAGTTGACAAGTGACACAATCGTACTCATGTTGGGTCAATTGGAAACAGGGCTAAGTGACACGTTGTTGCTGTGGCTGTTGTTGCTGCTGGTAGTGGTGGTGGCGGTGTTGATGTTGCTGTTTTGTCTTAAAAAAATTGCACAACTTGAAATTATTAAACAATTTGTTGGATCAGCCTAAATCTAAAAAAAAAAAACAATTGTATTAAGGAAAATAAAATAACTTTAAGTAACTTAAATTTGAGCAGATGATTTCTTTTTGGGTTTTAAGTTATTTAAAATGACCAGAAATGTAGTAGTGAAAAAGAAAATTTATGTGCAAAATAATGCGGAATTTTTCGCTGATCAAAATCACAACTCGTATGTGACAGTTGGGCACACAGGCTTGCTTTAGAAGTCCTGCTGCGTGGTGCACTCACATCCCTGTGGTTTTCTTATCTTACCTATAAAATGGAGTCCCTAGACAGCTCAGACATTTAAAGGCCTCTGATCTAATAGCTTTTATTTTAGTTCAGCCAGTCAGAGGACATCAGTTTTAAATTAATTTTATAGCGGCACCGCGTCCTAGTATACTTTAATTTGGCTGCAAGTTCTTCAAACATGGAGTTGGTCCATCGTCAGATAAGGCCATGATGGTAGGGACTGAGGTATATCAATTATACAATCTGTCCAGGGAATTAGGTACAAGAGAAAGGAAGAGACTTTACAATTCTAGAGTGGGTGCATTTTTTTAAGCCTCATGAGGATAATGAAATGTCTATCCTTTAGAATTGGTTCATTGCCTAATACCAGGTACTGATGTAAATCTATTTCACAACATGGCCAGGGAACTAATGGCAGTTTACAGGCACGATTTTATTATTCCAGTCTGGGTGAGTTTTTTAAGCTTCTCAGAGATAAATGATGAATTTGTTCATGTGTTCCCCCCGCCCATAAAAAAACGGAAAATTCGAGAATATATTAATACAACCACTACGTGGCTGTTCATGCGTCCACATTCGTTTTCTCGCCCTGTTCAGTTCTCTAAATAAAGTATTTTGCACGAAAATTTTGATGTCAAAGGAAAATGAAATTGCAAATTACTCAGTTGACCTGTTCAGCCGAAAACTTAAAATTTTAGAGATTTTTTTCCAAAATAAAGTTTTCTCGTCATAGTTTAGCTTTAACAAGTTATTAGGGGAATTGAGAAAATAACGATCCTGAGGCCTTCCTTGTCGTTACTGGCAAAAATAGGCACCTTAAATATTAACTTAAAAAAAACCTTTTCAATGAATTACTCTTGAAAGCTGCTCTAAGGACCTCATTAATTATTAAAATATGTTAACACAACAACAACAACAACAGGCTTTTAAAGTTACCTTAGAAAAACAGTTTTCACTTGATTTAAAATACCAGCTTTTATCAAAGAAACTTTTTATGGCACTTGCCAACGACGATTACTCACAACAAGTGAACGAACGAACACTCGTGTTAAGAGTTCTTTTCATATATAATAACTTTTCGCATAATTTTACATCAAATTTTATTGTGCTAAATGCAACACAATTTTCACAAAAGCTGGAAACAAAATCATACACCAACACCGAATACTTGGCCAACAGGTTACAGCTGCGTTAATGGCAAAAAAAAAAAAAAAAATAAACGCAAACACACCAAGAAAATCTTGTGTCTATTTGAGCCAAATGAAGCTGAAAGCAGAATTACTTTCAGAAAGAATGTTAAATATAAATATTTAAATGTGTTTTTCTGTTTTGCAATATGTTTTCCGAACAACTGTTGGCTTGAAGTGTTCTCATCAATATTACACATATATATATATTTGTATATTGTATGTGAATGGATGTGAGTCGTTGCGATGCTGTCTGTCATAAATAATCAATTGCTGTTTACTCGTCCTTCCGTTAACTTTAATATTTCGCTTAATGCCGGCTGCATGAGAAAAGTAATACGAACCGGCGAGGGCGCACTACCTTAGAAACGGATATTTGAAGTGTTAATTCAGTTCAAGTGAAATAAGCTTTGAGATTTATACTCGTATCAAGTGCCTACTTAGGAAAAACTGTAGCAATTAATTTTCTATAACATCTATTGAATATTAACTGTTGCAATAACAATCAAAACACCAGCATTCTTTATTGGCAAATGACTTGCATATGATTTAAATACAAACTTTAATATGACAAATTTTGCTTTATTTCTTTTCGATACTTTAAAATTATGAATTTTTAGTTTTTGGATTAAAGTTTCGCAACGAACTGGTGAAAGTGAAGTAATTCAATTGTGGCCTCAAATTATTAAAATAATTTAAAGACGGCGTATGAGCCTTAAACTGCTGTAGATACTAAATTGGAAATTGGTTGTTAACTGCTATTGGTTGTTAATTAATTAATATAAAATCTATTTAAATAATTTAAAACAGACGTATGAGTTATATTGTGCATTAAACACCAAATATAACTCATAAGTCATTAGTTATAAAAAAACTACTGCCTACTTTTAGGCAAGTACAAGATTATTGTTAATCCAGCCACAATATGAAGATAAAGGCGGTTATTGTTTTCTCAGCTCATATATAGATTTGTTTTATTGCTTCATATAGTTTCTTAATTCATAAAAATATATATATATATTTTTTTTAATTGAATTTCAATAAAGAAACATTTTAAAGAAATTTTCATATAACCAAATTTTGTGTGCAAAGAGATTTGCCGAAATTTGTTGCAGCCCAACAACAACAACAGTCTGAACTACGATCAGCGATACTGGGGGTTTTTTAAAAAACACAAACATTTTTTGGCTGTTTTGTCGTTATTATTTTATTCCAAATTTGTTGACTCAAAAATCTATATAAAATAATCTGACAATTTTTCTGAAAAACTGTTATATTTTTACAATAGAATTTAAAGCACGTATCGAACTCTCGATGCTGATATATAATAATAAATAAAGGACGTTCTCTTTGAACTAAAACTCATATATTTTCTGTATAAAAAATGGCTAAATCAAACTTTAGACAGTCGCTGATTACTTAAATAGTTGTAAATGTCCTTTCCCCGGAATTTAAGCACAACAAGAAGGCGCAAAATTTTGTGGCAACTACTTAAGTGGGTGCTGATGAGTTACGTATTGGCATCAAACTGGCGGCTGCTTCGTTCCAGGCTTACCAACGACATGTATATATATATATATATTTTTTTTTTGTAATTAATAACATTAACGAACAAAGTATTTTATGTGTTTTCTGCAAATATGTAGATTAGATTCATTGTTTTTTTTATCGGCCATTGAGTGTCTAGTGGAATGTTTGACAATATTTGTCGAAAGATTTGAAATCGACTGATGATTAGGGTGGCATTTAACAAATGTCGGCATATAGACAGCTGGAAAGCATATAGAAAACTACTATATCAAATATTATTTTATTCCATCAAAGTGAAAATCTTTCATTTGGTGACTACGTAACTTATGAGAGTTATGACTGTGGATGACTTATGTATTTGCCGGACAACTGCTTTATCCCACTGAAAACTTGCTCTGAACATGCGTTCTCCTAAAATTAAAAACATAAATATATTTCCACACATGGTTTTTTTCCTTTAAAAAGTAATATTTTAGTTCTAAAGCTTCTAAATTCGTAACTTACTTCTTCTCTTTAAAACATGTTAAATTTTGGCCCCTACGTAAATTATAGGACGGATGAGCCTTGATGAGTTACGTGTTCGTCTCGATTTTATAAAACATTGATATTATAAAATAATGTTAAAAAAATGTTTTTAAAGCAAAATTCAAGTAATACAGGGTGGTCCAACCGTAATGCACGAGTTTTAGTTTTTTCCTTTCACTCAGATTTAAATGCCACTCGAAAGTATTAAATTGGCAACTACGTAAGTAAGCGGTTCTATGACTGCTGCTGAGCTACGCGTTTGCAGAGCTGTGGGCCGTTTCTAGTCTCTCATGCTATTTCTTAAAAATTTATCACTGATATAAAAAATAACACATTTATAAAGTTTTTTTTTTTAAACTATTCCCTGCCAGTGTTAAGTTTATATTGTTGAATTGCAAATTTTTTAAAAGCTGTCAGTGTTAATGCTTTTTTGTTGTAAGCCCTAGAAAGTGCTTCTTAACCAATAATTAAAAATTCACAAGGCTATTTTGTTTTTGCAGATTTTTAATTTATAGTGGATTTCCATTTAAATATAAATTAATTAACCAAAAACCACATTTAATTTAATTGATTTTTACAATTCTTTTTATGTTGTTTTGTTTCTTTTATATTTTATTTATTTTGTTCAGTTTTATTTTTTGCTGCAGTTGTTAATGAGTTTTACGTGATACATTTAATAAATATATTGCACTGTTTTCCTTTTGAAAATGTAAAAATTTATTTAATTAATTAACAGCTTGTAAAATATTAATAATTGTTATAAAACGAAACTGATATGCTGGCAAATTAAATTAACAAATTAACATTAAAAGGGTTTGAAAAAAGCAATAACACAAACACCGGTTTAAAATGTATGATATAGTGTTTTTAAAAGCTTTTGAAGTTAAAAAAAAGGTTTTAAAAATTTACTTTAATTAATATTTTTTACCAAGTTAAATATTTTACCATTTAAATGTAAATTTTCCATTATTATTATGTTGTTCTGTTCTCATAGAGTTAGACTATGGCAAAGACAATGTTGGCAATATTGCAGTAATTTTAATGCTGCATTTTTAATGCCGATTTTCTTTGCTTAGTTCTATAGGACGAAGATGTCAGCATTTTCTTTGCTTGTTCTTCTTGTTGCTTTAACGGATTTTCTTTCTCTTAATGCTTTATACAAATTTGCAATCTTTTAATGCCATCAAATACCACAAGTTACTTAAACACTTCAAACATAAAAGCAAAGAAATATTTTTGTTTAGTTTTTACTTAAGGAAGTTTTCAGTTTTATTTGGAAATTTGCGCTACACTAAGAACTTAAGGCTTTGGCGTCCTTTTGCTGTTAAATAATGGCTGAACAACATTTTTATTACTAATGGGGAAGGATTATGGTTTTTCTCTAAGGAAAAATAATAATAAGGAAAGGAAAATTGGTCTGGTATATGTGCAGCAAATGAAGTTAATTAACTTGTAAGCCAAATTAAAGATTATACTAGGCCTGGTAAATATCTTCAATTTAATCAAATTTCTTATCCAATAAAGCAGAGATTGAGTAATAAAAATTTAAAGCAAAATCCGTAACATTTGTCGGGTTGCTCATTAGTTGGCTTTAAGAGACATTAAAAATATAGCGGGTTTTTCAACAGAGACGCTACAAAAGTAGAGCGACAGGGACAGTAAACGACGCCACTCTCTGGACATTTCTCTTCAGCAAGGTTTGCCATTTTGTGATGGAAAGATATACGAGCCAACAACGAGTCGAAATTATTAAAATTTACTACCGAAATTCGGAGTCAGTGGCCTCAACTTTAAGAGCGCTACGTCCAATTTATGGTCGTCATAATCGTCCTAGCAGATCAACAATTGAGCGTCTAGTGGACAAATTTGAATCCACAGGCACAGTAGAAAATGTTCCCGTGCCAGTGGCACAAAAAAGTGCCCGTAGTGTCGAAAATATTGCTGTCGCTGAGGCTTCAGTTGAAGAAAGCCCAAGTGTGTTTTTTATTCAAAATAACTTTTGTAGCGCTCCTATTGAAAAACCCCATTACAATAGAAACTCCATAAAATATGACATAATTCTGGTATTTTTTGCTCCAATTTAAAATATTAATGAAACAGAAAAAAACTGGTATGATAAATATATAACAAATGAGTATAAAGGAATTGTTAGCTAATTTAGGAGCTAAACTAGGTCTGGTATCTATATGATCAATGAAAGAAATATGTAAAAACTTATAATGAAACTTAACAAGTGATATTAAAATGTTTTTTTAAACATAACTAAAAAAAGCTTTTTGTTTTTAATTTAAAAGTATTACCAGGCCTAGTTTAATCGTTCTTTTAATCTACAAGTTAATTGTCTTTATTTGCTAAATATTTGCTAGACCATTTTTTTTCTTTTTATTATTATTTTCAGTTAGAACAAAATTAGTATTTTATTTGTTAAAAAGACTGTGTATTTACATTTCTTTTATTAAAACTTTAGTTGAATTGTTGATAATTTGTTGGGCGTTTTTTAAGTTCAGAAGTTATTATTTAACAAAAACATATTTTTTAAACAGATACTAAATACTGGTAGTATATTTGCAAGGCTTTTTATTCAATGCAATTTTTCTATACGGATCATTCTTATTAGAGACTTTTTTCGTTGAATTTGTGTTATAAGGATCGTTCTTATGGGTTATAAATTAAAGATCTTATTGAAATCCAAGTCCAATCCTTATTAACAGTTCGATCTAAAACATATAACTATATATTTCTAATGAGAAAGATCCTTATAACGCAGTCTTAATAACTGGTATTTATAATAACAATTATTCTATTCTTATAACACAATTATATAGAACAGTATTTCTAATAAGAATGATCCTTATGACGAAATTATATACAACAGTATTTCAAGTAGAATAATTCTGTATCAAAAAAATATATTGGATCAGAAGCCTTGGAAAAATACTACTTACTTGCTATGAATTAAACAAATTTTTGTAAATGCATAATAACAAGAGATAAAGTACTTATATTGTCTATAACAATTACCACCTTTAGAGATGTAAGAAATACCAACTAAAGCTCAGTTCTTAATTCGTTTCCAGCCCACTATCGAATCATATTGCGTTGTTTAATTCCCAGCTTGAGAAGTCAACAAGAGTTCAATGCTTTTAAAAACGAATAAAATTTTAAATTTACACACAGCCATTCACATACACGCCAACAACTACACTAACAAACACACTCTCATCCTTATAGCCCCCCTCCAAAAAATAAATAAAACAAATAAAATAAATTCATCAGGGAACTAAAAGAAATGAAAACTAAAAGACCTCGATGGCAGCACAAGCAGCCAGCTGTTGTACGACTTGACTTTGAAGTGTGTTGGAAAATCGAAGTAATATTTTTTTTCTCGCTCTTTTGATTTTCACTTGACTAAAAAAAATATATACGTATACAGTTTGTTGATTTTTGTAGCACTTTAGTAACTTAGTAAAATATATATTTTTATTTGCAACCCCCACGCCCCACCACCCTTTCCACACCCGCAAAAAGACCAAAAAAATTCGTTGTTTAACTACAAATAACAAACATTAAAATGTTGCGCAGACTTCTGCTTTCTATGAGGAAATGGACTTATGTAAGACAAAAAAAAACTAACATTTAAGCCAAATCGTTTTAATATGTAAAATATGCATTAAGTGGGTGGCCAGAGACGCTTTTAAGTCCTGCTCTCATTAGAATTTTAGATAAAGTTTTTGTATCAAAAATGGACTTGGCAAATCTTGCTTTTTTTTTTGTAAAAAAAATTAATTTTATGAACACCAAGAAAATATCAATACAAAAACTGTATAATTTGAGATAAATTTTTGTGCCAGAGAAAGTAATTCCAAAGAAATACATATTTTGGCTCCTAAAATTATTTGGAACAAGAGAATTTGCAGTGACCGCTTTTTATAAAAAGATGTGCAATTTTAGAAATATTTTTTTCCAAAAAAAATTTTAGATTCCTAAAACTTTTTATGGTTTTTTAATTGAAACGGTTGTTTTTTCATACTATTCCCGGTGAACCGATTACTTTTGCCGAAATACAGCAAAAAACAATTTTATTTTTATGTGTTCGCTTAATTTTTCATACTTCAGCGAAAAATTTCGATATGCAAAAATGTTTTTTTGTTGAAATTTATTTTCCCAAAAAAAAACACACAAAATAATTGTGACAATTTGTTTTATGTGGACAATAATATCAGACAAAATTTTTTCTTTAAATTTTCCTTTTCGTAGAAAATAATTTCTGACAAGTTTTTTTCCAAACAAAACATGTTTGATAAGTAAAAATATTTTATGCTGGACTTTTATTATAATTTGTACAGAAAATAGTTTTGGGGCCACTCGTTGTTGAAGAAAATTATTATGTGAATTTTTTTTTATAGAAAATAATTTTTGGGAAATCTTTGTACAAACGAGTTTTGTAGGCAGGGCTACAACATTTTGGATATATAATTTTATACTGCAGCAAAACTTTGTCTCCAGATAATAATTTGTAACAAATTTGTTTGTCCATAGGAAACAATTTGTGGTAAATTTTTGTCGACAGAAAATATTTTTTGGCAATTTTTTTAAAGCACAATTTTTTTTTTATTACAGGAACCATATTTGTGCCACATTTTTTTATGTTTCAGGCAATACCAAACAATTTGAAAAAGTTTTTAGATAATTTGGGACACAATTTGTGCTTAGGAAAATAGCTTCGGTCTTACTTTTGTATTGAAAATAATTTATGACAAATAGTTGTCTATAAACAATAATTAAAAAAAAATTTTTTTTTTTGGGAAAATAATTTGTGATAATAAAAACTAGTCTAGAACGTTTCAAATTCGTGTGTGACATAACGATTAACTGATCGCTTAAGAAAATGAGGATAATTTTTCTTACAATTGTTTCAATGTTTGTTTTTATTTTCTTATTTGACTTTTTCTCTGTACGATGTCATGACTGCACAACAACTTCGTTTTGCCTTTTCATGTCGTCTCTGTTCTCTTCCATAGAACTGGAAACAAAAATATTTACTCATGTAATCCTTAGAACAAAATGAGCAAACATGTGCCAAGAATTATAAAGAATTCGGTTTCGGTTAAGTAACAAATTGTCTTATAGTTGATGCTCAAGTTTCAGCTACTCAGAATTGTATAGACTTGTTAAGCGTTACAATTGCAACAATTCAACTGTAACAGAAAGTTTGTGGAAAATTTCACGAAAGTTTTGGTAGCAAAAATTTACTTAATGCCAACAGACAGACAGACAGACAGACAGACAGACAGACAGAGATCGAGCAACAAAAACATATAAACTATCGCTGGAGATGTGCAAAACGCGATAAATACAATAAAAAGCAAATAAAGAAAATATTTCATGTAATAAATTATTGTATCTGAAGGAAAACTGTAAGGCCTTAAATACTCTGTTGTATATTCGCGGTTATAGTAAATGTTGTTTCGTTTCGTTTGGAAATATGTATTCGATTTGCTTTAAATTTGTGGCTAAACGTTTTCTTGGCCACTGTGCAATATTTGCCTTTAGCTGCCACGAATTACAACCTAAAACTATTGTTTGGTTTTCTTCGTTACATATTTTTTCTTTTCCTCAACTTCAGTTCAGTTTCTGGCTTTTATTCTTGTAGATTCTGTTTTTTTCTGCTCGCAATTGTTTTCTTATTTACTTTTGTTATAGTGAACCTTTTTTTAATTTTTCTTACAATTCATTGTCGTCAGTAGTTTAACAGTTTAAATGTTTAGGCTGCAACAAAATGTTTGTGTTCCAAATGATGGTGCGTATCTGAGTCTGTGTTTTAGTTGCGTTTTATTACAATACCTTCTTATGTCCTTACGTCTGCTGTCAAATATGTTAGAAATCCCAAAATAATGTTGCATGTATATTTTTTTAATTGAAATTAACAGTCTCATTTACTTGTTTTCGTACATGTCACACGTAGTTATATTGTGTTGGTTTAGCCCAGCAGTTCTTAGCTGGTGAAATATTTGTCCTAGCACGTTTTATAAAACCAGCAACAGGTTGGAAATATGATAAATATATATCTATTTTCTATTACAAAACACCTAAACTATAAAACCTTGTGCCAAAAACTACACAGCTTTAAACTATATCTTTCAATATTTGGCTTTTATTCAATTTACCCACAATTTTATTACATTATTTGTGTCGTTAGAAAAACATATCCTTTCAATAAAATCTCTAGTGCGCAGATAATTAGTCGGTAAATACGGTTTTAACTAATTAAAATTACAACTTTAAACAATAAAGACTAAAATTTAAAAAATATAAGTAAATAAAATAAAACAAAACAAAAGAAACACAGCAGTTAATCAAACATTTTTGATGGCATAACACAGGCGAATGATCAATATACTCTTGTTACTCATACGCAGCAGGTGTGTTACAAATCCAGTACTAAATATAATGTTTATATATGTATGAGTGTGTGTGTGTGTTCTCTAATGACTACAATTTCTTGTTATATATTTTCTAAAGGAAACGTTTAGAATTTTCCTGCCATTCCCAATCAGCAACCGGTTATTTTTCATACTAATCAGGCTATTGTAGAACCCGGTTTAACTATCCAGCTGTAGCGTTTTAAATGAACAAGTTCTTTTCAAGTGATTTAAAATATATTAATAATATTAATGAGTTTTAATAAATTTGAGTTCTGTATATTTTTTAATACCCTTAATTTATATATATCAAATTAACAAATTCATTTTAAAGGAACAAATTCATTTCAGTTATACGCGTAGTTTAGCTAAAGGTCCTGCTGCAATGCTTTTGGGTAAATCAAAGCTTTTGAGTTGTTACAGTTTTATAAAAAAAATTGCTAATATCTATAAACTATTTAAATAATGATGATGCCACATGATATTCACTTTTTTATTTTTAATGATTTTATTTAGTTTGAAGAAAACAAAAATATTTTGATTGAAATGCATTCGCCTCAAATACACAACAACTTTTAAGTCCACATTTTTAGCAGAAGATCCCCTTGAGTTATACATGTTTGCCCTGAAATTGAAATTTTAAATACTTATTTCAGTTGCTGGGCATGTTTAAATGTTATTCCTTTGGCTAATTAAACTGTTTTGTGTGTAAATTTCCTTTGGAGATAAGAATCAAACGGCAATAAAACACCAACCATACTTGGCCATAAAAAAGGCAAAGTATACGCCTTTTAATGAGGTCGTAAAAACTTTTCTCATAAAAAAAATAACTTATTTTAATCAGTTAACAGTAAACAACGGAAACGAAAAAGGGCCAACAAAAAAAAACAAAAAAATGAAAAAAGACCGACGAAACTTGGAGATTTAAATTTGCAAGAGAAGGAGCAAATATTTAAACAAAAACTTATTGTATACAACGAAATAAATACATAAAACCAACTGCATGGAAAATTGAATAAGAGCAGAGTTCTAAATGCAGGTGGCCAAGTCGATTCTCAAATGCGGTTTGATTATGATTTTAATTAATAAACGTTTGATAGTCTTAATAGACAATTTGTAGCAGCTCAATTACGTGATTTTCTTGTTATTATCAATGAACTAGTTCATTGTTTATGCTATTGTAAATGAACTAGTTCATGTGTATTAGTGCACTACATGCAGCAGCTCTTATTCTTACTATTTATTATCAACGGGTTTTGTGATTTTCTGTATAAACCAATTGGTTTTTAATGCTCTGACCGTTGCATTTTCTTTCCTATTCCAAATAAATAGTTTAAGTTTTCATACAATTCTAAATAAATTTTCCATCGTATTCTTAAAAAGTCGACTCACTTTCTTGCCACTCCCAATGAAAGGGTTCACAGTTTTCGTTTACTGTATTGCTCCGCTTGATTTTTCATGTCATTTTAATCGTTTTCAAAAATATCATAATTTCTGCTTTTCTCAATGAACTGTTTCATTTTGCAAGTTTTTGTCAATGAAACGGATTTCCTTTGGAAATATTTGAAATGCACCAGTTCAATTTTTCTTAAATGAACTTGTTCTCTTTTCACTCAGCTATAAATGATCTGGTTCATTTTTACGCTACTTTAATTGAAACAATTAATTAATTTCACGTTATTCTAATTAAGCCGTTCTAAGTGAAGCGATTAATATTTTAAGTTATTCTGAACCACCCACTTCATTTTTCATAGCATTTTATATTAAAAGTTTAATATTTTTTAGGTTTTTCAAAGCGAAACGATTTTTCATGCTCAAGTTCACAAGTTCAATTTTTATTTTATTTTGACATGAACCGATATTTATTGAATTCTATTCCACAAGATTGGATTAATTTTCCATAAATAAAATAAACGGGCTTCTTTACTACATCTAAATGAGTGCAATAATTTTTCAGAACATTCCAAATAGACCGATTGAAATTCTTAAATGAATGAATTTTAGTGTCCTTCTTTCCTGAATGCACCAGTTAAATTTTCATTCTGTATTCATTGAACCGGTTCATTTTTCCACCTGTTCTAAAACAAACTACTAGTTCGGGTAATTTTTGTGCTGTTCTGAATGAGTGGGTTAATTTCAGAGCCTATTTTCATTGTATTGTAAATAAATGGTTTAATTTTTCGTTTGATTTTAAATGACCGGAATAATTTTTTATAAATTTTTTAAGTAAAGGATCCATTTGGCAAACAGTTTTAAAAGAACGATTTCTAGTTCAAATAAATCCGTCTAAAATTCTGAAATGAACAGACTAACTTTTCATACCACTCTGTATGCGGAAGATCTCTTTCGCTTCATCATAAATGATCTGGTGAATTCTTCAGTTTGTTTTAAATAAAGGGGCTATTTTAAAAGAACAGGATATTTTAGCTTTAATTTTCCCTTGAGTTTCAAATGAACGAGTTTATTTGTCGGCCTATTTTTAGCCATCGCGTTCATTTGTCGCTCTGATTTAAACGAAATGTGCTGAAAGTCCTTAAAGAACCGACTCACTTTTTAACAATATTCGGAAAGAATTTATTCATATTTGAGGCTATTTTAAGCAAAACTTCTCGTTAATCATTCTGTTTCAAGCAGACCGGCTCATTTTGGTGGTTTTTCAGTTTTATCCTGCCATTTTTCAAGCTTTTCTGAGCGAATGGTTTTAATTTTCTAGCCTTTTTTTAGGGAACTCCTCAAATTCCGAGACATTCTCATCTGTTTCCGGCTAAATTATTCCATAGCTTGCGGTTTTTTTTTGGTGTTCGCAAACTTGTTGACGAAGTAGCAGTACCCACTGTAGGGTATTTTAATTATAATGAGCTTTGCATATCACTCAGCCATTGTAGCAACATCAACATCGTACTCAAACAGCAATAAAAACTTCCAGAATCCGCACATACACACAGATATTGTTTTATGAATTTCTTTTTTAAGTGTTAAATAAATACAGAAAACTATTTTGATAAAACAAATATGAAGCATGAATAAATGACTTGAACTATTTTTGCCAAATGAGTAAGAAAAAAACCAAAACAGAAATGAGCGAATAATGAAAACTATAAAATTAAAATTTGATTGTTTTGTATGACTTTATTCATTCGGTTTGACATTAAAGATGCGCCAAAATGACATGAGTAGTTAATAACTTCTTTTGACTCTGTCATAAAGAGCAAAGAAGTTTTAATTTAAATGAAATATGTGATATTTGGAGTGCTGACATGACAATGAGTTGAACAGAAACAATGAAGAATAGAGTAAATATTTGAATTCAAACAAGTTTTCGTCAAGAAGCGGAGTTTTAGGAAAGCAAGCAAATTTGTAAGGAGTTGCTGTCGTTCGGGCAGCAGCTGAAAATCAAACCCAAAAATGCTATAAATTTAAAAATAAAATTTTAATATTCATATAACATAAACGTCGAATATTATCTCATATGAAAGCCTTTTACAGAAATACAATATTAGAATAAATCCATCGTATTTTAACACCATTTTGTTGGAAACTCCACAAATTCCTGCGACAGCCACTAATTGCACTTCTCTATTTGCATAATTAAGCGCTATCTAGTCCACACCTTCTGACAGCCACCAAAATCACAACTAGAAAATAAAAATATCAATAATAATAAAAATAAAAATGAAAATCTCGCTGTTTTCGCCTGAATCAGTCGTGAATTGTTTTGTACGAAAACACACAAACAAATTTCGCTGAAATATTCACATGGCAAATTATGAATTTCATTAAACTCTAAAGCTATGCACGTGCGTATGTTTTATTTTGCGATCGCATCTAAATATTTAATTGCATAATTGCCGCCAACACACACATGCACCCAAACAAATACTCGTAAATATGTGAAATGCTACAAAAAAAGATTTTGCCAGCTAAAATATTGAACAGAAACGTGATTGCGAACTAAACCGATAAACAATTTTGCTTAAAGTACGATAATCAGCCAAACAAGTTAAACGGACAATTTTTGGTAGGATTGGACACATTATGCAGAGGAGTTTGCGGCTTATCAATGGGGCCCGAAAAACCGCTTCATTGCAAATAATTTAGGCCTCTAAGAAACGCGTGAAAAGTTAATCGATTCAAGTGGTGTAAAAAGAAAACCAGTTCATAAAACATAAGCCGGTTCTTTAATGCCACAAAAACCGGGTTAATTGAAAATAAAATAAAATTAACCGATTTAAATAATATTAAACAAAAACCGGTTCATAAAATATTGCCCCGATGTTTAAAAGTAGCTCAAAAGTTAACCAATTCATTTAGGATACCGTGAAGAAAGAGCCGGTCTTTTGGAATAGTTAAAAAAGTGAACCGGCTCATTTAGATTAGCAGGGAAAATTACAACGAAAAATTCGCACCGGCGAACCGATATGCCTTCTCTCACTGGCTTATCAAGAGGTTAGAAAATGAGCCGGTTCTTTACGAATAACATTGAAAATAAATCAGAACAATATAATAAATAAAAATATTAAGTGAACTGTGTTATAAAAAAGCAGTTCATAAAAACTAAATCGATTCATGAAAAATAAGCCGGCTTACAAAAAAAAAAAAAAAATAAACCGGTTCATAAAAACTAAACCGATTTAAAAAAAATTAAACCGGTTCATAAAAAATAGCCCAGTTTATAAAAAATAGCCCAGTTTATAAAAAAAAACCGGTTCATAAAAAGTTAACCGGTTTATAAAATGTAAACCGGTTCAAAAAAAATTAACTGATTCATAAAAATAAGCCAGTTTATAAAATATAAACAGGTTCATAAAAAATAAAGCGGTTCATAAGATGATGAACCGCCCAAAAAAATTTACGCTGAAAAAGAATCATTTGCCTAGAAGAGTAAAAACATGGACGGTTTCATTTCGAATATTATGCAGAATGACAAGCATTGAAAATAGACCGGTTCAGGTAAGGTAAACCAAAAATTAAACATCCGTTTAGAATAGAAAGAAACCTGAACCCGTTCACTTAGAATAGTATGAAAAATTGCAAGTTTGTTAAATATAAAATTATAACTAAAACGGATCATGAAAAATGATGCAAGCGGAAATGATTGTCAATAATAAAAATCTTGAACCCTTTCTTTTAGAATGACACAATACACTTAATGCATGAACAGAGAACCGGTTCAATCAAAATGACAAAGAAATTAAATTCGGTCATCAAAAATAGCATTAGAAGTTACGCGGCTCAAATCGAACAGCTTCACAAATTAACCAGTTCATGTTAAAAGGTATAAAAAATGAAACCGTTCATTTGGAATAGCATGAAAAATCAAATGGAGCGGCGTGCTGCGAATAGCATTCTTAATGGAATAAAAACCATGGAAAACAAATCGGTTCATATATAAGACCAGAAAAAATTCATTATCATTCATTAGTAAAAGCCTCAAAAGTGAATCGGTTCATTCTGAATTGTCAGTGTAAACAACACTTAAGCAGAATGGCATCAAAATTGTATCGATTTATTAAAAATTGAGAAGAAAGTGAACTAGTTCACCTAGAACAGCATTCAAAAGTAATCGATGCAGTATGATGGCTTGAAAAATTAACCACTTCATACGAATATTTTGCAGAATAAGTCGGCTTTAAAAAGAATTGGTTTGCTTAGACTGACACGAAAATGAACTGAATAATTGAAATAAGATGACAGATGAAACCGTTTACTTGGAACTGTCTGTTGACTAGAAACAAATTGTGTATCTTTTCAATAATATCATAAGAGCATTTTATTAACATTAATTACTGATTGAGTAGACTTGTGTGCGGAAAGTTAATTAATTTACTGTTAACCACTCCGGGAACAGAATAAACTTGGACTATGAAAAAACCGTATTTAAAGAACCAGTTTGTTTAGAATGATAAATAAATTCGATTCATAATAAAAATATAATAAAAAATTTCTTGGCTTATTTTTAACTAGATTTAACTGGTTTTTTAACTTAAACATTAAAAAACTCGAATGTTATGGATATATAATAATTGAACTGAAATCATCATTCGAAAAATGAGAAAATTGATTTGATTGATGAGTTTAAAAAACAGAAATCATTCACAAAATTAGAAACTTTTTGTTATGAACTACTTTCACAAACAGAGCAAACACAAAAGATTGCCTGCTTTAATTAACATAAAGTGAACTAGTTCGTTTTTCAGACAGCAGTTCATTTCATTTTCAGCTGCGAACCAATTCATTTGACACTTAACTTGAACCATTTAGTTGCAAATAACTTAATATTTTTACTTATCAATTTATAATAATGGAAAAAACTATTTTTTTTTTTATAATAAAAAAATATTTAATTTAGGTTTTTCCAGCAACTTCACACAATTGCTAAACTAATTGCAGTTCGTCACTGCCATCATTTTGAAAAACTGTTTATTTTATAACACTTACAAACGCTGTATGTTATTTTTAGTCGACATACTCGTACTTATCCCCCCACCCCTCTGACAAATAGTTGACAAGTTTTGTTGCTGCTAAAAACACAAGCCAATTACACGAAATTTGCATAATAAATTAGCAATGAAATGCAATTTATATGCAAAACGCATAATTGCATTTTGTTTGTTAGAAGAATTTTGTAGATTTTAAAGTGCATAAGAAAGAAACATAAAACAAAACAAATCCCTTTTTTTTTGTGACAAATACGAATGTTGTTATTCTGTTTTAAATATTTAATTCAATTAGTATTAATAATTTGTTTGTAAAATTTGTCATATTAATATGGAGGGCGTTTGTTCCTGCCGCTAATGAGTGTGTGAGAAAATCTGACAGTTTGATTGGGAGCGCGAATCTATTCGAATGAAAACTTTAATTGTTTTCAACATTAAATTGTTGGTGAAGGAGGCTTCAAGTGCAGACAAATCAGTAGGCAAAAGAATCAAGCGTGATGATATGAAACGCTTCATGTTTTAATATTTTTTTAACAGAATTTCAGTTCTACAAATATATCGATAGATTTAATCGCTTTAAGGTTCTACAAACACAAAATAAATCCAGCTGTCTATCTGCCAACACTTGGTAGGTGCCACTTCACTCGCCAGTATTAGTTTTGAAAGCCTTTGAAAAATATTGTATATTCAATTATTTAGTTTTATATAGAACTATTTTTGAAAAGATCTGGAGCATTAAAATGAAAATTTTTTAATTTTTAGTTTTCAAATAAACTTAGAAAAAAAAAAACACTTTAGTCTTACTTGGGGTTTTTACTTTTCTCAGCAACTTTTATACCACGAGTATTTATCAGTTGCTGCGATATGTATTGGAAAAGTTTGCAAAATCTAAGCCCCGATATTCAAACAACTAATTTTATTTGATCGACTTATATATGGGTTTATCTTTAAAGTAATTGCCAAGTAACTTTTGCATGCACAATCATGTTTTATGCATAAACGCGTCAATACACAGAAATCCATTTGCCAATCCAAGTGACTTTAAGCCGGTACCCTGCGCTCATTTAAATTGCGATTGCTTTCAATTGATTAAGTTTTATTTCTTTTTATTGCAAAATACCAAATATTTATTTGATTTTTATTTATTTTATATCCTATATCGGGGGTGTGATTTAGCATTTCTTTAGCTGACACAAATTGTACATTATTTCACTTTGCAGAACATAGAAAAGAATATGTATATAAGAGCAGGTTTTGTTTTCATTTTTCTAAAATGCTAAATACTTTTTTAGAGGTCCATTATTTCGAATTTTAATTTCTGGTAGAAAATATTATTTCTTTTATAAATTTAAAGAATATTATTTTTTGTTTGTTTCATATTTATTGGAGTAAAAGGAACGTTATCTCGCTTTCATTATGATAAATTAATATATCTAGGTCGAAATAGATTTTTATCTCTCTCTCTCTCTTCATTAAGTTTTTTATTATTTTTATAGCATTTAAATTTTTTAAATTGTATTTAGCTTAATTAATTTATTGTGGTAAAGATAGTAGAAATTTTATAGCTTTAAGCCATTTTTTGCTTAAACACTTTAAAAATGCTTGTTCTTGTTAATTTGGGCGACTTCACTGAACTCCACTTGCCAAATGCTTTTACACTACGCCCATTGCAACATGTACATGTAGATTTTACATGTATGTATGTATGTATTAAGCCTGCATGCTTGATCATGTTTGTTTTGGATAAATACTTTCTTTAATGTTGGAAATGCTTCAGGATTTTGATTATCGCGAATTCACTGAAGTCCACCGGCCCAATAACTTTGCGCTACGTTCATTTAAACATACATACATACATATATAGGCTGCACACGAAATTTGTATATATTAACCCTGCATGCATAATCATGTTTTATGCATAAACAGTTTGTTTTCTCCGTTTTGATTGCCACCATTTCACTGTAACTCCATAAATCACTTCAAAATTTTCATATTTTCTATCATTTACTTTAAGTAAATTCAAAATATTTTTATAAATTTGTTTTCCAATCATGTTTTTCACACTGGAGATACAGAGAGGAAAAAAAAAATCAGAAAATATAGAGGGATTTCTGTCATTCATTCTATTGCTTTCGGCAGCTGCATGACCATTTTGTAAATTTTAAAAATTTTCTCATTTTACGATGACGTTGACGTTGACGTTGATAACGATGATTTCTATTTATTTTAGCTGCTGCCACCGTTTCTTCCCATTTTTATTTAGCAGTTGCCGAAATCTATAATGCCAATTTATATATTTCAAGCGGCGGGCGATGTATCTGCAGAGATGGTCAAAATTGATGATTTTGTTACTGGGACTGTTTTTTTTTTTTGTGTTTTTTGTTTGTCTGTGTATTTGAGAGCCATAAGAGAAAATGTGTGCAGAGAGCAGAACACCAGCTGTGTTGAAACGTTACTTAAAATTAGATAATTTATTATTAAATTTATTTGTCGATACCGCTTCTGTTTTATTTGTTATTGTTGTGCTCTATGACTGCCAGATTTTTCGGGTTAGCAAATTGGAAAAAATTTATTTAATGATGCGATTATGGCCAATAAGTTGTTAAGTTTTGTTGAATGAATGAGCAGCATTTTAAAACATAAATGAGCAAATTGTTTTAGTCTAGGGACAAGAAATCTTATTAATTGTCAACCTACAAACAAAAACCAAAATATTTTAGCTTGTAAATAATTTAAAATGGATTTTCCTGTTTGGCAACGTATCAAAGCTTTAATTAAAGGATTTTAATGTTTTAATTCTGTCCCTCGCCAAAAGATTCAAAAACTCTTCAATAACCTTTTCATTTAATTTAGAAGGCCCGTATTTGTTTCAATTTCACAAAAAGTACCGAAACTCTACTATTTATTTAATTTAGCTGAGATTTAGAAGTTGCCATAAAAAAAAACTTTTTAATGATGGCAAATATTTATTGTAGTCAATGAAAGCGTTTCTGTCACTCGATATCCTTGAAATCATTTGTGCGAGTGTGTGTGTGTGTGTGTGTGTGTGCGTGTTTGTAATTTCCCTGTTCTTAAGATGCTTGAATTTAATGTTTGTTTTAATTTCTTTTTAAAATTATCAAACTTACTGTTGATTTTAGAGCCAGATAATGCGCAAGGGGTAGGAAAAACTGAAAGCTTTTGCATAATTACCGAGTTTAGTTAATTATGCACCTTTGAAGAAAAATAGAAAAAGTTTGCTCTTAAAATCTTGGCAAACGAAAGACGGGAAATTTGATTGTGAAACAAGGGAGACAAGTTTTAATTGCAGGTATTTCGTTTCAAACTCTAATGACAACAACAACAGGGAAACCTGTTGGCAAAATTACTTTTCTCAAATATTTTGTCAAAAGAAAGCAAAACAAAAATTAAAACAAATTAAAAAAGAGAGGGATTTTTAGCTTAAGACATATCTATAGCATAATGAATCAAATACAAGCAAATTGAGAACTCACAAAGAACTAAGCGGGACCAGAATGGCAAAAGATGAATTTTCAAAGTACGCGACCCAGCAAAATTGAACTCTATCGAAACCCTCCTGCATGCAACATGCTCAATTGCGGTAGCCTTACGCGCCTAGGATGGATATGGACAGATGGACAGATATACCGTGCCAATATCCCTGCGATATGGCAGAAGCAGAACCGTAACTTTTAGTCTAACACTGAAAAATACATTTTTATTGGCACCAAAAAACTGCTAAAGATTTTCCATTCCAGTCCCTCCATTCTTTCGCTGAAATAATTAAGAAAACTTTGAACTTTAAACTTGATAAAACTATATAAAAAGTTTTAGTAAAATTTAGCTGACATGCAGTTAAACAGCAGAGGCTTTTTCCTTTGGTCCATTGCAGTACTGCGAGTATTAAATATGGCGTAAGACATCGATATAAATACTGTTGAGCATGTCTGGGCTTGCACAGGCACGCACAATGCAGTTAACGTTTGATGATTTCCCAGTTATCTCAAACTTCATTAACGCAATAAGGAGTTTTTTTTTATAGATTTTAAAAGCAACAGAAAATAAATGAACTTAGTTGAATAATTATGTCACCATTTTTTTTAATAATTGTCATATTAAGTCTAATAAATATATATGAGAGTTGATGATTAAACTATAATAGGTTTCACAAAATGGAAATGTTTTTCTTTGGGACACAGTTTTTCTTTTTAAATAGTTTGTGGCTTTTTATAACAACAGCTTTTAAATCGAATTTTAAAATTATTACTTTGAGAAAATATTGCCTGCTTTGTTCGGCAAAATTCTTCTTCTTTATTGATGATTTTTTTTTTTTCTAATTTTGATTTAATAATATTTATTATTAAATGCAGTTATTCATTCAAATATCGGGCAAACATTTATTTTCGTCTTATCTTGACTTAAGCTCCACAGATATGAATCTTTCTATCGTCATATGATTTTAAAAAAATCTCAAGTTATAAAAAAAAATTAAATTAAATATTTTAATGTATCAAAATACAAGTTCGGGGATTATACATTCTTATCAAAAAAAAAAAAAATAAAAATCAATTTTAATTTGTTGCTAAAAACACTGATACACTTTTTGTCTTTAATAAAAATAAAAGTTGTTATTTAAATATGAAATTTGATTTACATAGTTTTTTAAATTAGAGTTTCTTGTTTCTCCTGAAAAAAATTGTTTCTATGGCTTCTAGGGCTTTACGAAATCATATGACAATTTGTGAATATATGTGTATTCATACATTTCTGTATATGTATAAAATCTCGAATTTTGTATTACAAAATGTGATTTTTAACAAAAAAAAATTCAAAAAAAAAATCCAGAGTTAAAAATTTAGAAAATAAAGCTGATGTCGTTCACCGCGATCTTAAATACTATTGTATAGAAATACTACTTCCTAATTATATAGATATTTTAGTTTATGGGCCACAAACAATAGCCCAAGTTTTTGTCCACTTGAATACTTTCGGCTCTTAGTGCAGATTTTTAGAAATATTTGCCTAAAAACCACAAAATTATTCCATTTAAAGCTATAGAAGTTTCACTTCTACTTCAGACTTATTTCAATAGTTATTTAATTTATTTAATATATTTATTTTAATAGTTAAAATAAAGAAATTTACTTAAACAGTCATTTAGCTAATAGAGTAAGAATTTTTTTTTATTAATTTATTTACAGATTTTCTGCATATAAAGCATTTATATGCAAAATATTTTTATGTCAACTCCAGCAATAAGTATTCACGACAAAGTTAAGCTTTTTTTTGGATTGAAAGTTGTTGGAAGAAAAAAAGTTATTTGTGTTTTATAAAATGTAGTCGTATGATTTTGAATGTATTTATTTACATTCTTCTTTAGAAATAATTTCAACAAAAAAGTAGAAATTTTTTATAGCGCCTTTAATGCTTTATGGGCGTCGGCTAATTTCAATTGTCTTGTCTCGTTTTCGTAAAATGTTTGTAAGGATTTTATAACATAAGATATTCTATATTAATTAAATTTTCCTAATATAAAAAATTTTCCTAATAAAAACATTTTGCTTATTTTTTTGTTGGTTTTTGGGCATCAACATCATTCAGCAGAATATTTTGAGCACATAAAATCTAATGATGCGCAGCAAATGTTTTCAGTTCAAATATTGTTGCATATTGACCACATACTGTTAAACGAAAGTGGTACCAGCTTTTGCAGTAATAAGAAAAAGAGAAAAAATGGGGCGGGGGAAAACACAAATCGTTAGTGTTGTGATTTTAGTTGGGTTACGTTGTGTAACATATCGGCGCTTTCTTTTTTCAAATTTTTCACTGTTTTTTTTTTTTGTTGTCGGCCCAACTGTGACCCTTTAAACAAACAGCTTAACGGGTGGTAAAATGTACACATTTATTTAAAACATCAGACAGTGGCAGAAGTAGCAGCAGCAGCAGCAGCAGTAACAATTTAAGCGATAAGGGAGAAATGTATAACAGTGTGATAACGGTTTTCTTTTGTATTCGATAGTCATACATTTGTTGCAGCTTTCGCTTAAACTTACATAAAAGATTCGAACACTTGGCAACAGTGTCAGCCCAAAAAAAACAGCCACACTCAAACTTTGGCAACTAGAATCTTTAAAGAAACTTAAATGTATAAAATGCAAAAAAAAAAAAAAATTCTACTAAGGAGCCACTGTCTTCAAAGTAATACTGGCATTTTCCAAACTAGCTGAACAATTTGCTCGCCCACTGTACCCAGCTTGCCTCAAATCATTGGACTGACATTCAGTTATGCCAACTGACATGGTCTGACAACAATCGTATGTTGAAAAAAAAAACAAAAACAAAAATAATAACAATATGAGTACTTCAAGCTGTGTGTGTGTTGAAGGGGGGGAGGTCAACATTTATTTTTGCTAAAAATGATAAATGATCATTAAAGTTGTAACAGTAGTGGCATTAGTAGTGGCATGTACTCGTACTTGCATGTTTTCCTTTTTGCAACTTTGCTGTTTGGGTTTCCTTCGTTTTCGTTTATTTAATGGCAGCTATTTTGCAGGGGAATAAAAAGTTGCGAAAAGCTTGAGTTTGCCACTTAACTAAATCCTTGATGAATGATGTTTCACAAGTGATAAAGCACAAAAACTAATACTAAATATTATTAATGTCTATTTCTACTACAAACGAACTAGACGAACAGGCAAACACACAAACAAACGTGTAAACAAACGCACAAAGTTGTTGAGCTTGTAATGATTTAAAGGGACATTTTAGTAAATTGAAATTTATGGTCATTAGCGATTGTGAAAAGAAAACCAGCTTTTTTAAAGAGGCTAGAAAAAAAAGTGCTCATAATTGGTTATGAGATGACTAGAAAAGTGTCATATATTATGACTATATGACATTGAAGATACAACTATATGACTGTATGATATTTGCTCTACAAGAGCACAAGACAACACGAGGTTTACAAAATCTCAGCCATGTGACCAAACAATCGAACTGTTTGTTGCACGTCACGTCCATATGATTTAGACTAATAATACAATACAATAATAAGATCTTTAAACAAATTTTTCTACTATTGTATACAACAATGTTGTGAACATGTGTATAAAACTATTGTATCAATATGACAATACCAATACAAAAGTAAGAGCAATATAACATATTGGTATATAACTTTAACACTAATATGGGAATATGAACATATGATGATATGACTCTTAGGAAATGTGCTTATTACTATTACAGCAAAGCTTTATGCCAAAATTTCAATAATTTTTTATTTGATAATATAATAATATCATATATTAAGTGATTAACTTGCAGTATATATATTTTTTTCTATACAACAATATGACTAAAAAAATATATAAAATAATAACATAATATAATATTATGATTACATGAAAACCTGGCCATATGATGAAAAATAATTTCAATAATTTGATGGCAATATTTTGCTCTTATAACTATTATATCAATATAATAACATTATACAACAATATGACAATATGACAAACAAAACTTAAGTGTTAGCCAAGCAGAAGCACAAGTGTTGTTACAGATAAACTATTAGTAAGAAAAAAACGGAACAAATATTTAATAAGATTTAATAAATTACATGATGTAAACAGTGGCAAAAATAAAAATGTCATTTCATAATTTTAGAAAGGAGTCATTAATAAAAATCAAAACTTCTAGTTTTAAACAGTGAAGCGCTGCCAATATTTCTAATACTCGGTGAGATTGTATTCCAGAGACGTATGGCAGGTGTGTTTCTTTCCGATCGGTTGAAACTGAGGCGTTTATACAGATCTTTAGGCTGACTTTAGGTAAGAATTGTTGGTTTCTTATTTTCAACAGTTGATCAAGCTGAACTCCATCATAAATTTGTTTGGAGTAAAAGCTAATCGGTCGATAACGACGGTGGTTGCCATAAGATTTGAGCCCAAATACATATCGTGTAATATGGTTGTATGTCACATTGAGTCTCGATTTACTGATGGCATCACAATTTCAAAATAATTCGCCTGCGTATGTCAATTTCGGGATTAGGTATGTCTTATACTGCCTTTTACTTTACAGTTCAATGGCAACATACAAATATTTATGTTTTTTTTTTTAAACTAATACAATAATAGTACTATAGATGTGCATAATCAAGTCAAAGTGTGACTATTAATGTGAAAAATTATTATGGTAATCAAAATAACAATAAAATTGTTACTATATGACAATATACAAACTATATATAACGATACTATTAGTAGTCTTATTGTACGACTATGTTTTTACTTCATTGTATACAACATAATTATATATGACTATACAGATATATTGTATATATATTATATTGTCTATTTATTACTAAGCGATTATATGACTTTATGATCATTACACTAATTCATTTGAGCAGACAAAGTTTTAATTACAATATTTTTTATTATTAATTATTTCACAAGTTACGAAAGATTGATGGTTGATTTTCTTAAGCTGTTTTACCGTCACTTCACCGTTCATCAGCATCCAAATAATTAATAGTTCTGAGGGTTGGGGAATATTTTTTTTTTTTTATAGATAGTTCTGAAAAGGATATAAAATATATTTAGTTAATTTGAATTAATTTTGCTTTTTATTAAGCAAATTTAATTAATAATTTGAAAGACATTAAAATTGTGTTGTTCCATTTAGAGTTCTGATTTTTTCTTTCATTCTAGTAGTTACATTCTAGTTGCTTATTGTTGTTACCTGGACAATCATTGATTGCGAAAAAACCGCCAGGTCTATAAATTACATTTTGTTGATATGACATTTCATTATTTTGGTAATATTTAAATATCTCTGCAATATCGCATGATATAAGGAATTTATCACTGTGTGTAAATAACCATCAAAAGACGACGCTTGACCGATTTCCACCCACAAATTGAAACATTAGAGTTTTCAGTTTTCTTTTTGGATGCTTGTTTTCTATACAGATATATATATATATATATTTTTTTTTTGGTAGTTTGTAGTATATTTTTCTTCAATTAAGCAACTGCAATTTTTTTCTGTTGTTGCCTGGACAATCATGGACTAGCGCTAGGCACAGCCTGTTTCTTCATTAAGGCAATGGGACTATATCTGCAGTTAAGTTTGTCTTCAATACTGTATAATGTAAAGATTTTAAGACTCAACAGCTGGCGCTTGTGTGAATTGTTTCTATGATTTTAAAGTTTCGGGTTCTACTGTTGCCAAATATGTTTAATATTTTCCTGGCAAAAATTAACACAAAATCCTTTTTAAACTTTATAATTAAGAAAGTTTACACAAAAAATCGCACACACGCACACACACACACACAGAAAACAGTTGTGTACCAAGTCAATTTTCTACGCTTTTTATGCAAAACTCGCGTAAAGCTTTTTAAACTTACATTAAATTTAATAAAAGTGCAAATTAAAATCTCTATTATAGATTTAAAATACTCATACACAGAATGCTTAACATGTGCATGACCTTTTTTGCTTCACACATACGAGCACAACAAAAAAAATTATAAGACCGAATGCATTAAAATGAAAATTATATGCAAAAACTGTGAAAAAAAAAAAATAAAAAAATAAAAAGATCAGATCAGAACAGAACACAGAGAAACTTTCAGTGTAGCAACTACAGAAGAGTAAAAAACATGCGAGCGATTTCAGCATGTGGAACTAATTGACATTTTATTACCAAGTTAAAAGTTGAACTTTATTTATAATGAAATGTGTTTCTCTTTAACTTGCCTGCATTTTAATTTGCCCACCAGTCTTTAATGTCAGGCAGTTGGCAGGGGAAAAATACAAGAAGTTTTCTGGATTTTTTTGCGCTGTGTTTTAAATGAGAAATTTATGTTTTAATAATGATGTAAATTAAAAGATAAAATTAACTTTAAATGTGAACATTTCATTTATTTTGATTTAAATAAAAGTTATCAAATATTGCAAAGTGGCCACAAGAGAGCGATAGGGAAGAGAGAAAGTTTATGCGAAATCAATGTCTATTAATCATTTTAAAGAGGTGGACAAATTTAATAGGCCTGGCAAGTTAAAGCAACAAATATGTACAAGCGATTTAAAATTTTAATCAAGTTTCTGGTGCGCAATAAATTGAAATTTGAGCTGCCTTGAAAACAGTTTCGTTTATATACGAGCAGATAACAAACGATATCATCTCCATTTGCAAAGGAAACCTATTGAGAACAGCACGAAATACTTAAAATAAATAGCATAGAATTTTATTTGGCATTTCTGGTGGTTGTACATCCTGCTTTAAAATATAAAAATAAGCTTGTTATGGCAAAGGCAAGTGTCAGCGCCTCACCATCCAGCCAGCGTTGACAAACACATTGTGTCTTGTCAGATACAGACAGCCGTACACACGCGCCTCTATAGCAGCTACTTAATGCCAGCAAGTTTTCCTTGAGATACCCACTTTGCCACTTGATATTCCGCTCTTTTTTCGGCTACAGGCATTCGCTACTTAAACACACATTGTTAAGTGTGGCAGGATACTTGCAGCAAAAATTCAAGTAATATGTTTTTTGGTCATGAAAAGCTCAGACATACGGGGGGGTAAGTAAGATGGCTTTTTTTTAATGCAAGTGCATAATGTGAGTACATAAACAAATACATAAATGTTTGTGTACATATTGTACATATTTATATGTCAAGTCAGATATTTGCAGCCTGAAAACATAATTTACAAACATATTACAAAAGACAAGAGAAAATGACTTAAAGACGAAATAAAAAGGATTAAAAGCTCCACAAACTTACGGGTACACACACACAGGCGGCACACAAAGTTGGAAAATGGCAAGTTGAAAAACAAGGAGAAGAGGAGAAAAAAAATCTAAGTACAAGAATAAACAATAGCAAAGGAAAGAAATAAGGATATGCTCAAAGATGTACAAGCAAGCAGCCAAGTGTGCAGATGTTTTGGCACATACATAAGACAGCACACACACACACAAGCAGACTAAACAAAACAAAACAAAACAAGTGCTTGTATGTGTCACTGACATACAAGTGTATGTGTGTATGTAAGTTTGAAAATCTGCAGGAGAATTTGTGCCCATTAGGGTGCAATGGCTAAAACAGTTAAAGGTCTAAAAGAGGACAAAGGGTCCTCTCACGCTATTCTATTGTGACAGACAAGGACAAGGATCTGATCGAAATGGGGAAAATTCTGATCAAAACATATAACTTTTCGCGTACTTCATATGCTTCTACTCAGCGGCGCATTCATGTACGGGTGATTGGCCTTTAGAAAAGCACCAGAGCAATTCGTCCTGCCGATGTGTTTGCATTAAACTGAATTAAAGGAATGTCTAAGCTGAATGGCCACAAACACCTGCACATATTTTCTGTTTACGCCAGCGCTAACCAGCCAATTCAATCAATCCAATCCAAGTCATCAAATGAGTTCTGGTTTTAATAAAAAGGGGGGAAAAAAATAATGACAAAACACGGATAAAATTAATTACAATATTGATTTACAATGAAATGTACAAAAAATACCATCAGAGAATCGTAATAAACTAATATCATATAGTCATATTGCCCTGTAATCAATTAGCCTGCCACACAAGTTTGACGTTCTTATAATAATATACAGTCACATAAGAAATTATATATATGAGTATTTTTTTTTGAGTAGGCAACACTGCTTTATATGACAACCTGGTAGTTGATTTTTCTTTAGTCTGGTTTGACAAACCATTATTGAATCTTTAATGGCTCGATTATGGATTGCAACGGAACTACAACTGACAAACAAATCTGTATTATGAGTGGCAACTTTTGTCAGTTGCCCAGCAGTTATCGAAACTGCTATTTGGACATTTCTTGTTCTGTGAAAAAAATAAAAAATTTTAAGTTGACAAGAATATAAAAATTAAAATTTTATTATTTTTTGATGAAGAAGAACAAATATTTACAAAACGTACCATCGATTATAAAGCAGTTAAGAGCCAATTCTAATCTCTCCTGAATGAGAGTGTCAAATTGCTGCCTGGTTGTTATTTGAAACATTTTCAAAACTGAAAACAATAAGTAATTAATTTCTTGTGAAAAAATTTCAAAACTTACACGGCAGCTAAAAATTCTTGGTTGCCTGAATTATTTAGAAAAAGCACTTGATGTTGCCACATGAGAGTAAATAATTTAATTTAAAATGAATGTGGGTGATCAATTAAAACATCCATTTAGCAATTTTTACCAATTACGGGATTTTACATAATTTAGGTTCAAGGTTGTTAATGTGCCGGATCATGTCATCCTTCAGCTGTTGAATTGTTATTGGCTTATTGAGGTACACTTTTTCTTTTATTGAGGTACACTTCTTCTTTTCTTCAAAGAAAGAACTCGAAGGGTGTGAAATCGCACATACCGTGAATTTCTAGAGCAAAATAAATGCTTTTTGATTTGAACTCCCATTTTCGAAACGCGCTGCACAACTGTATATCTGTCCATAATTCAATTTGTCAAATACTGCAACAATGAAGTGTCAAATTAAAAGGAGCAGAAAACTTGACGTTAAGCTGTGACTCACAATCAACATTGTGTTGGGATTGAACCACCCTTTAGCCCTATGCCCAGGTTTTTCTTCCTACAATGCTTGACAAGTTATAAGGAATGTTTAGGGCATAAGCAGCACAATAATGTCGGCTGATATCCAAATTTGTGTGCAAGTCCGGAAGGTACATATTTATACTATTCAGCCAAATGATGTTACAACCAAAATTATGATTAAATTTCACAATTTTAATTTATAAGTATGTATGTAAGTTACCAAAAAAATGCTTACCCAAGCCTGGATGATCTGTCTGCGAAGTTAGTGAGTGCCCTAATATTTGTGTCTACATAACCTCAAAGTATACAATACTTAAGTATATATAGAGCGTGTATAACAATCTATAACTTTAACGAGACAAGTAGTTGCAGTATGTTAAATATGCACAACTGCATGCCATATACACACATACATGCATACACACACTCGTACCTACACGCATTTGTATGTATGTCAACTCAACAGCATAGAAGAATATATACAGGGATATGCACTTTTATGCATGAATCTGCACACGTTTGTTTGCGTGTCTTTCTCTCTCTCGGCATAAGACTTGTTACAAAAGTTCATAATCTACTGTTTTCATATTTATCTACTTAAAATATGTGGCAGTATCTACAATTTAAATGTATGTATGCAAGAAGATATATTTTTTTTTTGCAAATAATAATCATAACAACAACAACAACAACAACAACAACAACAACAATAATAATAGCGCAAAAGTCATGCTTATTTATAATGACGTTGTTGATAAAAATGATAATGATGATGTTGCAAGGCCAAAACGTGAGATATCTTAAGATTACACAAATGATTACGTTCTGCACAATATAAATGAACAAGAGTTAACAGATTTACGAGCACACACACACACACACACACACATACACACATTTACATACATTTAAACACACATATTGTACTCGTGTACGAAAAATATATAATTAGTTGTAAAAAGCAGTTTTAATCCGAAAATGTCAAAGTATGAGTCTTTAGGAATATGGATGTGTGGATGTGTGGATGTGTGGATGTGTGTCTGTGCATTTGTCTCTGGTTGTGCTAATGTGACTGCAAAAGTGCTTTTTTAAGTTCAATTGCCGCATTAATATTAAAATAATGAAGACAATTTATTTAACAGATAATTATTAATGGTACATTTTGAACAATAAAGCAAAACTACACACATCTGTATATATGTATATTGTATTTTTAAAGTTTTTTAGTTAGTTTTAATTTATAACATTAAAAAAAAAAAATGTATAACATTAAAAAGGTATAACTGAAAATGATTAAAAAGTGCTTCTAGGGTGGCGAACGTGACAGCTGGTTATACATATCTGTGGCATTTTATCACAACAGCTTAAGTCAAATTTTGAAAATTGCAAAAAGCGGATATAATTATATTAATTAATTATTAATATAAAATGTGTTTTGGCAAAATTTGTTGCCATATTATTTATAAATTTATTATTGTAATTTTGGTTTCATAAAATTTATTCTTAAATGCAATTTTTCATGGAAATATGTGGCAAAAAATTTATTTTCGCTTTATCACGACTCAAACTATTATGATAAACTTTCTCAGAATATAAAGTGAAAAAAGTTTTGTGAGAAAAAACTAATAGTGGAACCTCAATTAAGGACCAAAGAAAGAGAAAGCAAGAAAGCTGTTGGCGTGGGAGTCGTAAAGTACTTTTGATGTGTAGAACTGCTGTCGCGTCATTGTATTGCTAAAATGCTTATTGTGCTCACCGATTAATTAATTTATCTTATAAAATTATAAAATATTTTGCAGTACTTTTTTGCGGTTTCCTGATAACTACGCAGCTGCAATTAGTCAAACAAAAGACTGCAATATATTGTATTATTAATACCATCAGAAGCTTATGATCTGCTTTACGCCAACTACTCTGTAGAGCCGTACTCGAAAAATTATGAATTACAAAAGAAAGATAAGGAATTCAGGGATAGGCAGTAGCGCTTAGAATTTTATGTAAAAAGGTTTTTGGGTTGATTAAAAAATTATGTGCTTATATATTCTTTTAATGTGTAATATCTCCAACATGACATTTCATACGTGACATTTCATATGCGACAATTCAAACGTGACATTATATTCAAAATGATTTGACCAGACAACAACAATAAATAATATTATTCATAAAAGTAGAAAATAATTATTGGTAATAAATATGTCTAAACTAAAATTAGTTTCCTAAATGAAGCTGCTCTTATATCACCACTAGGGAAGTTTTTGAGTACCAGAAATTAAAGAAAACCATCAATAAGACATTAAGAGTATCGGAAAGAAACAGTTCATTGTTAAATTGGTAAAAATCTAAATATTTTTCTACAATATTAATAATATAGCAAAACATCTTCTCTTTCATATTTTTGACCGGAACGAGCTTTTTCAGGGAGGATCCCATAAATTGCAAATACATATATAATTCCAAGTAAATTAATTGGTTTTCAAACGTAAAATGAACAGAAATTAATTTAGAAAATATTTGACTTGTTTAGTTTTATTAAACTTTATTTGACTTTCTTTTTTTTTGCTAAGTACAAGCGTTATTTTTACTCAGCTAAACAGTTGCAATTGATTTTGTGTTGTCCGGATAATCATTGACAGTTACACAAGACAGCCAGTATTTTGATATCAAAGGAAAATGATTAAGGGAATATATAAGTTTTGTTTGTTTTCAATATTACATGACCTAAAGACTTTAGGGATGCAATATTTTTTTGAAATGAAGTTTAAGCCAAATTACTTTGAATTGACAACACATTTTCTTACTATTTTCATTGAAGCTCTTTGAAAACAAAATACTGAAAGTAACAATTTATTTGCAAATAATTCAAAAGCCCCATGGAAAATCGTATCAGCATTTCAGAAAATTATGCTGTGACTACAATCTGTAGTCTGTTATAAAAATATTTTCATCGATTTTCTTATTCAAAATTCAGTCTACCTTTCCAGCATTTATGATGGTTTCTGCTTCATTTCCTTCCTTTTAATCCATCGTTTTCATATTTTGCGTTATAAAAATTCATTTGATTGCGTTCAATGTTTCGTTTTGTGTTTTTTTTTAATTTTTTATGTTCGATAACTCAATAAATTCATTGAACATTGAACCAAATAATACTTAATAGCGTTTTATTACACACTTATTTGACGAGCTTTAGTAAAACTCAACAATCATTCATCGCTCCCTTCAATCAATTTCAATTCAAAACAATTTATACATTTTAAATGCAAGTATTTGTGCAAAGACTTATCAAAACGAATATTAAATATTTTCAATGACCTGAAAAATTAATACAAAAAAAAATCGAAATTTTGAATATATTTTAATATTCTCCATACAAAATACAATCTGTTGTACTCAAAGGTTAAAGGTTATATTTTGTAATGCAGCGAGTACTTGACACAATAAGCAGATATAGAAATAATGTATTCGGCTTTATGTCTGTACGTAACAAAAGGCTAAATGGCAACGACTGACACTTTGCTAAAATATTATGTGTACATTTGTTGAAAACTTTACGACAGTATGACCATATGATATTACGACTTTGAAGCAAACCCACTTTTCGGCATTGAAGACACTGGAAAGCTTTCCCGAACAGGCTATTCTCTGACGGCTCATCAATTGCTTAAATCCCAACAATTATAAGCATAAACAGGTGTCCCCATGCAATAATATTTCTTAATATAAATTTTTTAAAAGATTAGGCAATTCTTACTTTTTTCTAAGCTACTTGCAATTTAAGGCGAGTTACAGCTAAAAATTTAATTAGGCAGGTACCTGCTATTATTCAAGGCAGCGGTTCACCTATTCCCACGTGTAGCAGGTGAGCCACACACCCTTTACAAAATAATTTTTGTTTAATTCTTCCAAATTCACTTAATTGACGAGCTCCCTTTCGCTTTTAAAAATATTCACTTATTTTTCGTTAAATGCAATATTTTCGTAGATGCAGGAACTTTTTAAAAAAGTTTTGATTTGAAAGTTTTAAGCTGTTAGGCCTTCGGAAGCCCTCGCACCAGGAGTTAGTTAGACAACTAAGACTCAAGTATGAGCACTTGATACAGCAAAATCCTTTAAGGACATGAACGCTTAACCACCTGAATCTCGGGTACATTTAAATTCCTCCCAACACTTTTATATTTAAAATTTATATTTCAACATAACCAAAAAGTTTCAACCGAATAAGACACTTCAATTTGGGTTTGTTATGCCCCTTCGGCTAATTAATCTATAGCCGGGATTTTGTAAGATCCTTCACCACAAAAATCAGGCATTCTCAAAGTATGATTTTTGGTTGCCTGGTCTTTGGCATTACAGCACACTTTTACCCCAGAAAGTGAAATAGGCCAACTTAAAATATGCCAAGAACAATCTCTTACCAAACAGGGTGTCCACATACAATAATATATATTTTTGCAGTATAAAGAAATTTATCTTAATATAAAATATATATTTATAAAATTTTTAGATGCTTATACGTCTTGTATCATAAAAATAAGAAAAAAATCGAACAGGGTCACCCTTTATGGAAACATAAAATTGTTTCTTATTGTAAAATTAGCCCTTTAGCCAAACAGCTGAAACAATTTCGGCAAATTTTAAATTAAAATTAATATTTATATAGAGGGAAACAAATTTATTAATTATATCGTTAAAAAAAAATTATTGCATTTAATGTTAAATTACCTTTTCATTAATTTAATCAGCCATCGAACCAATATACTAGAACCTGCATTTAATATATATTTTTTGCTAAGGATAAGAGCCAAAAAGGATACTAGGACTCTACGGGCCAGAGTTTTAGGAAGCCGTTTAATCTGTTGATCCGACCATGATTTGCTCACTTGACTAAACTTTAGCAATTCATTTAAGATTATGCGATTATATTACAATTATGAGAATTTAACGAATCTTTTCACAGCTTTTAAAACCCATCGCGGCCAAATGTTTTTGGGGGGGAAAAAATAAAGCCTTTTTGCGACAACTTCACTTTTTTGTTCTTAAGTTAATTTTAAAAAATGACAATAGACGATTGACATTTTGTTTTAAATTTATGCAGCTCAGACTTTGGCACAGACAAAATTTAATCATATTATCATCTACATACTTGGTTCACAAGCATCTAAAATACAACAACAGCAAAAAAGAAGGTAGCAGACGGTTGTCATCGCCACCATTTTTAAAACAACAGCATAAAAAGATATACAAATACCTGTCGCTGTGCATTAGAACAGCAGAAAAGTAGAATCATAAAGTACGAAGACTTATGAACAAAAACATTTCGGCAGACTTTCAGACACAGCAACAACAACAACAAGAAAAACAACAGATTGTATAAAAAAAAATTGTTTAAGAGCAGAGAGAGAGAGAGAGAGAGTTTGGCAGACAACGAGTGACAAAAATGTATTGAAAATCTAGAGTTTATAACAGGACTAGAAGTGCTTGTGTGAAATTTCAAAACAGGATAACGGAAGTGAAAAGGGTTTAAGTCTTATTATCAAACTGTTTCAGAATTTTCCGACACCCTATAATAATAATTTATGTCATAGATATTTGCTACAGCGGAAAAGACACTTTGCTACACCCATATTTTTTTCTAAAAATTATTCTTATTATTCCATTTTTTTATTTTGTTAAATTTATTATCTATTCATACACATAAAATTTTGTTGGCCAAAGTTTTTATTTCGTGGAAAAGTGAGGCAATAGAAAAGTTTAAAATGTTGTAGTCCTCTCCTTCTCTTTGCGACAAAAAAACAACAAAACCTTAAGCATCAAAACTACATGAACCGGCTCCAAAGAATACAAACTGGACTATAATTAATAATAAGGCAAGACCAAGAAATTGCTGGGCCCCAGCTCTAAAGCAGTTATCTGCCTACAACAACACTTATTATAGTATAAAATTTATAATAACATTTAAAAACTTAAAAAAAACACAAAATAAAATGATTTCTTTATAAAGCTTTGAAATCAGACATGGGTTATATAAATGTCTTAAGTCTTATATTGCTGGCAGTTGATAAATTGTTTGCCAATATTTGCAGAGTTAAAAGTTTCGGTAAATTTCATGACCATTTCTACCCAGATTGTAAATTTTTTTTTGTATATTTTTAATAACTATTTTTCTTTGTCATCTTTTGAAATCCGGAAAGACTTTTATTATAGTAGAGAGCTTTGAAAACGCCATGTTGTTTACAACATTTGCTTATAGCTGCAGAGTTGCCCGCATGCCTGCATCTGGTCTGCAGTCTTTTTGACATTTCTTTAAGCTTAATGGCCGTTGACATTTTAATAAAACAGTAGATTTCACATATATTTTAGAATTTTTGCTTATGTGTGTAGATTCGCCAAGATCTTGTAATCCTGCCGGCAGTTTATTTTTAATATATTCCAACAACAATCACAAATTTAATGTAAAACGTATGAAAATGGAAATTTTAGAAAATGATGAATTATTTTTCTGTATTATATTTTGAAAAATCAATCCATATCCAGGATATAATGTGGATTTTACAACAACAACTGCTCATATATGTATGTCAATGTCTTGCCAGAGTCGTCCACCAACAATCACAAATTTTCTACTTTAAATGATAGTTAATAACTCTTTTTCTCTTTAATACTTTGAGTTTAAGAATATGTTTTATTTCAGACCAGAATCGTTAAAAAATCAGTTTCTTCAGACATCACGCCTAGTTTTTGCAGTTTTGTCTTCACATATAAAGAAACAAATTTAAAATACTTTTATAAAATTTTTTGCTTTATATAATTTTGAAGTGAAAAAAATCTTAATTGAAGTCTAAAACGGCGGGTTTAAAATTGGTTTTCAATCTTTTGCTTATATTTGCTGACGGCCCTACAAAACGTTCGTTTCGAATTTGATGCAGAGCAATATCATGGTCGCTTAACATCATTCCTGTTGTTTTTGTTTTTGTTTTTGTTTTTGTTTTAATATTTTGCTTTTCGATTTAAAATTGTTAACACATCCCCACTCAAAAAGGTGACAACAAATATGTAACTTTTTGTTATGGATAATCTTGTCTTAAAGTGTGTATAGATGACAGCAATTTAATTCTGAAATAAAATCGTATGTTTTTTTCTGTGTATTTGGTCACTCCTGCAACATAAAACCTTGTACACTGGCAAGGTGAGCAGCAACAAACGTATCCTGGTTGGGAAATTTTCTATATGAGTGCTTTGAAGTGTGAAAGAAATGGAAAAGTTAATAAAGTGGCTTAATATTGTAAAAGGTATTATAGCAGAGAAAATGGACAACCAGACGACAGACAATTTTAATGCTGGTCATAATTTGTTAAAAAAAAGAGATGGGGACAGACGGCATAAATTACAGGCGCTACTTTGCAAAGGCCTTCGGCAAACTGAGAGATATGAAACTTGTTCAAAGAAACTAAGTGAAACGGGGATTCTTTTCCAAAATTAAGTCCTTAGAAATCAATCATATGTACTCGAAATTTTTCTCTTTGTTGAAGTTGAAATTGTAGGTTGCTTCACAAACCTTGCAGAGGCCCTCTACCACCACTTCATAATTAGTTTTTTCTACACAAAAATTATCAGCAGCGCTCCTCGTGCAAGTTTGGATGTTCTTCTTTTACGATTTTAGGCTTAAGCTTAAGAATATTTCAGCCAACGAAAGGCTCCTCCAACCAGATTCAACTTAAGCATCCCGGAGGTGTAAGTGTAGCTCTCCTTTCAGCCAATTAACTTTTCGTCAAGGTTTCATAAAGAGTCGCATAACCTCATTTATTGTTAGATTTTTGATTCATGACTAAAAATTTAAAATTATATGTGTTGAAAATTTTTTTAAAATTTTCAGACTTAATTTTGAAAAAAAATGTCGAATTTTTTATACTTATGGTGATTTTTAAGCGTATAAAAATTTATTCATTTGAAAATGTCAAAATTTAAAATTGTTAAAATTTTTTTTTTTTTGCTCGCAAAACAATTGTAAAACTTTGTCTTGATTAAATTGCTGCACAAAATTCATCACAAATGATATATAACAAAACTTAAGTAAAGTGAATAAAAAGATAATTTATGACAAATTTTATTTGAACATCAGAAACGGCAAGCAGAAAAACGTTAGACGAAAATATCCAGTAACAGAAATTTATCACTATCAAACAAAATTTTCTCAAAAATGAGCAAAAAATAAAAATATGTAATAAAATTATCTGCTACCTTTCCTAATGATTTCCATTTTAAACACTTCAAACTTTGGCCTTGCTGTTTGCCAAAAAGTTGTGGAAAAAAATTGGAAAAAAACAAAGTTAAATTTGAAAACTTTTCTTTTGCTTCATTTCAATATCTCAAATCGTCGTCACATCACTTCGGTGGAACATTTTTGCCATAATGATGTGTTTAAGAGATATTCACAATTTTCGAATTTCTTTCTTTTACATTTTAATTTTTTCAAACTTAAAAGTTTTGACTCATGATTAATGGGATTCTCTGCTTTTTATGAAGCAACAAACTTGAACGAAAGTGCAAAATAAAACGACGACTTCAATCAAAGTTGCTTTTTTTTTATGTTGTTCAAAACCAATTGAAAAGTCAGTAAAATGTTAGAAAAAAAAATATAATAAAATAAAATACCTCTCAGGCTACTCGTAAAACGTTAAAATATTTGCTCTTAAACTTTTCTAAGTAGAAAAGAATCAAATTAAAACAAAACTAAAATTGGTGTCCTTTTGCCTCAGCTGAATGGCAGACGGCAGACAGCAGGCAGGCAGCATTAAAATTTAGGTCACATGATGGCAGCAGTTTTATGCTGCAACAAACATAAAAACAAAAAGGTAAAATGTTGGCAAACAGAAAACTTTTTGTCATTAGCTTTTTATTGACAGAGAAAAATAATTTTAAGATTTCAATTAAATCAAGGCAAAAGAGTTAAGTATAAATCATTGGAGAAGAAGAAAGAACGTCAATAGAAAGAAATAAAAGTTGGTCAATTTCCTTAAGAATAATGAGAAGAACTTGCTGTCACTCGATAAGAGCTGGACAGTTGGCGAAAAAGTTGTTAAATCTAAAAACTTAAATAATTTAGGTAAACTTTATAGCTTTCAATAAACATGGAAACTGGTGAATTAGGAAAAAGTTTTACCCGCAAAATATGGCAATTGAATGGGGCCACGTTACATGGCAAACAAAGAATTAAAAAAAAAGAACTCGGAATATATGAAATTAAGAGAATTATTGGATTTGGAGACGTCACTTTTGGGATTAGAAGAACAATTCAGTATCCTTATACAGGCCCCTTAAATACAGAGTGACAAACAAATGGTGCTACAACAAGTTTCTATTGTTTAATCAAAATTCCTCTTCTTCTTCCTTTGGCCCTACAGTCTGGGGTGCACCTGGGCCTCAACTAACAAACTTTTCCAGCTGGCTTGATCTTTAGCCAGCAGCCTCCAATTTTGCACACCAAGTGGGTTGAGGTTCGTCTCTCTCTACTTGCGTGCGCCACCGGTACTGTGGGCATCCTCTATTGCGTTGGTCCACTGCTTCGGAGTCGAAGATTCTACCGGTTTAATCAAAATTACTGAAAGAAATTTCTGTTCTATGATATTTTCTATGAAATCTATTAGAATAATAATAATTTAATGAAAGTAATTGTTTTCCAAGCTTGAGGATCGTAAACGGGAACGCCTGATTAGAAAATTACTCGTTTTCCTTGCGGCCTAAAGGACTGAAGTCACAATCGCTTAAATTATTATTTTGAATTCGGCCAAATTCGTTGGTCTCGTTTTCTAAACTCTTCTGGCTTATCCCAGTGCCATAAAAAAAAGTCTGGAGCAGTCGGTACAGGTGGAAGACCTTTGAAGTTTTTGGTGCAGTTTCGGGGAAAACAATACACTTTCAACATCTTCAAATAACGATTTCCATTTACAGTCACTGATACACCGTTTTCTTCATTTAATTATGGCCCTTCCAAGAAACCTGAGGAAACAGGGCACCACACAGGGACTGGTTCTAGGTGCATTTCTGTTTGTCATAGGGTGGATTTGTGGACTAGGTGCCCTCTATAGATGGCAATTTTGCTTGTTTAAATTGCCGTTTATATCAAAATGAGCCTCATCAAACATAAACAAAGAACTTGGAAAGATTTTGGCTGCTCCCGCCATTTCAATAATTGTATTCAAAATACCCGTTTGATTGTGTATTTTTCCAAGATCACTTCCTTTTTAATTGCCATAAATGTTCGGATTTAGCTGAACTTCGAATGCAGTTGAGCGCCAAGAAAAATCCAAGACCAAAAAAAATATGTTTGAGAGACTACGACGACTCATATTAAAAAAATAATAATAAATGTATTTGAAATCTTTTTTGAAAGGTTTCTGTATGGAAATTTTGAAATAAAATGAAGTTAAAAATTTATTTAAATTGTATGTAAATTTAAAAGAATACGTTTTTTGTGGTAAGAAAGAACACATTTTTTTCTTACTTACAATACAGTTGAGTGACAAGAAAAGCCAACAAAATTTCAGGCATAGAGTTCCATATTTATTAGCCATAGTCTAGTATTTGGTGGTGCCATCAACTTTTCAAAACCCCGATTGTATTGACAAGCAATTTATTAAATCTAATATTATTGTAGAAAAGTTGCCAGGATAGTCAAAGGATAACGAATTTCAATAGGGGCGGATAGAAGTTAAAATGGTATAAAACAAAAATCACGCAAAATGATAAATAAGTCGTGCTTTATTTGAAAGACCCGCACATGCCATTCAGTATGAAATATAACATTGCGTCGCTGTTTCTTACGATGTTCTAAATCAATGACACTGGCGTACAGATCCGGTTGGATTTGAGCCACGATTTCGGTCATGTGTTTCAGACAATTAACGTATATTATTACAGATGTGTGACATCCAGACACGCAAGGAGAAAAAGTCTACTGAAATTGACTTATAGCGGCTAATTTAAGGCCCCTCTGCTCGATGACAGCAAGTAAATGTCAAACGCCATTTCTTATGATTTAAGTTTACAAGAGACTAAATTTTGGCAATGAGCTTTACAACATTTACAGACGCAACAAAAACAACAACAACAAAAAGGCAGTTATTTTTGTTAAACAAAAAAAAACAAAAAAATTTTTGAATTAAAGTCGGTTTTTCAAACCGGTTTTTAATAAAAATTTTCGAAAACCGGTTTGTTTGCGAAAACATTTTTCTTTCAAATTATGCATAAAACCGATTTCCAAAACATGTCATGTATTCTCTTTAATATTGGCCGGCTCAAATGGCATCTAAAATATGTAGACATCTGGAATATACACAAAAACCAGCCAAAATTTTTTAATTTCTACTGTTTAAAATTTGTTTAATACACTATAAATTGGCACTTAGTACAAAAAAAAACTTCCTTAAAAACTTTTCTGCGATTGCGCCACACAATTTGTTAGTTTAAGAAAATGTCTGAATGAAGGGAAAAAAACTGCAACTCCGAAACGTCTTTTCCTGGCAATTTCTTAACTATAAGTTTTCTCATAGTAATTGTTTGTATGTTTGTTTTGATGTTGTAAAACTGTAAAATCCACTTTATTATATCTATTTCATGTTGTTACACACAAAGAGAGAGGGAGAGCAAAAAACATTAAATCACATCATCGTCATCATCATCAGCGTCGTCGTCATTGCCATCGCATGATCTTTTTACATTCCCGCGATCATTTCGAGAAGAGTTCATGTCGTGACTTTTTGTCGTCGTTGAGGTAGACAAATAAAACTAAAAACTAAACTACAGTTTATTTTTATTAATGTTTTATGTTTTAGTTACAGTTTAGTTTCTTTTTATTGTTCTGCTCTGCCTTGTCTTTCTCTTTCTATTTTTATTAGTTCATATTCTTTTTAACGAGTCTTTTTTTTCTTTTAATACAATTCTTTTTTTGTTTTTGTAAACTATTGCACAATATCTGGCCATTTGGTGGCATGAATATTTCGGACACTTTGTCATGCCAACACGATTTGCCATCCGCAAAAATCTCTGCTGCTCCAGGGAATTGTGGCCAGTTTGTGTCTGTTTGTGTGTTTCGAAAGAAAACTTTAGCTGTGGTTTGGAAAATTTCGAAAAAAAAAAAATAATGAGAAATTGTTTCATTTTCCAGCCAGAAGAAAGCAAATACTAGAAATTTTTTATTTATTACCAAATCGTCAATAATTTTTATATCTGTAATGGGCAAAAAAAAAAAAATCAGATTTTATTTTTTTTAAAAGCTTTTTCGTTGTAAACATTTTTTATGATCGAAGATTTGTTTCTCCTCAAAAGTAATAAAATTACTGGCAAAGTAATTGTGAATACAAATAATGTTTGTAAGGGAAAAAGAATCTCTAAGAGAACTTTCTTTAAATATTTCTTATTTTCTAAAAGGATATTCTAACAGCAGCTTAAGAACTAAGACTGATTGTTATTATTAATTTCTTTACAGGTATATATTCATAATTAAATAAAATCTAGTAAAAACTATGGCAAGTTTTGATGGAGTGAAAAATTTTGCTAAGGAATATGAGGTCCGACCGATTCATGTTCTGCATATTAACAGTGGGTGAAAGAATCCTCGCAATCGTAGTCCTAAAGGAAGTTCCTACAAGTTTGTTAGCGATAAAGCCTGTTTTCAAATAAATGAATACTTTAACAAAATGATTGAAGCCGCTATCATGACATTTAAAGGGTTCAAAGTGTTCCCTAAAAAAGCGCTGTGTGGTGTGAGTGTTGGCCACACTGCCACCTTTAACTATAGCAAAGTCATCAGGCACCCCACTTCTTTTGGTCTAAACTGGATAATATCGCCATCAAACTCTTGCGTCTGTAACAGCAGCCACCCTATTATCATTTTCGAACCGATAATCCACTAAAGACAAGTGATTTTAACAGAAAAGCACTCTGTGCTGCCTTGCGTATGGGCATCTCAGAAGACAAATAATTTGGCAAGTAAAATAATAATAATTTTTTAATTTAATATTTTTTATGGTATTTTCCTTAAACGCAGTTTTATGCAAATAAGACATAAACCACAATGGCCCCCTAAAACCATTATAAACAAATTTCGTGTGACTTATAATACACCAGTGGAATGGACGAGCACCAAACCATGAAAAAAAGAAGTGGAAAAAAACAGCGGGCCTTTCGAAAGGAATATCAAATGTCGGTCATATTTCCTGCACACTTTCATGTAAACGTTTAACAAAAGACTCTTTGGCAGCGTAAAAAGTTTAAAATTTTAAAAGAAAGGAAGCATGCACTTGCATGTCTAAAAAAAATCATATCTGAACATGAATGTGTTTGGCGCCAAAACTCTACTCTGTTTGCATGAATGAAGACGTACATTTTAATAAAGTAATTATTTTTCATGAAATCCCCACATCTTTTTATTTACTTTTTTAGCTAAATCTGTGTTTTTTAATAACTAACCTGAGTTTTATTAGTTCACAGCATACTTGAGTCCCACAGAAGCTACACTTCTTAGCACATGATTGTGCCCTGAGTAGCCCGGTTTTTCGTAAAATTTCAAAAGCCATTCAAAAACTTTTAGTGGCAAAGAGCCGACTTTGTAAAAGATTTAATCTCAAAGGGCCAATTGCTTTTTGCTGGCCTTGTGCAAGCACTTACTGTCTGTAGGGTGTTGTTGAGGCCACTGATATCCCCACTTCAATTATATTTTCTTTATAATTAACTCAGCAGTTTTGAGTTGCTTGTAATTTTTCTAAGTGCACATAAAATACTCTTTAGCAAAATGTATGTATGAAATATTACAAAAAACGTTGTAATCATTTATTAAGGTTTTTTTTGTGCTTTTTCTTTCTAGTTCTTTTATGCTGCTTTTGCGGCATAAATGTATCTAATAAACCCGCTACCACAGCGTCATAAACCTTAAAGCTTTTGTTTGGTAAAATTTAGTCCGGGCTTAGGTAACATTGCAAAACATTTTTGTGTAAATTTTTTATAGAATTTTTTATTTTGCTTTTTATATACGAGGTATGTGCCAAAAATAAGGGAAATTTTCCCCTTTCACTTATACTTTTTTTTATGTTGCCACTAATTCGACGATTTTCTGCTGTCAAACAAAATGGATTTGCAGAAATTTGTATAGGATTTGGTGTGGAAAGTAGAATTAAGTGCTCAACAGCACTGGTACGATGATGACTGTACTGTGTGATACCAGTGTGACCAGGTTTTCAGAAAAGGTCGAGCAGTGGTGAGTGAGAACACTTGGCCTGGACACCTCAGCACATCAACAATCGATGAAAATGTTGCGGAAATGAAGAAAATTATTATGAAACTTTAGGCGAATCAGTATTAAAGAAGCCGGCAATTTTTTGTTTCGGAAAATTTGTACATGAAACGTGTGGCAGCGCAGTTTGTTTCCAAAATAACGCCGTAATTTTGTTTGCTTGCCCAGATTGAAGAGACCGCCGAAAGGACGGCACTGAGCCGCTGCGAAAACTCCAGGATATAACACTAAGATTGCATATTAGAACTGCTCATTATATTCTTATTTATTTGAGCAAAATAAAAGTTCATCTTATTGTCTAAACAGACCTCGTATAACAAACTTGTTTAAAATATCAAAAGCAGGTTGCAAAATAGACTAAAAACTTGTATTCTCTAAATATCTCTTTTATAATCAACTCCATTATGCTGATTTTTAAGCAAAAATTACAAATTTTGTATATGATTTTACATTTGCGAAATGAAAGGGATTTTGCTTTTATATAAAATACACTCAAAAAACAAAAATATATATGTATTTATTTTACGGTTTGTTGAATGTGTGTGTGTGTGTGTGTGTGTGTGTGTGTGTGTAGTTGCTGATAGTTTCTATGGTTTGCTATTCACTTAGATTTTTGCATAAAAGTTTCTTGTTGCTCCAAACTGCATAAGAAGACCGACCTCAGTTCTAAATGACCTTGTCTGTTACAGAGGAAACCGCAATGGCAGTGGTTTTTTTTTGTGTGCACAGAAAGATCTCTTAGATTGCCCAGTTTAATTAGAGTTTATTTGGGCAATATATTGTATGTAAATTAAAGAATTTTAAGCCAAAGTTTAAAGCCAATAGCCGAAAAGTTTGTGCTAAAATCACTTTTATTTTGGCTTTATTTTTAATAAAAAAACCAATTTATTGAAGTCGCTTCTCCGCAACTATTCTTGTTCTCACGCCAGCTGGAGATTCTTGACGAGTTGTTGATGCAATAAACATTCCTTATTGTAATATTCCAAGATGTGTCTGTCGACTTGCCGTTGACAGGATAAATTCTGTAGGAACTGCATTTTGCAGTTGGCTAAACACTTGCAGTGTTGGTCCACAACGGGTACACTGGCAGCATTTCTTTAGTGCCGAGTTTAAGTGACTACGATGGCGACTCTTACAATAAAGCAGATTGTAAATTTTGTATAAAAAAAGCTAAGAAAGAGCTCAATTTTCTAGAAAACTCATCCACCACAAATAAATTTTTAATTAATAATTCTTTGTTTAAGTTTAATTAAATAAAAATTGCACGCCTTTACTTTTGATCTCCTACAACCGAAAACATAAACCAGCTAATTTTGCAAGTGTTTTTCCCAAATACCCACTTTATACTTTTTATTGCAACTCTGCTCTGCTTTAAGGACAGTTGGCATTAGTTCCGTTTGCCTGTGCATAATTGCTTCCTAAGCGTTGTATGCATTTTATGGTTCTTCTTTAACTATTTTAAATATTGTACATAAATTAACTTGTATTTTAATTTTATTATTCAAGTTTTTATTGAATTTTTAGTCCTTGAGGCTGTAAATATTCTAATATCTCTGGTTTTTAGTTTTAGTTAAATGCCAAAATTATGCAAATGTTTGGGGCGTTTTTATTATTGGCTCGTACAATAGCAATAACAACAAAACAGATTATTAGCCAACAGTGCCAGCCGCAAACTGTATAATATTTCTAAAATATAAAAAAAAAGAAGAAAACATTCTGTTTGAATGTATAACAATGAATTTGGAAAATAATTTGTAAATTTTTTTCGCTCCAAATGGCAAAGAATTATGACCCGGTTGGTTTTATTTTCTTTTAATTCAGACATTAATGATTAAATGTAGAGTTTAAAGCGCTGTTGGACGAACAGTTAATTAACTACGAACTTGACAATGACAATATTCAGGTCGTTTAGCCATATTAATATTCATTTGCAATACTTTGTGCTAAAATTTTCCAAAATTCTAATAATTTATATAAAAAATTGTTGTTAAAAAATTTTTTTAATACCAAGACTTTTTGAACTTAATTAAGTCTTTCTGCATCATTTTCGTCAAAATGCTTTTGAGGTGCATTTTTTTTTATTGTAAACATTTGCAGCAGCAGTTTCTTTGTGGCAAGACTTTGTGAAATAATTTTTTTTTCAAAAATTTTTAATGGAAATTTTTATTTTATGCAAAATTTTTTCCGCGCAAAATTTCTACCAGAAAACTACTTTTAAATTTTTCTTTAGAAATAGTTTTATAAAAATATTTTGTCGATAATAATATTTTGTACTAAAATTAGAAAAAAAATCAGTACCTATTATTAGTACTAATTAGTATTTTTCCGAAAATAATTTTTGTACTAAAATTAGAACAAAAAATTTAGTACAAGAATATAATGGGCAATAGAAAACAAGGGAAGATATTTTTGTACTAAAATTATCCGCCAAATTGCTTTTTGTTTTAAAGTTTGGCATAAATTTAATAGTGTAAAATTTTACAAAAAAAATATTATATAAAAAAAGTTTTTTTGTGCTCTTGTTTCTTCAGAACATTTTTTCGGGAAGAAAACCTATTTGTATTAAAATTTTCACCGAATTTAAAAAAAAAAATTTTTTTTAAATTCTAGTAAAGTTCTGGTAAACAAACAATTTGGTCTAAAAATTTACCAAAATAATTTTTGGAACGCTTTTTTATTATACTATATTATAATTATTTTCCCACAACGTTTTATTGTTCCAACAATTCAACAAAAAAACTTTTTTTTGTGGCGTTTTACAAAGTTATTTTTGTAAACATTTTTTATGGAAAACTTTTAGGCGGTAAAGTTTTTTTATGAGCAAATATTCAGAAACTAAAATTTTCTTCGAGACTTAATTTTTTTGTAATACAAAGTTTTTAAAGATTTTTTTTCTTGTTAAAATTTTTTTAAAGAAATAAGTTTTACGTAAACTTTTGCTAAAAAATATTTTATTCTTATTATTATTTTTTGCAACTAAAATTTTTCTATCGAAAATTTTCTGGCAACACAATTTTTTTGGGGAAAATATGTTCTCTTTCTTTCTTTAAAAAAATTTATTACATACAATAAAAAATAACTGAGTAAAATAAAATGTTTATACAAACTATTCTTTTTGTACAAAAATTAAAAAAAAAAAAATTCTATTGCGCCAAAATTTTGGAAAGCGAACATTTTTTATATAATTTTATGCACAGAAAATTTTTGGCACTAAATATTTTTTTTAGGAAAAAATAATAAAAAAAATTGTTATTCCACAAAAATTTACACAATTTTAGACATGGAATTTTTTTTATTCAACTTTTGAATTTTATGTGGAAGTAAAATTTTTCTTTTGAAAATTTTGGAAAAAAAAATTTTTTTTTTCTTGAATTAAAATTGTTCTTGTGAATGTTTTCTTGAATGAAAATTTTTCTTTGGAACATTTTCTTCAACTAAAATTTTTCCTTTGAATTTTTTCATAACAATTTTTCTTTAGAAAACTATTTGTACTAAAATGTATGAATGGAAAATTTCTTAGCGATACGATTCTGTTTTAAATTTTGTTCACCACCCATTTGCTATTGCAGATTAAGAAACATATTAAAAGAGGAAATCTTGGTTTTGGTTCAACAAATTCTATAATTTTATACTGCTCGTATTAATGTTAGAGGACTTAGTGCCTGGTGTGCATACAATTTTTAACTAGAGCTGTTATTTTGCGCCAGTCATGTCGTTAATGTTTAAACATTTCAAGCGTGCAACGACCCATGAAATACAAACGAAGTTGTTCATATACCAACCTTTAGTTGTAGCATGCAACAATAACTACTGACGCAGGTGGTTGCCGTTTACATCGATCAATGAATTGTCATTATTGTAATTATGCAAATTGTTATACTACAGACATATAAAAGTTTTTGTTAAGGTTATAAAAATGCCGCGAATGATTTTCCAGATTTCGTTGGCCAGAAACAAGTGTTGCTGTGTGTAAATTCAGTCTTACATTTCCGTTGCAACTTATTTAAACAAGTTGTTGCAAATGTATGTACTTTCATAAGCTGAACAGTAAATATGTCAAACACACACTCATACGTGCGTGGCAGCAGTTACATAATATTTGTTGCACTTAATGTTGTGGCTGCTACATAATTTTCATTTTCTAATATAATACCCGATAAAAATAAACGAACAGCAGCGGCAGCACTGCTAATGCGCAATATATTTCCTTTTTTTTTTAATTTTACAATTGTTCGGTTTTAGTAGGGAAAATATCTGGTATTTCTTAACTTTGTGGCACACAGGGGCAATTTGTTGAAATCGGTGTCAAAACAATAAAAATGACAATATTTTCTCTCGCGAATAGTTTTTGCTTAAGACAAATTTACATAATTATTTTCAAGGTCGCTGTTAATGCAGTTTAAAGAGAATTGTTTAATTTAATGGGGTCTGCAGCAATTCATTGACAAAAACTGACTGGTCACTGGATTCCTTCAGTGGTCACTGGATTCATTCAAGAACTTCTTAAAAAGTGGCCTTCAAACAAAACAATTTCTTCTTATTTATCAGTTCTTATCCCCCAAATGAATTTATGGCTTTTTAATTTATTTCCCTGATTTATGTTTTATAAAATGGGTTTTCTGTCTTAATTTACAGCTGCCGTGTGCTAATAATTTGTTTCGTGTTGTGGCAGTTAATGGGTTTCTTGTGCCCCTTAAAAAATCATAAAATTTGATTGCCTCAATTTTGCCACATCTCCGCCCCAATATTTGAAAACGTTTAAACTATTTCTGCTGTTAAAGTTTGAAGTTTTCGAAAGTGCTTTCAAAAACTTGACCTTTTGCCTGGTTATTTTTTTTTTTGTTTTTTTTTTTTGCTATTTCGATCAAAAGTAAATTTTGTTAAAGGAAAATGGAAAAACAGAAAAGTAAAATATTGCCAGTTAAAACACAAGTTTATACATTCTTCTTATTATGTTGGCCAACGAAGTGTGTTGCTGCAACAACTGCAAATGCTGCACGACATCTATGCTGCATAAGCTGGCGAGAAAACGTGCTTTTCCTTGAGATCCATAAGAAACGCAGACAGTGGTACACGCTGGCAATTGGAACCAAAAAAAAAAAAGAATTATATAAAGGAAATTTACAATTGGTGCTGCTGAGTATTAGCGGCCTGTGTTTAATTTGGCGGTTATTATTCTGCTGCTGATGCCAAATCGTGTTACACGGTTGGGCAGCTCTACCAAATGCTAAAACTTTATTACCGGAACTAGTTTCGTTTGCGGGCATTCGGCCCATTCTACGGCAGCTGTCGACTCTGCAACTTTTGGTGGCCAAATAAAATTCGTAACTAGTAAGTCAGCGAAACGCCAAATCGGCCAAGGACAGTGCTGCGCCACCCTCAACGGCGAGTGCTGCAAAATCTTGACAACCGATATCTTTAGCCATAAATTGGAAGATGCGCGGATAATTTGGAAGATAATGCGGAACCTGTGACAGGATATTGTTGTGGGCCCCACAAAAGTGTGTAGGAGAAGCGAAGACATCGCCGTCAGCTACGCGCGCTGCAGAATGATGACAATAAATTTCTTTTAATCCAAATAGAAAGATAATGCGAAGACTATATGTGAGTGTAGGGCACTACATGCACGACAGAGAACAGCGCCGGTGCTAGTAAAAGTGGGCAGTAAATTTCTCTACCTGAACAAGAACTCGGCCTTACCGCCACCCATGACAACCAATTTATTTTGGCCGAAATTGAACGTTGTGATGCACATTCTGCACGACTAACTTTAGGGCATGATTATCTATCGCAGAGGCGAAATGAATTGCCCACTTGGAGGGCGCAATTTGACCCCAATAGACTTTTCTTTGTGCAGTTTCCTGAAGGCGCAGTTCAAAGCCAATGAGATGCTGGGCGAATGATAATCCTAAAGTCTGCTAAATAGAGGCAGAGTTATTGCATCACTCGTAAGAAGCCGCAATTGGCCGATGTCAACACGGCTCAAATTCCCAGTGATCTGTAAGCCAGCACCCTCGACATTAAGACTGCTCGTGTCCGCTGCCAGCATAAGGCGCCATGCCAGATATTTATATAATATTATTGCTTCTTACGTGATGGCGCAATTAAATCTTTTAATTTGCCCTCTTGCAACATTTACCGCTCTTATGGAAAATTGTGGCATTCATTTTTCCGTCCACCCCACGGTCTTTGAAACGCGATCTTTGGCTGCTAAATTGTTAACTTGTACTCGTTGTACTATTTTCTTTTTTCTAAGCTTTTCGTTGGCATTTGTTGAAAGTTAAATTGTGTTGGTTATTACTTGCTCTGATTTATTTATTTGGTTGTTGTTGTTGTTGTTGGTTTTTTTTTTGCTATTTCTTAACCACATCTTGAGATGATCACGCTTTGCTCCGTTTCGTTTTTTAACATTTCAGCGACCGGACAATCACTTTTATTAACCTGCCCGCAAAATGCAATTCAAACAAAAGACCAGGCTTATTATTGCTGTGACAGTTTGCCGGGTTGGTTTTCGTTTCTTTTTTGCTGGTGGCTGCCAGGTGGAAATGAAAGGCGGGAACTTACTTTCTAATGTGTTCCAAATTCTTGTGGCAACATGATGTTGATACTTGTTACATTTGGATCCTAGCAAATTAATGCTATTTTAATAGAAACTATTATTAATTAGCAAATGTTTTTTAAAACAGAACCAGTTGCTCTTTGGTCAGTCTTTGGGCAACGAAAATCTGTTTCCGAATTGATTCAAATTTTTAAAACCAAAAATATATACAGAAACAATTGACTTTTTATATGGAAACTATTATGGTATCTATAAGATATTATAGTCTATATAACAAACTGTTACCCAACACTTTTATAAGAAATTCGTTCCAGCCATTTCCGATAAAATAATGTAACTCAATATTTTATATAAATTTAGAGTTAATTTATAACTCACTGTTTTCCTTCGCTTGTAATATGTGAGAGTTGTTTTGTAAAAAAAAATTGTTTCCTTTTTTATAAAATAATATTTAACAAATATTTGTCCAAATTTGTACAAATCTGCTTTAATTTGGTCTATGAATTAAATTTCTTGTGACAATTTTGTTCTGCTTCAAAAAAGTTTTGGGCAGAAATAGTTTTTCTACAAACTATTTGCCATAAAAGAACTCTTTTAACGAAATTTCGCTAAAGAAAAATAGTCGCGAAATATGTTTTTCACACACCAATTTCTCGCTGATTTCTTAAATTATTTTCCATTAAAAGGACAACAATTTTTTGCCAAAAATAAATTTCATTAAATTCTTTTATATTGAAAAATTGTTAACCAAATAATTTGTGCGAAACATGTTTTTTTAAAATATAATATAATTTTAGGGTAAAATTTTTTTTAAAATTCTTGTATATGACAAAACTCGTTTTGCCGTTTCTTTAAATTTCTTTTATCACTCAATAATTGTTTCCCTTCCTCGTTATTCACGCAAACATTTGACTTACATTTCTTCTTTCAATACTTCCTTATCAAATTTACATATTTTATTTGTTGTGTCAACTTTTTTTTTGCAACTTTTATTTGAGCCAACAGTATCATTATCCCAGATGCCAGCGATGTTATTCTATATGACACACGTGTTTTGTCATTTCTTATGATAGCGATTGGAAAGAAAACGGTTACGTTCCAGACAGATACGATTTTTGTGTACATATTTATACTTTTTAGATACCGGCTTAACATTAAGAAAGAAAGAAGAAAAACTGCTTGTGTCAGAAAATGTTTGCATGACAATTTCAATGTTTATTTTGTTTATTTTTTACAATTTTTTTTTTTTTTTTTTTTTTTTTGATTTACAATTCTGCCAGTTGTTTGTCATTGTAGGAAAAAAAAAACATTAGAAACGTGCACACACACACACATATAAATACATTGAACCAGACGTACTTATTATATGTCAGAAGTGCTGTAAGACAGTCACCTTTTGCTCGGTTGTGTGTCTCAGCTGCTGGGAAATCTTGCAAGACAACAAGCGAAATTCATTTAAAAACAACTTTTTGCACTTTCAAATTTAAAAGAAAATTTCAGCAAACAAAAATCACAAGGACAATAATCCTGGGGCAATAAACTCTGTGTTAAATTTTTTATATATGTAAATAGACAACTTTTAATAGTTTTAATTTTGACGTAAATAATAATCAACGACGTTGATCGTAAAATTGCTGAATAAAGAAAATATCAAAAAATTTATTGCAATTCTTTTTTTTAATTATTTGTCCTAAAGCCGAACAGAAAAATAGAAAAATACAATATTAAGAAAATTTTTCTCAGATTTCTTGTAATCATTATTTTTCATCGCTTTCTTACATCAAATATTTATGCCTTAAATAATTAAAATTTCTAATTAATATATTTTTGAAATTGACAAGTTCACTTGACCACTTGAAAGGAAAGTCAGCTGTCAAGTGAGAGGAACTAAATTTCGCCCGTAACAACCGATTAAGCCGCTTCATTTCCTTAAAGGGCTATTAAAAGTGAACTAAATGTAACATCAATTAAACATGAACTTTCAATCTTTCCGTAAGCGGTTCAATACTGAATCCTGATTTTTGTAACGAATCACTTAGATTTCTAACTCTGTTTAGTTCTGTTTTAACTGTTTCATATCGAAATATTATTATTTTCTATTCTTTAACCTGCCCAAACTTCGTTGTTCGCCTGTCAGGCTAAATATAAAACAATAACCATCTTAGAGTTAAAATGACAAGACCAATAACAATCGCTCTTTAGAAAGGCCAAAGAGTCACAGGCAGACAGATAAACCATCAGATTTGAAAATATTTTTTATTATGAAATACGACAATAACTAGAACACATCGATATTATTCTCTAACAAGAACCATAAAGTTGTTGTTAAGATATTTCTAACAATAACTCAATGACAGTGAAAAAATCTTGTCGTCACAATGATGACAACTGAAAATGGAATGAGGCTGCAATTGGTTTTCTTACAAGAATCCAAAACAAACAAAAAAAAAAAAAAAAAACGATGGTTGTACTCCCATAATGTAGAAACAAAATTGTATAATATCGAAACATGTTGAATTGTGTTAAAGTTGCCCGGGAAGAATATACAAATTATGCGAGGGCCTTGTGAGAAGTTTGCTAAAAATATACTCGTCAATAATATTGATTGAAAAAATTATATTCAAAATATTTCGCTAGACAAAATATATCTTAACTATTCCCTTATATTCGTTGTAGGCAAAATTTGTTCAAGATAAACAAATTTCTTCTAGATGAAACTTTCCGTTTTAAATTAAAATTTTAACTAGAACACCCAAATTTGTTTTGTTCTCCCATTTCCCTATAAAGTTTGCCCCCAATTATGATCTATAATCCAGGGTATATAATTTTATGCAGATAGAAAAAATGTTGTCCCAAATAATTTACTAAGCGAAAATCATTGGCCACAAAAAGCATTTTAAAAAACAAAATTCTCTATAAAAAACGTTAAAAATTTTTGACCTTAAATTAATTTGACAAATATGTTTGTATTTTGTTCCAAACTTCTTTTTGTGGCAAAAGTTAACCAATAAAAAAAAGAATGTCCTAATTTAAAAAAAAAATTACAATTATTAAAGAAAAATTTTGTAATTTTTAAGGAAAAAATGTTCTCATTTTAAAGGGGTAAAAAATATGTCAATTTTTAAACCAAAGTTTGCCCAATGTTTTATGCAAAGTATTTGCCAATTTTTTTAATTATTTTTAAACTTTCTAATTTTTCCCTTTAATTTTTATTATGCAAAACTTTTCAATATTTTCGCACAAACAATTTGGAAAAAAAATTTTTGCCGAAATAATTTTGTTATAGAAACAATTTCACAGAATTTTTTTTTTGGTGGAAAAAGTTTAGGCCACATGTTATCCTGTATCTTCCACTTTTTTTTCTACAATATAAAATATTTTCGAAATTATTACCTGAGGAAAAGAGTTTTATTATTTATTGTTTCACGAAAAAAAAATTTGCTAACAAGTTATTTTTTAAATAATTTTTTTTAAATATTCTGCTCAATATTTAAGCCGATAATCTTTAGTTGCTAGTGCTGCAGCTATTAAGATTTATTATAACTTTAATTTTAGTTAATTATGAATAAATAAATAAATAAAGTTTTATTTTTTTAATGGAAAAAGAGACCCCTGTTTTTTTAATAATTAAAGTAAATTTTTTTTTTATATTTTATAGAAAAATATCAAAGAAATTTGTAATATTTTAGAAAAAAGTATTTCTCTAGCTTCCAAAATAAAGTTTTAAAAAATATGTTCAGTTTTTTATTTGGCAAAAATTGAAATTTATAAAAATATCTCAAATACTACAAATTTAAATTTAAAAAATCTCTTTATGTGCTAAAATAATTGAACAAAATTTTATGAAAAAATATATGATCCATATTTTTGCCATTTTTGTTGTTGTAGTAAATAATTAATCCCAATTTATTAATATTTATAGACAATTGATGGTATTGAGTTTTTTCGATAGGGACAAAATATGGACTTTGCTGCGCCATATTTTTTTCCCCCAAAAAAAAATATCTGCACAGGACTGTATGACTGTTTGACTTCGTAAGTTCTTTAGTGGAGAACTAGATAATTAGATCTACCACAATATGACAGTACGACTAAATATTATAGCAGAACGTTGCCTGTTTAATATCTCTACTGTTTGGCGCCTTCACTGCCAGCCTTCGCTTGGAGGTATATTTATAGATGACATTGGCTTCTGGCTGGCGCTTTAAATGTTGCCACTTTTGTTAAAACCCTTGTCTGCCTTTAAACGAGTATTGCTGCTCTGCACTGTGGCCGCTGTGCTGGCAGTATTTTTCACATTTGGTAGCAACTGTGCAGCTGGATGTGGCACCCCATTTGGGTGGCCATAAAAACAGAAAACGAACGAAACACAAGAAGCTGGTGCGCTTACGAATCGTTGTTGCAACCAACCATCCATCCATCCACATGTTCATGCGTTGTTGCAAACATACGTGTCATTCCACGGCAGCAATAAGTCTTCACTTTATCTGTTTGTGCCATAAAAGGCAGTCAAAGCAAAAAGATGTTACTGTTTTTCCACAATTGTTGGCTTTTGTTCTTGTATCGTTTTTATGTTTCAAATCTAGCAATTTGAAGTTGCTTATAAGTCGTGAGTATGCGTGTGTGTGCATGCATGTGCATGCATGTGCATGACTGTGTGTATGTGTGTGTTGGGATAAAAGGTATAGAGTATGTCTTGACTTTTTATCGCGTGCGAATTGTACGTGACTTACGGCAATGGCATTCTTACGTACAGCGATGTTTGTGCGATTGTCTGTCAAGTTTAAGTGAACGTCAGTTCTCAGGCTGGCACCGCTTCAGCAGCAGCAATAGACATCAAAACATTGTCATTAATAGTATTATAATTATTGAGAATTTATTTACTTATATTCGATATTTCTTTGCATGATGAAATATTTAATTTTAAACCCTTGAGAAACTTAAGAATTTTGCAATGTTTGGCAGCCTTTAAAGTTCCTTCTCGACCGCTACTCCTTTGACGCAATATCCTTCTGGCTGCAAAATATTCTTTAAGCATATTTTGCCATAAAATTGAATTTTAAATATGCATTTAACTAAACCAAGAATTTTCTTATTTATTTCGAAAATCTTAACCCAAATACGAGTATATGGCATCCTTTGCTTTGCGAACGGACACAGAACCATAACTGTGCTGCGTACATTAATCTTTGGCAGCATTAAGAGAAGAAACCAAAGCTTTGCGGAACTTCCTTTCATAGCATTTACATTGAAAGTAGGTACCTATAAAATGGCAGGAAAAACAGGCAAAAAAGAAGCAATGAAACAGGGTTAAAAGCATCTGTTGCATGGTTTGGTAAAAGTATTTTGCATACAAGATTTTAGCTGGCGACGACAACAGCAACAAATTTTAATGCACAAACCGTAGTTTTGTTTTCTAAACTTAATACAATTATACAACAAACTGAAATGTGTAAAACATACATATTTAAGCAGGGAGAAGAGTTTAAGGTGAGACGGGCAAAGGTATGGCGTATTGCACGGCTTAAGGCCAGGCATTGAAAAACTAAAATTGCTCAAAGCGGGAGCGGGGACTATATAGCACGATGTTAAACGACTAAATAATAACTATAACTATAAGAATATTTTATTTCAGTTGCTTTTGGCATTTTGTTTTTCTCTACACGAAACTTCTTTCTTGTTACTGTTTATTCAGACATATAATATAATATAATAATTTCTACCTTTATGACCAATATAGGACTATATATTTATGACTATATGTTTACAAGTTTATATGACGATTAAATGTCTTTGAGACTATGGGAGTGCAATTGTATGAGGACCTGCCAAATATTCGAATAACACGTTGCAAGTTTTGTAGTGTCGCGGAAAAATTTTGTACAAAAACGACAAAGATTTGATATACTATAGGGCCTTCTGATATTTTTTGAAATGTTAAGATATCTTCTTTGATTGGGTTGGCATTTTTACAAACTGCCTATTGATTAGCTGAAGGTGCCGTTGTTTCTTCATCATACATAATTTTAAAACTTAGAACGTGATTACGTTGCTTTTCATCCGTGTCACGCCAAAAAGCTAATACAAATTTTGCTATAATCAATGCCGCTTGCTGGCCGCCAACAATTACTCTAACCGCTGAATATTTTCTCACAATGACCTGTCCACCCTCAACATGAAAATGCTGAACAAGGCTTCCCCCAGCGATGTATCGTCTTGCTCATATTTTTAGTGGGTTTTGGGGTGTGATGTTGTGACCATAATCTTATTAGAACTGTTGTGTTGTATATTATACTGGAGCTGATCAAAATCAAACAGCAAGTGTATAAATTCTAGAAAATAATACGATTAAAGTTTTAAAATCAATAAGATTAAGAAGATAAGATTATTTGGCTTTTCTGGTTCATGTTGAACCTCATGCAGACTGATTTTCAGTCATAAATATATGAATTTTTATAGTTTATAGAATGACATGACCTCTTATTATATGTAGATGCAACTTTAAGACTTTTCATATGCGATTTTAGGACTTTTATGAACCATAAAATGTAGCCTCTATTTGGGCCACATTTTACCACATATTTAATTTGTTCAATCGTTCGTCTTCCGTTACACATACGACAAGCCACTTCTTTAAACATATTCCTACCATCATATTTTTTGTCTTTAGGTATCACAGTGTCTTAGACAAGAAATCTTTTCCATTAGATTGGCCGAAAAACATTAATCTGCATGAACAAGTAACGCTGTAAGATGTACGAAATCTGCATAATGGTAACGGTAGAAATACCTTTTACAGGCGAGACTGAACAGAACGTTGAAGACAAGCAACAAAAGGCGAAAAATTTATTTATTTCAGCAAAAACTAATTTCCCAACATGTTGCCGAGTTTGGCCTATAATACAGTCAAAATTCCTTCACCAGTTCTATAAAACATTTGATGTAGAATCATATTAACCAGACGAACAAAAGCATAAACTAAAACTATTACAGAGTTTGACCCAAATATGCCATAAAATTCTCTAACAATTTCGTTTGCTGCTTGCAACTATTTCCACACAATCTTAAACAAATGCCAAAAAAAAAAAAAAAAACCGTAAAAAAAATTTAAATTAAAAGAAAAGACGAAACGAAAAATCTGGTCCACTTGCTGCTGCTGCACAGAAATTTTTAACCCAACCGAGTACGAAAACCAAACCATATAAAACTGTAATGTAATCTAAACACAGAGTTAAAGAGGGAAAACAGGCAAACTTTTAGCCACAATACGACAAGCACAAGTAGAAGGAACAAAAGCTGACAACAACAAAAACAGCACACAAACAATATCCAACAAAATCAAAGTTGCATTGTAAATGAAACGTAAAACTCTTAAGCATGAATGTCTAACCGTTCGTCTGTGTGCACGTTTGCCTGACTGCATGTACATATAATCAAACTCTACATAATATATTTATACATGCACACTCTCTATTGTGCCATATTTGGTACAATCTGTTTTCAAATACCCAAGTGTGTTGAGAATAGCGTTCGGTTTTCGTTTTTCTTGTTTGCAGCCAAAAGTTTTAATACTACTTTTGTTGCCATTCTTCTTACAACTACAAGTATCTTACATGCCACGCCGTTCACTCACTCACTCGCTTACACGTTCACTTCCAACCACGTATGCAGATTTTTCTACCTGGGAGCCGTACACCGTAGAGACGAGGGCCATCACCGAACTCCAGGCACCATTAATGATATAAAGTCCACAGCACACTTTTTTCCACAGCGGACCTCGTCAAACGTAAAAGAAAAAAGTGTGCTGTGAACGCATGTGTATGGAAATGCTATTCACAATTTGTTATCAACTTTTAATATGGTTTTTCTTTGCTTAATGCTGCTCCACAGCAAAAAAAAAAAAACCATAATGTATAATAGAAATCAAAAATTATTTATTTGTTGATCAGTGTTGAAGTTGGGGGTTTGAATAATTTTTGTGCCAGCAGAATTTGCTCTTTATGGAATCCTGCTTTCACAAAAAAACTCGTTGTCAGAAAGGTAGTTATTGTTTGTCTTCCACTTTATGGCACATTAATAAAACGCTTCAAAAATCCTTCTGCTCATAATTTTATTTTTTCGGCACACAAAAGCTTTGAATGCTTTTAGAAAATCGTTTCTCAGTAGATCAAATTTGATACAAAATAAACAAAAGGACAACAATTGCTACAATTCTGTCACAATTGGGTTTTCAAACTATTTTTATGTAACTCTCTTTTCTATAAACATACATAAATATTTGCTTGTTTTTTAAAGTAAAAGCCTTGAGAAATCAATTTAAGATAAAAATTAAAAAAAAAAACAAAAAATTAAGGAATATTTTAGGAACTATTTTGTCAAAAGTTACTTTTAAATTAAGCAATTTTGAGACAAGTTTTCTTTAAGTGCAAAATTAGTTGTCTCTAATAAAAGCAGCCTTGAAAAGCCTTTAAAAAATGCGTTACGATCTTCGAAATAGTACTTTTTAATTTTGTTTAAAAAGTACTTAAATAACAATGATTGGAAAAATATAACTTTTCAAAAAAAGTACTTAATAAAAAAAATTCTTTTCTAAATGTGTACCTTTAAAAAAGTCCGCGTCATTTAGAGAAAGTACCTTTGAAAAAGTAACTTTTAAAAAAGTACCATTTGCAAAAAAGTATATTTTAAATTTTGTAACTATTTTAAAAAAAAACAAAAATTACTTTCAAGCAACGATTAAATGGCAAGAAAATATTCTCTTTCTTGATTATGAGAACATTTCAACATTTCAGAAAATATAAATCAAAGTTTAACATTAAAATAAGTTAGTCAAGGATATTAACTGCGAAACCATAACTAATAGCAATTATCGCCTTGGCAAATTTTCTATTGCTAGAAAATGTTCTTAATGTTTCAAACTCATAAATCTTCGTGCAAGACATTAAAATTTTGTATGAAAAGGAAAGAAGGGAACATTAACCTGATTTGCTCCAATACATGTTTTGCCATAAATAATTTTCTTAATATTTTTTGTGGTATTTCTTTTTTTTCAAGTAGAATTTCTAGCTGTTAAATTTTTTATTTCAACATTTCCCTAAATTAAGACACAGCTGCAGTTGAAAGCACAAAGTTGATTTGCAACAAATAGTTTGCAGAACGTTTGTCAAAGAAAACGAAGAATACGTTCAGAAAATGTTCGGAAAATACAAATCAGTGTCTGAGTTGTATTTGAGTTGGGATCTAAATATTGGTTTTCTTGCGTAAGAAATATTCACATCGATTTTGTAGGATTTTAAGGAATTTTTGTATAGTGCCACTTGTACGATTGCAGTCACGCTTGATAATCTAAATACAATTTTCATACTTCTTTGCTTTATTTCATTATTTGGTTGGCTGCTTGGGCAGCGTGTGTTGATGCGACACTAGAAGCAAAAACAACGCAAACAGCCAACAAAAAGCTCCACTTTATGGCACCATAAAAACAAAACATAAAAACAAAAGTTCACGTACAACATTTATGAGCACAACTATTATAAAATTCATAGTAAATAAAAAGTGTTAAAAAACAAAAAAAGAAACAAGAACGTGAACGTGAACGAGAAGAGAGCAGAAAGCAGAGAAAACAACAGCAGCGTTATTTTCTGCAAGGTTTGTTGGTGGATAGTAAATTTGCAACAGAGACCGTTTCCAGTGCAATTGCAGCCATAAAGAAATGGCAAACAGAATCAGACCCAACAGGAAAATAGTTGAAATGCCTTAATATTTTGAATCAAAACTTACTGTGCGCATAAGATTTGCATTACTTTAGCAAAAAGTTTATGTTGTTCCGAAAGAAGAGGTCGTTCGAGGGCAATAGAGTTCCTATTGGGTCACTCAACAAATCCTTATTTTATTAGCTTTATAAAAATGTATTATAATTTGCAGTTAAGCCAAAACGAGCACTTTCCTGAAGATTGCTTTGATGACCAGACGTTAAACAATATGTTAAAAATTTACACAGTACTACGTTCTGTGTTTTAGTGACAAAAGGTACCAAAAGAGAAAATTTTTTTTCCTTTTTAAAAGTTTAGTTTTCTTTTTCAACTTTCGAAAGGTACGTTTTTCAAAATTGGTATTTTTTTGTGAAAAGGTACTAAAGGTATTATTTTTCGAAAGGTACTTTTATTTAAAATTATTTTATTTCAAAAAGGTACTTTCTTCAAAAGGTACTTCTTTCAAAAAGGTACTTTTTTCAAAAGTAATTTTTTTTTTAAAGTACATTCTTCAAAAGGTACTTTTTTCAAAAGGTACTTTTTTTAAAGTTACTTTTTTTACAAAAAGTACTTTCTTCAAAAGTTACTTTTTTCAAAAGGTACTTTATCAAAAGATACATTCTTCTAAAGCTACTTTCTTATTAAGATGATTTTTTCAGAAGATACTTTTTAAAAAGGTACTTTCTTGAAAAGGTACTTCTTTCAAAAAGGTACTTTTTTCAAAAGTAATTTTTTTTTTAAAAGTACATTCTTCAAAAGGTACTTTTTTAAGAGGGTACTTTTTTTTAAGTTACTTTGTTTTACAAAAAGTACTTTCTTTCAAAAGTTACTTTTTTCAAAAGGTACTTTTTCAAAAGATACATTCTTCTAAAGCTACTTTCTTATTAAGATGATTTTTTCAGAAGATACTTTTTAAAAAGGTACTTTCTTGAAAAGGTACATTTTTCAAAAGGTACTTTTTTTTAAAGTTATTTTTTTTTACAAAAAGTACTTTCTTCAAAAGTTACTTGTTTCAAAAGGTACTTTTTTCAGAAGGTACCTTTTCAAAAAGTACTTTCTTCCAAATGAACTTTTTTTAATAGCTACATTCTTAACAAGATGCCTATTTCAAAAGATACTTTTTTCAAAAGATACTTTCCACAAAAGCTACTTTCTTCAACAAGGGTTTTTTTTTCAATAAACACCTTTTAGAAATGTAGGCTTTTCAGAAACACATTTTTAATTTTGTTGCGAAGAGGTGCTTTTGTATAAAGGTACTTTTTAGAAACAACACTTTTTATGAAAATACTTTATAAAAAAGATATTAAAAACAACAAAACATGCCAATTTTTAATAAGGTTGCTTCTAAAGTAATTCTTTAAAAGAGTTTCCTTTTTGAGAAGTACATTTTGTAAAATGTAATTATTCGGCCAGATAAATTTGAAAAACCAAAATTTTTCAAATATGTATTAAAGATATTTTGAGAGAACACATTAAATGAAAGTAAATGCTCTTGTGAAATTGTTTCTTTAAAAGTTACTTTTTGAAACAGAAACGTTTTTGAAATTCCACAGAAGAGGGCGTTTTCTTAACCAAAAGTCCGTTTTTGAAATTAATTTCCTTAACATACATAATTTATATAGCACTTTTTTTTAATATTTGAAGGGTTTTTTCAGGAGGAAGTATTTAATTGCTGATTTTCAGTAAAAGGAACTTAAAGTAACTTAAACAAGAATATATTTTTAAAGCTTTTCTGTGCTTAAATAACAAACCAAAACTTTCGAATTTAAAATAAAGTTTAACTCTACACCCAAACGAAATAAGTAGAAATGAATAAATTACAATTGTAGCACTTAAGCCAATACCAGATGCCTTGTATCTAATCAGGCGCACAACTTCGCAAACTTTCAGTTGTAAGTGGCCCAGAAAATGTTGGTTTGTTTTTTACAAAAATCTCAATCTCTAGTTTAAAGTCAAATACATTGAACTTTATTTTCTGACCCTTCATAAATACGAAACGAGAAGATAATAAACGGTCAAAACAACTTTAGCAACAGCAACAGCAATAGCAACAGCAGGGCAGCAGTTTAATTAAAGGTAATGACCAATAACACTTTCCAACAGAAATAAAGCACAGAGATATTGCAATAAAAGGCATAAAATGATTTAATGCCGGCTGGCAAAAACGAAAGAAAAACTAAAACCAAGAAAACGATAAGTTTTAGTTGTACAGGCAGCAAAACGTAAACGATTGATTTATTTGCAAATAAACAAACAATTTTTCTTGTTGTTGTTGTTGTTGTTGTTGTTTGGCATGACTTCAACTGCTTTTAGAAGGCAAAAAGCCACCATTGATTCTTGTCATTTTAAATTCAAGCTTTGGCGAGGCAGGTAACCCAGCAAACTCCTAAAGCTGTTGCCTTTCTGTACTGGCCACTGAAATGAGATTGTGTTTTTGTAGCAGAAAGCAGAACTTACATACAAAACATTTGCTGGGTTAGATGCCAACCCACCAATTAATAATAGTAAATGCAAGCTTAGTATGAATCAATTGAAGCATTTATAGCCGCCAGTCAATTTTCCATGCACCACAACGAGTATATTAAATGAAAATCAAAATTAAAAGACCCACGGCAGTCTATTAATTGAAATGTTTGACATTAATTGCCAAACTACTGCTCTAATGGCCGGCCAGCAGAAACGTGCAGCCGTGAGTAGCGCGGAGCCAATAGATGCGCAAAATTAAAAAGAGTTTGAGAATTGATGTTTGACGAACCGCCACCGTCTTACAGCAAATCGTTGAAATAAACTTTAAAACCCAAATGAGAACAACCAAAAAAAAAAAACATTCAACTTGGTGTCAGCACTGACTTTGAACATGATTGAAGTGAGGATGCTCCTGCACTTGGTTCTCATAGGCTGCAGCATTTACAATTCTCTGGCTTCTAAATAGATAATTGGTGATGCATTTCAGTTCCAACAAACATGTTTTTAACGAAATCAATAAATAAACTCGTCAAAACAAGCGCATGAAAGCCAGGAATTAGCGGCAACCTTTAACGGTTTGCAGAGAAACTCAAGAGTTGCCGTCAATGAATAATCCCAGCTGTTGGCATAAGAACGTCAACCAGATCGGGCATAGACTGGGCAGAGTAACTTTTCTGCTAACAAGTCCTGCTTCCAAGTTAATTGTAAATAAAATCAAAATTTTGCTTAAAAGACTTTCAAAACCCACTTTTTAGTGGACACAGTTCAACCGGGCAATATTTGCTGCGAAAGCAAAATTTCCCTTAAAGGGAAATTTATAGATTTCGTTAATAGATATTTTTCCAGCACAACTTATAAAACAACAATTTTGTACAGCCGACTTAGAAATAAATAATAAATAAATAAGTAAAAATTCGCCGGGCATAAAAAAATAAACTTTAAATTTAACTTGAGATTTTAAGGAAATTTTCTACTTTCAATTTAACATTAAAAACGATTTTAACAAAAAAAAAAAAAAAAAAAAAAACAATATGTTTTGCGTACCCTCAGACCTCAAATGCCTTAAAGAAGTGATGCCGAAAAAAAATCTGTAAAAAGCACGATGAGTTTTCTAAATCAGTACAGAATTGATACTTTTATCTTTAAGATCTTTATTGAACTGTCAATCGAATAATTTAGTTTGAATGTTGGCAAAAATGATCCTTTGGCGCGACGTTACGATATTCATAAGAACTGGAATTCCAAAGCAGTCGTCTCATTAGCGTCTCACAGATGGCAGCAAAGGTGAGTCAAGGGTCAGCAAACTCCCCCCTAAAACTTGAACAAATGTTTTGCATCTACTTGTGGCGGGAACTGGTGCCAGGGATCGTCGTTAATACTATAGATGTGGGTTGACTTCGAAAACAGGCTTGTCATCAGTTACTGGTGGCAACAGAATACCCAAAAGAAGTTTTTAACGAATGGGGCAGCTTTTTACTTAGTGCTGTGACTATTTTCCGAAGATCTTCATTGGCTGAAGCATCGTGGACAGGTGCATAAAGCTGAAAAGTATACCCTTTATAGTCCACCGAATTTGGCACTTGGCTGAGTTTCTCCACTCTAGCTTCGATTCTGTTGACGGTTTTCTTAATATAAGAGCTATTCTCTAGGTGTTCTTTGTCAGCGATTTCGATTAGGAAAGAAAGTGCCTCTGTTCGACTGGAGCCAGCAGTTTTGTATTCAAGCACAACTTTTAATATATATTTGGGTGACGTGTTACTAGACTGGTGCTGCGTCTTCGCCAGGGAAAATATCGCACAAAAAAGTAAGATTATTGCAAATAATTTCATGACTCTCACACGGAAAACTTTAATTTAAAAGATAGATGTAACTTCAGTTATAAAACTAACGACTCGTTCAAAAGTGTTCTGATATTTATACCATAATGCCAGCGTTGATTTTCCTTTATATCATTTTTGTTTGTTTGTTCAGCTTTTACGAGCTGGTGTTCTTAAATATTTAGATTGTCTAGATTAAAGCTAATATTTACATACTTTTTGTTATTGACAAAATTTTGTTTTCATTTTTTTATATTTGCATTTGTTCAAAAGTTGATAAAAAGAATAATAAAGTGTTTATTTATTTAAAAAAAAAAATAATTTTAAAAAAGAATTTAAAGATACAAATACGATCTTATGTCGTAAATAAAACTGGAGCATTTAGCAGGTATCCGAAAGCCCTTTTTTTTGACATATTGAAGTTGTATTAAAAAATGATTGTCCTGAAGGAAAATTTTAAAATTTTTAGAAATAACAAATTTTGGTGTTTTTTAGGACATATTCAAACATGATTGAAAATATTGGAAAATATTTAAAATTTTAAATTTCCCTTGAACGAAAACTTCACAGTATTTTCAAATATTCATAACTCTGCCAACTTGTAATATCCTTTGAAGGAAAATTTAAAAGAAATAAATCTTAATATCCCTTGAAGGGAAATTTTTAAACTGATAAATTTTTTAATTTTTAAAATGATAATTTCCGTTGATGGAAAATGCTTGAAAAAAGGGAAATTTTCAAAAAGTTTTAACCCTTAATTTCCAAGCGATGGGAAGTTGTTGTTGTTATTATCGTTTGATCGGCAGTTTTTAAACTTCTACTTTCCATTGAAGAGAAATTTCTGGAAATATTTAAAAACGTGTAAATTTATAATTTAGTTGGAAGGGAATTTTTAATAATTTTCCTTTGAAGGTAAATTTTTCAGCTTCTACTTTCCACTGAAAACATACGTTTGAAAATGTGTACATTTTTAACTGCTTTAGCCGGGAAATTTGAATTTTCTGCGAAATAATACTTTTGGCCAAGCTTTAAATTTTGCTATTGTTGTTAATTGATTGATTAAGCCAAGCTTTAAATTGATTAAATGAACGATATTCGAACAGCAGACCAGTAAGCCACTGCATCTGCCCTGAGACATTGTGAGATCAGTTGTTAAGTGTTTTGTTTAAGAATTTGATTGAACAATGCCAACAACAATGTGAGGCCAGAGAATGATGTCGGGGTTTCTTCTTTTCCTAATGCGGTTGTTACAAGATTTCTTTCTTAAGTTTTCTGCTTCAACGACTTTGTATTCCCTGGACAGAAGCTGTGGCAAAGATTGATGAAAATGCCACACATTTTTACTGCAATGCCATTAACATCATCATTATGATGTAAAAGTCTTGGTTCATGATGTTGGCGGCCTTTTTGCTGTCTGTAGTGCCCTACAAACTGGTATCAGTTTCTCTCATTTTCTTTGCTTTTAATTAAGTGTCTTTTTCTCCAGCTCTTCTGTTGATGGCTGGTTTTCTTGCACCAAATGTCTGTAGGCACGCGTATGTGTGTCTAACGACAGCATAATGAAGCAAAAAGGGAACAGAAATCATCGATAGCTTTACAATGTCCATGTTCAGAGATGTTGTCAACAATGCTGCTTTCGATGACGACGATAATGATGGTATTAGCAGTGATGTCATTCGAAAATCATTTTACCGGTTGTGTGGTTCCAGCAAATGCCAGCTGAATGACAAACTAATGCTAAAGACCTTTGCCGTAATTAATTGAGTCCTGTCCATGTAAGTGACAGATACGCTTGAATAAACTGGCTGAGAAATTCTTTAGTGTCATTTCAAACTGGTTGTATGGGAACAAATTTTGATTTCTTGCAGGTTGCATTGACTAACAGTTCTAAGAGGAAGTTTTAAAGAACAAAAATATTTATCCTTGTATTATTTAATATCATGGCTGGTTCCAGGAAATTGTACAACAGAACTGTTTAACGAAATTTTTGGCCTGCAGGTCCTGCCAACAGGTTTTACTTAATATTTATGTAGATCCTGTTACACACTCTGGAAAACTTCACTCTAATTATCCACCATTATAAATTGACCATTAACTTAATTATCGCGTTAAAAAATACGCTTCATACATTTGCAGATATAAAAGTTGTGTGTTGCCCAACACCCAACCCTTTCGCACAAGCAGGAAACAAACTAAAACCCAGGAAAATAACAATAATTGTATTAAGAACTAAAATGTTGGTTTTATGGCAGCATATAACAATTTTCCATAAAAGTAACTTTTCTTTTCCCTTTTTTTGTGTGTGTGTGTGTGTGTGTGTGTTTTTTTTGCTGCGGCAACATGACGAACGATGTCAGCATGTGGTGCAAGTTTAGAAAAACTTGTTCGCTAACACCAACTGTAACACAATGGCCACATTACGTGTCTGAAAGTTTTGGTTTAGTTTTATATTTTCCATCTTCAGAGTTTAATGATTGTTCACATTTAATTACAATATGCGAGGATGTTGTATGAGGAAGCATCGCCAGCAAACAAATTGTATGCCACAACATCAAAAACTTTTAGACAGACAGTCAGACGTGGTTTCAGCTGGAGGAGTTGAAAGTGTAACCAACTGAAATGAAGGAAAAGAGAATAGAAAAAATAGCACAAATGGAAGATGCGCGAGGAAAAAAACTTCTTTCTGTAGAAAACCCAGATATATTTGATAAACCAGGAGAGCTTGACAGGGATTTGCAGTAGAGTTTCTTTGTGAGTGAAATTTTAAAATTCCGCTTAAATTTTCCAAATATAAATTCCCCAAAAGCGAAATTTACGAAAAACTTTAGAATACATTTTTTATTAGACACTTTAGCCTAAACAATTAATAAAAATTTAATAAAACTTGCAACTAAAAATTTCTCTTGAAGGGAAATTTCTTATTTCCGGCAGGAAATTATAAATAAGTAATAAAATAAAAAAATTAAAAATAAAAAGCATTTCCTAACATTCTAGTTTTTTTTTTGTTTTAATTCTCTGGAAAATTTTTAGTAGGGAAATTTTTTAGTTATAAATATAAATTATAAATAAATATAAAATTTAAAAATAAAAAAAAAATATTTCCTAACCTTCCTGTTTTTTTTTTTGTTTTAATTCCTTGGCAAATTTTTAGTAGGAAATTTTTTTGGTTATAAATTTAAATTATAAATAAATATAAAAGTTAAAAATTAAAAAAAAAATGTATTTCCTAACCTTCCTGTTTTTTTTGTTTTAATTTCCTGGCAAATTTTTAGTAGGGAAATTTTCTTGGTTATAAATATAAATTATAAATAAATATAAAAGTTAAAAATAAAAAAAAATTTATTTACTAACATTCTTGTTTTTTTTTGTTTTAATTCCCTGGCAAATTTTTAGTAGGGAAATTTTCTGTGGTTTTAAATTTAAATTATAAATAAATATAAAATTTAAAAATAAAAAAAAATTTATTTTCTAACCTTCTTGTTTTTTTTTTGTTTTGATTCCCTGGCAAATTTTTAGTAGGGAAAGTTTTTGTGGTTTTAAATTTAAATTGTAAATAAATGATATTAATATATAATAAATTATTTAAATTTGCCTAAAGGGAAATTTTCTAAGGACATGAGAAACCGAACAATATTAGTCCAGGTAAAAAATGCATTTCATATATCAAGGAAATAAATCTTCAACTTGAAAGTCCTTAAAAATAACTTTTTAAAACACACTTTTAAGGCTATAAAATTTAAAAAAGAAAAATAAATTAAGTTTTTCAATATAACTGAAAAAGAAAACTTTTTTCCAACTCTTTCCTATGGGTTGTATCCAATTTTTTTTTTTTTGAAAATTCCAAGCAAAATGTCTTTTATACATTTATGTAGCAAACCTTTTGAGTCCTTACAAGATCCTGTAGTTGACAAGAAGTGTAAGTGCAATATTGCAAGAAAAAGACACCCTCTTATGATATCTGGCAGGTTTCTATGTTTTACTGTCGAAAATTAAAAAATTAATATGTTTTACAAGATGAGTGATTCAAAACAAAAACTAGAATTTCGAAAATACGAGTATTAGGACACAAATTTTAGTTTTGGTTGCAGAAAAACAACAAATTATGAAAGAACAAACTCATCTTGAGCGGTTTATAGGAACCTGATAAGTCCAAGTAGTTATTTTGCTAAATTTTGAAACCTTTAGCTGCATATCTTATACTAATACAGTGCAGCTTTGATATACTGAAACTGTAGGAGGTCCAAAAAAGTTTCCCTTCAGCTGTCACAGTAAAGTCGTGGTATAATGAATCCGAAAGATATACGAAAAACTGGTTATATTTATAGTTTTCTTTATTTAATTTCTAATTAACATGAGATGTCCAATAAAACTTGTTCTCTATATTTTATTCATAATACGTTGAGTAGAGGGTTTTGAGTGCCTCTGTAAAGCGAAGTGCCAGCACATTCAGACTTCCTTACTTTTAACAAGGAACTCCACCAACTTGACTTGATACTTATTTTATTATTATTATTGAGTATTTATTTATTTAACATTTATATTTTAGTTGTTAATTATCACATATAATATATAAACACGCTTGACTAAATATTTCGTTTTTGTATATTTTAATGTATTTTTGTATAAAAAAAAAAACTTTGCCATATAGGGGAGTTTTTAAAGCTAAAAAATCATTCAGACAATCACTGTATCAAGTACGTTATATCACAGCTCCACTGTTCGAGTGGCATAAATTCAAAAAGTCGCCTTCTCCTTCCTCTGGCTTGTCTCTATTTAGTTATTTGCTTATTAGACACAATTTAAGCCGTAGTTTGGGTTTGAGAGCAACCTGCTGCCTTTGTTTTGTGGCGGCTAAACACAACGTGATATTTTCTCTGCTCTGTTGAGTTTCTGGGCAAACAAGCACCGCAGCCAAACGTGTGTTTTGCTGTGGACTGAGATAAAATTCTTGGCATGGAAATAAAAGCCCGGCTGAAGTCTTAAGATGCTGAAACAGTTTTTGTGTTGTGAAAACTGTTCGTTTTTCCTTTTCGAAGATTATGCTGAGCAACACAGGTGTGTTTCTCACGATTTGTCATTTAGAGTTTTTGCACGATATTTCTTAGTTTCTTTTTTTGTTTTTTGTTGTAATGGCAAAAGAATTATTTAAAATTTGTGTTGTGAAATTCCTTTGGCTCTAAAGCAGAGTTTGTCTGTGAGCTGGATTTTTTTTTTCTAATTCCTCTAATTAAGTCTAGAGTCTTAATGCAAAAAACAAATGCACATGATTAATTAAATTTTATATATAAAAGTATCACCAAATATTTTATATTATAAGACAACAAAACAGTTTTTCGGGCTAAAGTGTTTGTTAATGTCAATAGAATGTCGAAATTGATTTACAGCAGCACCTGGCTGATGGCGGACGCAAACAATGCATCTGGATCTAATCTCGAGTAATCTCTGGAGGGTAAAAGAAAGACAAGGCACCTGAAATCCTCGCGGAAAAAAAGGACTCAACCAACTCTCTTGTACATTCTCCGCCATCTGGATTCTTACGAAGAACAGAAAGCTGCTGCCAGACAACAGCCCCTCGAGGACATTTGGATCATCGAACGTAAACCTTCCCTTCAGCAGCTACCGAAGTCCTTTCGTACGTTTTCAATCTCAAACATAATATTTCGCCCAAGATTGGCACCTCAATCTATAACCAACACCAGCATCCCTGTTGCGAAGCATTCCAGAAATACATTATTCCCCGTACTGTTAATTTACTTTTTAGTGAAGGGTGCAGCGGAAAACCTGCCGCAGTCATACAGAAACATTCTACAGCTTTCGTTGTCCTCCTCCCTTATAACCTGAAAAGCAGAACGTCCCAGTTTGACATAGACCAAGTTAAACCTTCTTACCCGGGGTAAAAAGTATTTCATTACAAAAGAATTAAATGCAAAATTTTTAAAACTCACAGAAAATTCTGGGTGCAACATGCAACATATTTCCAATCTGTTGCACAATTTTTTTGTTTGATGTTGAGAAGAAAGCATAAAATGTATCGTTGGCGTTCTAAGATTTTTTTAATTTAAATTCAATGTTAAATTTTTTCTGACAGTGTAAAATTTGAAATTTTAAGATTTTAGCCGTGAAAAAGTTCTTGGTACTCGTAATTAAATACATTTTGCTCAAAAAAAAAAAACATCATATAAAAACATTTTCTAAACTTTTTCTAAAATAATATAATAGAATTTAAAGCGCACTTTAAACTAAAACTGCATTGTTATTATAGGTTCTTTGGTTTTATTTTGATTTCATTGTCTTAAAAAAAAATTCCATTTAAAATTATTTTCCAAACATTTGAAAAAATCAGATCAAATTAACAATGAATTTAAAGCAAACTTTAAGCCAAAATTGCATTCTTATTTGAGACAAAGTTTTTATTATATCCCCAACTGTATGTAAATTAAACAGTTTCATTAAATGTCATCAATAAATTAAATACAGTTTTCCAATAACCAACCAGATACCAGGAACTAATAGTCCTTTCAGCGGCTTAATGCTGTAACATTTTCCAAGAAGCTGGTAAATATTTATTTGTCAGACAATATCAATCAAATTTCCCATAACATTTAATTCAGTTGGCTGCCAGAGTTGTGTGTTTGTGTGGAAAGGAGACAAAGGATAATGGAAAGGATAGTGACATAAATTAAGTAGCAGTTATTAGAAATGAGATTCTCAAAAACAATGAAACTGGCAAAAGCAGTAAAATCTGCAACTGCCTGAATAGTCCATAAAGCAGCAGAGCTAATGAAGATGTTAAAATCAAAATGTATTTATCAAAGAGAGCTTAAGACAGGAGGGCATTTGGCGGTAAACAAAACGAGATTATGGCCATATTATAAATAGAAACCATTTACAATATGTTGCTGTCATCCAACTAAAATTCTAGACAACATTCTTGCTGTGAATGAATGTAAATGAATGAACAGAAGTGAGGGACTGGAGGGGAACTGCTGTGCGCACGGCGACCATCGTTGATCTGTGCTGCTCGGTACTCCGGGGCTGGAGAGCTAAAATGTGTGTTGCCTCGCCAAAGCAAACAACCTCAATATTCGTTAAGAAACAACAGCAAACAAGTTTAGAAATTACTCAATACACCAACGCAAAATGTCTTGGAAGTCATTAAGAAACAACAACAAACAAGTTTAGAAATTACTCAATACCAGAAACACGTGTTACTTCAGACAAATTATCGTGCAGCACTCACTCAAGGCAAAAATACCTTCAATTACTTTCAATTATTTCTACTGTCTGCTTCAGCAGAAAAAACCAAAAAAAAAAAAGAAACCAGCCAACCAACAACCAACATGCTTGCAACCTAATTTTACTCATGATGTTGCAACTACGCATGTGCAGCTGTTGGGTTATAACGAAGGTTATTTATGGACGTTTTGAACACCAGAAATAATTCAAAGTGAGCGGCTCAAAGTTCAGCTTTAATTGAAAAAAATATGAATTAAGAAATCATTAAACAGATCAAAACTCAGTTAAAATATTTTTCAGCAGAACTTCAAACATCATCTCCACACAGATATATCATTTTAATACAAAAAAAGGGGAACTTTTAAATTGTTTGAAAAAAGTTTTAAAAAAAGTTTCTCCTGAAATCAATATTTTGTTAAAAAGCACCCTTAAAAACCAGCACGTTTTTCAAGAAGTACGTTTTAAAAAAGGGTCTCATAAGGAAAGTCCCCAATTAAAAAGAATCACTTTTGGCCTTTTTCGAGCACAAAACAATTTTTTTTAAAAACTGACTTTAAAAAAATTAGCAGAAAATTAGAAAAGCATGTTTTTGAGGAAGGATAAACATTAAAAAATAACTTTTACAAAACTGTAACTTGTACAAAAAGTAACTTTTGCCAAATGTAACTTTTACAAAAGTAACTTCTACAAAAAGCCAATAGCTTTTATAAAAAGTACCTTTTGCAAAAGAAAACTTTTACAAAAAGTAACTTTTGCAAAAGAAAACTTTTACAAAAAGTAACTTTTGCAAAAGAAAACTTTTACAAAAAGTAACTTTTACAAATAGCAACTTCCACAAAGAGTAACTTTTTCAAACAGCAACTTCCACAAGGAGTAACTTTTCCAAAAAAGTAACTTTTAAAAAGAACCTTTAAAATAAACTTCTTTTAAATAGTGCCTTTCAAAAAAGTGCCTACTGAAAAAATTACTTTTCAAAAAGTACTTTTCGAAAACATATATTTAAAAAAAAAATGTTGTAGAAAAATATTTTCGACCACTTCGAAAAGAAGTTCTTTTAATGAATGAAAAGAAGTTTTTAAGAAGTTCTCAAAATTATATCTTTTAAGAAAATTACCTCTTAAAAAATAGCTTTAAGAAAAATATCTTTTAGGTCCATAAGGAACATTAAAAAAGGAACATTTTACACAAAGTACCCTTGAAAGAAACAACCCTGAATTAAGTAGTTTTTAAAAAACCGTTTTAAGAAATAAATTTTAAAAAAGTTGTTTTTTTTTAAATAAATTTTAAAGAAGTTCGTGGTTTAAAAGATACATTTTAATAAAAACAGCGTTTAAAAAAAAAAGAACCACGTAGAAAAGGTACCTTAAAAGAGCACAGCTGAAGAAAGTACTTTAGCAAAAGCACATAGAAAAAACCGGCTTTGAAAAAAAATCACTTTTAAAATTTTCCTTTCAATATAGTACCGTCTAAAAAACTACGTTAAAAAAAATACTTTAAAAAACAACCTTTTACCAAAAGTACCTTTTAACAGAAAAACCTTTTACACAACTTATATATAAAAAAGGTTCCTTTACACAATTTATATACAAAAAAATACCTTTGAAAAAAAGTACCATTTGAAAAGAGTTCATTTTAATAAAGTATTTAAAATAAAGTACCTTTAAAAAAAAAATCCTTTTTAATAAGATTTAATTTGGGAAAAAAACCTTTGGAAAATAAAATGGTACTTTAATCTATTGTAGAAAAACACCTTTTGAAAGAGCGCTTTCTTCACAACAAATGCCTTCCTCAACAAGTAACAGTTTAACTGAACTAGAAGTTCCTACTGGATTTCGTTGCAAGCGCATTCGGGCAATTTGACTTCCCCTTAAAATCTGTGACACAGTTTCACATGCAACCGCTGAAAGCAGCTCCGATAATTTTTTACTTTATATTTTATATGTATTTATATGTTTGTATTTATGTATTTATGTATAATGCTGGTATGTTGCTGTTTTATTGGCCGGTGGCTGCTGCTGATGCCAGCGCTCATTGAAGTGGAATTTTGTCTATAAAACTGTTTGCCTTTTGTTCGAAAATATTTGGTTTATGCTATTGAAATGTTTTCCATTTGTTTCGTTTGTAGACATATTCAAATAGAAGAATTGCACCTGCGGAGGTAAAAAACACGATATATTCGAACAAATGCAGCAAAAAATTATACAACAAATTTAGGTAACAATAAATTTCCTAAAAAGAAAAAATATTGATATTATAAACTGGTTATATTTGTGTATGTTTGCGGTGCCAGCAATTGGTAATGATTGAAAATCAATACACGAGGATAACAAACTGAATTGTTCAAATAATGGGAACAAAAAATTTTAACAAGGTGGACACAAGCTCTTAAATAAACTTGTTAAAATCAACAGTGCAGTTGTGAATGAATTGGAAATTAAATGAATTAAGAAAAAAAAACTTCAGTTAAAAGCTGCACGTTTTTGTTCGTACGAGTATTTTCAAATCGTTGAATAAATCATTAAATTGATACAAACATGTGGACGTATGGAAGGCCGCATTAGCAGCATCCGAAGGGGGAAAATACATATTTTCCCACTAAGATTATAAATTTATTTTTAAAAATAGAAAAGTACTGCTAAAAAACTAACCGCCTGAAGAACAATTGAAAATTCTCCTCTCTTTTCAAATTATTGAAATTTTTGTTAGAAATTTTCCATACCGAAATAATACGCACAAAAAGAAAGGTCCTTTTTAAAAGGTACTTTTTAAAAAAGGTACTTTTTAAAAAGTTACTTTTAGTTGTTTTTAAATTACTATTTTTAAAAAAAGAAATTTTTTAATGTTTTTTTTAACAGGCACTTTTTTAAAAAAGTACTTATTTTGTAAAGTACTATTTTTAAAACGTACTTATTTTAAAACTTACTAATTTTACAATGTAATTATTTTAAAAAGGTACTTCCTTAAAACCTACATTTTCAAAGGTATTTTTTTAAAAGTTACTTTTATTTTTTTTTTTTAATTAGCCTTTTTAAAAAAAATATTTTTTTAATGGATGCTTTTTTAACAGGCACTTTTTTAAAAAAGTACTTATGTTTTAAAGTACTATTTTTAAAAGGTACTTATATTAATTCTTACTTACTTTGAACTGTACTTAATTTAAAAGGTACTTCTTTAAAAGCTATTTTTTAAGGGGTACTATATTAAAAGGTACATTTTTAACAGGTAATTTTTTTGAGAGTCGCTGGTGTTAACAACTACTATTTTAAAAGGTAAGTTTTTTATTAGTTACTTTTTGAAAAGGGCCGGTTTTTATAAGGAATTTTTTTAAATGATAATTTTTGAAAGGTACCCTTTAAAAGAACTTTTTTAAAAGGTGCTTGTTTTAAAAGGTACTTTTTAATGGGTATTGTACTTTTTTAAAAGGTAGTTTTTTTAAAATGAACTTATTTAAAACATACCCTTTTAAGAACTACCTTTTCTTTTTAGAGAGAGAGAGAGAGAGAGAGAGTGAGGTGGTGCCTTTACCTTTTTTAAAAGGTACTTTTTATAGAAATTTTTTGCTATTAAAACCAATTTTTTAACAGATGCCACAAAATTATCCTGCAAAATATTTTTGTTTAAGATGTCAATAAAGATTCCACTGGACTTCTAGTTGCAAATGAACAATCATGCCAACATATTTTTTTTTTTTCTGTCAACATTTTGGGCTAAACTCACCCTCGGTCAGGCCTTCTACGCTTTAATAAAATGCTCAGCTTGTTTTTATAACTGCAAAATAGCATCCAGTCTAAGTTTCTTGGTCTGTTTGATTTTGATTGCGAGTACATGGAAAATAATGTAAATATGCGGGTTCCTTTCAAGTTTGGAATGTGTTCTGCCAGAAAAATATGGTCGAGTTTAAGTTTTGCAGGAGGGTTGTGAAGAGGGTGGGGGCGCATGTAAACCGGCCTGAGATTATCATCAGTCATTTTGGAACTTTGCCAAAGAGATTAAGTGTTTTACAGATGCTGGGCATGAGCCCTTATTACACTGAACAATTACTTGTAATGAGCGTGAAAACAAATTACGCACATGTTGTAATTTTTTAACATGTGACTTTAACAACGAAACGTAAATGAATTTAAAAAATCGGTAATTTTCGTCTAAGTAGAGCAAAACTGTTTGATTTTATTTTTAGTACGAAAATGATATCGCGCCAATATATAAAGGAATCTTAACTTTCGGACTTAAGGTCTCTTGCTGTCATCGCCAACAATGTAATTTAATATCGTTGTGCTGTGTTATGAGCGAAATCCCTGACAGGGATTGGATTATTCATATGCCAAGTGAAGAACCAACATTGCAGTCCTTATTGCTCTGTCCCGTAGCTAAAATACCTCGTAGGGAGTTCATCGTTCGTTTGTCATATGAAAGAGCAAAAGTGCACTTTCAGTTTAATTGGAATATCTAGTGAAATGTTTGCAGTAGAATATGACGCAATCTTTATTCTGGATATAGTGTAATTACATGCCGCTACTCCACAGGATCATAGACAACGAATTGAAAACAAATTGGCACACGTTTCAACATAATGTCTGTATGAAAGCACTTAAATCTTACATGCTCTTGTCAGCGTAAATAAATATCTATGTCCTACATGTCACTTCTTATCGAGCATAATAAAGTTGTGCGGTTCGCTGTCTTTGTTCGAGCAGCCAACAATAAAATAAAGTTCAATCTGTGACGCTGTCTCCGGTTGTTGTCGCAAACAGGTGCCACAACTGGTAACCGCTCACCAGCTGTTATAATTGTGCAGATTTTTTGTCCCCATTTTCATTCGTTTTGTAATTTGATACCTTCAGTTAATAACTGCAGGCATAATTTTTATTTATTTGTCTCAATATCAAAAGAATTGGTAGTGACAGTTTGCCAGTTGACACAAAGAGACAGAGAAAAAAAAACAAACTGTGTTCAACATTTAAAGATACGCAGAATATAGCAAAAAATACTTCCACCTTTTTTAAAATTGGATTGGAGTTAAAGTGACAAAAACATACAAAGTGGAATTGAACAGTTTTGCTAGAAGACTTAAAAACTAATGATGAAATTATTTGAAAACCTTAAAAATGTACAGATTTCGTATAAATGACCTACAAAAAGGCAAATTTAAGAGAGTGTCTATAAAAATAAGAACCTGTTTAAAGAAATAAAATTTAGAAAAGTGCATTGAAAAAGTATATTTTATTAACTAAAAATACATATTTGTTTTTAGAATAGTCTCATTTAAGAATCGTTATTTACAGAAAAGTCTTAAAAAACTCGCCTTAAAAAGTGCCCCGTTTTAAAAAAGTACCTTTGAAATATATACATATGGCGGAAAAAGTACCCCTTAAAAAAGCTACGAAAGTTTTAAAATATTTACATATGAAAAAATTACCTTAACTGTCTTAAAATAGTACTTTTTCAAACGTACTTTTGTGAAAAACATTTTTTAAGCCACATTTTATTTTTAATTTAAAGTTTAAGACTTTCGCAACAGTAAAAGAATTAAAAATTGCTTTTCGAAAAACCACCTTTGAAAAAGTACCTTTTAAATTCATTTTTTAAAACTGTCTTTTATAAAGTACCTTTTAAAAAGTATCTTTTAAAAATGTAACTTTTAAAAAGGCACCTTTAAAAAAGTACCTTTTAAAAAGTATCTTTTAAAAATGTAACTTTTAAAAAGGTACCTTTAAAAAAATTCCTTTAAAAAAGTACCCTTAAAAAAGTACTTTTAAAAAAGTACCTTTTAAAAAGTACCTTTCAAAAGAGGAAATTTTAACACAAATAAATAACCTTTCAATAAACATCAAGCAAAAGGATTATTTTTAAGAAATACGTTATTTAAATTTACATTTACACAAGTCACGTTTAAAAAAGGTACTTTTTAAAAAAGTAAAACAAGTAATTCATATGAAAATTATCTTTGAAATAGTACACTTTGACAAAGTACCTTTTGACAAAGTACCTTATGGAAGAGTACCTTATGAAAAATGACCTTTTGTAAAAAGTACCTTTAACAAAAACACCTTTTCAAAAAGTACCTCTGGAAAAATACTTTTTGGAAGAGAACTTTTAGGAAAGTATGTTATATAAAGCAACATTTTAAGAAAAGTTCTTCTCATAAATAGTACCTGATAAGAAAGTTCCTTCAAATATATTTTTCAAAATATTACCTTTAAGAAAGTACCTCTAAAAATACTATAATAACATTTACCTTTAAGACTGCCTTTAAGAAAGTACCTTTAAAAATATTGCCATCGGGTAAAAATGTATCTTTTAGAAAAGCGTTTTGAAACAAGTAACTTTCATAAAAGTACATTTAAAATAAGTGTGTATTTTCCAAACAACTTAATTTTTTAAGTTTTATTTTAAAAAAGGGAACTAAAAATGTACTCTAAAGCGTACTTTGTTATAATAAAAATCTTTAAATAAATAATTTAAATATCTTATTAAAAAAGTAACACTGAAAAAAAATATTACTTTGCAAAGGGAATTACTTTTCAAAAAGTAATACTAAAAACTCCACCAGTTTAAGAAGGAACATTAAAAGAATGTACTTTTTTAATATTAATATTAAATTTATGTTTAAGGTTTGCGATTTAAAAAAAGTTGACTTCCACTAGAAAAAAAATCTTGTATTAAAAGAAACTTTTGAAAAAGTACTATATCGGTACTTGTGAATGATTCACTTGTGGAAACTCTTATGAAATCAATTTGGATGAATAGATTTTTAATAAAAAAGCTGATGATCTTTATTCTGGGTGTGGGGTCATTGCGTGTCCCTCTTTCATTTGGCCACTCTCAACTTTGAGACACAAAAATTGCAGCCTCTTCACAAACGCAGTTTCGAAAAGCTGCTCATAATTTTTTTTTAGGTCCGGTGACTTTGATATTTCAAATGAATTTCATTCATGCATTTGGCTATTGGTGAACAAAACGCCATTTTTTAAATTATTAGTCGTTGCAATTAAAGTGCGTTCTAGAAATCAACCACTCGGCAGGAGAAATATTTTTTTAGAAGGGCCTTAATTTTTTAGATTGTTGTCTTAATTTTGCCAAGTACCCACTATGAGGGTGGTTTTACTGTATCACTCGCACTCGCATCCACCGTCGTTCAATCCCGCCACGGAAAAGTTGCCCTTGTTGTATCAAATCTCGCACACAATATCAGAAGATCTTTTGTTCCTTTTTGTTAACAACTTCATTAGGGTTCGTTGTACAGGCGCTGGCAAAGAGGAAAAGATACGTTTTGTAGCATTTTATTATTGTGTTTTTTAATCACAAACATTCACACAGGTTTGTTTGTTTTAAGTTGTTCCTTTCTTTTTTCTTGTTGCTTTCCTGCACCCAAGGGATCATGTCTGTCACATCTGCGATGATTTTGTTTGTTTGTTTGTTTTTTCGGCAGGACTGCTTTTTATGGCCAATTTTTGTGTTCGTTTTTTACATTTGTGGGCACTTATGGTTAAGAGGGTGAACAAAACTAAATGTTAGAAAAAAAAAAAAACACACGCAAAGCAAAAGTTTGGAATTGCATTTAATTTAATATCGCTGGAGAATTGGAAATATCCATTGAGTTTGTGATAAATAGTTAAATAATTTTCAATTAATTCGCCTCGAGTAGGAAGTGTGACATGTCGAAAAATAAGTTTAATTGTTTTGGTTTCTGTTTCTTTTACATTTTTTTTTGTGGGGAAAGAGAGAGATTTTAAAAACATAAAATAGTTTTTGGCATTTGGCTGTGCTGTAAGGGATTAGATCTTATTGGATTGTGCCACTAATAAGTTTAGTGGCAAATTCTTTGTCATTGTGTGTCACAGCGCCAGCGCCAATGTCGTTTTCAAAGAAATAAGAACCGCGTTTGCCGTCAGCTCAAATATTTAGTGATTTATGCAGAATACGTTGGTTGCTTGCGGATCTCATATGAATTTTTATCGCTCCAATTTTAAAAATTTTTCTTACTGAAGCAGAAACAGGTCTCATCCCTCAAGATGAGTTTGTGATTCAAATTGGTGTCAATTTCCAACTACTTCAGGGGTCATTCAGCCTGCACCTGACGCTGTCTAAGATTGCGTATTTTAACTTTTTAGATCAGTTGAACTTTTTACGGCTGCAGGCCCCAAAAACGCCTAATTTGTTCAGTTGTGACTTGCGAAAATTCAAGTTCATGGAAACAACTGATTCACCTAAACACCCTCATGGACAGCGGCATTATTTTTGTCATGGTTTACCGGGCTAGTGAACTCAAATTCAATTGTACTGTGAAGCGTCCGCTCGCTTAGATGATTATGACAGGGGTAAAAGCAACAATAAAATGCATGCTAAAGTGGGACGCCCAGAATAATTATTACCGCGTTACAAGTCCTTTCGATTGGACGATTATGACAAGCTTAGAAGTGACCGAGCCTATGACTCTTCCAAGAGCCCTGTCCTACGAAAAGTTGTAGGAATGAGCATGCGCGGCTGCATTCGGTGTCGCCCCTTGAAAATTTGCCAAAACAACTGAATAAACGAGGGCCAATTCGTCTAAAGTAGCTGCAAGAATATCATTTGTCAAAATTCGTATATCCCAAAGCCGCAACAAAAGCGATTGAAATTGTCAAATGGAACACTTTCTTTTATTCATATGCAATAACAGAATTCGTTGAATCAATTAATAAATGGTTTCAAAATGATCCTGTAAAAAAACATGCACGAACTTATACAGCAGTTTTGCAATTTTGTTGCACAGCCAATTTCTTAACACCAAAAAAATGTGATTTGTAACATCATTTCTTTTTTTTCTAATCAACTATCAAACAAAAAAGTTGCTAAATCAAACACAACTTTTGCCATTTCTTTAAACATTATATAAGACAGAGAAAAGTTTTATGGAACCAGCAAAAATTTATTTTTTAATTTATTAAATTATGAAATACCAAAACAAGGGAGAGGGTATCGGGACAATAACAGCGAGTCGGCAGTGATATTTATGGGAAAAAGGATTAGGAAAGGAAGCCGTAGCTGGGCACAAAACATAATTTATATTTCTAATCTTTGTCATACTCTTGGTAATTGTTTAAGCCCAAAATCGAGGCCAGTTTCTTAGTTTTTATATGTTAAAAGCTACAAGGATATAAATAGTCCTCGCTGTCATTTAAAAATCATACTCTGGTCACACCCATTCATTTTATTACACATAAAGCAAATTTGTCGAACGTCTCCACATTTTAACATAATTTTTCATTCATATCTTCAGCTTGAACATAAATCCAGAAAATGATACATAATTCGAGTAAATAATTCCATCGTGTTGTTTGTTTAGCTCAGGATTCAATGGCTTCCCTGTTTTTCGAGTTTCTACCAGTCTCATGCACATACAGACACACACAAATATTTTATGAAAAATGATTGAAATACTAAAGTACATAAATTTACAAATATTATTGATAAAATTTTGGGGGCAAAAATTAATTTATGCGCCCTGTGTAACGGCGTATGTACAGGCATGTGTAAGCAAACAAAAGGAATAACAGCCTAAATATTTGCTAACTCCAAATGCTGCACGCAGTTAGTTGCTAGGAAGGCTTTTGTGCTCTTGCATTAGGGTCGTCCAAAGTAATAATAATAAGACTTAGAAAATTGACAAAAGCAGGTTGTATAGAAAGCAGGCAAGTCAACTCTTTCAAAAATTAATATAGTCACAGAAGTTTATTAAGATTAATACTAAATTCATATTATGCTAAAGTCATATATGTAGTTAAAGTCAGCTGATGGTCCTGGTGTCACATGTTTACATGATTCCGTGGTCATAAGTTAAATGTTAATAGTAGTGACTATAGGCAAATAATCATATGATTTTATGGTAACAAATCTGCAATGTCATATAGTCATAAGTTCACAACATTGTGACTTTACATATGTAGTCTTCGAAACAGCGAACAGGTGCGAATGTTCTCAAATCATGGAAAAAAATCCAGAGTAGTAGTGAAAAATTTAATCGTTCTGCATAATTTATATGACAAGCCTGAGTAGCTGTTCGATCTAAGTGACCAGTGTGACCATATGCAACTTTTAAAATGGTTAATGAAAAGGATTACATTTTTTATATTATTATAATTATTTTGTTATATAGTGTTTAACGTTTTCTTTAAAATCACCGATTCCAAATATGGTCACATTGTTGGCATCGGCAAACTTAAATTATGCTGAAAAATTATTAACGAATAAAAAGCATGTTATAGGAATTTATGAATAACTGACATTTAATTGCAATATAGCATCTTCCTATAAGAGGTTTTATTTCGATATATAAAAAAGAAAGACTAATTTTAAATCAAATCATTGTACGTACGAGTATTTAGTTGTAAGGAGGGAGGAGGGGGGATGTAATTAATAAAAACCTGGTTGTAAGGAAATTTTCTATCACTAAATCCCTTATTTTTGGTTGTATGTCCCCAATAACCTCTCGATTTATAACTTTGAGTGCTTAACGTGTGTCGAATAATAAGTCAAAGTCATTCATTTTTCATGCAGACGGACCTAAATTCTAGGCTAATAAAACGTGATGACTGTTGCTTTGTTGAATAGCCTGATGACAAGTTCAGATATTGGATTTATGTTGGTACCTGCCAAGATGGCCTTATCGGTCAGAGGACTAATTCGAATACCACGGCCTGAACTTATAAAGTTCTTAAACAGACTCTAACGATAATCGTTATTAAAACAGACATTTGTTGCCCCAACCTCCGGGCATTGCAGTCCCTGAATAAAGTTCATTATATTATATTATCATTGAGACTCCTTAATATGATTTTGCGATTAAACTGCTGCCATAATGTTTTAAAGGCTTCAGCCCAAAGAACACATCCCAGCCAATAAGCAGGCCGGAATCCATGCCTCGTGTTGAACGAAATTCGTCCCTATTGTGGTAATAGTTCTTCGTAGACAACGAAATGTTGAATCGTTGTCGTTCTCAACCAGTTGGCCCCTATCCTTTGAATAGGCAACACATTTTTTATAACGATCTATTTAATATGGCTCCGGCTCTTATACAAGGATCTATAAAATTTAGTTGGGGAAAGAGTTGAAGCCAAGCGAGCATCATTTTGCATGGCAAAAGCATTTTTGTTCAAAAACCTCATTTTTAATTAATTAAATGTCTTTATCTGTAAGCAAAATTACCATATATGAAGCGAAGATAAACCTCAAACCTTTAAACAAATCACCCAATTTTCAACACCAATAAAAGCGATTATATGGTGCGGCATTATCGCTCCTTACTTGTATGAAATCAGCCGGGAGCTGCCGTTACGCCCACCAGCCAGCGTTCTCCAGTCATGCCAAATGATTTTCCTCGTATAATGATAAATAATGCAACATCATATCGTTGTATTGTCGAAAATGTTTCCCCAATTTGATCAGGTTCGCCATTATGATTAAATTGTCTGCTTTAGCTGAACACACATTTGGAATTATTTGTGATTGTTGTGTTATTTATAGACTTTTTCCATTCGTACATATGAAGAGTTTTTATTAAACACAAGTTATTAATGTTTGTCAAGATAAAATAAAAACTAAATTTAATTAACAATATTTGCTTGTGTCTAAATGTTTCTAAATGTTATTGTTTTCGTTTTCTTTTTTTTCTTTTTTATAAATATTTATATTATTGTAGACGTGAACACATATTGGATGAACATATTTTCGCTAAAACATTGAAACCAGATGAAAACGTTTATTTGGCAAAGGGAAATTAAACAAAATTGATGTTTATCTGGCAAGAAACAAGGAAATCATGTAACAAGAGCGAAATTTGTTAAAGAAAAGTAGTCAAAGACATTCCTTCAAATACAGTTTGAATTTAATGAGAAAAATCAAAAGACATGTAAATTTAGGCCCCTCGAAATTATGACAAGGAACTAAAATAAATTGATTTTAAAGGAAAAAATAACTTGGGAACACAGCGATCAAAAAAAAGCAACAATTTCCTGAAGAAAAAATCTGCTACTTCAAAACAAAACTTAAGAAAGTAATAAAATCGTATTTAAATATTTTGAATTCATTTTATAAAAAATAAAAGAGAAAAACACATGATTTTTTTTATATTAAAAATAAAATATATAAAATTAAAAGTAAAAAAAAGCCTAAAATATATCATTTAATCCATTAAAAAATATATAATAACAGAGATTATAAATAATTATTTAATTAAACATATTATTGTAATTGTATATATTCTTATTGAATTTAATTTCCATTTCATTTCGAAATGATTTTTCTTTAAAAGATGGTTTTTACTTAAAATTCCACTTAGACTAGAAACAGTTTCATCTAAGGAAATATTTCCCGTTTTGGTTTTATTTGAGTCAATTTGAGAGAATAGGCTGTGGCAGTGGCATAAACTCTCTGTTATACGCGGAAAAGGTTCTGAGCCATCGCACTATTTTTAAAAATTTTAAAATTGTAGCCTTCAAAAACTGCATTGATTCAATAAAACTATTTTTTTTGAGTAATAGTTTGCAAGTCAAAAATCTGACAAACAGGCAAAGGGGGCACATTTGCTCTTTGACTGCAACGAATTTCGCCCATCGCAACGAATTAGCAGCTAAATAAATTCGATCAGTGAAACACAATAACGACGAATGACATATAAATATATAGTAAAACGAAATTAAAATAATTAGTCACTTAAATATAAGCAGACATCACGTCCGAAAGATGGACATTCGAACAAATTATTTAAGGTGGTGCAGTTATTTTGAGAACGTTCTTATAAATTTCTCAATATGCAGAATAATATTGTATGAATAATAAACAGTATTAAGCCATTAAAATAAACTTTTTTTCTATATAAGAAACCTGCCCACCTGATCTGGATTTGTTCGTCGTTCGCAACTAAATTGGAAATAAATATATTTTAACCTTCGCCTTTCACCGACCAAAAACACATCCTCCGTCACTGATGTGTTTCTACTATTAACACTAAACAACTACTTAAATTTAAAATCATCTTCTTAGCAAACACCAATTCAATAGTAGTATTAGTTTCGGCAAAAAAAAAAAAAACATAATCATAAAAACTTACGCGCCACAAACGAACAAGAAAAGATTAAAAAATACATGTTAAATTTCACAACCAAAATAAAAAAGCACTCAATTTAAAGTGAACTGGAGCTGACCAGCCGACAGCTCAAATTCAGACTCGCACAAAACAAAAAACCCGTTCTGTCACTCATTAAGTGTAACTGTAAGTGTTTTGGAAGCAAACAAATTGTTATTTGCATATGTCCAAAATCAGATAAAACTATGATTAACGATATTGGAGCATCATTTTTATAGCAACGCCCCAACAGCGGCAAAACAACAAATCGAAAAGAAAAACAGAAAAACTATAGCAAATGTACATACAAACATACATACATTCATATGTAAATGCTTAAGCCAAAAATCCAACTAAAACAGAAACAAATTTGTAACTTGACTCACAACAACGACACATTTTGAGCAAAAAACCAAAATAACACCAACACAACACAAAAACAAAACAAATGTCCTTTATGACAGTCGTCATCAGTTAAAAACACAACTACGCTCTATTGATTTACATCTGATAGTCCACATACACGAGCACACGCGCACACTCGCACACTCGCACGCACTTCCATATTCCTTCACAAATTTGGAAATTACATTCTGCTGGAAAGATAAAAAACTTTAAGTGCCACAGAGCAAGTGTGTGTTACATTTTTGGTGTCATAAATGAAATCCATTCAGACAAGTGATTAACACAGTGGTGGGCAAAAATTTGTCTAAAGAACTTTGTTTTGCTAGAAAATTGTTGTGTACAAAGTTTTTTTATCCAAAAAGTTTGGTTTTGTGCGGCAAAAGTAAACTTTTCCATATAATTTATCGATGTTTAAAAAAATTTCTGTAGATATTAATTTTTCATAAATTTTTGTATCGAAATTTTGTTTGTATCGAAAAATTTTTACTATAAATATTTTTTGTTGTCTCCAGGAATTTTTTTCCAACAAAATCTTTTTTGGCTGAAAAAATTTTATTAAGAAAAGAATTTCTTTTCAAAGGATTTTTTTTGGGCCAAAAAAATGTTATTAAAAAAAGAATTTCTTTCAAAGAAAATTTTTTTGGTAAAAAAAATTTCATTAGAAAAAAAATTTTTAAGAAAAAAATTTTTTTGAACTGAAAAATGTTATTTAAAAAAGAATTGCTTTTAAGTAAATTTTTTTTGCCTGAAAAAATTTTATTAGAAAAATAATTTTTTTAAGTAAATTTTTTTTGGCTGAAAAAATTTTATTAGAAGAATAATTTTTTTCAAAGAAAATTTTTTTGAGCTGAAAAAATTTTATTCAAAACACTAAATTTTTATCACATGAAACTTTCATTAGAAAAATTTATTTTAGTTTTAAAAAATTGCCTTGTGCAAAATTCCAAGAACTTTTCTATAAAAATATTAAAGAAAATCTGGTTTTGCAAAGCATTTTCTATTGAAATAAATTTTTGATTTCCAATAAAACTCTACAACTTTCTAGTAAATACTTTTTGTGCTCCAAAAAAGTTTCAACCGTAAGTTTCTATAAAATTTGTTTTTGTTTTGAAAAATTTGTAATTGGAAAATAGTAATAATAATTTTCTATGAAAATATTCGTTTTGCTTAAAAAATTTTCTATATAAATCTTTTTCTGTCTGCAAAAGTTTTCTACAGCAAATTTCATTTTCTTCAAAAATTTTCTGCACATGGGTTTTTGATTCGCAAGACTTTTGTTTTGAAATTCTTTATTTAAAGAATTATTTTGGTTAAACAAATTTTCCAAAGATTTCTATGCTAAAATGTTTCTGTATACAAAATATTATTTTCTCAAAATATGTCTCCCTTGAAAATTTTAGTTTTTGCAAATAGAAAAATTGTCTACGAAAATATAAATATTGTTTTGTAAAATTTTTGAGCGAACAATATTTTTTGGTATTCAAAAATTTTTGTTTTGAAAAAAATTCTATTCTTAAAAATATCTATTAAATTTTTTTTTTGTTTCGTAAAAGTTTTTATAAAACAAAAAAATACTCTCGTAGAAAATTGTTTGTAGAACCGCAAAAAAAATTGTTATCTATAAGAAATTTTCAACTAATTTAAACAACTGTCTAAAAAAAGTTGTGACAATATTTTTATAAACGGACTTGCAAACTTTTGTAAAAATTTTTTATAAAAAACTTAAAACAGTTTTTTTTTCTACAAAATAATTTCTTAAAAAAATAATTTGGCTTAAAGCGTTTTTAAATATTTTTGCTGAAAATCTGTTCTGTTTGGATAAATTTTTCATAAAAAAATGTTTTTGTTCTGCAAATTTTCTATAGAAAAATATTTTGTTATTTTTAAAAGTTTTCTATTGAAAAATTTTTTGGTGTGGCAAATATTTCTTAATATAAAACTTCCTTTAACTGAAAAATTTTTTTTGTCTGAACACAATTTTTGCCTCCCAAATAATTAAAAAATAAAAAGAAATTTCTACAGAAAAATGTTTGTTAAGAAAAATGTTTCTACAAAAAAATATAAAAAGTTTTAGGATATAATAAATTAATTTTAAATTTTAATTAATTTTTTAATATTAATTTCTTTTTAATTTTTTTAATTACAAGACAGTGTTTTTTTGTTTTGAAAAATTTGTTTAGAAAAATGTTATAATAAAAAACTTCTTTTGTGTGAAACTTTTTTTTTTTTGTTTAAATACAATTTTCGAAAAATGTTTGTTGTGAAAAATTTTTTAATAAAAATATATAAACATTTTTAGATAAAATTTTCTAATAAATAAATTTTCTACAAAAAAGTGTTTTTTTGCTTTGAAAATTTTCTATAGAAAAATATTGTGGGGTAAATCTTTTTTAATAAAAAACTTCTTTTGTGTAAAAATTTGTTTGTCTGTTTTAGAAAATATTTCCGAAAATTTTTCATTATTTATAAAAGATTAATTTGTTTTTATGGAAAAATTGCTGTTGTTTTAATTTTTTTGATTTCTAGTGTAAAAAAATATGACGTGTCTCAAAAAAAACGGAAACATATCAAATAGTTTCTGTTTCTCACTTCTTTTTTGATGGTTGCATTTTTAATGAAATAGTTTTGTTGCATCATAAAGTGCATTTTTGTTTTGTTGTTATTGTTATAGTTGATATTAAACTGGCCTGGCTGTATGTGTGCACGAGTATGTGGCTGCATGTACGCAAATCTATAAAGACTCTTGCTGTCATTTGTAGTCGCTGCTGTTGATGCTGCTGCTGATGCTGATGCTGGTGCTGATGCCGATGTTGTGTTCCCTCTGCTTTAAATATTCCGAACAAAAGCAGAAACAAAAATGTTGGAAAAATTTGTATCTGACAACGGATGTTGTTATCATGATATCAGTGGTCGTTTTATTTTGTTTAACTCATTTGGGGGATTTTATTTAATATTGCAAATGTGCGCTTCTTTTTCTAGTGCCCTACACTTGACACAGTTGGAAAACGGTGAAGGTTTTTAATTTTTGTGCAGCAGCACGATTTGCAAATTAAATGGCGTCTGAACATTAAGTTAAAAAGGCTTTTGACACATTAATGGTATGAAATGACTATTCTGGATTAAAGTGGACTATAACACAATCCACAGTAACACAAGTTTGTTTGCAGCAACCATAGTTCGTATGAAGACTGGAAATCTGCAGATTTTTATGGTGTAGCAGCCTTCCGAAGTTCTTCTTGACCCATTTCATGCTCGCAACTTCAGCTGTTTCAATCTCTGTTTTGTTTTTGTTTTGTTGTTATTTGAAGTATTCGTTTCATTTTGAATACTTAAGTTTTATTGTTGAACATTAATTTTAACATGTTATTTTTGTTGAGCGCTTTTTTCTGGTTGACTTTATTTTTCTGAAGCTTGAAGTTTTGTTTTGTTTCACTGCTGCCACCATGGGATGCCCCTCGTTATCTGTTGGATTTATTATTGATTGCATTTAATTTGTGCTTTTATTCGTGTTTTTATTTTCGAACATTTTATTTGGCTGAAATAAATTGTTTAAGCTTTTGGAATCGGGTGTTTGTTTTCTTACGGACTTCATAAAATGACATGTTATGATAGAAATTTAATTTATTGCGCTTATTTTCACTTAAACCAAATGTGATAAAATTGTGTCTTATACATATTTTTAAAGTATTATAAAAAAGTAATACACACACTCATTCATACATATTATTGATGACGATGACATAAAGAAATTTATGGCTGTGATATGGCTAATAAAAATACTAGTCTGTAATTTGCTTATTAAATGCTGTTTTATTAGAGCGGAGAAATTTGTTTTAATTTGTTTATGATAACATTTTGTTTTATGGAATCATTAAAATTTATATAAATAACGCACGAAAGTGCGTAGGAAGTGAGATCTGTATAGACATGTGATACTTTCTAGCTGCAAAATGCGGGCAGAGTTTGTCACGGAAGAGCGCTGGATTGCACAAGGCTTGAATTAAATGAGCCCAAACAAAAGGTGATATGATGAAAGATGAAATTAAAATTATTTAAGCAAATATCAATCAAAACTAGATTTTAAGCCGGAAACACTAACAACCTTCATTACGAAGGTGGAAACTATAGATAATGCAATAGGACAGGGTGGAACACGTTCTTAGGAAGTTTGATGTTAAATTGTTCAGCACTTGGTTTGTAAAATAGAAAAAAAAACTGGTGCACTGGTTTTTTTTGCATGGAAAATAATATTGAAAACAATAAAATTAGTTACGATGGTGTCAGGGTAGGAGACATTTTTCTTACTAATGTTCCTAATTTGCTTTATAGATTATAAACATTTTTTAAGCGAGTTACAGCCATTGCAATTAATACTCAAAATACTAGTACAACAGATTATGGTGCAGCAGGCCAGGGTAGGATACAATATTTCTCATGTTTATACAACTGCGATTTCCTTTGCAGACCAAAGCACGAAATTGTTGAGGATATTCAATCCAATTTTCAAAATACTAATATATGCAGCAGGCCAGGGTAGAGATACATATTATTTTTCTTAACAACCATGATTGGCCTACAAAGATAAATATTTTTAAATCGAGTTGCAACTATTGAAATTACAATAATATTAAAAATATTTATAAAATAAATGACACAGCAGGACAGGGTAGGATACAATAGATACTTTTTTTATATTTATATAAGTAGGATTTCCTTTGTAGACCAAAACACGAAATTGTTAAGGATATTCAATGCAATATGCAAAATAAAATAAAAGATAAAGCATGCCAGGGTAGTGATACATACTATTTTTATTAATGACGTTAATTTTTGTTTTGTTGAACGGAAAAACAAAGTATTACTGGCATTGACCCTAACATTCAAAAGAATTGCAGAGTTCACAAAGCAGCAGGCCAGGGTAGGATACAATTTAGAATTAACCCGAAATTCTTATGCACTAAATTACTTTGGCAAATATGAGCAATAAACTTTTTAGGGAAGTATAGGCAGTAATGCCAGGTACTCATTTATTAACCCCGTATGGAACACACAAACTTGAGGCCCTATTTGAGAAATCGTATTTCGGTTTTTATCTTCTCTAGGTCTCTTCAATTTTGGGAACTGGAAAATTTGCAGGGAATTCAATCTGGTGGCTGAGGCTGTTGCTTTTTGGCCAACAAATCACGAACAAGCGACAATTCTTTTGTCTAAATTCAGCAATTTTGTGACTAATTTTGCTGCTACACGCTTCATGCACAAAATTTCTCTAATAATAATTCGATGATTCTCTACAACAATTTTCTTCACCTTCTTAATATTTTCATTGATTGTCGATGAGATGGGGAGATCCTTCACCTCTTCTCGATGTTTTTTGAAAAACTTCTACCATTTAAAATTATTTCTCTTGACTCAACGCCAAATCACAACATTTCGAGGGCAAATACTTTTGATCTATTTGATGCGAAATAGCTGAAAAAAAGTTCTTGAAGTTCACCTTAATTTTTGAACAGTATGTTCTGATTATCAAACTCCGAAAACCCTTAATATTTAAAAGTAATATTAGATTATTTTTTATTTCTTAATTCTGCTTTTAGACTTTTATTATTTATTTTATATTATTTAATTCATATTTTTTTGTCGCAATACTTTCGTGTCTAATGCACATTTGATGTACATGTTCGCCAATCTGCCTTCCCTTCTGCCGATTTAGGGTCGGTCACCTGATATACTTCGCGTTAGTCGTGGAATTTATTGTGGCCAACATGCCGATGGCGGTCATAAAATGTTAATACACACAGTGTTTGACTTTGGAACATTAGATAGAAATACCTGTCATCTGAAATGACAGAAATTCCGCGCTCAAGCAAAACCCAGTGTATTGTTCAACCGTATCCGTCGTGTGACCATTTGTCTGTCCGCAGCCAAAAATAATATGCAAAACATTTTACATTTAATGAAGTGCAGGTACAAAAGCAAATAAAAAATGTAAATTTTGTTTCCTATAAACTCTGCTAAGCCCCTGCTACAATAGATTTAGTGGATTGTGGTGGTTCTGCGTGTTTGCAGGCCTCCCATGATTAATGACTTCGCCACTTATCTGCGATCGTACATTGGATTCGTTTATGTCTGGGCGTTTTCGTAGCTCATTTTAAAGGTTTTATGGCTTTTTAACAGCCAGTTTTTGTACACATTTGATTGGTAAGGAAGTCATTAACATTTTGCTTGGTTGTGTAATAAACAAATTAATATTATTACCAAACTTTTCAAACTATTTCCAAAAGCAGCACAAAAATCTTTAACTCAAATTAACGTTTAAGTTTGAGGTGCTCATGTTTAAAAAATTAATAAAATATTTTTATAATTTTTATGGTTGTTTTTTTCTACACCACCCGTATAAATTTGCATAAATAATTAAATTTAATCTGTTTTAATCGATCAATTATACCTGCAATTTGCAGGCGCAGACAAATTAAGCCCATCTTCTTGTTGTTTTTTTGTTCAGAAAAGTTGTCAATTTTGTTGAAAATCTGGGCTTAAGAGAAATTTACTTCAACAAGGTTTTAGATTATAAGATAAATAGAAACCCGTTTTTGTTCATTTAAGTTAAAACGATTGACCTCAATTTTGCCCAGAGGAACAGAAAATATTGATGTCACAATTCTAGTTGTAGCGGAGATCTACAGTGAAAGTTTTTAAGCCATAGACTGGGCACAGACTGATTAAACGGTCTTATTGGCTGAGAAAGATGGAATGACATGTTTTCAACTTCTTCTTCTTCTTCTCACCTTCTACAAGGAATTTCAGCAGAACTTAAAAAACTTCAAGTGGCCATTTTGTTATATCTTTAACCGATTTTGCCGATTTTTCCTATAAATGGAAATATTGTAACAGAATTTTTCCAATTTTTTTTTAAGTTTTACACGTGAGCTCTTTTCTGCAACACCCAAAAACTTCCCATACCATCCCCCCTCTCTAACAAGTCTTTGTTTAGTGTGAACTTTGGGTGGGACAGTGTCGTTAATGCATATTTTTCTGAGAACCTGCCTACATTTTAAATCATGAATATGAATATAATACCGAAATCTTGCGCTTTGACTGTGTCAGACCTAAGAGTTTGAGGTGTGAGTTGAACACTCATGTCACGTGGACAAGATGTAAACTGGCCACCGAAATCTTACGATTTTAACCTGCCAGACTTTGCTTGTTTGAATAAACCACAAGCCACTAGCGATGGCCAAACCCAACGTAAGACTCACCAGCTCTCACGCTCAGCCTGAGCAATAATCGTGAGATATTAACATTTTCGTTTCAGACATCTTTTTGTGTAAGAAAACCTACATTTGTCAGTCAGACAAACTTTGTCATAGAAAGAGTATGAGTAGGACATTAATTGGACCAATATTTTTCCACGGAGATCTATGCCAAACTGACACTTTTGCCAGATGAAAGCCTTTTCTAGCGCAAGATCTACATATTGTCATGCGGAAAAAGAAAACGATGCTCAAAGTTATTGTACAACAAATTACTTTACAACAAATATGTTTCTGTTAAAAAAAAAAAAAACGAATACAGAAAAGCAGCAGCTTCAGTCTTTGTATAAGTAAGACTTACGGTCACACATTGTGTGTCATTGTAAGTCAATATGTGAAACATTCAAACAAATTTCAATCAACTTAATCTTGAAATTGTGTTATAAATTCAACTTTTGCTGAGCAGAACAAAAATTAACAAAGATTACGCAATTTGTGAGTCCATAAAAACAGGGCTTGACTACAAATCTCTGCGGACAAACAACCTGCTTGTGTGTACACAAGTGAAAATGGAAGGCCATTCGTTAATGAGCAGCGAAAATAAAAACACAAAACAATAGACATTTGAATGCCGTTAAGAAATTCTTTATTACCCAAATGGCAAAACTGCTTGAACGACATTCCAATCAACCAGAGCGGCCAACAAGCAGCTACCAAACCCAACTTGGCCAAAACATTCAATAAAATTATTAAAAATATTTTTGTTCATGAAAATGTTAAAAAAGAAAAAAACATGAATTTGAATTTGTGCGTGACTTTTATTAAAACTAAAGGATATTAAGAGTCAACCAGGCGTTACTGAAACTTTCATCAGACGCCTCCTTTCCTAAACATATTTATACAATAAACTGAAAAATTTAATAAAATACGCCTGAGAATGTTTGAGTACATTTTTGTTTTAATTAACTTATAAGAAAATTAGTTAATTTGAAAGGGTGGGCATTTGGTATGTGGACTTAGAACTGACTTCTGGAATTTTCTGTTGAGGTCAATAGTAAATGTTGTGTAACCATTCATTTTCTACAGGAATCACTTAAAAAGTTTTGGTTTTTCGCAGAAATTTAGGTCAATGTAATTGCAGATATTATATGTGTATATACTCCCCTGGCCAGCCCACTAAAAAGTCTAGTAAATTTTGCTGTAAACACACAGAGTTTATTGAAACACTAAAAGTAGAAATAATAAGAAAATTATAACTATAATATTAATATTAAGGGAAAATTCCCCTGGCATGCTAGAAAAGCATGCATATATGTATATTATATATTTCAATTTTTAAACTAATGGAAACCAGTAAAGTTTTAAACTTTCCCAACAATGCAGAATTCTTTAAGATTGTTGATTTGTTGATATATTTTTATTAGATTCTGTATAATATAACGATGTTCAAAGCTTATGAGTACAGAAAAGAATTTCCTTAATAACATATGCCAGGGAAGTATACAAACTATTGTTATTATGTTCCGGCTATTTCTTAGCTAATAGTTTTTTTGCCCGAGTAAAACTTTTCAAAACGAATAAAATTTTCACTTTGCAATATAATTTTTAAGGGACATGCCAGGGGAATCTTGCACTTTTATAGTTTCATCAGGCCTTAAAAGTGTTTTATTTGTGCACAGGCTAATATTTTTCACTGGTACGAACTAGTCGCTCGCGATTTGCAAAAAAAAATTTGTTTTATGTATACTACCCTGGCCTATTTTATTGCTGGTATTGTTTGTGTACTCAGTAGGCATAACAGGCTCTTTAAAGTTAAAATGATTTAAATAATATGGACTAGCAAAGATAACAAGGTCTTATTCAGCATATAAATGTATCCTCCCCTGGCTGTTATGGTTTTGGCTGCATATTAAATAAAATTTTATGCAGTGCTTTATTCTTATTTTTATTATTTTTATTTGCTAAAAACATGCGACTTGTAAAAATGTGTATACTACCCTGGCCTGTTTCGTTGCCTGAATTCGAAGAGCATTTAAAGTTTTTAAAACTTAAATATTTAAAGTAAAAAGTTTATGGGTACTGAATAAGTACAATAATTAGGGCAAATGTATACTCCCTTGGCTGTTGTATTTTTTAGCCACCTACAATATAAAATCTTAAACAGTTCAGTAGTATAACCAATTTAGACAATAGATTTCAGACGCGTTTTTATACTTTTAAATAGAATTAAGCAAATTTTAATACACTTCATCAACAGTCATTAAGAATAAAAAATAATCCGAACAAAAATTTAACATTTACGCAAGAATACACCTGCTTCCAGACCAGACAGATTTTAAGTTTTTTGTTGGCTCATGAATTCCTTAAGCATAAAAATAAGATTTTTTAAGTTTTTGTTTAAATAATTCTGTCATTTATACTTAAATACACATTTCAATTAATTAAATTTTTAACCCTTATCTGGCCCAATCTCCCTCTTCTGGTGCGAATAAATACACACGAATCTTTTAACTAATTTGAATAATTAGTTAAATATCTTAATTATGCACGATTCAGAGAACACCTTGTTTTGTGAATCGGTATTTGTTGTGTGTTTTCTGCCACCACCGAAAATATTCATTTCGAGGCTGACTGGCGCAGGTTGACCTTTTGTTTTTGGTCAGACTGTTTGCTGCTTTAACAAATTGTGATCATAAATAAAATAAACGGGTTAAGAAATACACACAATAAATAATATTTGTTTGGTTTTTTTGACACATTTTTGTTTTCTACCGTTTGTTTAAGCGGGGGGAGGAACTGTAATTTGTAAACGAATTTCTGGTGTATGAAAATGACACCAACGTTTGTGTTTTTGGCCCTTTTTCCTCTGAAAAGCCAGTGTTATTTTTGTTGGCTTGACCAGTTTTATTGTAAGATAAAGAAAGTACTTTTTCGGAGAATTTAGCTTCGGATGACAAAATTAATTTGTTCTGAAGTTGGTGGCTCGCATAGAAAAATGTCAGTGAAATGCTCTTTTTTTTAATAGAAAACAAATATAATCGGCATAAGTGTTTCTATGTAAATATTTTTATGACAAAATCAAAAGTTGTCAGCCAGACACTGTTCTTTAGAACAAGAAAGCAGTCACTTCTTCTTCTTCTTTTTTTGCATAAGAAGATGTTTGTCAAACAAATTCTTTGTATAAAAATAGCAAATTTTTCATTTAAGCAGCAGAAAAATGTATTTCCGGATAAAAAGAAGCCAGTAAAAATATATATATTTTTTTGTGCCAAACATCTGTCAGATTTCTGTTTACAAAGAAAAATTTCAGTCAGTCATTTTTCTAGGTAAAAAATATATCAATCAGTCACATTGTTAGAAGGAAAAATTATATCAATGATGTTTTTATATAAAAGGTTAAGGCCAAAGACTTTTCTATAAATAAAATTAAAAGTCACAGCCTTTTTCAAATAGATAAATAATTGTTTAACTCTTGCTCAGTTGCATTTCCTCACTTATCAGGTGGATACTTTTCTATATACAAAAATGTTAGTCCCGCTTCTTTCCATATAACAAATTTATAATAAATAAAAATTTCAAAAAAGGGCTGATTTTAGTTTTAATATCTCATCATATTGAATTTAAATGATTGACCGCAAAAGCCAAGTCATTGCCTCTGCCTCTCATCTGTGTTCAGCTACAAATAATATAATATTTTACAATTTCAAAAACTCCCTTTATCACAATTTTTACGTTAATGTTTAAATTTACAAGGAGAAATTTAATTATGATATCGTTTGTAATTTTTTCCTTGTTTTTTTATTTTTATATCATTCAGTTTCTTTGATGAGCAACATTTTTGTTTTATTACATTCCGTTAATAATGCCCCCAAAACAGCCATAAAGCATTAAATGATCCATGATATTTACATGTGTCAGTCTGCCTGCCTGCCGGCCTGCTGGATACATATAAAACGAATGCCAGCCAGTCTTTGTGTATGAATAATTTTGCACCTGCCTGATACTTATTGGCCTTTATGGTCAGATTGTTTTAACAGTTTTAAACCGCCAATCAATTGTGGACAAATTAATGTAGACAGAAGAAGAACAAGAAAAAAACCCACTTAAATAAAATGTTTAATAGAAGAAGCCGTTTAAAGTAGTTGAATGTGGATGAGTGAAAGAGGGAAATTAAAGCGACTTATTGGGTAAATTTGAAATGAAGCTGTAGTCGGTACTATTTTTATTATATTAAGAGTTTTATTTGTACTCGTTGCCTTTTTCTTTTGCCAGCGAATATTTAATTCTTTTGGACCTCTGCCGGTTTTACTAGTTCAATACTTTCTGTATCAAACACTTTATTGTGTGAGGCCATTAGCAGAAAATTTAACATAATTGTAAGTGTGTAAAACAATACGATTTACAATCATTATCTTATCGGAAGAGTTGGCCTTCAACCGTTTAGTTTGAATTCGGGCCATAAGATTAGATTATAGAATATAAAACGCCAATTGGGTTTTTTACTTAAGACATAGAAGGACATGTTTTCAAAACGTTTTCAATATTCAAGATCAAGCATGGAAAACATTTAAACAGAAACAGTTAAACTTTTAAGCAAATGTGTAAAAATATATACTTTACAATCAATTATTATTCTAAGAGTTGTTTTCAATTCAGAGCATAAGATTGAATTTACATCCAAAAAAACAACAATTCAACTTTCATTTAAGAGCTTTTAAGGGGGAGGAAGGAAATCTCTTCGAAACAAGTTGAATATTTAAGGCGTAAGTAAAAAGACAAGCTTTGAAACCTAAAACCATAAGTTATGAGCCTGTCCCACCAAAGCGAACGTTTACGCCCGCCAGCAATTTGAATACACGAAAAGCAAGCAGAGTGATTTCATCACAATATGACGCAAAATAGTTTTTAAATCGATGTTTTGTTTTTCAAAATCCGGACGAACGTTAACGTGCGATAACGTGGAACAGCCGATATGTGTTTATTCCACCAAATTGAACGATTCGCTTGATAAAAAATCCAGCCAATAATTGAAACTTATGAAACAAAAACTTTTAACTGATTTAATTATTTTTTAAAGCTTTTTAAATTTTTCTTTTTTCTCTCTGTAAACCAATCAGTGATTGCCATCTAAATGAATTTTATTGTTCAGGAAATGATCAAATAACAGCGTTTTTGTGGTAAATATCTAAAATAAATGAGCGGACGCAAGTAGATGTAAAAAATTCATTTACATATTTGTGTTTTTCTTTAATTTTTTTTTCTTTTTTTTTTTTTGGAAAATATGTCAGCATTAATTAGACATTAATCTCTCGCACCCAGTAACATCAAAGACAAACAAATTATTAACCTGATTTTTAACAACAAAAAAATCGAAAAATGTAGAAAAAATCTTTTAAATGATTAAAAATTATTGTTCGTAGTCATAAGCTGGTATCAATTAGTTTTGTTATAATTAATTATTTAAATTTATGTCAGTATTATGCATTTCGTTTTTATTAAATTTTATTTGTTGTAAAACATTAAACTTTAAAAAAATTGGTTTTTTTTCTTATTTATGTAGGAAGCAGGTCAACAAGTGAAGGCTGGTGGCATTTGAAACTCCCAAACGAAATAAATAGTTTTTAAAATATAAATATCGATTTGGAAAATATAAATTTTCCTGAGTGTCTCCATGAATGAGTTGGTTGAGCATTGGACCAAAAGTCCAGACGCCGTTGACTTGATTCCTACAAGAGACTTTGAGTTTTTTGTTATTAAAATTTTAAAAAAAAAAGTTAAAAATTGTTGAAAAGGAAAGAAACACCATCCCACCAAAGCTTTTCTATTTAAAAAGAAAATTTTTAATTTTTATTCTTGACCCCATTTTATAATTAATAATTTATATTAATTTAATTTATCATAATTTGTTAGTGAAATACTTTTTATCAAGTTATTGTTTTTTTTACACATTTCTATATATTTTTCTCAATCTCAATAATTGTAATTACGCTTTTACTTCTTTACAGCAAAAGCTTCAGTTTTGTTATAGAAACTTATAGAAATGATTAAATAAAATAAATAAATATTATTAGAAATAAAAAAAAATGGAAAAAATTTATCAAGAATTTATCAAGAATCAAAAAAGAAATTGTTTAACGATAAATTTTATTTGATAAATTTGTGTGAAGAATATCAAAACTGAAAATATAATATTTTAAGAAAATTTAAGGCCAGAACTGGAATTCTCAGTTTCTGCTAAAAATATTTCCATTGCAAAATTTTGGGGGGGAGGGGGAGAGAGAGAAATCTTAATATAAATGGTACTAATCAATTCACGAACCCAACAATTCTAATATCTTTAACCATAAAACAAATTATTACTAAACATGAATTTATGAATTTATGTCCTAATTCCACTCGAATTTTACTTCAGGAAGTTTCATTCATTCTTGACTTTCGGAGAAATAAATTACCCGATTGAATTTCATTTCCAAAAGGAATTTAGTCCTTAATTAAGGTATAAAAAAAACAAAGAAATTAATAGAAACAACAGAGTCTATTTAATCGCTTTAAAGCTACGAAATTTTTTTTAACAAAATATAAAACTGTTTTTTATGTGTTTTCTAGCTGTCTATCATCGTGTGTCACAGTCTTTGTACGAAACAGAAAACTTACAATTTGTAAAGTTGCCATTTGCTACTTCAGATTTCATACGTTTTCATAAATGCGAAGAAATTCAATATGTAAAACTTTTATTATTAAATATGGCATCCTCATAGAACAGCTGGGAAAGCAGCAAAGAAAACATAATAAAACTTAAAAACTATAGCAATATATGCCGATGTTTTGAGACTAGATTAATTAATTGTGTAGCAAATTCCATTGTTTTCCAAACATTAAAGGCTTTTATTAAAAAGAAAAAACTAACTGACATCTTGTATTTTCTTTTGTGTGTGGCATCTCCAGCCAAATTGTCACTCCATCAGTTTAACACTTTAGAAAGATGTGGCAGTATTAAAATTATAATATTAAATGACTTTTTTGTAACTTTTAACACACGCCTTTAGGTGAAATGAATAATCTGAAACACTCAATTGCATTTTATAAATTTTGAAGCGAATTAAAAGCATTTTCGTTTTACGCTTTCTGGAGGAGATAACAACGTTTTCGTTTTCGTTTTCGCATCAATGTGGTGTGTATGGCAACACTTCCAGCCTATCAGTTTTTTTTTTTCTTGGTTTGCTTTCGAAATTTAAATAAAATAATGTAGCAAGAAAATTTAACAAAAATCAAAAATATCCTTCAAAAAACTGTCTAGCGAAAATGTAAAAATTATGTAGAATAATTTTTATTTATTGTGCCAAAAAATCTATAAAGGAAATATGTATGTACGGTTTCTTATAGCTGTGATATGTCTGTATGTATATGTTAACAAATTTGTTGTTGCTTTCCAAAAACTGCGACCAAAAACAAAAGTTTCCATTTGATTAATATTTGCTGTTACGCGGAATAAATTCCTTCTTAATGACGCGGCTTAATTTAATTTTTCTGGTGACAGTTTCATTTTGCTTTTGTTGCTTTTTTTGCTCAGTGTTATTTGCTCGCAATTCCTTTGCAGCCGTCACAAATGACTTTTATTAATACATTTTGGCATGAAATGTAAGCAGCCATTTATAAATATTTTTAATCAATAGCGGAAGATGTGTCCAACAATATGAGCAAAAAATTAAGTGTAGCCGAAAGATCTTTAAGCTTTTTTTTCTCTCCTCTTTGTTTGTATTTCATCACCAAACCATTGAAAAGACAACAAAGAATTCGAAGAAATTCTAAAGGACGGGACATCGCTGAAAAACAAGGTAACAGATAACAAAGTAATCAACAACGAAAATGAAGAGTCTGTCTGGTTTAAATCACACAAATCAGGCAGGCATTTGGCAGAAAGTCGCAGCAAGCAGACACTTTGTTACCCTAAACCATTAATTAAGCAGATTTTCATAATTGAACTATTAAGGACTATTTAAAAAGCTGCTGCATTCACGGATCTGTTCCCCATTAACAACTATTTTTTTACACTCCCGGTAACCTGCTGCCAAAACGCGTTTCCCTCTAGCCAACCCAATTGAACCGAATGACTGCATCTTGTGTAGCGCACCAAAAACTACAAAAAAATTCTTCAATTGGATGAAATCTGAGTCAAAAAAGAACAGAAAAATATACCTTTTTGTGTGCATAATATTCGTTGTTTGTGGAACAATCGAGCTTAAAGCAGCCGAGAAGAAAACAACGTCGAACGAGATAATCAACAGTTAAGAGCCGGCTCAAGAACTCTACATACATACGAGTACAAATGAAGGAAAGAAAATGTTTGGTTGTGGTGGCTCTTCAAAGTGAATCCATCAATCTTCCGAGCGTAGTCGCCTGTCAAACAGACCGACCATCAAGAAACACAAAAGGATTGTGTTAAGTGTAACCAGCGATACCCCTTAATTATTAACCCAACCAACAAAAATAAATATATCAAGAATTATTTCTTTGATTCCAGTACTTTTTCCAGGCACTTTAAAATAAGTCTCTGCTTAAATCTCTTTAAAAAATATCTAGTTTCAGAAGCGAGAATTTGCAAAATTTTTTTATTTTTGTTTTCCATTTCCCTTAATTTTTTTTTAGGATTTTTTTTTATTTTAACTTTAATTTACAATAATATATTTTTTTGTAACTTTTTTTCAAAAGTAAATTTTTTAAATTTTAATTTTATAATATTATGAATTTTTCTTAATATCTTTAGGACAAAATTAGTCACATCATGTCACAAATGTTTTATGTAAAATTTTATAAATTTTTTTTTATGCAAAATTGCACCACTATTTCCCTAAACTTTTTAAAATGCTCTTTAGTTTTTTTTAACAATTTTCTTTTTAATTTTGCTGCACTTTTTTGTATATTTATGGGATTTCTTTTGGTTTTGTTTGATTTTTATTTTGTAGAGAAAATGTTTGCCATTTCGTTCAAACTTCTTTAAAAAAGTATTTTTCAAAATTCTTCTAATATATTTTCTAAACATTTTCTGAATTTCTTTAATATTTTTCAAAAGAAAATATTTTATATAATTCTTAATTACTTGAACTAGAGGCAGGCCCAACTCGATAGATGGGTTGATAGAGAGGGAGTTCAACCAACAGTCCAGCCGTGGTAGGTTCGATTAACACCAGAGACTCTGAGTGCTGCAGAAGCCTCACAGGTTTGTGTTCGTTGCTAAAAACAAAGACTTATTTAAAATAAAAATAGAATACTATAGAAAATTTTACAATTTTTGCTAAAACTTCTTGCACATTTTCATTAAATTTTGTTTAGTTCGCTGTGATAGCCTTCCCTGAAAGAAAGTAGCCTGCAAACGTTCACTGGGTTGTGCCATCTCTCGTATACATATTTATTTTCAAGCCCTTTAACAGCTCAAAATTATTTGAAAAAGAATAATATGAACAAAGCAAAAGTATCATTTTTGATTGCGCAGAAACTGCTAAATATATCAGGTAAATGAAAAGGAATTTTTGAAACACAATCAATTAAGGAATGCAAACTGAACAGTGGTACAAAGAATTTGTAAATGCACATTTATTTCTGCTTTTTTAGAGTTCCTTTGTCTCACTGCTTTTTGTTTGCATTTGCTGGCTCGATTATACCTTCTGTGTGAATACAAACAAAAGCTGGGAAGACGCCAAAGCCTTTCAAAAGGACACAAACGCCAAAAGGGCGTGACGAAAAGTCGTCAAGTTGTAGCAATATTTCAAACTCTTTCAATAGTTGCCATAAGGAAACTGAAGGACAAAAGTTTTGAAGAAAAGGAAGTGCTGGCATTAAGAATAGAACAAATGCTGAGAAAATGTCTGGCTGCTATTAAAGTTTCAATTGTGACGCTAGACCATAATAAGCATTAAGACCAAAAATAATGCAAACTGTAGGGTTGTAAATTTTGTTGCCACTGTGTAGAGGCATAAAAAAACAAATCCTTTAAAATTCCATTCTTAAAGTTTTTACATTTATTCAAATCACTTTTAAGCAAATGACTGTTACTGTAGTTTACTTTTAAAGCTTTCGAGATTTTTTTATCACCCCCCAAAATCCTTTCATTAAATTGTGTTAAGTCGAACCTTTTATTTATTGTTTGTTTCTGTCTTGGAATTTGGCATTAATCAAATTAAGCCTTTCTTCAGTTATTTTACATTGTGCAGACTTTGTGCTTTCTAAATGCTTTTCTGCCAGAAATTCCTTTGTTACAAACTTAACTATTTAATTTAAAAATCTAATTATACGTTCTGCCGTAATTTGTTGTTGAAAATGTCTGCCGCGGATTTTCGGCAATCTGGGTAAGAGAAATGAAGACTGAGCGGTTTGCGTGGAACGTTGGCTGGATTTTGTTCACACGGCTACCAAACCAGAATTCTAACTTAATTGTATTGCTAGAAAATAAAAACACTAAACCTGCAATTAATTAAGTTAACACTATTCCAGCCGCTGCTTGAGTTCCTCGCTGGTAACAGAAACTCTAAATAAGTTTTTACACTCTAAGAGATAATACATTTTGAAAGGAATCTCTTAAAGAAATCATATTTTCTATAGTTACAGTATAATTAGTAACTCTTTTAGGAAAAGTACTATTCTGAAAGAAATTGCAAACTGTTTAAAAAAGTATCTTTGCAACTAATTTCTTAAAAAAGTGACTATTTCAAAAAATTATATAAGAAACAAACTTTTTAAAGAAAGTACCTTTTTAAAAAATTACCTTTTTAAAGAAACTAATTTTTGAATAATAGTACCTTATTCAAGAAATATCTATATCAAAAATTATCTCATTCTAAAATTATCCTTTTCAGAAAATACCTTCTTTCAAAAGAACTCTTTTCGAAAACAAAATTCTTTTCCAAAAAGTATCACTTACAAAAAGCTTCTTATCAAAAAGAACACTCAAGAAAAAGGTCGCTGTAAAAAATTGCCTTTTAGGAAAAAGTTAATTTTAAAAAAGTATCTCTTAAAAATATTTTCTTTCAAAATAAGTACCTTTTATGAAAAATGCCTTTTAAAAATGCATGTTTTGAAAAGAACACCTTTTAGAAATTCATATTTAAAAAAGCATCTTTTAAAGAAATAATTTCTTAAAAAGCTGCGTTTTACCAAAAACTCTTTTAGAAGTCCCTTCCAAAAAGTGACTTAAAAAAGTGTGTTTTAAAAGAAACTACTCTTCGAAAAAGTACCTTTTGCAGAAAGGCAAGTGTTTTCTAAAGAAAATGCCTTTTAAAGAAACTACCTTTTAAATAAAATTGCCTTTTAAAAAAGTACTTTTGAAAAATGCTCTTACAAAGCACTTTTAAAAAAAGTTCCTTCTAAAACATTTTCTTTAAAAAGTGCTTTTGAAAAACAACTTCTAAAGAAAACCCTTTAAAAAAGTACTTTCTTATTTTTCTAAAAAGGTATCTCTTTTTAGTAATTTTTAAAGGAAACTCTTTGAACAGTCCTTTTTTAAAGTACTTTTTCAATAAGTACTTTTTTGAAGTGTACTTTTTAAAAAAGTATTTTTTAAAATATTTAATACTAAAATATGTGTTTTAAAAAAACTACCTGATAAAAATTTATTTGTAAAAAGTACGTTTTAAAAAGTACCCTTTAAAAAAGTACCTTTTAGAAAGTTTCCTTGAAAAATTATTTAATAAAAATTAATTTTGAAAAAGTGCGTTTTAACAAGTAGCTTTTAAAAAAGTACCTTTTAAAAAATTTTCTTTAAAAATTACTTTAAAAAATTTATTTTAAAAAAGTTTCTTTTAAAAAGTGCTATTTAAAAAGTACCTTTTAAAAGAGTGCCTTTTAGAAAGTTTGCTTTAAAAATTACTTTATAAAACTACCTTTTAAAAAACTAACGATTAAAAATTTTTCTTTAAAAATCATTTTAAAAAAGTACCTTTTTAGAAAAATAGATTTCGAAATTTGTAATTTTGTAATTTTTGCAAATCAACGGTTGTTAAAGTGTTAATTGAGTGCCTAGAACTATTGGGTAACCCTTAATAAAAACTGAAACCTTCTTGATGCAATTACAAAGCGGCGGCAATTCTATACGACTGCCTAACGACAACACAATGAATAAAGCAATGGTTGATTTCACGGGTGTTCCTGGCGCGGCCGGGGCCTTATTGTTATTAAAACGTAACCGTTCTTCTCTAACGAAGGCACTGAGCAAAAACTCTATAAGGGCTCCTTAATTGTTGCACAAACTTAATTTACAACAAAGTTAAGCTGAAACTAACTACTGGCACTATTTGCAACACCTCCGAACTCTTGCGCTCCAAAAACGAAGCCACAAAGCAAAGCCGAAAAAAAATTCTTAACTTGTAGCACTACACACGTTGCAACATCTACCAACATTGTAGCAGCATTTAAGCTGATGCGATAATAAGACTGCACAACTAAAGCGAACGTGAATTTCAAATAGAAAAAAATTGAGAAAAAATAATTGCAAAAAATGCAGTGTAAATTGTGTGAGAAAAATATATTGTTAGTGTAAATTTTTTTAATTTTTTTCTGCTTTAGTTTTGCTCGTATTTTTGTGGCAGGAACAACAGAAAAAAATGAGGAAAAATAAAGAATTTTTGCACTAATGAAAAACCACTTTAAATACCATTTTATAATTATACGTAGAGAAAAATGTTAAAGTTGAATTGTCTATACAATATTTTTCTCCATTTGTTTGCTTTTCGCCAGTTCATAACAAAATGCTGCTGTTTTTCTACTCTTTCACTTGGCCAGTTGCCGCGTCAGTCTTTCGCCTCTTTTTTCTTTCTTTCTTCAAATATTTTGTCCATGGCTTAATAAAAAGCATTAAAAAGTTCAAATTGTGAGTGATGCATGTTGACTCTGGTGGCCAGAGTTTTGTGTAAGAAAAATACCAGTCGAAAAAAAAATATATTGTAGTTGAATTAATTTAATTGTGTTGCTTTTGAAAGGGTGTTTGTTGTTGGGGTTTTTTATCTCACCGAGTTTTATAGAAATGTTAACCGTTTGCCTACAAAAAAAAAGTACTTATTTAACAAGAAATTTTAATTAGAAATATTATGAAACAAGATAATTTTGTAAAGAATAAGAAAATAGAATTGTTAAGCTGCAATGAAAATATTTTTTTTAGGAACACAGGCCATGGGAGAAGAATGTTGTGATCAGTTGTTATATTTAAAGAAAAATAGCTTTGGGAAAAATGATTGTTTCAATAATTTCAATTTCAATTTCAATTATGTGCTGTCTGTCGCGTTCTTTATGTTCTTGCCTTAAAAACATCCTCTCTTAAAACATAATAAAACAAACGTTTGTTCTGTATGTCGCGTTCTTTATGTTCTTGCCTTAAAAACATTCTCACTTAAAACATAATAAAACAAACGTTTGTTCTGTATGTCGCGTTCTTTATGTTCAACTTTGAATTAACTTCTTAAAAGCTTAAAAATTAAAAAAAAAACACAAAAAATTATGCAATATTTTTTAGTTTTTCACATACAATTTAGGTGTTTCGAATATGTCACGTTCGTGATTGTTTAAATCCTTATTTGTAAAGTTCCAAGCGTAGTTTTGTAATTCCAACTTTTGTTTCAAGGAACAATTGTCATATCACTTGTTTGCTGTTCTACATTTTGCAATCTTTTCTGTCACGTGTTTGACTTCCTATACAGAGATAATCTTATGCGTGCAATATAACTTATCTACAAATGTTTTAATAACAAATTACCATAACTGTTTTTTTTTATTGCAACAGTTTTCAACTACTTTTTGTCACATGCTTGATTTTAAAAGAAATTTGTTGTCACGTGCTTGATTTATTGAACGTGCAATAAAAATTATGCAAAAATGTTTCAATTAAACATTATCATATAACTTTCTGGGCTTAATGAATTTCGCCACATTTTTTGTCACGTGCTTGATATTGTACCCATATGTAGATAATTTTATGTATCGTAATAACATGTATTTTCAATATAATTTATTTCTTTATTCAGAAGTATATGAGTGTCACGTTCTTCACTATGAATGTACACATTGCGAAGAATATGAATGTCACGTTCTTCACTATATTTACCGTTACTCACAAGTATAAAATTTACAAAACTTTGTTTTATGGAATTTGTTAGCAATTTCCATTGAAGAAATATTTAATGCTGAAGATTTTATTGTGCTCTAACCTCAAAATTGCTGATTTTCCCGGTCTTTATTTTTCTTCGTAACGTTGTTTACACTCAAACCATTTTATAAATAATATAAAACAATCTATTTTTAGTTTATTACAAACAATATTTATTTTTTAAATCCGCTGCAATAAAAGAGATTAAAATACAATTGATTTTTAATTTATTAACAAGTCAGGGATTTCCAAAATTGAAATTACATTTTAAAGACTAAATCAGAGTTCACACTGCCGCGAGTCCACTGTATGTGCATGACTAGGATTTGTTCTTTCAATCCCATTAACTAATAAGTGCTTTCGAAGAAAAACGATATTTTTCCCCAAATGAGATTAGAAAGCGTAAAAAAAAGTTCTTAAAATGTTAACCGGTCTTCTCCTCGCCAACAAATTCCGTAGCAAAAATATCTTTTTAGCTAAAAAAATTAAATTAAAATTTCCGCAAGGCCGGCAGGATCTAGATTATCTAAAAAATAATTTGCTTGTATCTTCAAATAAGGCCATTGAATAATCGTGGCATATTTTTACATCAGTAGAGAAAAACCAGGACTATTTATAAAAAAAAGTTCTCTTTGGCACTTTCAACAAAATTTTATGATTTTTTATTTTACCACCTCTACCATAAATGAGGACACTTTAATGAAAATGTGTCACAAAGCTAAACAATAACAGCACACAAATGTTGCCCGAAACTATAAATTCTATTAATTTGTAAATAGTTTTAAAAAGGATATAAGTTTTAAATATGTATTTCACATTTTAATACAGACCCCAAAACAAAACGCAACCCAGCAAACGGTTTATCGAATACAAGTCTTAACAATCATACGAAATGTTCATTAGACATTAACAACTTCGAAGCAAGTCCTGATAAAACAAGTCGCCAAACTTAGCAGCCTGCACGCAACTGAGCAAATTAAGCCACATTTATAATCAAAATTTCTGCCAAAAACAATTTTTCTAAAACAACAAAACGGGACTAAACCAAGAAACTCGCCCATAAAACAATTAACCTATTTCCTTTTTTTGCCTGGGGAACGGAGAATAAATGGAAAAATAAACATGTACCAATCGACTTGTACTCGTATTTACCAGCATGACGTCTTTATGTCCCTTTTTTTATAGATCTATAAAAATTTAAAATTTTTTGCCTGAACTCAACAAAATGGGTGTTTTAAAAGCTGCACAGCAAAAGTGTTTGATGTTTCGTAGCAATAAATTTATTCTGCAAAACATTTCCAAAAGCATGCACTTTTTTCGCCCTGTTTTCAATTTACAATTTACGAGTGTGACTCTGTGGGGAATTGGACAAAATTTGAAGTATAATTTTGTTTTTCTGTTGGGTTAGATTTCTATTCATTAGACCAACAGTGCCGAAATGTTTCATTAATATACAAACGGAGACGGAGTTTGCCAAGAGTTAAAGAAGGAAAATTAAAAATAACAAGAGTAGTTGTAGCGGTTTGGGGAATTTTGTTGAAAAATCAATTCTTCTTTCAAAAGGTACTTTTCCGAAAAGATACTATTTTAAAAAGGTACTTTTTTAAAAAGGTTACCTTGTCAAAAAGTACTCTTGCTAAAAAATACTTGTTTCAACAGGTACTTTCGGATGTTATTTTTTCCAAAAGGAACTTTCCAAAAGGATCTTTTTCGAAGAGGAACTTATCCCAAGAAGTACTTTTTCAAAAGGTACTTTTTTTAAAAGGTACTTTTTTAAAACTTATTTATTCCAAAACCTAGATTTTCTAAAAGTTTTTTTTCTCAAAAGACTTCTTTTTCTAAAGTTATTTTTTCCAAAGGACACATTTTCGAAAAAGTACTATTTTTTTAAAGTTACTTTATGCAGCAGGTACTTTTTTCAAAGGCTGTTGTTTCCGAAAGGTACTTTTCGAAAAGTCCTTTTTTCAAATGGTACTTTTTCCAAAAAGTAGTTCTTCCAAAAGGTATTTTCTCAAAGAACTTCTTTTTCTAAAGTTATTTTTTCCATAAGTTAATTTTTCCAAAAGTTACTCTTTTCAAAAGTTACTTTTTCTAAAAAGTACTTTTTTCAAAATTTAGTGTGTGCAGAAGGTACTTTCTCCCAAAGGTATTGTTATCAAAAGGTACTTTTTCGAAAAGTATTTTCCCAAAAGGTTCTCCTATAGAACATAAAACCATGTTTTTTAAAAAGAATTTGTTTTCTTATTTTTATAATAAAAAAAACGCTACAATCCGTCACTGTTTTGCAATTATCCTTTTTTTCAACCAGTTCATAAAAACATATTACCCCTTGTAAAAAATAAGGCTACAAGGGAGAAAAATTGAAATAATCTAAAATTATAGTTGAAACCGCCATGAAGAGGACTATTAACAAACCGACATTTTACACGGCAACAACGAAGATGCGCAAAAAATCACAACAATTACTGTTATTAACGAAATCTAACGCACACACCAACAAACACACGCTTTTTAGGGTGTTTTTGCTACTTCCTTTTTATTAAAAGCCCCTCAACCCAAGTGATTTCCAACTCAATGTCTTTGCATGTTGTGCAGAAATGTGTAGTTTTTTGCTCTACCGCTGAACACACACACACACACACACACACACACACACACACCATAAAACACACACACATTTCTTAACACCCCTTTAATTTGGTGACTGTTGTTTGCACTAAAATATGAAATTGCTTTAGTTTAATTTTTTCCCGTTCTCCGTCCTTAATTCTATTATTATATTTTGCACAACTGCAAATAGGACTTAAGGCCAGGTTTTATTACAAATGAATATATTTTATGTGGTGCCAACAATCATTTCGGCTTTCCAAACGTCCTTAAACCTTTAACAGCGATAGAGAGAAAAACAGAAGCAACAAAAAAAAAGGAGAAAACATGAGAATTAGAATTAGAAATATTATTATTTAAGAAATTCATACTTTATTTAAGAAAATAACATATTAAAAAAGTACTTTTTTAAAGGATATTTTCTTTAGGTAAAATTTTTGAAAAAGCTGTTTTTTTTTTAAATTATTGTTTTAATTAGATCCTTTTTTTAAAATGTACAAAGAGTTTTGTTTAAGAAAAAGCTACTTTTCTAAAGGCTGCTTTTTTTAAAAGAATTTTTTTGACATAAAATTTTTTTAAAGGTACTTTTTTTAAACAGTACTTTTTTTAAACAGTACTTTTTTTAAAGAGATAATTTTTTTGAAATGTTTTTTCGAAAGGACCCTTTCTTTAAAGAGATACTTCTTTTAAAAGGTAATTTTTCAAAAAAATATATTTTTAACAGAGACAAAAGATACTTTTTTAATCGGTACTTTTTCCAAAAAGTTGCGTTAAAAAGAAAAAAACAATTTAAAAAACCGTTATTTTTGCAAAAATTTACGTTTTCTGTTTCAAATTCATTTATTTTTCAGACTGCGTCGTTGAATGCTCCGGAATGGGTTAATTTGGTGTTGCAAAACACAGCCGTTTTGAAAACACGCGGATGGAAGCACAACCGTTAAAGAATAATTGTTATTTTGTATCGTTGGGTTGTTGTTATTTGGTTCGGGTTACGGTCGGGCATGTCAAAATAATCCGACAGCTTAATTATGAACGTTTTCTAAAAATGAAAACGATATAGTAATATTTTTTAATTGCTGTGTTGGATTGATTGAGGTTTGTGGTGTTTAAATTTCAACGCAAGTTATTTGTTGTTTTTTCAGGCAGCTCTTCCGGCATTCAGCTTTCGAAAAATTGACTGCGACCTGTCGTTCACACTGATCGCGCTTGTATTATATATATAATTTTAGGGCATTTTCGGGTCGTTGTAAATATCCTTCTTTTTGTTTTACTTTTTCGTATTAAAAACACATGAAAGCAGAACTCCATTTGTTTTCCAATACACTCACATATATTCGTACTAGTACGTCGGCAAGTAATTTATTATAATTTAAACGCAAATTTATATTTGAATAGTTTAAGTGTCATTCATTTATTCGCTGTTTCATAAAGGGTGTTTATTTTCTGATCCTTCGCGCCAAATTAACAACTTTAAAACTCTCCAAATTGGCTTGCCAGCAACCGGCAGCCTGGTCTGTTTCTTAAGAAAACCATTTCACTAAAAATTTTACACATTTTTGCCACATTTCTGCCACAAAAAAAAAAAAAAAACACCCGCTGAAATTTAACTAAAACAAATATGTTTAATTGAAATTTAACTTGAAATAATTTTAAATCCAATTAAAAATTTTTACACATTTATGTTGGTTTTGTATTTGCTTTTTTTCTACTTCTTTTGTAATTTGTTTGGATAGATTTAGTGAAAATTATTTCAAATAATAACAATGTTTACAAAATATATAAAATAAAAAGGATTAAGAGTTCAACTAAATGGAGCTGTGAAAAAAATTTTGGGCAATTAAATCAAATGTAATTGACTTATGAAAAGAACATCTATAAAAAACAACATTTGAAAAACTGTAAGCAAATTAGCCTAAATGGGTTATGGGGGTTGATGTCCTTGTTTATAACGAGGGGATACACATATAAAATCGTCCATATAACGAAATATGAATTTGTTTCGAAAATAGGGACTACTTGCTTCTTTGTACTATGGCGCCATTTTCGAAAACAATTTTGTAACTAGTCGTCTTGAACTTGTAGTGCACAGGACCTCTCAGGCTTATGAAAGTCTGACCGGAAGCTTTAATTTTCGGATACCAAGCGTAGCGGTAGTTCTAGGAACTTGCTACTGCCCGGCTTGGGTGAAACATTCCAGTGGCATCGTGATGAAGTGAAGTTCCATAGCAACCGTATGGTGCAGGAGATTAGTTAAGCTGCCCTAGTAGGAGATTGAACGCCAAACAGCATATTATCAAATTGGTACTCATGCATGGCAACCTGCCTGGCATAAGGCCTGCGGGAAACGCTTATTTTGACCGCATGACTAGCTCTCCGTGTGCAAGAACGGTCATGGCAGGAAGTCAGTGTGACGTCACAAAGCCTCTGTAGTGTGCTTTCACGGGACAGCAGGTTTTCCCTGTTAATTTTAAGCCGGGACATCCTGTTTTCCGGGGTATAGAGCAGAAGAGTCAGGGCAACAAAAAGTCCAGCAATTTTCTGTATGATTTTGGTGGTGATGAGTTCTTCCTTAACCTTAAACAAAATACAACTGACAGAACAGTGAGCCAAGGGACTTTCCGCTTCGCATGTCAGCTAAAAGTATGGCAATTTCCTGTATGATTTGTGCAGGTTCTTTCGAAACCTTCAAGGAAAACACAGCTGCCAGAACGGGAAGCAAAGTTTAACCGGTATGCCTTGAAAGGGTGCCTGCTATTGATCATGGTATGAGGAATTAGAGGATGGGAAATGTACAAACGAATCTGGGTAAGGTATGCTATTTCTAGAGAACTTCGGGCTATGAGCGCAGGTACCTTACTCTTCTGGACTGGCTGAGTAACTACTGGCAGAAGAGATTAGATAGCCTGAGCTTTTAAGTGAAGAGTTTATGCGGCGTGCCGCATTCGCATATCACAAGCAGTTGAGTCCTTTGAAAGCTGGTCTCCACCACAGTAGGCCCTAATGGCAGGTGCCTGTGCTATTTCCTTGCTCCAGTGCACCTTTTTTTATACTTATTTACTTTCTGTTAGTTTATTGAACTTTGGCAATTTCTGTTTTTTAATGTTTTTAATTTGCTGTAGAAAATAACTACGACCTGGTCATTTGATTTGGAACCATAAAAAAGCGCCAAGAAACATTTAGAAAATGGTTCTTGGCAAAACCCTTAAATCTTTGCGCTTCCACTTCACTTATTTCCTAAAAAGATCTTTGATTTTATGTTTAATTTTCTTTTTATTTATTAAATTCAAATTTTACCTTGAAGAAATCAAAATAAGTGAAACGTTATGAGCAGCAGAACAAACACAGACTCGCACAGACACACACACCCACCGTCAAGCTGTTCAGTTAACTTTAAAATCCAAGTGGTTGAAATAAGTATGATTATGGCGCAGTTGAAGCAGAATTTGTTTCTTTATTTTTGGCATTCTCTTTTTCCATTAAATAATAAATGAGTAGCAAAAAAATAAAGCTCACAAGGTACTTATTGGCTTTTATGGCAACTTAACTGAGATATTTTTTGAGTTTTCATTTGTAAATGAAGAACCGCAAGGACATCATCACACAAAAATAAACAGGCAGCACAAAGAACACGAAAAAAGGATACCAACCAGCAGCTCCAATAAGGCAAACAACCAGAAGAAAAAGTCTTGACGTGTACAAACATCTGCAGAGATATATTTTTTTTTTGATGTACAAATTTATTCATTGCCTGTTTGTTTGTAGTGGAAGTAATACTCATTAATGATGCAACGGGGCATAAATGTTCAAGCATAAAAAATTAAAAACCAGCCAAATAGTAGAAGCTGGAAAAAGTTATATTGCAGATTTTGTTGAAAGCAACCTGGACTTCAATCGGCAACGAGTTGTGGCGTGGCGGCCAAGGGAATTCAGAAACAAAACAATTATTGTGTCCTTTTTACTTAAACTCACACACAAAAGTGCACATTTCCTAATGTTTTGGGCAAATTAAAACCTACCGAATTGCTGGAAAAAAAATGCCAGTTTGAAAAAAGGATTGTAGACAAAATTTAGTTAAAGAACAAATAATGATGGCGTTGTGGACTTTTAAGCAAATAAAAATAAAAGGTAATTTTCCGTTCTTTTGTTGATTTAGTTGCTCTTTTTGCGGTTGCAAGTCTGTTTGACATGATTTACGCAAATTTATTTATGGCAAGTTAAAAATTATTTGAAAAAACTTTGACAACTGGAATGAAATGAAAAGAATCTGAAAATAAATAATCTTTGTTTTTTAACAAAATTGTCCCCTTCTGCGCGCGAGGATTTCTAAGTCAGGCGTTTTTATTTGTGGCCAAAGTCGATATAAATAGAGAAGAAAGCACAGCAAGGAAAACATGATTTCTGTTTTTCCTAAGATTTTTCTGCCTTGTATTGAAATTTTCTATTCTGTCTTATTTTTAATAACAAAAATAAAGGGAAATAATTTGCGGCTTATCGTCCTGTGAATGTAAAATGATTTTCAGCGCTGGGAACTTTGAAATTTCAAAACAAAGCGCACCAAAATGAAAAAACCAACGTTCCTTAAACAAAAACGCACCAAGTTTAGAATTTTGCTCTTCAACGAAGGACTTTTTCGCACCAATAGTTTTAAAACCCACCGAAACGCAATAAACCAGCATGAGGCCTTTGAAGTATTAAATAGCAAGGAGACTCGATAAAATACACATTTACGCACGTCAGTATAAGAGTATAAGTAAATCAAAGTATTATATAGAAAATATTAGAAAAAGTCGTTATAAAACTAAGACAGCATAAAAACAGAAGCCGTTGCAGTATAAGAGTACAAGTGCTTAAGACTATAGGACTGAAGGAGTATTAAATGAAAATAATAGCACAGTATAAGAGTTTAGAAGTGTAAGATTTAAAGTTTAAGGATACCAGAGATAGAGTTAAGGATACCAGACAGATAAAGTTAAAGATACCAGAGAATAAGAATGTAAGACAAGAAGGGGTTAAAAGAATAATGAATAAAGAAGAATATGTATAAGAAGTAGATTATAAGAGTTTTATAATAGTAGCATAGTTACACAAATGTGCACAAGTACAGAATTGAGGTTGAAAAAAGGTTTCGATTATTCTAGTACATAAAAATTCGTAGTGAATTCGTAGTTACAAAAATTTCAAGTAGTATTTAGTATAAGAGTTTAATAAATAAAGATTTCCGACAAAATAGGACTTATACATAAAGAACTATGACTTTGGAAAATTTTAATTATTAAAGTTTAAAAAATCAATAATATTTTTTATACATAAAATGACAGAGAGGGGGTTGTATGTAAAAAAAAATAATAGGTATTTGAAATGAGTTTAAAAAAATATGCTGGGAATATTTCCATTAAAATGCATTTCAAATTCATACCAATTTTTCTGAATTTGCCCATAACTCTAGAAACTTACAAATGTATAAAAGTGTGTGTAAAAAATTATGAAAAAAAGGAGTGAACAGCAACAACGCCAGAATGTAAGCAAAGAAAATTATAAGAGTGCAAAAAAAATTTAATATAAGAGCACAAAATTAAATATTATACGAGTTAATTATATAACTAAAGTAAAATCGAATAATAGTGTGGGAGCCTTCAAGAGAATTTACTTAGAAATTTATAATAGCTGATATAAGAGTGTATAAGAGTTTATAAGACTACAAATGAAACTTATTTTAAGATTTAATAAAGGTGTAGCAGCTTACAAAGAATTCGGTTGGCAAACTATAATAATTCCATAAAATACCTTTCGCTCTAGTATGAGAGTGGAAAAAGGTTTATAAGAGTATTAAAGAGGTTCTAAAAAATGTGCTGCCATTTTCCTGTAATAAATTCAAACTTTAAATTCTCCTTTTAAACACAGATTTACCACTAGTTTTATGGGATGTCTTAAGAACTCTTTGGCTGCAAATTAGCCTTAATTCAAAAAACAACAAACCCCAAACATTTTCACATCTCAAAAACTTAATCAGCTTTTATTTTGCTTTAAAAAAACTTATACCGCCAAGCGAGTCAAAGATAATTAAGGGTGGAGATTTGATCAACGAACAGCACAAAAATCTGAAAATCTTATCATCCATCTGAACAGCAGGAGCTGAAGCTGAAGCTGAGGCTGCACAACAACAAGCCAATTAAAAGACTTTTTCTAAATATCCTTTTTTAGTTCAGCTCTAAGCTGGCATGAGAAAAAAAACGGAGAGGGGAAGGAGCAAAGAATCTGAAGTGAATCTGGCAATAAAAACACAAACTGAAATAAATAAAACTAAATTCATCCAAAATCAAGTGAAATGAATTCTTTTATCTTGTTATGACACACCACCAAACAGTTGTTCAATTGTGTAAAACACCAGTTTAACAAACCAACTAAACAGTTGGCTGTCGTCTGGCAGTTGGCGTTAGTGCAATAATAGTAAAACACTCATAAATTGTATTGCATACAGGGATAAACTTTCACAGGACTTGAACGCGTTGGCACACACACACACACACACACACACACACGTACACACATACTTTAAAGTTCTTCCGAGGCAGTCATGATGATAACAGACAAACACCAAATATATCAGTCATTTATTCGTTTTGCCAGTTAGAAAAAAAAAACCCAGTTTTAAGATTTTACTCTTTGGCTGCAACAAAAAAAAAAAAAAAAAAGAAAAGAAACAAAACCAAAGTATCATAAAACAAAAAGGACTCGCTGGTAATAAAACGGGACTCAGCAACATTCGCAGCCATCAGACTTAAAGTCAAGCGAAGCGTTTATAATACTCAACCAGCCAACAAATAAACGAAAGAATGCTACAACAGCAACAACAACAACAACTACCAAATAACCAAAGAAATTAGTGTAAAACTTAAATCCGATTTTCGAAAACAATAGCCAAATCCACAACAGCAAAAAAAAAAAAAAGAAAAGGACATGGAATATTCCCAAAATTGTGCTGTGAGAGAACATTTATATCATAAATGCAATCAATGGGTTGGTACTTTAGAATGTTTTCTTCGAAACAAAACATCAAATATTGAAATAAAATTGAAAATGATACAAGTCCTGTGGGAATTTTATCAACGGAATGGTTACTGTATTATAAAAGGTTACACTGTTTTGTTAATCCTGGCTGCAAGATGTGGGCAACGTGCAAAGTTTTCTATAATAGTTTTTAGGTGAAGTTGTGTGAGATAAAAATAAAGTTGTTTGTGTTTTTTATAATGAAACTTTTGTAAAAATGTTTTCGGGCCAAGACACGCTACAGCTGGCAAGCACAAATCGATACGATGACTGTCATCGCCTGGAGTTAGAAACTTATGTTGGACCATCAATTACACAAAGAGAGTGTAAAGAAGAGGGCCGGTGAGAGTATTGAGTTACTAAAATTGTGGATTATAAGAGTTTAAGATATTTGTATAAGAGATCATTATAAGAGTAAAAGCAAAATATAAGAGTAAAATGGTTAAACACTTCTCTTTCCTAGATCTTACATCAAAGATATTGTGCAATATAATTGTAATGGTATGACAGGCATAGCCTGGAATTGAGTTTTAAGAAATGCAAGTGCTTGTGCCGAAGTAACTTCTTAAGCGTTAAATATTTTTTTGCGCAGTTATGAGTTGGCAAATCTAGGTGCGTTCCCTGATCTTGGCAGTTTACAATACAACCAATAGGTACAATAACATTGATTGTACATCAAACAAGTTGTCTACGGGGTTTTATGAGACGGTGGACGAAGCAGCTTGAAGAGCCCTTGGTCGTCCTGTTTTGAAATATGGCTCAATAGTCTGGGATCCATTATACGAGTATCAAATCTATATTAAAGCAATTGAATCCGTACAAAAATAGCTGTTATTATTTTACCTACGCAGATTGCAATGGAGTCCCTTGTGCCTTACTTCGTATCAGGCTAAGCTTGCGCTTATTAAGCTGACGTCTTGACGTAGCAGAAGAACTCTGATTCATATCATTCTTATATTAAATATATCTAATTTATGGCAACATTGGCTGTAGTTTTTTCGTTGCGCGCCACGTTAAATCATTTAGTACAAATTATGCCCATTCCGATCCTCTTTTACTAGCATTTATAGAGCCTTTAATATGCTGTATTTTCATGCTGATTTCTCTTTGAATGCAAAGTTCTTCAACATACAATTCGATGCCTTAATAGAGAAAGGCCAGAAATAGTAAAACCATTAGTTTAAGAGTTATAGCGATAGCACTCTTTTCATATCGGATGGCGGATTCTTTTTCATCGTCCTTTTTGCCTGCATTTTATTAGTTGTGTTTATAAACAAACCAGTAGAGAAAAATCAATTTATAACTGTGGGATTTATGAGATGTACGAGTAATATGGTCACATGTGCACGAGTACAAGTATGAGCGTTTATTGTTAAATTTAATCCCTTTAGTTTTGTTTGAGTAAAATTAATCTGTTCTTTGTAAGCAGCCGTAGCAGGACTTGCAAATGCAAGATTTAACAAAATTGATTGCACTGATAGGAATTTGAAATATAAACCATTTAATAAGATTAAAAAGTTTTCAGCATGATTTTTTCTTGGAGAGTTATAAACAAAAAAACAAACACACACACACACAACTCTCAACAATCAATTTTATATATAGAAAATTATTTCTGGAAACCAGAATTGTTTTAGCCAACGGCTTCAACAAATTAAAAAACAACTCATAAATGTCTTTTTTTTTTTGATTGTCTTCGTTTTTAAAATATTCCAGTTTTTGGCATTATTTTAGATTTGATTGTTTCAAGAAAATTTGACACAAACTGCAAATTATTTTAATTGACTGTCCCAGAATTCCAGGGAATCATGTCTGCTATACAGACTTAAACGTTACTTATTTTTAATGAGTGTTTATGGTTGTTTAGCAGCCTTAAAACTTTTTAATGCTGAATACAGAAGATAAAATTTAAGTTTATGACTGTAATATTTACGAAATTGACCCAAATAACCATTGATCTCATAAACTTTTTTAGCGGTGCACTTAAGTCATCAATTAGAGCTGCTATTCAATTGATTTGCTGTGACAATTTGACAATTGCGAGGAGCGTTCTAAAAGTGTTTGGAAAATTATAATAATAATTTTTTATTGTTAAGCCGGTGCTGAATAAACTAATTTTATTAAATGCAGAAAATGTTTTGAAAAAAGCAGCGCTTTTTAACGAATTTTCCACTATAATGAACAGGTCTGACATTATAGCATTCATTATACCGAGCTTTGACTGTATATAATTAATTCTTCGCCATATATCTTAAATAATTGTGATATGTGACTCCCAATAAGATGTTGCGAATGCTGCAGCAGAACTCGCACGGGATTTTATGTCCTGTACGACTCAACGCCTTGAGCGTGTTTGAAGGGGCCGACAAAACAAATACTAGAACGTCCCACATACAAATTCCCACATTTGCAACTTTTAAGTCTAATATTTCAGATATATAAAAACAAAATCCGAATTAAAAAAAGCCAAATGAACGGACCACATCACATCATCGAGCCACAATAAATGAATGAATAATTTACCGCTTTCAAAGGAGTAACACAAAAACGGTCGGTCGCGCCGTCACACGCACAGTTACCTGCGCACATTAAAGCCAACATCCATCCGTTGTCCAACAGACTTTGTTGACGTTTTGTTGTATATTTTTGTCTTTGGAAGTTATTCAATATTATTCATGATTGGGTATGATGTCCAGATCGATGAACGTTGTCCGCTGTACGGTGACTGGCTGGGTGAGTGAATGTGAGCGCGTGTGAGTGTGCGTCGATTGCGAGATGCTGTGTTTTAAAATAGTATAAGTTATCGGGAATTTGACAGTAATTGTTTACGAGAGAGCTGTTGTATTGTACTGAAATGCATTGAATTATTTTATTTCGTAGAAACAGGAAAAACTTAAATACAAAAATAACAACAAAAAATGCTTAAAACATGGTTCAAGTCAGTTTTAAACGTGCAGTCAGACGAAAAAAAATGTAAAAGCCAAGCGGAGAAAAAAAAATAACAAAATTCCAATATCAGCGATTAACTGTCAACTGACACTTTCAAGTACGAGAAATTGTGTTAAATATTTGATGGTGTTTATTTGTTGTTGTTGCTGTTTTTTGTTTGTTGTTTCTTTGCTGCCTGCCAGTTAGTGGAAAATGCGTTGACGCATTCTTATTCACCATTTATTTATTTACAATGATGGCCTATTGGCACTTTAGTTTATTTTTCAGTTAACAAACACACATGCCTACACACGCACGCACTTCCATATATAAAAGTAACAACATTAAAATAAAAGAGTGTGTAAAGTGCTGTTGTTTCTGCTTTTTTCAATTGTAAATTACTCTTTCTCTTGTGTTGTTTGACTTGCCAGTCATCAGGCCAGCCAAACAGCCATCATCGACTTTGTTTTATCAAGCAGCCAGCCGACAGACGTCAATTGACATGTGAATTCTTGGAGCATGAGGCTGTCTTATGGCGCGCTACACCTCCAGTGGGTAATTAAACCTGCTAAGGATGTCTAAAATATATAGAGCAAAAATTCAGTTGAGTTGCAGAGTCCCAAGTCTGCCAGCAAACTAAGCAAGTTTGATGTAAGTCCAGTTATCTTTTGTGAAACAAGAAGTTTTATACAACGATTAAAAGTTGGTTTTGAAATCAACTTTTTATGCTGATGGCAAAAACTTAAACAAATAATATTCCAAAATATTATTGTTTTATCGAATATTGAAAAAAGTTTAATTCTAAGAAAAAAGTGCCAAAATATATCACATCTCAAGTTTTTCATAAAATCCAAAAGTTTTTCATATATAAAATAGCACAAAAGTTTTATACTGCTGGCCAAGCCAAAGTCTAGCGATAAGTTTAAGGTCTTATCCAAATCTTTGGCCAAGATAAAGATTGTTATGCTGGGGTCTAACTAACAATTAAAAATTATATAGGAATAAAGGGTCTTATACCAGGTTTAATAAATTTTACAAATATATAAGTCTTGTTTTAAGTATAAGCTCTACTACTAGGAATAAAGTCTTATACTAAGTACACATTTTTATACTAAGTATTAAAGTCTTGTACTAAGTACAAAGTCTGACACTAAGTATTAAAGTTCTACACTAAATACAAAGTCTAAATATAAATACTAAGTATAAAGTCTTATACTAAGAATAAAGTCTTATACTAAGTATTAAAGTCTTACAGTAAGTATAAAGTCTGATACTAAGTATTAAAGTCTTATACTAAGTATAAAATATTATACTAAGTATAAAGTCTTATACTAAATACAAAGTCTAATTATAAATACTAATTATAAAGTCTTATACTTAATTTAAAGTCTTATACTAAATACTAAGTATAAAGTCTTATACTAAATATAAATATCTAAATATAAATACTAAGTATAAAGTCTTATACTAGTTTAAAGTCTTATACTAAGTACTAAGTATAAAGTCTTATACTAAATATAAAGTCTAAATATAAATACTAATTATAAAGTCTTATACTTAATTAAAAGTCTAAATATAATTACTAAGTATAAAGTCTTATACTAGTTTAAAGTCTTATACTAAATACTAAGTATAAAGTCTTATACTAAATATAAAGTCTAAATATAAATACTAAGTATAAAGTCTTATACTAGTTTAAAGTCTTAGATACAGACTTAAAACTTATACTTTGTTGTAGAGAAACATTTTAAACCACATACCAAGATCTTATACTAGACGTCTAAGGCCTTGTACCCAGACGAAAGTCTTAAATCAAGGTCAAAACTGTATGCCAATTTTAAACCACAGCTAAAGTTTTTTATTAAGACTGAAATATTTTACTAAGACCAAATTCTTACATTAAAACCGAAGTCGTTAGACAAAAAGTGTCACAAAATATTTTATTTTTAGAACATGGAGACAAAGTTTCATATCAAAATCTAAGAACACAACTTGTGCAAGAAAGGCTGAATTTCTATAACAAGTGTTTAGGGTAAAACTAAGACCAAAGTCGAATACTAAGTAGAGTCAATGGAGACTTGATTAGCATCTGCGTGGCACTGGGACAGCGATGGTGCAGGTAACTTCATACCTATACCAGAGTGTCGGCTGAGCTAAAACTTCCATTGAAGGGACGGGGCCTGTTCCTAAGACCCTCGAAGAGAAGGGAAACCACTATAGACAAACAATGGCCCACAAGCGAAGGGCAGTTTTAGACTAGATCCCCACTATTACTCATTGATACATTTAAATTAATATGCCGCGATCTAGGATGATGTAATTACATTAAAACATTTTTTCAACCCAAATCTGGTACTAAGATCAAATTGGACAAACATTTTATAAGCAAATGAAAACTTATGCTAAAATATTACATAAGATAAAAGTCTTATACCACTTAATTTGGAACAAAGTCTTATAAAATGTTTGCTCTATATCTTATACTAGAATCACAGTCTTATATTTTAATTAGATTAAAATCTATTTTATGATCAAATATGTAAATCGACTATTTTAGGCAGGCTCTTATCAATTGCCAATTCTATCTTATACTGAATAAGTCTTATACTGAGTGTATTTTATACTGAGTTTCTTGTGCTTACGCTCCAGCTATACAAATTTATGTATTCGTATGTGCTTTTCAAGTCGTCTTATTTGAACATATTCTTTTCATCATTCATTCATCTCTTCACCTCAATTCACACTTCAATTTGATGAACCAGAAACCATCAAATATTTCATCGTATAATATAATTGTTGTTCACTCTTTTACTTTTTCCTCAAAAGATTTTCTGCTGCAAACTAAATCTTTTGACTTTCAAGCGAAATCGGGCGATTAAAGCCTGAATAAACTCGTTTAGTATTTAAAGTTTTGTACGTTTATTTATTCTGCGCCGCACAAACCATAAATGGCACTTAAAAGACTCCATTATCTTTGGGGTATGGAATTTATGAAGCAGATTCTAAATAAATGTTATTATTTCTGGTGAAAAAAACATTTTTTTTTAACAAAATTATAAATTTTGATTTTTTTCTTGTGTATTATGAAAATTATCACTTCTTAAGAGAGAGCGTGTGAGTGAGTCATTGAAAACGAAGCCAGACCTTGTGTTGTTGTGATGCGTTAAATAAATTAATTTTTTTGCTTAAACACTAACGATAGTAAGATGTTCATAGTTATGATTATGGAAATGAGCTGCGGTTTAATAGTAATAAGTTTTACGAAAAATAACAACGCAAATGCCATGGCTAAAAAGTTTTCTGTAAATACTGCATTTGTTGTATAATGATGGCAAAAGGGGGGTTTCGCAAGGCTAAACAGCTTCACGTCTTTTGCTCTAGTCACAACTAAACTAAAAATGAGGCAGCACTATTATTATTTAATTGCGAGCCCCTTAGAAAAACCAGCATTTGGGCACAATTTAACAGTTTGTGTTTCAAGCTGTCACCTGCCAAACCTGCCTCAAACCTTGAAAATGCAATCAAAACTGTTCTATTTAATATCCAGCTCTCGCCAAACTAGACTTTAGTTTTAATTATGACACAGCAACAACAAATACAACAGCCCACAAAATAATAACAAAACTTGCATATTCATGATAATATTTGCCCGAGACATGTTGCAAAATATTAAGAAAACAAAACATGTGTTTTTCCTCAAATAATTACAAATAGCTTTTTATAAAGGTCTGGTGTTGCGCCAACCACTTTTCACCAATTCTAAGTGAAACAGGGTGTGCCCTCTCCCTCCTCCCCGAAACAAAAGGAAAAGAGCAAAACACACTACAGCAGCTGGACACAGAAAATAAACACCTGATTGTGAAAAATATTAATTATTTAGAATAAAACTAAATGAAACACATGAAAGTCATGCAACATAAAGTTGACAACAACAGCAATAATGCAGTGTCCAGAAATAAATTGTCATTCTTGTCTGAATTAGAAACACTAAACGTTCGTAGTTGGGTAATTGGGTGTGTCTACCAAGCAAACACACACACACACACACACACACACACACACACACACACTTGCACAATTATTACACTCGGTCATAAATAAAAGGAGCGTATGCGGCAATTGCTGAAGAAAGAACATCCACTCGTACACTTGTGCCGTTTATTAAACCGCATAAAAATGATTTTCAAGGGACATTGAACCGGCTGCCCCGGGCTACTTTTTCATTGGTCTTGTTTATTTCTCAACTAATGTGACCACATTAGCAAAACCGTTAACCCACCGTAAACGAACATGCGAAACAGTTGCTGTAAATTGAAAAATTTTGCAAATGCATTTTGCATGCGGCAACATTTTGCGAAGGGCAACATAAAACTCGTAATCACAAACTGTACAACAAAATTAAAAGAAAAACAGCGCTGCAAATAATTGTAGTGAATGGACAGGTTGTTGTTGCAAGTCGTTTTCAGCCTGCAGTATGCTTGAGGGGCCGCAACGAGTCCCAGTCCTACAGTGATATACTGTAGCGGCAAAGTCCTTCGGAGAAGCCATAAAAGGAATTAATCGTATTTGTGAATAAGGAAATTTTAGTATATTTAAAAGAGTTATTCAGTAAAATAGATTACAGCATGTTTTAAAAAATACATATTTTAATTATATCATAAGTTTGTGGCCAACAACAATAAAATGACAACAACATGACAGACCAGCAGTTTTATGCCTAAAACTTACATAAATAAATAAATAAAAAAAAGTTAAAAAAATTACATTTAAAAATCATATTCATGGCTGGATACTATTTCGAAATGGGCACAGTAAAGTGAACTTTGTCATGCTAAAGCAAAAATACTATAATAATCATAATTTGCTATTGTCGCTATGAAAAGCAAACACAAACATTTCAAACACTTGAGCTGTTGCTGTTGCCTCCAATTGAAAATTTTACCACTGGACTCGTATTGCATCAGCATTATTAAGTTGTCTAGTCCATGAAGGCAATATTAAACCACTCTGCTTGATTATTTTACTACTTTAGTCAAGTCGTTAATTTATTATAAACAATCATATAATTATTAGAACAAACCATATTATTGTTATAATGGTTTTTTCTTTGATAGAAAACGAAGTTGCACAATTTTGGTTGAGTTTTTTTTTCCAATTTGTAGTATTTATAGGGAGAATTGATTTTTAACTTGCCAACCAGCTGAAGAAGTAAAATTTTATAACACCTTATAGACCTCCATTTTAGAAAAAGAAAAACTCCAGATCATATTATGATTTCAACATAATCATCATATCATAGACTTGTTTCACTGAGTTTTTGTGGCCTAAGTCATATTGTGACTTAATCGTGTCACTACAGTTACGGTATATAGTGGCATATAGCCAAATAGTCATATACGAATTGCTATATAGATACGCTGGCATATTGTTTTATGGTCGTATTAGATTGTCTTATCATTTAGATTTAATTTAATAGTCCTGCAGTGATACAATCTCATATTTGAGACAAGATGGCTTAACTATATATATGAACCTGCATAAGGAAACCCATCTAGTGTTGCATTTTCATGCCGTAACCGTTTTCATTGATTTCATTCTTGAATATTTAGATAATTGCAATTTGCCAAAGTTTTTGAGACTTACAAACGGTTTCAAATGAAAATTTAAAGATTTTTACACACAAATTCAAAACAAAGTGAATTCATTAAATTTGCAAACTCACATATAATATTGTTATAAAATTATAGAAACGGTGGTCCAGCCAGAATACACGATGTTAATTGTGAGTCACACCTTAACGCCACGTTTTATGCCCAACCCAAATTGGCATTTCTTTGTCTCGGTGTTTCACAAATTCGTCCCAAGTTGGAAGAGGTACGTACACACTTGAGTAGCGCCTGAAGCCGTTTTCGAAAATTGGCATTTCTCAACTCATCGTCGTGCCCACTCCACGAACTACCCAAATGCGAATTTTGGGTGAATATTTCACTTGACACACTTACAAGGTTCAATTCACTCAAGAGCTGAAACCTACTGACCATTTTAAGTGTTTCCAGCTAAAGGATAACACACTTCGACACATTAACGATATGGAATCTAAATTATGTGTCAGAGTTCTTGAAAATTTGGACTACGGCTACCAAAGCCGTTGCGGGCATTTGACCGATATTTTCTTTTCACACATAATTGTCATAGATCCTTCTGTCATAATAAAAAATATTAAGATAATTCTCTGAAATTTGTTTGGGTTTATTTACCGTTAACATTGTGCGTTTCGGTTGCAAGTTAATGTAGACAAGTAATTGAGGTTTTATGTGGATATATGACAATGATTTCCGTTCGTACAAGTAGTCATATATACATATATATGTAGTTATATGCGTATTAGTACAGTCTTACTGTCATATAATAATTTTATCTTATAGCCATTTAACTACTTTGTTGTATTGTTATTAAAGTCATATATAGTTATACAATATATAAGTCCACCATTTATATAGTCTTGTAGACATGTAGGCATATCTCCAAATTGTCATACGTTTGTATATTGATATCTCCAAATTGTCTTACAGTTGTATATTGATAGTGATACAGTCCTTCCGATGGTTATACGTTATATTATAATTCCAGCGATTATATAGTCACGTACACATTTAGTCATATATTTAAATTGTCTTACAGGTGCAGACTGATACTCACCTACTTATACTTTGTCACAGTCTTTGTCCAATATATGGAATGATCTTCGATTTATGCTAAAAAGTTTTCATTGAAGCCACTAACATGTTGCATATTGTAGTTATCGCCGTCGTTGTCAAGTAGTAATGCCTGAATAAGAATGTCCTGTTGTCACGTAACACTAAGGATTATTTTACCTCACAAATTAATTATAGGCTTTTCCAACTATTTCAGCATTAATGGCAAAATTGAATTCTCATTTGAGACATTTGCCAATTTTCGAACACTCAATACGAACGAGTACCGGCAGCTAAACTAAAGTATCCTGATATTTTCGCACATCTGTTTGTTCAATTTGCAAATACAACAATATTTTCAAAACTATATTCTAAAATATTGTGGTTGATGTTTTCCAATAAAAATGTGTTTGTTGTTGTTGGTGTTGGCGTTCGCAACAAAATTCGAAAGCCAAGCAAGACATACGGACAAATTATGTCTGCTTTGGCTGCTATTGCTGTTGTTTGATTATTGTTCGATGCGAAACTAAACAAGATTTTGTTTTTATTGTAAATAAAGTTTTAGTATTTTACAACAGCAACTGTTATTATATGTGTTATTATTGCTGTTGTTGTAATTGCAAATAATAACAACAAAATGCACCAAGTACAGATACAACGACAAATGATGTGTGCATTGAGTCATGTTTTATTTATACATACGATTATGTGTAGTTTATACATCGTACATACAGATGTATCACAGGAAACGGATGCATCCTACACGTATGAATGGCTGTGCGTGTGTGTGTGTGTGTTTATGAACTAAAATTTCCCAGCCTTCATAATAGCACAAATTGAGAAAAAAACTCATACTTTTAACTAAAATGTAAGTGTTTTAAAATGAATTTTAATTAAATTCTGTACAGAATATTCGAATTAAGTCTCTTTACAATTCAGTTTTTATGAATGTGGTCATAAGTTTTTAATATATTTCAAATATTTTTGATCGCTTTTGAACCTACCAGGAAATAAAATGTGCAAATTAAATTGCAGCAGCTTCCTAAAGTTTGTGAGTTTTGTTAGAAATATTTCTGCCCTTATTAATTTTAAGCATTGAAATTTAATAACAAATGTGTTTGCTGGGTAGGAGCTGCATTGCTCATCATATGCCAGTAGTAGCTGTTCAAATCTGCTAAAATTGAAATCAATTTAAGTGCACCTCTCAGTGTCGAGGATTTTCAAGATTACATATTATCATGGAAGGATACTGAATAAATTATTAATTAAATGAGTATTAAAAAAACTATATTAATCTAAAAAATCACATAAAATTGATACCATTTGTCAGCGGCAAGTATTTAAATTTATGAATTTTAAAAGAAAAATAAATTTCTAGCCAATAAATTAACCTGAAAAACACAAACAATCGCTTAAACTTTTTTCTTTTTATAACGCATATATACAGTGCACTCGCGATATTATAAACATCTTAATATATAACCATATTATAATATGAAAAAATTTTCTCTGCTTTTACTATAACAGATGAACTTTGTGGCATCGCTTTAAAATCATCTGACAGTATCGTGTAATGAGGGGAATGCCCTTATTATTGGCATATAGATTTATTCCACATTTAAAATATTAACATTATCTTCCAATAGAAACTAATTAATAGTCAAGAGTTACTAAATGTGACAATAAATTTTTTAATCTTAATAAAAGTTACTAATATTTTGAAAGATAAGAGTTTGGCTAATTTACATTGTCATGACAATGTGGACAATAGAGGAGGGCAAAACTCTCTATCAAATTATGCCAACAACACTTTTCGAAATACCCAGATATAGGGACGTCACTATTATTTGCATCTGACAGGTCAATTTTAAAATACTGATTTGTAGAGAAGGAAACTTCAGCTGGAAGTTCTTGTCATTTCTAAATTTTGTTCTTTACAATCTGTTAATTTATCACTATTATTATTTATTATTATCATTATTTATTAAAATAATGGGCAAATTTCATAACTTTTAAATAACTGAAATTGGGCTTCCATTAAAACTCAACAAAAATAAAACAAAACCAAACACATACAAGAATGATTTCAATTTCAATTGCATTGTTCTCAATTTTCTATTTTCTGAAGACGGGGATTCGGACTTCATCGCTTTCATCCCACAGGTTTATTGCCAACACGTTCGAACAGTTTGGCAAATATGAACTGAGTGTTTGTTGTAAATAGTTCATATTAATGCGAGTTCACTGTATAATTTTGTTAAAGAGCCCTTTATTAATCGTTTTAAAAAATGGACTCAATTATTTTATTTTTCCCCACTATCGCCTATAATTGTCTCCCCACCCCCACCCTTTATGATACTTCCATACGTGTTTTTATTTTACCGTTTGTTCCTTCAAAAGAAACCGGTTTTTTCCATGGCTTTTCTTGTTTTATTTTTTGACATTGTTAATGTCCTGGCAGGAATCTTGCAATTTCCTAGTATTTGTGTCTGCCCCGTGTTGCCAACACATCCCCTGGAGCAGTTTATGTAATTTTTTGTTTTCTGCAGCCGTATTTCCTCACCCTGGCCGTAGTTTGTTATGGTTAAACATTAATGGCATTGCAAATGCATTATTTACACACATATCGACATGCCTACGCAATGTACGACTACACTGACAATCAGCTTTACAATTTGTTTCGATCTTTTGTGTGGCGTCATAAAGGAAAGAAAGCAAAACACACACTGCATCAGCGTCAATAGCAAAAGCAATAAGAAAAATGTTCATGGTGGCAAGAATGCCAGCGAGCGCTGTAGCCCTGTCTACGTACGAGACTGAGAATACACATGAAGAAATTTTGGGTGTAATAAAGTTATGTGATGTGCAGCAACACACGAGTTATAATTAAACAGTGAAATTTTAATTATATCTTATTTATATAAATATGAAACATGTATCGGATCATGAGGCGGTATTGCCACAAATACTATTTTAATTTTAGTGTTGTTTAGTTGTCGCTAAAATAAAGAATTTTTTTATGAAAATTGAATTTTGCAATTAAAACTTTTTCCTTTGCATTTGCAGGCGCGGGCTTTATTTTTCGTGTGAAATAACATATATTTACTATATATTTTTTTACAGAATCAGTTCTGGGGAAAAAATTCCATTCTCTCCCTCCATTGAACTCCATTTTTGTTTTCTTTTCTAGAATGTTGTTGATACCCAGCGCTTATGGATATATAATCGGTTATATTGACATATAATGTAGAAGAATCCTCAGAGTCACTCCATCTGGTCACCCTTTGTTGATATGCTTGGGCTACTTTTTTTAAATGCTACAAAGAATCATAAACCAGCCAATATTGAGCGCTACAAAAAACAGGAATATGATCTTAACAGGCGATTGATGTCAGCAGGAAGGCCAACAGTGCATCCAACCATCAAATTTTGAAATCGTGCTATTAGCCATGTCAAGGTTAACAATGGGCTTTAATGGATGGACCCTTTTTCATGTACAATAGATTGCCGCATATTACAGCCAAATGGCTCGTAAGTAAAGGCCAACATCACGCCTGTTCATCCTGATATAGAAGCCTGAGAATAAATGTATTTTATTGCTTATCTGGAGACCAGTATTGCTGACAATATCGAAATTTCTATAAGTGTGATCTGAAACAATTTTCCGTGTTCCGCTTAAAACTGTGTGTTTGTTTCATGCAAAAAATTTCTCTCAGTATTTTCCCGGTGGGTGCTTTCACGCCAAAAATTGCCTGTTAGTCGCCGTGAGTTTTCCACCAGATACTCGTACATGCCGTATTACGCGTATGTATTGTTTTTACAACAGCCATGTTGTAAGCGGAAATTTGCGATAATGGCACGTGTTATTGTAATAAAAACAACAACAACAAAAAACAATTCTTGCACCATACATTATATTTTTATCGCACACTCACACTGATCTTAAATATTCATAAAGTTTCCCTTTCACCATCACCAGCCACAAACCAACCAACAGACATGCTTTCAACCACTGGCCGATATGCACGAAACTATCTTTTTTGTCGTTTTTCCAATTCTCTAATTATTGTGCAAAAAATTCTTAGAAAGAAATTAATTAAGTTTCTCCGTTCATAAGTGAGTTTCACACTTTTTCTACTACGAGAACCCTGCGTTCCTTTTTCGTTCACTTAAACCTCGTTTCTCGTTTATGTCTGGCACGAGTATCGGAAAAGTTCGCTTGAGTTTAATTGTCGCATTGGAAATGCTGTGGAAAACAAATTTTTGTCTTTTTTTCCGCATAACAAACCTTTACTAATTGTTTCGGTTTACGAACTTTTTCAGTTTTCATTAATTATTTTTGTTTTTATTTTTCGTTCTGTTCGCGCAAACAAATCCTTGCTGGAGTTTTTAATGAATTCCAATTTTATATATTTTAATAGCTGTAATTTGCTTCAGAGATATTAAGTTAAAGAAGAACCTAAAAGCTGAAGTTCAACACTTGTTGTTAATAATAATTAAGTTAATAATTTTTGAAAAAAAGCAAGAAAAAAATTGTCAATAATTAAAACAATGCACAAAAAGAAGACATTAAGAAAATATTTCTTTAAGGAAAATTGCCCATAATCTTGTACAAATTTTTTTTTAGCTGAAATATTCTGAATTATATAATATGTACACAAATTGAAGAGACTAATCGCCTAAAAACCTGAAGTATAATATTAAAATGTGTTTAAAATATCTGAAGCTAAAAAGGAGTTTAAAAACCGATGTTTTTTGTAAAATAATTTTTGAAATATAAAAAAAATATCGCCAAAATAAAACGCTAAAGAAATGTTCATAAAAATATTTTATATGAAAAATCATCCACAATTTTTTTTATATTTTTTGTTAATTAAAGTTAAAAAAATATCGCCAAATTAAAACGCCAAAAAAAATGTTCATAAAAATATTTATTAAGAAAAATTTTCCAAAATATTTTTTATATCTTTTATTAATTAAAATTAAAAAAATATCAAAAAATAAAACAGCAAAAAAATTTTATAAAAATATTTAATACGAAAAATTATTCACAATTTTTTATATATTTTTTGTTAATTAAAGTTAAAAAAAAATATCGCCAAATTAAAACGCCAAAAAAAATGTTCATAAAAATATTTATTAAGAAAAATTTTCCAAAATTTTTTTTATATCTTTTATTAATTAAAATTAAAAAAAATATCACCAAAATAAAACGCCAAGAAAATTTTCATAAAAATATTTACTACGAAAAATATACATCTTTTGTTAATTAAAATTTTTTATATATTTTTTCTTAATTATTTTTTTTGTACTTAAGTTTTAGTTTCAGTTTTTAATCGTGCCGAACGAAGCCAGAAGTTGCATATTTAAACAAATAGCAAACCAGCAATTTGCAATAGAGTAACATAAAATTTAACACCGACAAAAGTCAATACATACAATATATGAATTTTTTATGACGCCACTTTTTTCTTAACGATGTTATTTCAGGCAACTAATAAAAATTCGTTCAGTTAAGCGTTGTTGTTGTTATTTAAGCCATAGCAACATTTTCATTTTTTGCTTCGAACACACTTTTTACACACAAACATTTTTCCGACGCTACTAATTGCTTCATAATGATTTTTCATAATTTATTCCTTTCCGCTTGTAGTTCAAAACGATTTGCACTGAAAATACATGATTTATTATAAGCCAAATTAAATAGTTTGGCGATATTTATGCCTAAACAAAAACTCTTCCTTTAATTGCGATTATTTTTCCCATAAGTCACATTTAAAATAAATACATATTTTTGTTTTTATGCCCCATTTTCCGCTCAATTTTATCTCATTAATAATATTTTATGCTCCTACCAAGAAAATGTTTATTTATTTATATTTGTCTATGGCAAAGCAAACTGAAAATTGTTCAAATAAATGCTGCAAAAAGCCATTAAAGTGGGAATCAACTATGAACAAATTAAGTACGAAACAAGGACTTGAATACTCGTACTTGTAGAAATCATTTGACATGCTCTGCGATCATATATCATCTTATATTACCAAGTCGGTAAACGATTGGCAGGAACTCGACAGACTTTTTACAAAAACTAAATAACGCTGAAGCCGAAGCAATTAATTCTAAATACATTTTAGGCAGCCAAGAAAAGGTATCGAACTTTCACAGGTAACAGACACAGTGGTGTAGAAATTCTACAATAAAAACATGTTTGAAATATTGGTCGGCAGAGACACCAGAAGAGGAACTTAATTGTTTAGTAGTAACAGTTCAAGTAAGTAATTTTTCTTGTCCTCCATATGGCCTTTTTATAGAAATCGTGCCTGGAGTAGAACAACTTTTTCTATAAGAAGGTTATACAGAGAAGATAATATATTTTTTGCATAGAAAATTTTTTCAGAAAAAAAAAAAAATTATGGAAGAATTGTCCTGGTAAGAAGCACCAAGAATAACTTTTCGTTTAGACAATTTATCCAGCTAAAAGAGAAGAACTTTTAAAGAATTTTTACTGTAAATAAAATTGTTTTTTGAAACAGAAACAACAATTTCTGTGTAAAAGTTATCCAGACAAGAACACTCAAAACGTTGGCCAGTTAGAAATAACTATTCATTTAATTCAAAGTTGTTCAGAAAAGATATATTTTTTATAAAGGAAAGTTGTTCAGACAAGTAGAACTTTTTCTATAGAAAAATTGTCCACACAAGAATAACTTTTTCTATAGAAAAGTTTTCCAGACATTAATAACTTTTTATACAGGAAAGTTTTGCAGACAAGAACACCTTTTTATACAGAAAATTTTGCAGACAACAACAACTTGTTGTACAGCAAATTTTGCAGACAAAACCAATTTTTTGTATAGGAACATTTTGCAGACAAGAACACCTTTTTATACAGAAAAATTTTTTATACAATAACAACTCTTTCTATAGAAAAATTGTCCGGACAAGAATAACTTTTTCTGTAGAAAAGTTGGCTACACAACAACACTTTTTTATACAGTAAAGTTTTGCAGAAAAGAACAACTTTTTATACAGAAAATTTTGCATACAAGAACAAAAGGAACATTTTGGAGACAAGAACAACTTCTTATACAGGAAAGTTTTGCAGAAAAGAACAAATTTTTATACAGGAAAGTTATGCTTTTTATACAGGAAAGTTTTGCAGTCAAAAACAACTTTTTATGCAAGAAAGTTGTTCAAACAAGACCAACTTTTTATACAGAAAATTTGTTCAGACAAGTACAATTTTTTTTGGAGAAAAGTTGTCGAGACAGCAACAACTTTTTATACAGAAAAGTTGTTCAGACAAATACAACTTTTTCTATGGAAACGTTGTGCCGAAAGGAATCCCTTTTCCTTTTGCGAAGGTTGTCTAAAAAAAGAAAATTTTTATCTATAGAAATTTTCTCCAGAAAGGAGGAATATAAAATTGTTTTTTTTTGCGGAAAAATTGTTCAAAATATTAGAACAATTTTTTCATTCATGAAATTAGTCAATTCACTGGTATTTGCCATTCAAAACTACTGTGTTATAAAACAGGCATAACACATTCTTCACATACATGAAAGCCACAATTTCTCCAAAAAAAAAAAAAGTTATAAGTAAAAACTCGGAAACAAAAAGAAGAACAGAGATAATTTATGTTAAATGAAACTTTAATATGCGTTAACATTTGCAGATGAGACACCACGATAAATGCGTGACTAATGAGGAAGGAACAATATTTCTTTTGTTTAAAATACTTTTCTCTTGTGTTTAACCCAGCCCTTAATGAATTTTCTACCCCACCTGCCGCAGCCAAGAATAAATAAATTAATTGCGTATGATAACAAATTAAACCACAAATTTTCACATTATTACTTAAATATTAGTTTTCTATTAAATGAAATAGTAAATTATAATCGAAAACAGAAACAGAAACAGAAACAGAAACGGAAGCCAGTGGTGCGCAGATCAGCCACCCTCCTTCAGCCCTAACAAGGACGATGAGAAACAATTTTGAAATGAAAAATCTACGCATATGTTGTTGGAGCGACCACAGAAATATTTGAACATAATGTTTTGTTTGTGTAGGTCTGATTTTTAAATGTTTAAATAATGTTGCCAATTTTTTATTTGCGGGCTCAATACCTAGACAAACAGTTTTCTACAAACCGCAAACCGCATTTTGTACAAGAAAAAAAATCAGAAATAAAAATAAGAATGAAAAGAGATTATTTAATATTAAAATACAATAACAATTTTTATACTTGGATGTGAGTAAAAACAAATTGGTTTAAAAAGTAAGAGTTTTCGCTAAAGCAAAGAAAACTCAGCTGAACTGCCCAAAAAGTTGGTTCAGCCGGTCATTTCGCAGCTGGCAAATTTTTGTACCGACCAGTAGCTAAAACTGTTCTTATTTTAATAGATATTTTGTGTTTTTGCTCAGCAAATGTTATAATAACTTTTTATTATTACGAGTACTTAAAGTTCCTTAATGGAGTTAAGAAAACACGTACTGTTGCCGGCGGCTCAGAAGGTGGTGGCAGCAAGACTCACAATAAACAACTACGCCAAGCAAACAACAACAACAACAGCAGCCGTGTGGAAAAAAACCCCGCATCTTAACTGACATTTAAACAAAAAAAAAAAAAAAAACGAAACGTGGCCGAAACCCGGAGTGTGGCAGGCACTCAGTCCATTTGCTTTCATCATACTCGTATTATAAAAACAAAGTCATAAAAATATACGCCGGAGACTGGGGAATTATCCAAGACTCCAAAGGTTTGAAGGTTTTAAAACAAAACGGTTTTAATTACTTGGCAAAGCTGTTTGCTATAAACTTTTCAATTAGAACAATTTTTTTACACTAAAATGAAAAATTAGCCATTTTCGAATATACAAAAGATTTATTATTTTTCTGTAAATAATTTCCACCCGCAAAACCGGCTTTTTCTGTAGAAAAGAAAAAAAGTTGTCCAAAACACAATAAACACACAATAAAAAACTTGTTCGATTAAAACAATTCTGAATTATTAGAATTTTTGAGAAGAACGATTGTTTAAGCCACAACAACTTTTTATATAGAAAAACTATCCAAAAGATGGCAACTTTGTCTCTTAAAAACATTTTCAATCTAAATTGAACAAAAGAAATTGTTCAGAGCAAAAAAAGAAAACCTTTTGCTAAAGAAAAATTGTTCAGAAAAAAAAACACTTTAATTATATATAAAAGTTGCTGAAAATACAACAACTTTTGCTATAAACTTGTATAAAGCGCAATTTTTTTCGTTAAAAAGTTGCCCAAACTAGAGCAGTTTTTTTCGTATAAAACTTATCCAGAGTAGAGCAACTGCTTCCATATAAAATTTATCTTGACTAGAGCAATATTTTATATAGAAGAGTTGTGGAGAGTAAAATAATAACAAATGTTCGTTCGCAAAATAGAAGAATCTGATTAGATTAACTGCTTCTATATATACGAGCATAATATTCAAAATTACAAAAACCTCTTCCTGTAGAAAAGTTTTCCACATCAGGCCAATTTTTTTCTTGAGAAATTTTGCTCAGAGTGGAACAACTTTTTTCATAGAAAAGTGTAAACAAACGTTTTTGCATATTTTTCCTTTAAACAATTTCATAATTAAATCTCTCAAGATCTGTGATTATCAAATTTATCGTCGCAATATCTACAGATAATATCCCCGAAAATTGTAGTTTTATATGTAAAAACATAAATTATGAATAAAAATGAATTGAAACATTTGACCATCTTTTTGTAAATAAAAAGTCAAAGTTTTTTTATACGATTTTTAGTTTTGGATTTTCTAGTGAACTTCTGACACCGACTTCGTTCGTACTTCTCTTCAGCCACACGAAGTGTTTCTTTCTGGCTTACGGAAGTTTTCGTTATTCGCACACAATTTCTCTAACAAAACGTGAACCTTAAATAAACAGTTTTCATTTAATTATGTCTAAATTTGGTTTTAAAGAACAAATATTCAAACAGCCAAACATTTCTAAGGAAACAAGCAACTTTCGGGAACAGAAAGGCCTGCATACAGCAGTTTGTGGATAAACACAAAACGAAACCCCAACAAATACATCATGTTAAGGAAAAAGTAAAGAAAAAAAAAAGACTGTAGAGTGAATCAATGAAGGCTGACAAATTGGCAACACGCGATAGCGCTGCTCACAAGAATAAAGTGAAAAATTATATATAGGGAGAAAAAGTCTACGTCACGAACTATAAACTTATGCGAAGTGGAAAATACTAAAGAATTCGTCCTTTTTTATTTCAACTCTTGGTTGGTTTTTACTTTGTTTGTTTCTCTTACTGACTTATTTGACTGAATGAGTGAGTGGCAGTTTGAAGGCAGGCCTACGCCATTGTGTCATACTGTTTGAATATTTCATTAGGGGTTGCACGAATGCAACATTTACTTGACGTTGGCTGAGCGCCGCAGCGCCTTCTTGTTCCAGTCAGTAGAACAAATATTATTTTTATGTTTCACAATTATTTGAATAACTTAATTTGAAGTGTGTGTCTGTAACATTGAAAAAACAACACCCTTTTATTTTTGCTACTTCCGCTTAGGCTGAAACTGAAGTTTAGAACTAGAAAAACATGTGATGGAAAAGCCGCTATTTAAAGAGACTAATACAGCGAAGGCAAGTTAATGACTCCTGGATTTGCTGTTATTTAATTGATTTGTAGTGCTATAATTTTAATTTGGTTGCCCAGACAACAAATTGGAGTGTCACTCCAAGACAGCTGCCACATGACAGGCCATTTGAAAGGCTAACAAAACACAGGTTCAAGCTTTGGTTTTGAGGCATTTTTTTTGGTATTTGAAGCCAGAACATGGACTCTTATGACACAAACTGCTATTTAAAAAAGTAAAAGCTATTTTCATTGCTGTGGTTTTATTGAAAAGTTGGTGGCCATAAACGAATGCCTTATAAATTCTTACTCTATACGAAAAACTATTTTTTTCAATTAATTATTTTTTCACAACATCCCTTTTGCTTTAAAAATGATGCCACCAATCAACAACCATCCCCGCCAGTGCATTATTTTAATCATATTATTTTTGAGTATTATTGGTTTCATATTAATATAATTTTCCACAAAATATATGTGAACACACATACATATACAATATATATTCCATTCATACTCCAAAAGGGCCAAAATCATCTAAATATTTTCTTAGGAAAAATCATAATGACAAACTAATGAGGCCACATGTCAACAACTAATCTGAAGTCAAACATGAAACGAACACCAACCCAACCGAAATTAACAACCACTTTTTTCTTTGTGCTGGCGGATGTTATTTTTTCTTTTTTTTTTTTTTGCTCTATTGTCATAAAATTTCCAACTGCCATTGTCGAAGCTGACAGCTTAGAAAATAAAAACGGATTCTTTAGCTATTAACTGGAGAAATGTGAATGCATTTTTGCATTTAGTTTTATGTCGATCTTTTCTTTTACTTGTCAATTCTTTGCCAGCAGAGTTAGAATCTAAAAATATGTGACACTTGACTGGTGCGCTGCCATTTTAGCTGAAGGAAGAAAAATTTGTTGTGACAAACGAAATTGAAACGAAATTTGTGAATTAAATTCAACAGTTACGCATAAAGCAAAACAGGGTTAAAACCGGTTTTATAATAGTTTTCTAGAATATATTATTTTTAATATAATATTTATAAAGAAAATAATTATATTTTTCAGACAAACAAGTTATTTAAGGCCGCAAGGATTTCTTTGTAATCTTTTCGGCAAACAAATGGGCCTGAAATAATAGTTACAACTGGAGAAAATTTTCATGTCCATTCTGCTCAATTGTTCTACAGAAAAGCATTAAATACTCCGAAATTGTTTCCAATATATTTAAGTCTTGGAAATAGTTATTCTAGTCTGGACAACTTTTCTATACAAAAAGTTGTTGTTTTAAACAACACAACTTTCCTATACAAAAAGTTGCTTTAGTCAGCACAACTTTTCTATACAGAAAACTCTTAAAAACTGAACAACAGAAGAACAGATTCTCTAATAAAACAAAATTTTATAAGGGAAATCTTACCAATTTGGACAATTTTCCATAGCAAAGGTTTGTCTAGTATAGACAGCTTTTCTACAGGGAAAGTTGTTATTCTCCACTAGTCCACAGGAAAAAAAGTTGTTCTTGTAGCGATTACTTTTCTAAGGGAAATTCTGCTCAAAGTTTTCATAATAAAAACTTGTCTGAAAACTTGCTGAAATGAAGTTCTGGTCTGGACAAAAATTTTAAAGAAAAAGTTATTTCAGTCCAAGTAATATTTCTATAGAAAAAGTTGTTTCAGTCGGGGCAACTTTTCCATGTCTTTTAGGAAGAAAATATAAACTTTTCCATAGAAAACAAAAACTGAAACAATATTTTTTTAAGTAAAAGTTGCTACAACCCGAATAAAATTCCAATACGAACAATATTTTTCTGGAAAAAGTTATTCGACTCAAGACAATTTATTATTGTAGAAAAAGTTGTTCTGGTGAGATCAAGAAAATATTTATCTGCTGCGGGAAACTTGTTTATGAAAAAGTTGTTCCATTTTTCTGTGTTAAGCAATTCTCTAGTCTGAAATTTCTTTTTCTCAATTGTTGTATATTCTAGAACAATGACTTCTAGACTAGACTATAAAAAAAAGTTTGCTGCACCAAAAGTTGTTCTAGTTTGAAGAAAAATTACTTAACAACAATTGTTCTAAACTATACAATTTTTCAAAACTAAAGTGATTATTGTCTGGACAACTTTTTCAAAACTAAAATGATTATAGTCTGGACAACTTTTGCCACACCAAATTCTGGGCAAAAAATTATTTTCAATTTCTCTATAGAACTAATTATTATATGGAATTTTGTACAAAAATGTATCTCACTTTTGAATAGAAAATTTTTATAATATATTTTGAGCAACTTTTCTAAGAGAAACATTGTTCTGACCTGGATAATTTTTGTTGCTAGTTGTTCGGTTTGGTTTAAATGTTCAGCCCGGAAAAATTCAACAGAGGCAATTAAAAAGGTTGTTGTTATTGTAGAAATAATTGTTCCGGTTGGGCAACGCTACTGCAGAAAAACTGGTTGTTGTCTGGACATCTTATAACTTATTCTGCCATAAAAGCAATATTTTGATTCGTGAGTACTTCCGCTTGACTGGTTATGAAAGCAATAGTTGAATATCAAAAAGAAGTATTTTTTTTTTGTCTGATGGTTCGGCAATTTTTGGGTTGTTTGTTTTCGTCTTAATGTTCTGTGTTCGTATCAAAATAAGGTATAAAGGATCAGAAAGCAGTAAGAAGCTGGCTGATGGATGTACAGGAAAGTGCAAAGAAACCAACCCTTAACTAAAATCACTTAGGAACTTTATGGTAAAAAGGCTGTATTACCCCCACATGCAGAAATATACTCCCACCTCTGTGCCACTCACTCAACCTCTTGAGGTTTGCTAAATACATGTTGTGCTGTCGCGTACATATGTATTTATATTGATAATGATTTAGTACGGATAGCATTCAATAAATCTATTTATTTTACTGCTACTTTTTAGGGGTAGTAAATTCCAACAATATTCCTTTTGAGCTGTTCCATCAAATTGGGAATTCTCAGTTGATGTAATTGTGTCTACTTATAAAGTATGACTGACTGGCGGCTGGCTGCAGTCAGGCCAGGAGAGAAATTCCTGCCGTAGGACTAAAATTAAGGGTGCATTATTTCGAATTCCACTTACCATATTTAATAGCTGACTTCAAGCTAGAAATTCATTTAACAATGACAATGAATGTTAACCGGAATAAATGTCAAATGTGTGCAAGTGCTTGATTTTCTTGTGCCCGTATAGTCTCGTCTCTTAAAAAGAAAATTGTGAAACGTTTGACAGTCATTTCATTTGCCAAAGTATTGCCGAACAAACAGCGGGGGGATTTCCATACAAAAGTTAAGAGCATGAAAATGTTCATTATTCATTATGATGATTTGGTGAACAATAATGCGATTTACAACAAGAATTTCAAGCCAAACCGTATTTAAAATTATGCCTTCAGCTGATGGTAAAAACAATTGAGAGTTTTTAATGGCAAAATTGCGTGTCAGTAAAGATTTTGTTGTTCGCAAAATATACGTGAATATTTACATATTGAAATCAGTTGTTAAAACATTTTAAAATATGAAACCAACAATGGGTTAAGGATATTTCAGATGGGATCAATGCGCAAGCAATAGTTGCGCAATGAAAGCAAATGACTTGTCAATAGATTTTATATTGTATGATAAGTTCTCAATATATTGAGTGATTCGGTCTACTTCGAGTGATATTTATTGTTGGTTTATTTTTGCTTACAAACTCTCGCTTTTTTCAGATTTAATTGTGACCTTAAAATTCCTTAAGATCGGACTTGCCAACAACCTGTGCATTATTTATTTCTCTGTTTACTTTTGCCACTACTACTAATTTCCTTAAGTAGTTAAATTTCCTAAAGATATAACATTCTCGAGGGCAAAACTCCCCTAAGAAACCCAACAAGGACTCTTTTATATATTTTACACTTGAATGTACTCAGGGGTCTTAAGTGAAAGGAACCAACTCAATATTTTTGCTCTCCAAAATATCATGTCCAATCTCTTTTCCTTTTACATGGTTTAACTTAAAATCAACTCAACAAATATTAATCGCATGAATTGCCAGAATTGCTTTTAAATTTTTTAAATCCTGTTTTTTTTTCAAGAACACACAAAATCCTTTGTTTTTGATTTAGCCAACAATTAAAATTTGTTCACATTTGTTGATTTTAATTTGCAGCAAACTAACAACAATTATTAACAACCTTGTATTTCTATTCTAGATTGGCTTTCCCTACCGCCTCCCCCCAACGAAACTAAAAAAACTCATAAAAAAGATCAACAAAATCCTTTATATTTATCAAATCTTTCGAAAATGCTTTTTGTGCCAACAGTTTGATGCTGTTCATTCATAGAACTTTTGTTTGTTAAATTCCTTGTATTTAAAACACTAAAACAAAGTGGAAAATTTGCAAATTTGTTCTTAAAAACAAAAAAAAAAAACAGTGTTTGTAACAAAAAGTGGGCGGTCATGTCATTTCGTCTAAGCGATTGTCAATTTTAGAAAAGTTAAGTTAGAAAAATTCGGTTTTGAAAAAGTTTAGCGCATGAAATGGTCATAATTTATAATCCATTTAAGCAGTAACTTAAACAAACTGTTTTTCTGTGCGCTTGAGTGTCAGCTGTTCAGTCAAAACTGTCACGGATTTGTGACTGACACTCAAGTTGGACACTTTTTCAGTTACAATTAGTATTAATTAGAATGGTTTTTGTTGAGATTTTCTTCTTGGCAACTGAATTTATTAGGGGCTTAAAACTGTGAAATTTAAATTAGATTACAAAATACAGCTGCTTAGCAAATTATCCAGCTGTCTATTTGTCAGAATTGCGTGGTAAGACTTGAAACCCCTTGAAAAATGTATTCAAACATATAATTTTAATATATTTTCTTAATAAAGTTGAGTATCTTGCCAAACCGATGCTGCTGGTTGTAGCGCACATTTCAGTTTGAACAATTTTAATTCCTCTATTGGCGTGGAAAACTATTCGTGTTAGTTGAGTTCGCTCAAACAAAGTAAGAAATATTATTATTTTTAAAAAAAAGAAATGTATAGTTTGGAAACAATATTGTGCAAACAAAAAAAAAAATGGCAGCCTTTTGTTAATATGAAACAAAACTGTTTAAAGGAAATATTAACAAAGAAAACAGGCATTTTGAAACAGACAAGTTCTGTTTAATTATTGCCAACACGCAATTTATTTAATAATAATGTTGAATGTTTGTAGTCATATTTATAGTCAAGTTCTTAAAAGTTCATTGTGCTAAGCCCAGCTTTATTGTTTATCCAGCAATTAAAATGATTTGAAAAAAAGCGGCACAAAATTTAAAACTGAAATTCACATAAATGTTTTAATAATTTTACCTGCTCACATGGGTGACACTGTTTAATTTTGTAAACCCTCTTTTATTTAGTTTGTTACAATTTTATGGGACAGCCTATTCGACATGCTCAAACATGTCTGAAAATCTGCAAGCTGGAAATTTCGCATGTTTTCTTGCGATATTGAAATATGAAATACGATATTGGAAACAGACAAGTTCATGAAAATTCTCAATAAAGATATTGAAATATGAAATACGATATTGGAAACAGACAAGTTCATGAAAATTCTCTATAAATTTGTATAAAGCGAATGTGAACCTTTTTTTTGCACACAGCGTTGCAGGTGTCTGAGCAGGAGTCATACTTTCTTATAAAGGGCTTTCAATACGGACGGATAGATGTTGGAATTAAAATGAAGCAACAAGGAGGAACAAATGTAGTTCCCTTTCCAGTTGAAAGATAAATGTTTGCCATTATGTCTAGAGTATAACATCTTTGATGTGGTTGCTGCAGGGTCTAACTGTGGCCCGAATATGAGCAGTCGAAACTTCCATCAGTGCAATAGCCGCCATTAGTTTGGCTTTATATTAATAATTGACATAGACTATTTATCGTCGTGCTGTGCCATCAGTAACTGAGTAATAACCGTGAAATTATACAGATGCCAGGAAAACAACATGGCGGTTACAGGCCGCCAACATCCATCCATCTGAGCGTTGGCAAAACTTCCTTATACCTAAAGAAAAACTATAAAATTAAGAGTATGAACAGATTACTTTGGAATTCAATGAAATGCATTAACGAGACCGCGTCAAATATTTATAAAATTTAACTTTTTTTAAAGTAAGTGAATTGAAATGGTGCTGTGACATGTTAATGCAAAAATAAATATTATATAAAATAAATATTTTTCTGTTGTATTTTGCTGAACCCCAAAACAAATAACAAAAAACATTTAAGTTTTAAATTTTTGTTCATCAATGCTACGACAACAAAGTATGATTTTTTAGCGTTATTATCATCGTCGATGAGACGAAGAATGACCTTAACGCAAGGATATTCTTCTACAGTTAATATCACTTGTTATCTTAGAGAATGTAGGCAGTTGAAAAATTGCATTGCAATTTCGAAAATCACATTTTCAACACACGTTCGCATATTGTGCAATATATTGGCATTAAATAAAACATTGAAATTGATGAATTAAATAACTTATTCAATATCTTAAGAAACTACAATAATCGCGTGTCTAGTGTTTAAATTTAATGTACCATATTTTTGTGAGCCATATGCAGCCAGGAGCCAGTTGAAGAAGGGGAAAAGTTACTGGCCATACACCGCCAATATATCTGCTCAAATTAAAACCCGGTAAGTCTATAAATTCCCACCTCTTCCATGCAAAATTTATTCATATATATGTTAAAATTCCTTTTAGCAGATTCTAGGAAGTTTTATGTTTTATGACAACTTTCGAAGCTGTCGGGCAAATTGTGATGAAAATACAATATTAACTTTCGTCATTGTGCAATATTAAAGCGTTTTTCATTTTAGTCAGTTTAATTTTTATTGAAAAGCTAGAAAATATTAAACAAATTGGGCACAATTTTTGGGACTTGAAATCAAAACACGAAATCGAATAGGGGTTTTAAATAGCAAAAAACTAACAAAAAAACAACTAACTGTCCCAATTAGGAGATGCCAGAAATCACCAGTACAAGCAATAGATGAACTTTGCAAAACAAACTTTAAAAATAATCTCCTACTGGCAAAACGTTAAGGTTCGTCGTACGCCCCCGTACTGTAATATTGTGTTGTAGTTCCACGTAAAACTTGCTTAATCGGCACAAAACCGGCAGCCCTTAAAGTTACTATTTCCCCTAGATTTAGCTTTTAGGTACTTAGAAAAACAAACAGGTATTTTATAACAATCTCCAAACAAAATTGTTCTCCACATTTCTGGCCATCTGGCGCGCGCTGTAACATGTCAATCAAACTAAAAAGGCCCTTTTTAATTCCTAGTTAAACAGAAACAGCACATTTCATATTTGTACGCCACTGGCTCAACTCTTAAATAAAACAAAATGTTAAATGTATCTTTCAAGCAATTAACGCATCAAAGTCTACAACAAAATAATTTACTTCCGTTTTTCTTTAACACGCACTTCGGCTTAGAAAGTTTTTATTTTCATATCAAAAAAGAAAACACAATTTATTGTGGAAAATTGCCTGCAACTTTAACATTCTGCTTCGTCAAATAATTCACCAAAAACGAAAAAAACTTTATGTTTATTTTCAAAATAAACTTTAATTGTTTTTTAAACAAAAAAAAAAACACACGTACTGATAAATAAGCGGCAGAGGCAGAGGCAAATAAAAAAACATGGAAACGAAAAGCTTTAAATCTGGGCATAAATTATAAAGCAAGTGTCTTCGAAGTACTAAAAATAAAACAGATTTCTTTTCTCGAATTGTCGGTGTTGGGGAAATAAAAACCCGACTAGACGCAGAATATTCAATTTGTTCTACTGAAGACCTTTTGTGTTTGTGTGGCGTTGTACGATTTCGTCGTGTTGTTGTTTTTTGTCTTAACAAACTTTTATTCATCTTAAATTAAACCTGAGATTAACTTTATAGACTATTAGAGATTGTTTTGTTCATTTTATGTCTGTGGCGAGGAGAAATCTGCTTTGTGTAAAAATGATGAAGGAACGTTTAACATGCAAGCGGTTATTTATTAAAGACCCAAATGGGAAGTCACTGGACATTTCCAGAGGCCAAGCAAAAATTATAAAACTTTTTCCACAAAATATATTTTTAAAAAGGTACTTTTTCCTATAAAAAATATCAGAAATAAGAAATAAAGAAAGTTCTTCCTTAAAAAAGAATGTTTAAAAACGTACTATTTTAATAAATTGCCCTAGAAAAGGTACTTCTTAGCAGGTAATTTTTCAAAAGTTATTTACTAAAGAGGTACTTTTTTCAAAAAAACTTTTTTAGAAAATACCTTTTTAAAATGCACATTTTGAAAAAGTACTTTTTGAAAGGTAAGTTTTGAAAGGTACTTTTTGAAAGGTACGTTTTGAAAGGTACTTTTTGAGGTACTTTTATGGAAAGGGACTTTTTTTAATAGGCACTTGTTTCAAAACATGTTTCTTACAAAAGATAACTTTTATGAAAAGTACTATTTTTGAAAGCTACTTTTATCAAAAGGTGATTTTTTAAAAAGTACTAGTATTAAAAGATATTTTTATTAAAAGGTACTTTTATTAAAATATACTTAAATATTTAAGAATTTTGTTTTAAGTACTTGTTTTAGAAGGTAATTTTTTGAAATTTCCCTTTTTTAGAAAATGTACTTATTTTAAAAGCAGTTTTTCAAAGTAATTTTTTATTTTGTTTTTTATAGCTGCTTTGTTGCTTAACATACTTTTCAAAATGCACTTTTCTTAAAAAGTACTTTCTTTGAATTACTACGTTTAGCAGGTTGGTTTAAGGAGTTACTTTTCTAGATATAATTATTTGAATAGCCATTTCTAGTTTCACTTAGAAAAACCATATTTTTAAAGCTCTCATTTATTTTGAAATTTTTAAAATTAAATCGCATTTAAGAAATTGGTCTCAACTTGTAAAGGGTATTTAAAGAAAATAATGTTGCACATGCCATTACAACATAATCTCTTGTCACACTTATCAATATCTAAGATCTGATTAACTATTGCCACTTACAAAACTATGGAAACGAATGAATGTTGAAATATCAAAAAGCAGCAGAGAAAAAAATTATTCCATAAATAGATAAAACGTAAAATGCAAGAAATTCGTTTGTGGAAACAAGTAGCTGAATGTGTGGCCTCCACTTCGGCCGTTTGCTGCCGCATTAAAGAATGGACAACAAACTGCTGCAATAAATATTAACAGAAAGGAAAATCCATAAAACAACAAAATTAATAACCAAACAAATGTTTTACGATTTAAGTCCGATGTTTACATGTTAATGTTTGTGAGTACAAAGTGTGTGTGTGTGTGTGTGTGTAAGAAAACATCTTTTATTTTATGAAAATGAAACTGTTCGAGGTATGAGATATTGGTAACATCAAATAATGTTTGCAGCCTTGACTTTGACAACAATCCAAGAGTGCATACGACTTCAACAAAAATGACATGACCAAGAGAGTGGAGAGAAAAATTGTCGCCTAAACGACGATGTGAGGGGTGCTGCAAGTGTCACGTTATTGTCTTCTTACATACATGTCTCATAGTCAGATTTGTTATTCTTCTTAAAGGTTCAGTCTATTCTCTAGTGCCCAGCTTTTTCACTGTTCTTTAATGTGTACATGTACTGTGGAATTTCGGTATGTTGGGGATTAACGTCAAAAGAACTCAAGTAGCTGCCATAAATATTGCAAGTGACAGATAAATACGAACAAGAAAAAAGTAACAAGATTCATTAGAGTTTGTGGCAACTGCGCCCAGTAGGAAAGATTTCCGAATCGAAACATGTTTATAGAAAAGCCAATAATTTTTTTTTACAAAGAAGAGAACAGAAAAGTTATCGATAACGTAAAAAATGCTGAAAGTTATGACAACATTTTTTTTTTATACTAATAAACTTTGTAAAGAAATCTAAAGTTATGGACAATTATCGCACGAATTTTACCGACATTGATAACTTTTCTATAGAACAAGCCATTGTTCTACTAAAGCTATCGATAACTTTTTGGCAGAATTTGAACATAAAATGGTAAAGTTATCGATAACTTATTGATATAAAAGTAAAAATATGCACAAATTCTTTATATAAGAGGAAAGAAATCGATAAATTTCTATAGGACAATAAAATTATCGAAAAAATATATTTTCCACACAAAAGAAATTTTATTGATAATTTATCCAACAAACTATAAAGTTATCGGTTATATTTTTTGTTTGTACAAACCAAAATGTCGATACTGTTTAATGTAAACATAAAGTTAACGATAACTTTTTTTAAGCAACGTAAAGTTGTCGCTTGCCTGTAAATATAAAGCTAAAATTATCGGCCATTTGTCTATATATAAGTAAAGTTATCTAGAGTTTCTCTAGAGAAGAGTATTATCGATATATTTTCTACACTGAAGTAGAGTTATCGATAGTTTCTCCAACCAAAATATAAAGCTGTTGATAATTTTTCTAAGCGAAGTCAAAATTATTGATAACTTTTTGTACAATAGAAAAGTAAATTTATTGTTAATCTGTGTGGAAAAAAAATTAAAGATTATCGATAACTTCAGCCTAGAAATGTAAGCTTGTCGATAAATTGTCTACAGATACATAAGATTATAAATGACTGCTCATGAATGACTTCTGCATGGAAAAGTAAAATTATCGACAATTTTGGTGTACAAGAGTTTTTGTCACTTTTGTGCAGTAACTTGGTACTTCGCAACTCATATTTTTATTGAAGTTTTCGCTAACGCTGCTAAGCAAAAAGAAAGTTATCGATAAGTTTTGTAGAGCAAATTAAATTCATCAAGCACTTTTCAATGTATAACGATAACATAACCTTTCACGAGAAGAAATACGTTATCGATAACTTTGTTTGCGAAAGAAAACAAAAATAATCAATTACTTTTCTATCTAAAGCTGTTTATTGTTTGTAGCGCTTAACAAGCTGGATTTTTGTCCGCTTTAAGTTTCCATCACGACAAATGAGAAATTATCATTAATTACGAGTAAATGGCGTGACCTCAACAGAAATGTTATACGAATAGTAGAATTCATAAGATAACAGTTGGCTTTCAAAAAATTAATGACTGGCTGCTTTTTATTGGCTCACATAAAAACGGCGCTTAATCGATTTATTTATTTACCGATTTAACAATCTTTTGAAATGCTATTGCAATGACTTCGTCCGTCCATATGAAAGACATGCACATACACACCACTCTGCGTTGCCCAGCTTTCATTATCAAAGCAGAGATAAAAAGTTGTTTTCTTATAAAAGTAAAAGAAAATCGGAAACCTGCAAACTCATGGCATCTTAATACTTTTATACTTGCGCTGATGTGATGATGTTGGATGCATTTATGGAGTGTGAAAAGTGCAGGAGATAATAAATTATCTTCAAATTTTGTTTGAGTCATACCCGATACTATTAACGGAGAAGAATGACAGCACCATTAGGATAATGAACGCCTCAACAGTAACGAGCTTCAAAGAACAGCTTTCATTCAAACTGCATACGTGCATATTGTTTCTTTCTTTCTATCTTGATTCCCTTTTTTGACTTAATAAAGATGTATTGAAAAGTCTGGTTAAGCAAAAGAATAAAGAAATTAAACTGCTTCAAAATTGGATTACAAATAAAGTATTAAGGATTTGTAGGGAAGATGGTGCACAGAATAGAAAAATTCTAGCATTTTTTGTTTTACTTTTAAACTGTTCTGGCCAGGATCTCAATTCTTGCACTGGGGAGAAATATTTTTTATGCCACAAATTGATTTCATGTGTTGGTCTTTTTTTTCGAAAACCCAAAGAAAAAACTTCATTTTCACAAAACATTTCGGTATTTTTTATGTCTTGCTGTTTGGGAAAACTTTTATGGTTAAAAGGCTTAAGGATTCTTGTGTGTCTGTTTTGTGTAATTTCTATGCTACGAAATTACATTTCCCTGCAATTGTTCACAATGGTCAACTTATGAAAATGTATTCTCTGTCGTTTCTGTTCAGATCACACAGTCGAACATTTTAAAGTATTTATGGTGTCCGTGTTAACAGGTATTTCAGGGAAGTGTGAAAAATGCAATTTAAGTGTTTAACTGTGAGCAACGAAAAGTGTGAAACGGAGACAATTTCGAAAATTCTCTGGCTGCTTGAGACATTTTTTTTTGGGTTTTCTTATATTGTTTCCCGAAAAATATTCCAGCTAACAGTAAAGTTTTGAAACAAATGTGAAGTACGTTACAGCGAAAGCTGTTGGTAGAAAAATACAAGGTTTTTCTGTGCTAAATAAAACTAGTTTTAGACTCTTTCTTGGGTTCAGAGCTCAGCTAAAAGTAACTATAATTTATTGAACTGATTGGTAAAAAGAATATTGTAGCTTTGCGCATAATTTATTTGCAAAAAATTAGCTAAAATATTAAATAGTGATATTTAACACTGAATATTTCTTAATCTTTAAAAACCATATATTGTCCATAATAATGGCCTAAACAGAGTCAAACTTTCCTGCTATTCATAGAATTGCAGCATTAAGCTATCCCTTAAATTTTGTTTCAATCTGAGCAAGATACTGCCTTCCTCCCCAATGTCCTTTATTTCGAACATTAATTTTTTCACAATTCACTTGGATACTACATCGCGATTTAATGGCAAATAATAGTCAGAATTATGATATGGTGGGCAGGTGAATAAATTTCCTTCCCGCTCACATATCGTTTTTTATGTGGCAAATTTAATTTCAGCTAAACTTAGCAGATTATTAAAGCTGTAGCAAGCTTTAATAGTTGTAAAATACAAGTGGTAGACTATGGGCTAAATTTCATATTAATTAATTGCAGGACTCAGCAGTCTGCCAAATGTCCTTTATTTTGATTACTACAAATTCGACACTTATAGCGATTGGAATTCAGTCAAACTTTATTACTATTTATAGAATTAAACAACTAAGCTGTCTTATAAATTTCATTTAAATCACAGCATGCTTTAATTTAATTTTAACTCATATACAGAATTTTTTTTTTAAATAGAGCCGAAGCCAAAGTATAAAATACAAAATTGATGGCTATATTATTCATGAATTCTGTATTAGTTAGAAAACATTAACTTGCCGTTATCCTGTTTTTGAGTTCTTTGCAAAATATTAAGTGGGGAGCAGCTAAACTTACTAAATAGTTATAACTTACCACTTGTGAACTCAGTCACAAATATTAGTTAAATTTTCGCAAGGACCTAATTATCTGCTATATATCCTTTATTTTGACAATATAATTTAGGCTTTAATAAACTCTTACTATTTATAGAATTGTATTCTCAAGCTGTAGCTTAAATTTTAATGTTCTCGGAGCAAGGACTTAACTGCCTCACAAATGTCCTTTTTTTGGAATGTAAATTTTTTAATTGGAATATGTTCATAATGCCCTCTGCATACTGGTAAAAATCATTGAACATATTTTATAAGGACCAGGTCAGCTTGCTTTAACTATTTTGTCCTATTAAGGTTCAAAGAAAACCCCAAGCGCAGTGGGAACTGGTTCTGCATCCGATATAATTTACATACAGAGTGTTGGAAAATAATTGAAAATTTTTCATTTTGCAATTTATTGCTACAACAGATGTGTGAAATGCACCTGAAAAAATAACCAAAACAACAACAACAATATTACAGGCAAATATCTTGTGAATAGAAAAACGATAAATGGAATTCATTTTGAAAAAGGCCAAAAACAAAACGAACGTGTTCAGGCATATAAATTCAAGGCATAACAGCAAACGAAGAGAATTTTTGTTTTAATTACAAACAAAATCATTTAATTATGAGAAAATTTCATTTTATGGAGTTTTAAAACTCAAGTATTTTAAGAGCGTTTAAGGTTTTTTGCTTGTATTTGAAGTATTTACATAATTTTAATTGATATTTCGGTTTTCTTTCCCAAAGAAATTGCTTATTTGTTTATTAGGAAAACTCCTTGACACCAGCTCATTGGAGGCAGAAAATTAAATTGTGGCAAATTTTTCTGTAAATTATTCAAAGCTCTTAAATTTAAAAAGATGTTTTTTGTATTTATAACGAAAATAGTTCTGATATTTAATCAAAAATAAATATAATTCTATTATTTTTGTGGTAATTGATTTAAGGCAAAGCAAAAATAATAGAGTTGCTAGAACGCATTTCCAAGAGTTCTTAGAAACAAAAAGAAATGCATAAAGAAACCCAATAGGAAAAGAAACAATGATTTTTTAAAAAAATTAATTTTTAGTTATTTTCACAGGACTTGAATTAGAAATATTTTTAGAGGTCTAGTAAAACTAGATTTAGTTAAATTGGAATTGAATTGGGGGCAAATCAGGGACTCATTTCGGTGCATTGAAACAACAATTTTACATTAATTTAATAATTTCCCACAAATAAAAACTTCCATTTTGGCTATTTTCCTTCTCACAATTTCTGCCGTTTCTTTCTTATTTGCATATTAGGTTTCAGATAAGATGAAAAATCAACAAATATTTTTGATTTCTATATTTTTCGTTAAACAATAAACCTAAAATATTTTTTGCATTTGGTTTATGAAACCTAGAAACAGAAACAGCAACAAAAAACAAAAAAAAAAAAAAAGAAATGCTGTTTGTAATTTATAAGGTAAATTTGTAAATTTTGTAAATTTACTTTTCGTAATCAATGATGTTCAAACAAAACAACCACATACATAAACACATTATATGTGGTATGGAATAAAAAACAACAATGTTTGCAAATTGTGTAGATTTTATGAAGAGAAACGCAAATACTCAAATTGTTGAATTGTTGAATTATATGAAAGTGAATGACAGACAAGTAGTTTAAAGCACAAATTTGAAAATAAAACATATCGCCAAAAATTTTTGTTGAAACTTGTGAAAATGTTTCTGAGTCCATCTCGTTTCAAACACGATTAGTTTTCCAAATGGATGTGCTCCACAAATCAAAATAGCCACCCTAATACTGACATATAAACGCAGATGTATGTTATTAGGAACTGCAACATATACAAATTCTTGGCAAATAAGATATAAGTTTTGCTTAACTTTTCGGCACAAAATTGTTGGCTTTGCTTTTGCTGTTGTAAAGGAAAGTTAACGATTAATTAAGTTTTAAAATTTTGTATCGATAACTTTATTTCTCTGTGGCAAAGTTATCGATAATTTGGCTTTTCTTCATTTAAGTTATTGATAGGTCGAGTTTTCTTTAACCAACTTGTCGCTCATATAACTTTTTTCTCTAAATATTTTACTAATTTTAATAAAACTTTTCCAATAACTGTACTTTTACCTAGAAAAGTTATCGATAACTTTGCTTTTACTTGCCTAAATTAAAGACAAACATACTTTTATATAACTGAAATCTAGTGGATTTCATAAACTTATGACAAAATGATCGCTAGTTTTGCTTTCTTATGGAAAAGTTAACTATTATTTTACGTTTTCGTTCATTCATTTATCGATAATTTTAATATGTTTATGAAAAGTTATGGATTAAAATAAACTTCTTTTAGTAAAGTTACCAACAACTACAGCTTTTTAAGTAGAGTTATCGTCACATGATCATTTTTTAATCTAAACTTAGCGATAACATAATTGTGCTCCAACAAATTATTGATCATTTTATCTGGCCACAGAAAACCTGATCGATAGCTTTACCTTTCTACAGAAAAGTTATCAATAGCTTGTCTAGGAATTGGAAAAATTTTCGATAGTTAATTTTCTACAATAAAGTTATTGACATCTTTATTTTCTCCAAGACTTTCGAATAAGAAATTATCGATAATTTTAGTTTTTGATTTTACATAGAAAAATGGTGAATAAATTTGAGTTTCTGCTGAAAATTTAATGATAACACTGTTTTTCTGCCGAAAAGTATCGATAATTTATGCTATGGACTATTTTTATACATACAGAAGTTATCGATGCATTTAGTTTTCTACACACATGTTATCGATAACTCCCCCTTTAAGCCAAAATGTTGTCCATATGTTTCCTCATTGCAGAAATAGCATTGCAATAATAACAGTTTTTATATACAAGTACTATAGAAAAATTAATTTTACTGCCGAAAAGAGCCCGATAACCTCAATTTTCTATTGTAAAATTATTGATTCGTTTATTTTTCTATGTTCTTGTTACTGTTCTATTAAAAAGCTATTAAAAACTTTATGTTTTTGTAAAACAGTTATCAGTAACTTTATATTTCCATAAACACACGACCGATAACTTTATTTTTCCATAGAAATATTGTCGATAACTCTACTCTGCTGAACATATTTTAACAATATCTTTAACTGGTTATTAAACAATTAACAATAAATTGATTAAAGCTATTTTTTGCGGCGGAAAAGTTATCGATTGGGTTACTTTTCCTTACAAAAGTTGTCATTAACTTAATTTTTCTATGCACAAGTTATCGATAGGCTGGTTTTATAATAATTTTTGACCGTACTTTTTTAGGGATAAGTTATAAACAATGTAAAATTAGTGGAAATTTTATCGATAACTTTTTGTGTCTATAGAGAGGTTCTTGATCATTTTATTATTGTGTAACAAAGTGCCACCTTCTTCCATATTTTCTATATTAACATTTTGCCAACTGGCCTCTAAAAGGACTACTTGGCGCTGAGGCCATATAAAAACGTTTATGGTGTAAAACTTGAAAAAAAAAAAGAAAACAGCTATAACTTTGCTATCGCTGGGAAAAATATTATACTGAAAAGTGTAGTTTTGGTTTTGAAAAATTTGCTGTCCTTAAAAAAATAATAATTTACTTCGGCTAAATTTTGCCAGAACAGCTGCTGACGCCATTGGAGCTGTGACACAAGTTTTTAGTTGATTTTAGCGTTTGTTGGGTATGAAAACATTTTGGTTAGTTTTTCCTTCATTCATGCTGTTTGTGCTAAAAACTATTTTATTCCAAATAATAATTTTGCCATTTGGTCACAAAACTCTGCCAAAGGATTCGTGCTTACAACAGGCTTACAAATACCTGTCTGCAGATCATATGAAAAGCATATAGTCGTATGTTAAATGTAAACTACCTCAAGGTATTTGATATATTTAAGTTCCAATTGACTTTCTAATGTCATTGTTGAAACAAAAATTTCTGAATATGTATCTCATTATATAGATGTGGCACTCACTCTACATATATAAAAAAAAAAAACAGCTTCCAGAATCGTTGGAAGCTCGTGTCTGCCGGCTTTTCATGATGAAGCGGAGTGCCCGGACATTTTAGGTTTGTACGAAACTTAATTTGTGTGAAGAGTTTATTACTATTAATTTTTAGTGAAGTTCATAATAAATTCTTCTAAGTATTCTTAAACTATTTGCTTTAAGTATTTTAGGTAAAAGTAAGTGTTTGTTGCTTTAGTAGCGGCATAAATCGATTGTGTAAGAAAACTAAAGCTTTTCAAATGCACACAAAAACCTCTTGTTGCAGTAAATATTTCAAATTAATCTGTAAATAATTCAAATATAGAATAAACATTTGAAATGAACTTATGCTACTTACATGTTGCACACACACATGCTTGTCCCCCCAACCCCTCAAAAACACTCTAATGTTGGCATGTGTTAATGGAGCATTTCGGTTTATATGCCTGGAAGAATTTCCAGCAGTTGTAATGGATGTTCGATGAAATGCAACGGACTCTTGTCGTTAGATGGTGAAAATTTGCATGTTATGTGCTGCGAAATTATTTTATAAACATGCGATCAATGCAAAAATGCAGGTGTCTCGTTGTGTGTGTCTGACATCGAAAGTTAAAATGATATCAATCAACGGCAGGCCTCAAGTGCACAAGTTATATGTTTGCGGACTTGCAAAAAATATAACTCTGTTTCGTTCCTGTTCTGCGGATTGCCGGCCAGTCTGGAACATGAGGCCCAAACATGCCTACATATTAACATTACACACATCCATACATATGTACGTATTAGCATTTGTCTGAAACGTCTTGTATCAATCTAAAGTATTGGCCCTTTATCAACACACCTGCACTTGTGGCTTAAATTAACATCATCAGACGTCATGCGTACAAAATGCAATATGTACAAATACACCTTCATAGCCAAGTGCAGAATAACATGCATGAAATCATGACGTCTGCTCGCATTTAAATGCATATTTAATAAACATGCCGGTGCATGCACGGGTACATGCGAATGTGCCTGATAGATTGTATATTATTAGTTAATGCAGATCAAAAATATGATATTTGCTTAAGTGATTAGTTTGAAATTGAATTTGTTGCAAGTGTAATGAAATCAACTTGAAACTTAATTTGTTTCTTGTAACTCGTTGTTGCAACCGAAGCAGACTAATTTTCAATCAAGACAAGCAGAGATGGATGGCTTGTAGCAAATAAATGTTCAGTTTTATGCAAAAAGTTGCTGTTAAACCAGGCATTTGTTAATAAAATTGTTTGTTTGATATGATGTTAATTGGTTTGTTGCAAATTGGTATTAGTTTCAAATAAGGTATAAGAAATTTATATTGTTTTTAAACTCAAAGACAAATGACTGTAAGTGATACGAACTACCTACCCCCAAAGGATAATGTTGTGATTCAACACCAACCAGTAAAAATATATTATCGATGACTTCGCTTTACTTTATTATAGAAAATTTGTCAACAAATACTTTCTCAGAGTAAATTGATTGATCAACTTGCGTTTGCAAAGAAATGTATTCGTTAATCTCAGTTTTATAAACGAAAGTAATTATTTTGTATTTATTTTTTCTTTAAAGTTATCGAAACTTTATGATTCATTTGAAAACTTTTTTTTCCAAAAATCTTTGAACAGGTTTTTATGTTATAAAAAAATAATTATGGTTGGTGTAATTTTTCAACAAAAACTAATTTTCCATAGAAAATTTATCGATAACTTTACTTATATATCTTTAAGTTATCGATAACCTTTCTTTTACTTCTCTGTGAAAAAATTATCCAAAACATTGCTACTATTCGATAAGTTATCTTCTTCTTTTTAAAAGCTATCGATAAGTGTTTCTGTGGAAAAATTATTGATAACTTTAGTTTTTTTTTTATCAAAACGTTATTCAAAATATTACTCTTTGCAGGACAAATTATCGATAACTTTTGTCCTCAATAAGTGATCGCTAGTATTAAATTTTTATAGAAAGTTTATTGATATATATTTTCAGAGAAATACTATTTACAATTTAATAAAAAACATGTATTTATTTTTTTTTTAATATTATCGATAACTTTGTTTTCTTCGAAAATCTGTGCCAAACTTTGCTACTCGCATACGGTAGACAAATAATTGAAGACTTTATTCTTGCTGGAAAAATGATCGATAATTTTATTATTTTTTCGAAGAGTTATCGATCATTTTATTCTTCTTTCAAAAGGTTAAACGCAACCGCTTTTCTCTAAAAAAAACAATCATCGATGGCTCTAAATTTTTATAAAAAAATATTTTCTACTTTTCGATAAGTTCAGCTTTCTTTAGAAAACTTTACGATTAATAGTTGTCGACAACTTTACTTTTGTTTTGAAAATTACACTTCCCTAGAAAAGATAGAAGAAGATAGATAAGATAGGGGGAAATGGGCCAGTGCACTCAGGGCAAAGTTGTTGATTGCTCTCAACCTGGCGAGAAGCCAGCAGCGATCCCTGAAAATGGACTGGTCAAGCTGACATACTGCCTCCTCGTGGCGCCCCTGGATAGCCCCTACAGCACCCGCTTAGAGGTGAACCAAAGTGTGCAGCGAATCCCCTCTGTCCAGGGGTCTAAACCAGGACCCGGTCCTCCAGGTTTCGGGGGTTGTGCGTGGGGGTAACTTCCCTACCGTGTAAAAACACACTAGTTTCGACACAACAACAAAGAATCAATATAAATATGGATGACTTTATTGCTGACGACCAGGAACAACGAAATAAGGATAACGATTTTCAGTTCTGCACGTGGAATGTCAGGTCCCTGAACAGACCACGTGCAGCCGATGAACTTGCGGAGGCCCTGGAAGCCTATAAGGCTGACATCACCGCCATCCAGGAAGTGCGATGGGATGGGCCGGGCAAAAAGAAAGTGAGAAACTGCGACATCTACTACGGTGATTGCTACAAAGAGCGGCGACAGCGCCTGTTTGGATGATGGTTTGTTGTTCGAGGCAGACTTAGGCAAAAAGTCTTAAGCTTTAAATCCGTGAGTGAACGCCTCATTACAATCCGCATCAAGGCTAGGCTCGGCAACATTAGCCTAATCTGCGCCCACGCCCCTACGGAGGATAAAGATGATGACAGCAAGGATGACTTTTATAATCTCCTAGAAAGAACATACGATCAATGCCCCAGCTACGACACCAAGATCGTCCTAGGAGATTTCAACGCAAAGCTGGGCAAGGAAGACATCTTTGCTAGAGTCATCGGGAAACACAGCCTGCATGACGACACATCGGATAACGGACTCAGGCTGCTAGATTTTGTAACGGGGCGAAATCTCACTGTAGCAAGCACGCGATTCCCTCACCTCAACATTCACAAAGGGACCTGGCGGTCCCCTGATCAATTAACCGTCAACCAAATTGATCACATTGCGATCGACGGCAGACACTCCTCCAGTATTCTTGATGTCCGAACATTCCGAGGAGCCAACATTGACTCCGATCACTTCCTTGTTGTAGCCAAGGTAAGATCACGGATATCAGTAGCAAACCGGAGTAGAGCACGACCACAACAGTTTGACGTCGCAAAGCTACAATCGCAATTGACCGCTAGGAAATTTGCCGATCTAGTCTCCCTTAAGCTCTCAGAGAGTCCAGCCCTGCCAGGCGAAACAACCGATGAGGAATGGAACCGTTGCCAAAACGCCATCAGAGATGCTGCCTCTGATGTATTGGGTTTTAAAATGCCACCCGGAAAAAACCCATGGTTTGACAACGAGTGCAGGCAGGCACATTCAGCGAAGCTAGCAGCGTATAAGGCGACGTTGGAGAGAAAGACGAGAGCAGCTCGTGAGCTCTACGAACGGAAGAGAAGGGAAGAACACCGGCTTCTCAAAAAGAAGAAGAAAGAGCACGAGAAGCGCGCGATCGAGGAACTGGAGAGGTGTTACGGCAGGAATAATATCCGAAAGTTTTACCAACGGGTAAAACAACTATCCAATGGATATAAGAATAGAGAATTCCGTCCCCCCGACCTGAATGAAGTCAAGATAGCAATATCGAGATTGAAATCAAAGAAAGCTGCAGGAGCGGACGCACTGTCCGCGGAACTATTTAAGGCAGCCGGAGATGACCTGGTTGGGCGCATGCACCAGCTCATCTGTAAGATATGGTCGGAGGAAAGCATGCCCGACGAGTGGAATCTCAGCATCGTTTGCCCGATCCACAAAAAAGGAGACCCCTTCAACTGCGCCAACTACCGAGGAATAAGTCTCCTGAACATCGCCTACAAGATCTTCTCTGCCGTTTTGTGTGAGCGCCTGAAACCATTCGTGAACAGTCTGATAGGTCCTTATCAGTGTGGTTTCAGGCCGGGGAAGTCCACCATCGACCAAATTTTCACACTACGGCAGATCCTGGAAAAGACCCAAGAGATGCAAATCGACACCCACCACCTATTCGTCGATATTAAGGCCGCATATGACAGTGTGTATAGGGACGAGCTATACGAAGCCATGTCTAGTTTTGACATTCCTTCTAAACTCGTCAGGCTGTGTAGGATGACGATGGAGAACTCTCGCTGCTCCATCAAGGTCGGTAACGAATTCACCGAGACCTTCAATGTCAGAAGGGGATTTAGACAAGGCAACGCACTGTCATGTGATTTTTTTAACATAATTCTTGAGAAGATCGTGCAAAACTCACACGCCAACAACAGAGGCACGATCTTCCAAAAGTCCGTGCAACTGCTAGCATACGCTGACGATATTGACGTGATTGGTCGAACACAGCGAGCCGTCACTGAAGCGTTTGCTGGTATTTCAACGGAGGCGGCCAAAATGGGCCTAGCGGTGAACGAGGGCAAAACGAAGTATATGCTGTCATCAAAAAAGGACGCGCAACACCGACGACTGGGCCAGAACATCACCATAGGCAGCTATAACTTCGAGGTAGTGAAGGACTTCGTCTACCTTGGCTCCCAAGTCAACAGAATGAACAACATCAGTACCGAGATCAAACGCAGAATAACTCTTGCCAATCGCTGTTTCTTTGGGCTCAAGAGGCAATTGAGTAGTAAGGCCCTTTCTCGAAAAACCAAGTTGACACTATATACCACTTTGATAATCCCTGTACTTCTTTATGGCGCAGAAGCATGGACGGTGTCGAAGGCGGATGAGGAAGTCCTTGGTATTTTCGAGAGAAAAGTTCTGCGTTCAATCTTCGGCCCTGTTTGCGTTGATGGTTTCTGGAGAAGAAGATTCAATCATGAACTGTACGGGTTGTACAGCGACATGAGCCTAAACAGGCGCCTACGGATCCAACGGCTAAGATGGTTGGGCCATGTAGAGCGCATGGAGAATACTGCTCCGACCCGTAGAATCTTCGATTCCGAACCTGTGGGACAACGCAGTAGAGGACGCCCACGGAACCGATGGCGCACACAAGTGGAGAGGGACCTCAACCAACTTGGTGTGCAAAATTGGAGAACGCTGGCTAAAGACCGTGCCAGCTGGAAAACTTTGTTGGTTGAGGCCCAGGTTCACCACGGACTGTAGCGCCAAAAGAAGAAGAAGAAGAAGAAGAAGAAAAGATACCGAACATTTTATACATCTTTTAAAAAGTTAATTTTGCTTTCAAAAAGTTATCAAAAGTTTTAATTTTTTCGAACTGTGTCCGATAATTTTACTTCACGATAAATTTACATTTCTTAAAAAAAAGTTATTGTGTATTTGATTTTTCTTCTTATCTATGAAAAGTAGACGACTTTAGTTTTCTACAAAATGCTGATCGATTTAATTAGTTGTCGAAAAAATTAACTTTTTAAAGCAAATTAATCGATAACTTTATATTTTTATAGAAACGGCAACGGCAACTTAAACAAATTGCTCACACCTTTCCACTTAAGGGAGGTTATCAAGAGCTCTTCTTTTCTTTAGAAAACTATCGATAAATTTAGTCTTATTTTGTTATAAAATTTATCATTTCCAATTTTAGGTTATTTCGAAAATTCAACTTCGATTTCCTTTAACTGTTTTCTTTAGTTATCTGTTCACGTCTTCAGCAATATCATCAATTGAAGTTGATGGCTTTAAACATTTTAGTTCGCTGCAAGCGCTACACAGCAACTGGTCCTGCGAACACTCAAAACTTCTGGTCTGTCGAGTCGCTCACTGCAAAACTGGGTCTTGAACTCAAGTCAAAATATTGCTGCAGCCTTATTTGGTAATATTTTGAACACAAAACTTTTAAGAGATTTTGTAATTCTCAATAATTTTGCTTTAGCGAACGAAAAATGTAGTAACTTGAAATTTGTGCTTCGTCCACAACCTTTTACTGAGACATACTCTTCTTAGGGAGGCCTAAACATAACTTTCACTGATTTGTTTCCTGTTTTCGAATAGTCGAATTTGTAATATTTTTTTGTCAGTGTGACAAAAGTTATTAATTAGTTATAGTCCTGCGTTCTTGTATGCAGCTGCATTTTGACTCTTCCTTCTCTTACCAATATTTTTGTTTTAAAGTATTCGACTACTTTTTGCTGCAACTGTAAGCGTAGCCGACAATTACTCGTATCTAATTCTAAACATTTTTAGCCATTTCTTTTTATATTTATTACAACCTTTGCAATGAGGAGGCAATTATTTAACATTCTTTTGCTTATGGTCCTACGAACACATTTCGACATGCCGTCGCGAAAGCCATATTGTCGCTTTTATTACTTCATCAGTGGGAACAGAAATCTTTAGCTTGTTACAATCTAAAATGTTGTTACATACAAATTGCAGAATATTCATCTAATAAAAATTCAATGAATAAATTTTGTAGCAAAACGAAAATTATATTTTCAAATAAAAATCCAACAAATTTTTATTAACTTTTTTTGTGTACAGAAAAAAAAAACCAAAAAAATTGCAAATGCAGCAGAGAAAAACAAATTAAAAAAAGATTATTTATACCCTGTGGTCCGCTTAAAGCTACTGTCAGCTGTGCTTTTTGTTTTCTGGGAGGTTTTTTTGTTTCACAATATTTTGGCTACAGTTTTGAAAAGATCTAACGAGCAAAAATGTTGAAATATACAACCAACAAAATGCTCAAGTGAACAGCAAGCAGCCAGCAACAGCAGCAATAGTAGCAGCAGCAACAATAAATAAACAATCGTCAACCAAACCAGGATGATAAAGTTGATGATGTTCATGACGATGATGATGAATAAACAAATAAATAAATAGACAAATAAATAAAACAGAAAAACATCGTCATTTGCATTTTGTTAGATTTAATATAGAAGTTGGCATAAATGATGGTCGGATGGTTACTGTTGGTTTCAGTTTGGTTGAATGAGTCCTGGATAAACGGACTGACAGGTAGAAATTCCAGCAAAACATTTATGCAGTTTATGTCTGAAATCTGGAGTCATAAAGTCCTTTCTTATTTGTAAGCCCCGAAATTGTTAAAACTATTTGGCTGTTTGTTGACTAAAATTCAAAAAAAAAAATTTAAGAAATTTTTAAAAAGGACATTGACTTGTTAAGAAGATTGTTTGTTTTTACATTCATTTCCATTGGGTCTTTTTCTGGCCAATCTCCTAAATCTTCCCACTGCTGTAATTTGATTAGGTTTCTCTTTTTCCTTTAAATTAATTTTTATTCCGTTAAAACAACCAACATTTTCAGACAACACAAATATTGCGCTGTTACATTTCTGACACTGGGTACTTATGATTGTTGGGCTGATTGTTGTTATGGTTATTGCTGCTGCTGTTGTTGTTTTTATTGTTTTTGCTGTTGTCATTGGTTACTGTTGCTTCTTGTAAATGTTATTTCATTTATTGTTGCTTGTTGCTGGCTGCTGGTTAGTAGCAGTTGAAGTCTTTAGTATTCCTTAACGTTGTGGCATCTCAGCATTTAAACGGAAAACACAACCAAAAAAAAAAAAAAAGGAAGGAAAAAGAAAATAAATATTCAAAATTTCCATCTTCTCCGCAATGTTCAATGTTCTTCTTGCGCTGGTTGGTGGTATATTTTATATGTTTATTGCAAAGATGCTGCTGCTGTTGGTTGGTTCGTTTTGAGGACGAAGCTGATGATGACGTTGTTGTTTGTATTTTTTTCAGCTTTTGTCTTTGGTGAATTCGTGTTGCGGATGTCTTGTCTTATGTGAACATGAAACTCCTACTGTTTTGATTTTAATCCCAGCGTGAATATGCAAATTGTTGTTTCTACACTAACGAACTGGCTTGCTGGCGAACGAGGGTAATTCCTTAGCATTCAACACATTGTTGTCTAGTCCGTTTCTGTCGCCGGCATTGAGCAAAACTACAAATTTCACTGATCTTTGACGGAAATCGTACAATAGTTCAATTTAAATGACCTGATCAGATGTTGGACAAATTGCACTTGGGGAAGCATCCATTCCGTTCACCGTTCTGTGTTGTGTGAAAGCGTTTTATAACACCAATAACACGACGAATGATTGTATAGAGTATTCGACCAACAGTACAGAGGTCGTAGGTTCGATTCCTAGCAAAGACCCTGGCGAACAAACAATACACATACATAAAAACATAAACACTTGATAACCCAACAATCAAACACCAAAACGCAAAGTTGGGGATGTTGGGTTAATCGATGTTCGACTGTGCATTGCCGAAGCTGTGTACACTGGGCACTGAACAGTCAAAACTGCATCAGTTAAATAAAATTCTGACATACTTTCATCCCTGCAAGAATAGCAAAACACTTCCCCTTCTTTGCTCTTCTCTAAACCAGTTCTGGTATAATGCACGGCGTATGTAGGAGTCGACCTCTGGTCCCAAAAAGAGTACCTTGGTTGCAGGTTCAAGTTGTGTAATAAATTCTGCCTGATTTTCCCTAGACAGCGAAAGGAAGCCGTCGCAACTGAGTTTGATAGTTCGAAGTTCCTAAGGAACCTATTTACCACCATTTAGTCCCTTACGAAGAACAAAACAACAAAACCTCTCTACCTCTGACCCATTACCACGTTTTTACGCTTCAAGCACAGCCAGAATGTTAGAACGTTTCAGCCAAAAATAGTCTCCTCAGGCCAAATGACCAACACCAGTATGAAGGCAGGCTGCCAATAGACTTTTGCTGCAGGTATGGGAAGAGCTTGAACAATCCAAGTCATACTGAAACATCCTTGAGTTTTTTGTGTGCCCTCATTCGAGCTGAGAATCCTCCTCTCCTCTTTAATCCGGAGAGCAGAATGCATCAGGTGGGAACGCGGAGATCATAGTGGCGCCGTCGACTATAGATCAAGGTAAAGCCTACTCCTTTATGGTACCCATTGTTCCACAAAACTGTTTGTGCTTAAAAGAAATTTACAGTCTTTTATTTTTAATTCTCCAAATACATATTTCCAAAATAGATACAAATTATTACAATATATTTATGATAAACTAAAACTTCCGCCTTCGTCATATTATTAGAGTCGAAACTTAGATCAGTTCATATCGCCAGGAATGATCCTTACAAACCTGAATTCTAGTCTATTATTGTTCTAATATTCATTAAATACGTTGGTTTTTGGGCATTTACGATGTACGTTACGATCTTCTCTACCCTCGTATGGAAGCAAAGAAATAAAGGCTTAAGCTGTGTTTTCTTAACGAATCTACCAACACTGTTGCCTGTGAGTATGTGGTGTGTATTTGGAAAAAAAACTTAACATACGAGTATGACTATATACATACATATATATGTATGTATGTATGTATGTATATAAAAGCAAACGGCAATCAAAATATCAACAAGCAAACAAACAAACGAACAAACAAGTATATCCAGCATTCAAGCAACCTTCCAAACAATCAAGCACTTCTTTCTACCAGCAACAGTACCAGCATTCTACTCGTATAGCCAGCAACACTTTATTTTATCAGCACAACAACAAAATGGCAAAAATTGTTACAATTTCTTAAACAAAATTTGTTAAGACTTGACTTATTGCTTATGCGTGTTTGTGTGTGTGTGTGTGTGTGTGTGTGTGTGTGTGTGACTACATGTGTGCTTGCATGTATCCTGACTGCTCTCAACTCTTTTAAGAGCTGTAGTAGGTACCAGCATTTTTGTTGTTCCTTCTCGTATCTTAGAATTTGCATGTTTAGTTTCTAAGCTTTCAGATGTCTGTTTCTTTGCAAATATTTCTTTGGTTTTTTTTCCAGAGTTTCCATTTTTTAAGAAGACTTTCTTCTTGTTCTTGTTTAGTATCCGTCATCAGCAATAAGAGAGAACATGATTTTATATTTTCAGTTGCAATAACTGCAATTGCATTTTCGCATTGTTGTTCTAGTAGCTGTTGCTGCTTCGTTTGGGTTGCACAAAAAGTTACAAAGTAATTTTAATTTGCATATGCATGATATTTTTGTTCTTCCTTTTTGTATTGTATATTTATATGAAAAAGTGTTTTGGAAAAAGTCAAGATATTTCAGATTTATTGTCAAGCATGAGAAACTTGCAGTTGCCAAGAGAAAGGTTAAAGTAAAGGGAAAATTCCAGGTAAAAGCCAAAAATAAATTATAATCTAGTTAATAGGGTTCAGGTCTCCAATTTATGTCTGCATATGCCCCAAACATTTATGATAAAAACCTTATGCCCATGCACTAGGAATCAAGAAACTAGTACTAGAAAATGAGACGACAAAACTAACACAAACGCGCTACAAAGGACGAATTATTTAATAAAAAAAAAATGTTTATTGCAAATAATCAGCTACAGTGACCTTGTTCAGCAGCAGACAATTACAGCCCAGCTGGCAAGAGGCTGAAACAACAGGCTAAGTCGAAATTGTAGGAGAATTTGGGTCTAAGAAGGACAGCAATTGAACCGGCCATTCAGGGCCCATCGGCAACTTAATTTTTGCAAAATCAACTAGAAATTAAATTTAACTGTAAGTATATGTCTGAGGGACAGATATCCTGCCAAACATTTACTCATTTGGATAACTTATCCAAACCATTATATTCGATATATGTATGACATCGGGAACCAGGTGGCTTCGCCGCCTGGCACATATGTATGAAAGAAAGAGACGAAGGTTTTATACAGGGTGAACTGCAATTGCAAAATGAGAGCAAGTGTGTACATATAAGTATAAAAAAGCAACAACTTTGAGGTTGTAGAAAAAGGCGGCCGTCTGGCATTTATATGCAACAAAATGTTCGTAATTCTAAGACTGAATTTAAACCAGGCAGGCATTTGCTGAACACCGGAGTGCCCAACGTGTCACGCAGTGCCGTTTCATTGAGAGCACATTATATATGTATGGATGTGGCTATAACATGTATTCCCAGCCAAAAGCAACTGGCCAGGGATTTCTGCTGTGAAGCTTCACTGAGCAGCAAACCCTAGAAACCAGTCCTAGTTAAAGAAAACAATTAAACAAGTCTATACAAATACTCGCATTACAAAATAATTAAACAATCACTCGCAAAATTTCTTTGTGCAACAAACACTCTATGCCAAATGTCCTATCCTCCCCTGTTGGCGGAAATGTGAATTGCGCGCTGCTAAATCGTAGCACGCACCCCTTAAGACGCAATAATGACGTTATTTCAATAATCTAACATTTCATATTGCCTTTATTTAAGGCATTTTAAAAGCTGTAGAAATATTAAGACTCTGGCAAACAATTTATACCAGATTGTTAATGTCTTTAAGGCGGCGTAGAAAATCCCAGCTGCACGGCAGCTTCATTAGGGTGGTTATTGTTAAGCGCATGCCAGCGAACATATCTAGCCGCACATATGTACATACATATGCTCGAAATGACGGTCTTGTGTTTGATGCCGTCTTGTTTAATAACCTTGTAAATTATGGGTTGCAGCTACCGGAACCGGTTGACTGTAAGAGATTAACAACCGCTTTTTCTCTGTTTTGCTTCTCCCGCTTATGCCGATTGTTATTCTTATGGCGATTAATTTTTTCTGTCTTTATGTCAACGCTGGGATTTTAAGGAATTTTTGAATCATATGCATGAAGCTGACCATTATTTGTTAGAGCAGGATGCAAAGTTTTTGCAATTTTCTCCATTCGTTTGTTAAGAAGATGGGGGGTTGAATTCTATAATAAGTCACAAAACACAGGGGGTACAAAAACTATTTTCGTATTTTTATTCTTACTGGTACTTTATTTGCCTGGATACTGCAAATGAAAAAGAGTTCTTTTGAAAAGAGAGACTTTTCAAAAAGTACTTTTGTAGCAAAAATATCAATGAAAATTTATTTTTAAAAGTCCTTATAAGAAATTATATTTTAAAAAAGTATCTTTTAAAGAGTACCTTTGAAAAAAGTATCTTCTAAAACAGTACATTTTGAAAAAGTACCTTCCGTACTCTTCTCTTTCATAAAGTACTTTATAATCGGTATATTTTAAAAAAATACTTTTTATAAAAGCATGTTTTAAAAAAGTACTTTTTATAAAAGTATATTTTAAAAAGATGCTTTTTATAAAACTATATTTTAAAAAAGTACTTTTTATGAAAGAATATTTTAGAAAGTACTTTTTATAATAGTATCTTTTAAAGAGTACCTTTAAAAGAAAGCACCTACTAAGACAGTACATTCAAAAAAAAATACGTTCCGAAGAAGTACTGTTTCATCAAGACCTTTTTATAAAAGTATATTTTAAAAATGTACTTTTTAAAAAAGTTTATTTTGAAAAAGTACTTTTTTATAAAAGTATATATTAAAAAAAGTATCTTTTAAAAATGTACCCATTAAAAGACACATTTTAAAAGAGTACCCTTTAAAAGATACATTTTAAGACAGTACCTTTTAAAAAAATTCCTTCCGAAAAGTACTTTTAAAAAACTATTACATCTTTTATTTACCTTTTAACATAAGTACTTTTTAAAAAATGTATCTAAAGTTTAAATAGGTACGTTTTAAAGATGTACCTCTTTAGAAAGTACCTTTTAAATAAGGAATTTTTAAAAAAGGTAATATTAAAAAAAGTCCTTACAACAAAATACCTTTTAAAAAGTACTTTCTATCTAAGAACCTTTTAAAAAGGTACCTCTAAAAAAGTACAATATAAAAAAGAAGCTTTTAAAAAAGTTACCTTTTAGAAGAGTATCTTTCCTTTTAGAAAAAAGATGTTTAAAAAAAGTAATTTTTAAAAAAGCATCTGTTAAAAATGCATCTTTTAAAAAAATATTTTTTTAAAAAATTAGCTATTAAAAAATACTTTTTAAAAATCATTTTTCTAAAAAGCAATTAAAACAAATATAAATAAAACATTATAAGCACTTCTTAAAAAAATTTTCCTTTTTAAGAAAAAATGTCCTTTTAATATAGAAAAAGGCAACTTGGTAAAACAGGTCTTTCAAGAAAAGTACCTTTTCAAAAGTATATCCTTTTTTAATACATATTTTTCGAATGCATCTTTTTAGTAGAAATACATTTTAAAACGGATACAATTTTCCCGCCATTAATGCCTTTAATTTGACCACACCCTGTAGCATTCCGGGATGGGGGAGTCTGCATTTTAATGCATTTGTTAATCTTTTTATGCTTTTATTCCCTTTGTGGCTCGTTCTTATCCTAATGGCATGTTATTCGCTTGCAATATGAAATGCGCTCTAATGCTGGGGACAAAGATATATGAAAATGTCTGCAAGTTTATAGCAAATAATTAATATGTTCAAATAACCATCAGTAAGAATTTTTGGAAAAACTTTTAGAAATATTAAGCGAAGCTGAGCGATCTGTGTGTTCGTGTGTGTGTGTGTGTGTGTGCGGCCATTCGCTTGCAATATGCTGCCATATGCCCCCTGTGCTTAGAGCTTCATAAACATAATTGCTCTATAAATCATAGATAATTGCAAGGGAATAATTTTTGCTTCCTTTCTCTGTTTTGTTTATTGGATAGTGGAAAAAAAATAGATGCCGGGGCATAAATAACAAAGTTTTCAACTTCGATTTGAAAACGAGAAATGTTTGTATGTGAACAAATGTGCCATACGTGACTACAGCTAATGATTAATTTTCTTCTGTTTAAATACAACAATTCGCTCCCTGGCAGGCTGGCTGGCGGTGCGATGCTTATAAAAGAATTATTTGTGGTTTAAAAAAGAATATTTATTTTGTTGTTGAAATATTAAATTGGTTCATAATCAGCTGAAGCACAAAATTGTAGGAATATAATTAGAAAAACTGTGCCATAGAATTAGAAGTAAAGATTTTTTAAGTAATAAATATAAGGCCTGGAAAATATGGACTTGAGTTGTTAATATTTTTTAAAGAACAAAATTAAAAATTCTCTCTTAATATTTGGAAATTAAATTTTTCTATAAATATATATGACTTAATAGTTTCAGTAATTTATCACCTTAAGGGAATATAATAGGAATTGTGACCACAACGCAATGCGACTTTAGGGCTAAATGATCATTTCTGCTATAGGGCAATATCTCAAACTGACAATAATACTAATGAACTAATTGGTTATCCTTAAAAGGATTAAGATTTTACCGTATAACACTATGACTTAAGAACTTATTCATACAGACAACAAGTTCTTAAGTCATAGTGTCAAACGACAGTCTTATGACTTAAGAACTTATTCATACAGACAACAAGTTCTTAAGTCATAGTGTCATACGACAGTTTTATGACTTAAGAACTTATTCATACAGACAACAAGTTCTTAAGTCATAGTGTCATACGACAGTCTTATGACTTAAGAACTTATTCATACAGACAACAAGTTCTTAAGTCATAGTGTCATACGACAGTCTTATAACTTAAGAACTTATTCATACAGACTACAAGTTCTTAAGTCATAGTGTCTTAAAGTTTAAATTTTATGCCAACATTACACTATACAAATAGGAGGCTTAAGTAAAAGTGAAGTATTTGAATTGAATAGTAAACGCTTAAAAGCTATATAAATGACTAGGGACTATAAATACTACTGGGCTATGCAGCGCGATATTTGGTAATTAAATGATTATATGACTGTAAGATATCACAGCTCAGTATGACACATAATAAGATTAAAAGTTTTGAGAAATAATAAAGTATTTGCTGGCGATAGTAAACAAATAGTAAAACTAAATAAATGACAATGTATTAAAAGGACTGCAATACTACAGGACTATATAGCATTAAAACCTAAAACTGCAAGAGTCTGTAATCAAGTGACCATAAGACTTTATGACAACGAAGCTAAATATAACAAATAATAAGACTATATGACTGAAGTCGAATTTAATAGTCAACAATTGAAAACTGTGTGTTTTGTATCTATATTAATACATGACCAGTTATAAGTCTTATAAGACTATAAACAGATAATTAAATTAACAGATCATATGACTGCATGACATCAGGACTTATTAATATAAATTTTGCTAAAATATTAAGAGACTATAGACTTAATAATACTAAAAATATAAAAGCATGCGATGTACCGGCAAAGTGATTATTTGACTAGAGCACTATATGACTAAAGGACTTTATTATTTACAGACTGTATTAGTAGCAAATTTTTTAAATATAATAGCTAAAATATTAGCCATCAACAAAATAATACACAGTTTCCGTAATGCAACTTCAAAGCAATATAATTCCATCTCATATGCCTAAAAGTTTTCCTTTTCATAACTTTAATATTATTTGACTTGACTCAAACCTTTCGAGCTAAACGTTTATAATTTTACGACTGTATGACTTAACAAAAATCTGACTTTGTAAAAATTGACTGTCTGAAAAACTTAACTGGCTGAATATACGAACATATTTCTGGGTCACTGTGCAACTATAAAATATTACGCTAAGAAATTTTAATTATTATGGCTTTTGAAAATAAATGATGTTTTTATAGAGTGACACAAGTTAAAGTCATAATAAAACAAGCAAATATATTTTTAATATCATTAAAATGGGCTTTATTGGAATAAAAATTTTATGAAATTAATGTTTAAATATGATTTTTGTCATGTGGCCGCCACGGCTGGCGCGTAAAAAGCGCAATATAATTTTCAACAACTTTTCGCAGCATTTGCGGCTGTATTTCACCGACAACTCTTCGAATGTTAATTTCCAGGTGTTAAATTGTTTGTGGGTTATCGACATAGACAAGGGACTTAACATAATAATCCAATTGGGTTAAATGACACGATCTTGGTGGCCAATTAATTGACCCATTAGGTGAAATTATTTTTTTCATAAAAGTTTCTTTGAGTAAATCAATTGTAGCGCCTGCTGTGTGGCATGTGTCTCCGTTGAGGTACGAAAAAATGTCGATTCATGTTCCTATACCGTTCACAACATTTTGACCATCATCGTTTTTGAAGACATATGGACCAATGACTACGCCAGCCCATAAATCGCCCCAAACAGTAATTTTCTGTGGATTTAATGGTGTTTCGCTTTATGATGATATAAAACTGGAATACTATGGCTTAAAGGCTATTTAGGTTATATAAAGTATACATGTATCACCACAGTGCTATATGAGACAAGAACTACTGGACTCAGCGACTATAAGACCATATGCCAGCATGACTGACTATACAATTACAAGACAAGGCAAAAATGGTATTTAGACCCCAGTGAAGAAATCACAAATTGGCTATGCCACTATATCACTTCATAATTAAATAAACGTGTCCCGATATAGACTGTATAATCGCATGGCTTAATTTTAATTGTCATACTGTCAGAGCTGCCTGATAATAATATTGGGCTATAGTACAATATGATATGAAGGAAATTTAGATATTCAGTTGAATGGAAATCAACTCATTACAAGTCCAACGGGTACTTTGAGCTTAAAAGACTATTTGGCAAATACGACATCAAATCAATTTGAATAAAAGACTTGGCAGGTACATGCAAAAAAAGAGTTTTATAGGTCTAGCGACTAAATGACAATGCGAGGACTATTCATGTGTATGAAAGTATGACGAAGTGACTTAACAACTTTATGACAATATGAACATATGGTTATCAGTGTAGATGATTTTACATCACTGCGATAATATCTCCACATGAGCCCATTTTTATTGATATTACACCATAAGTTTTTGGTAATTTTTATATAGGACCACATGACAATGTATTTATGTATGTACATATGATTGTTAAAAAAATGTGTATTAGTTTTCCTTTTTATTGTTGTTTGTGACTTGTGCTATTATTAATACTGTCTTGATCGTTTATAGCTTTTGACAGCACCTTAATTAAATATTACGCAACAAATTTATAGCTAAATATCTTGTGGGTTTTACTGCATCTGGAAAAACGAAAAGAAAATGACATCTGCTTGTCATTTCATTGGGAAAAGCTGGCACCCACTCCACTAATTACCCCTTTAGAAAATTAAAACTAAAACTGCTTCATAAAAAGCAACAACAACAAAAATCGTGTGTTATCTAAATTTTGTCTATCCCATGCCAGACAATTAATTTCTCTTAATTAAATTTTACTGACCACATGACAACCGAAACGCATGAAGTTCTCTCCACTGACTTTGGCAAACTCAAGTAACCTATTTGAATGACTCTTCTTAAATCTACCCTCAGCTTAAATAGAAACTAAAATAACTTTCATTCTGTTTAATAGAGTATGTGAAACAAAAATTATATATCGGAGTTTTTATATGTCAAGAGTAAAAGTTTTCCTTTTATGACACACAAATTCATTTTTAACTTGTAAATGCTGAATGTCAGTAGCAAAAACTCATGAACCTGTTCCATTAAAAGTACTCTTTATGTAAATATTTAGATTAATGTTGTGTTTTTATTACAACTGCCTGTCTGCGGTTTATTGGTTTAAAAAAAGGATATACAGGACATAGAAATTAAAGTTATTTAAGTTGACTTTGTTGTTGCCTGTCGGAAAATCAATGTTTTTGCAAACAGTTGATTTTGAATAAGTTTTTGAAAGTTTACCACGAAACTTTCGATCTTTTAAAGTTGTTCCATCTATTTTTGTTATGATGTGTACATACATAAGTTTTCTTACGAAAATCTACTTTATAGTACCTTAAATTTATTACAATATATAATCGGTTTTTGTTCTTTTCACCCAAAATACTTGAAGGGCACTAAACATCACTTAACGCCAAACACAACTAAACATATTAACTAAAATTAGGTTAAAGTCATTATTGACACAGTTGGCCATAGAATATTTGCATAAAATTTCATAACATATTTAACAGGACGAACATGTACGAATTCATACACTAACAGTTCAACAATTAGGGTGTCTATAACAGCGAACACGTGCGTGTAGTATCCACAATCCGTCGGTATGTCATATTCTGTTATGACTTTCGGAAAATTTTGAAAAACTAGTAGTATGAGACGATACGATTTTATGTTATTTAACTCTAGAACAAAGATTATTTATGATAATATTGTTGCATAATTTTATAAGAATACGACAATATGACTATAGACGGTGTGACTTTATTATTTGGACTATATATTGGCAGTATAATTTGATGTTAAAACAACTTGACTATTGGCGAATTAAATCACATGTTTTTACGGATCAGAATAACTTTAAATCACATCAGAATAACTTTATTATACAGTAATACAATCTATTACTATACAATTTTAGGACTGTAAAACTTTACTACTATACAACTATAACAAACTAATTTTTAATCATTTGAGTATATAAATGCTGTTACTGCAATGTGAACATATAGAACACGATGTATTTTTATACAACAGTATGAAAATACACAATAGCAAAAAGATAATATGATAATGATATGATATGAACTGTAACTGAAACACACGCAATATCACTATATGACACAATTGTATGACTAGATTACTGTTGGACTTTGTGGTTGTAAAACTACTGTAGCGGCAGCCTTCACTTTTTAGGGCACACCCTTGATGTGGATATCGAAATATATCCCGCCACCAGTGACACATAAATTACAAAATTACATACAACGGGAATAAAACATTACATTTCTAACACAAGGAAATGTCCAATGTAGATCATGAAAACGGGTAAGTTGTTTTTGGGTTTCAGTTTAAGGATTAAAGTCTTAAATAATTTCAATAATAAAACTCATCCGTATTTAAAACAAGAAAAACCAAAATACCAGGCAAAGGAATTAAAAATAGGAGTTTTGTGGGTACCAACATTTGAGTTAATGTTAAAAATGAAGCGACAAATTGTGCTGCACATCCTCAACAACCACTCTTGTTGTTGTATAAATATATATGCCAGTGCTAATCTGGCCGACTTCAGTAATTGAATTAAAAAGGATGTACAAGTCTGTTCCATTTACATTTCAATAAGTGCTTAAAAACTTTATATATTGTACCATTGTGTTCTGATATTCTCAACTTCTTGCTGTTTAATCTCTTTATTTATTCAACTATAAAAACTTGCTGTCCCTGAAGTATATTTGCATTTTTCCTTCTATAAAATATAGTGTTTAATCTATAAGACAGCTTAAATCATCACTGTACTTGAAAAAACTTCTTAAAACCAATTACAACATTTGTTTAAGGACATAAAATCTAATGCGCACACACTGACACATACAAATTAGTTTTAAGCCATTAACAACTGTTGTCACACAGACAAGAAGTTTCCTACAACAACACGACTCACGACTCGTAAAAGAAACAAATAATCCGTCTTGGGCCAATAATAAGAAACAATTTATGATTCAGCTTCAGTGACAACTATACAGGCAAAGAATTATCAAATATATTTGTTTGTTGTTCATGTGTTTTGTCTTTTAATAAAAATAGAAACTATTTTAAAGAAAAGACTTTCAAACAAAAACTGTTTTTAGTATTACGATTAGTATTATATCTATTATTAATCACTTCTTTATAAACTAAGTTTTGTGGTAAAAAAAAATTATTAAAAAAAATATTGATGATTGAATTAAAAGTTTTAATACAAATAGAAAAATAAAACTCAAGTAAAAAAATTTTTTTTTATTGTATATAAATTGAAATGTTTTTATTTTTAGGACCTGAGCAACTATATTTTAATTTTCGCGCAAATAACTTCTTGCTTCATTGCATTATCCCCGAATATTCCAAGCTTCATTGGTATATCTCCACTATATTTCTATTAACTATAAAATAATTTCAAGTTTTATAAATTACAAATTTTAACAATTTTCAAAGTCTAATTAGATTTCTAAGATACGCGGTATTTTCGCACAATTTTTGTAAATTTTCAAAAATTTTTTTTTTTAATTTTATAACAAACCAAATTCTTCGAATAATCATTAAAATCAAAAACATTTGAATGAAAATGATTTTAATAGAAAATTATTCGATTAAAAATTAGTCGAATAAACATTTTTCCAGAAAAAAACCTTTCGAATAAAAATTATTGGAATAAAGAGTATTCGAATAAAAATTATTCGAATAAAAATTATTCAAATAAAAATTATTCAAATAAAAATTATTCAAATAAAAATTATTCGAATAGATAGTTCTTTGATATGAAATAATTGAATAATATTTTTTATTATGACTTTTGTTTTCATTTATAATGTAATAATTTTTGTTATAAAAACTAAAAAAAAATTCAAATAAAATATATAATCGATTAAAGTTACAAATGAAATAAATAATAAATAAATAAAAATAAACAATATTATTTCATTTCTTATCAGATTTTGATGAGCAAAAGTGTGGAAACGAGTTGAGTTCCTTTCAGGCAGAGAACATCTCTATATCAAAAGAAACCGTTTATTAGTGAAACCAAAAAAATCTGTTCACAAAGAACAGGCAGCCAGTAAAATTCTTTCGATTTAAAATCGGAGCCATATAGTAATAATATTATAGTGTGTAATAAAAGATATACATTTGAACAAAGTTTTTAAAATTTTATTCTTCAGGCGCAAAAAGCCATAAAAAAGTTGAAAATGAGAAGAAAATTTCCCCTGAAATGTAATTAATTAATTCTAAAAGTATGTGGCAAAAATTATTCGATCAAATAATTTTGTTGGCTAAAAATGTTTCTTAAGTTTGTTTAATTTTTAGTAAAAAGCCAAAATGTTAAAGTCAATGTCAGCCTTAAATATTCGTTGATGAAGATTGTGCCGACAATCCACTCATGAAGACAAAGTATTGACCAGCTGTACTGGCATTACAATTAATACAAATTAAATTAATTTATGAGAACCGAAATGAATATTTCAATTTACTGTTTTTGTCTGCTGCTTTCCTCAATTCGTTTCGAAAAACATTCGCTATCAGCTGCAGAAGTCGGCCAAAATACAACAGCATTAGTACGTGTTGACAAAGCAAACAGGACTAATAGTTAAAGCAAAAGTAAAAACAACAACAACAACAAAAAAGAGCACAACAGCCAGGCAAGAAGTTAGAAAAAATATTCCAAGTATTGCTGAAATGGAAGCAAACAAGTGTGAGCAGAAAAATACTAAACTGAAAACGTACTAAATTGGATTAGTAGTTGACATTTTGGTAATTAATGAAAGCTGGAGCGCGTGTTGACAAATTAATGCTGCTGCCTCAAGATATTTGTTTGGTTTTTTTTCCATCTCTTTGCTTCAACAACATTTTCTTTTTTTTTTTTTTGATTATTTGTTTAGTAGGGATTATGTACGTATGTGTGTATGTGATAGTTAGGCCAATAAAAATAGCTTTTTGGGACGAAAGGCTCTGCTCTCTCATTGAAACAGGCTGGGAATGACTGACACAGCGTAAGTTTTTTCCCAGCTAAATTTTTCGGCCACCGAAAATAGTCAATGGAAATTAAAGCAATCAAGCAAATTTCTCGATTGAAGGCTAAAAATTTAATGATAAAAAGGATTCTCAGCAGAGCCCTTTTTTTAAGACATAAAAACGATATAGTTGAGATTAACACGTTCTTCTCTGGTTCTAGTCTGCTATTACACCTCTATTCGGTTTAATTTGTCTGTGCAGAAACTATTTAAATAGTTGATAAATTTAGGCCCTTTAACAAGTTGTCGCAAAATCATAAAAATTGCCATTTTATTCAAACTAAATGCTGTCGATGTAACAAACAAGAAAGTCAATAAATTAATTTTATGGAATAAAAAAATCTTTAACTTTAATTTTAAAAACAGCAAAACAGCTCCTGTTAAATCTGAAGCGTAAACTAATTTTTTAAAATAATTCCTTCCCTCTGCAAAGTCTAAAAGCCGTTGCTAAGGATATTTTTATAGCTTTTTTTAAAGTTTAAAATAGAATTTTCAAACCAATTGAGTTGTTTTTCTTCTAGTAAATTTAATTAAATTATCTCTTTTAAAGTGAAAAAATATACACAAAAATTTAGTTTTAAACTGCATACAAAATCACAAACACATCTAATGACATGAAAATGAAAGCAAACGAAAGGCAATAACAAATTATAAACAAGTGAAATGGTTTGGAAAAATTCTATTTACATTAATAAACCTTTTATTATTTAATTTATATAAAGCAAAAGGACTAAATAGAAGACACTAAATATTAAAATGGCAAAACCAACAAAAGGAAAAGCCATTAACAGGCTACTACTAGCCGACAATAGTCTCATGCCCTTAAAAACGAATACAAAAAAAAACAAACAGGGTAAAAGTGAAAATTACCTTTTCATTGCCCACAGAAAGCACAACTACCAAAAACGTCACCTTTTTCTTTTTGGCGAGAAAAAAAAACACACCCAAAATTTATTCCAAAGCACAAAAAAGAAGCAGAAGAAAGCTGTAGTCGCCAACCCAGGATCTCCATACATTCAAATAGAAGTCCTTTTACCAGCGGCCCTGTTAATGTTGGGTTAAAGCAGTTAAACAACTGCAAACAAACCTAAACTTGTGCACTTGACAAAAACAGAAAAAGGCAACAAAACAAAAAACACGAATAACTTATTTATTTTTAATATATTTTTTGTCAACATTCAAAAAAATTTCTTTTCTGTTTGTTTGTGTAATTCGGTTATATATAGACTGGCGCACACAACATCCGGAAAAGGTATTTAATTTAAACTTCTTTTTCCACATCTTTTGCTCTTATTTGCAATAAAAAAAAAGAAATAGTTTGCAGCTTCTTTCGTTTCTTTATTTTTAAAAAGTAAATGTTTTTGCTTTTTCCCCAAAAGAAAGCAAAACTTAATGTACTCTAATTTGCCTTCGAGTATATTAGATGTGAAGCCAAAAAGAACACTGACGGAAAACCTATTAAAATATGAAAATATTCTGGTAGGATCTGGTTCGATTTTTCTATAGAAAATTTAATCATGCGATCACAAAACTTTTCTACTGAAAATTTTATCATGCGATCACAAATTTTTTTATAAGAAATTTCATCATCCGATCACAAATTTTATATAAGAAATTTTATCATCCGATCAAAAATTTTTCCATTAAAAATTTTATCATCGGGTCACAAATTTTTCCATAGAAAATTTTATCATCCGATCACAAATTTTGCCATAGAAAATTTTATCATCCGATCACTAAATTTTGCCAGAGAAAATTTTATTGTCCGGTCACAAATTCTTCTATAGAAAATTTTATCATCCGATCACTAAATTTTGCTAGAGAAAATTTTATCATCCGATCTAAAATTTTTCTATAAAAATTTTGATCATCCCATCACAAATTTTTTCCATAGAAAATTTTATCATCCGATTACAAATTTTTCCATAGAAATATTTATCATCCGATCACAAAATTTTATCATCCGATCACAAATGTTTCTAGAGAAAATTTTATCATCCGATCAAAAATTTTTCCATAAAAAGTTTTATCATCGGGTCACAAATTTTTCCATAGAAAATTTTATCATCGGGTCACAAATTTTTCAACAGAAAATCTTATATTTACAATCAAAAATCTTTTATAAAAGGTTTTGCTACAGAAATTTTTTTCACTTTTCAGTTTTAATTTTTCTGTGTGTTTTTGTTGGATAATTTCCATTCGCATTTACAATTTTCATAACAAAATGCGACGCTCAAACTGTGCAACGGTGAGTTGAAAATTTGCCAAAAATAAAAAATGTTAAATAGTGAAAATAGTTTAAATAAAATATGACATTATAATAGAGTGCATAACAAAACTTTGTGGCTCAGAAAATTATATACAAAAATAATTTTTATTATTAACAAGACCAAAAGCAACAAAAATGGAGAAAAAATAGTTCAAACTGTATTAACTTTGGAAAAATGTAAAATATGTGCCAAAAACTTTTGCAAACGGTGTCCTTAATCTGGCAGCAAAACGCTTTAAATACACAAAATTTCTAATGGCTGCAAAGCGAACAAAGTATTTATTGTTTCAGCGTTTGGGGAATATATTTGTAATCGGCAAAATTTTTCCATTTTAATGGCACTAAATTGTGCTCTCTTTTTAAACTAAAAGGCTTTGGATTAAATATTTTTAAAGTTCTTAGGTTTTGTCCTTAATTAAAGTTAAATTGCCTGAATTCCAACAGCTCAAACAGCCCTGGCGTCTCACACTCATTCATGAAAATGCATTCCTTTGCCAATATTGCGCCATGGCTTGTGTGTAAAATTATGTGAATATTTTAAGTTCACTCTTTAACATCTTCTGCTCAGGTTTTTCCACAGCTTTTTCTACTATTGCAATCAGAATTTATTGACCGAGAATTTTCAATCAATCGTTTTGTGGTTTGAACAGGAGAACACAAGCAATGCAGTGTCAGATATTTCCACACACACGCAATCAATAGTTCAACTAAACTGCCATTCAATTGCATTGCATTCATAAATACAAGCACACACCAAAGTATTTATGTGAATGTGAATGTGTAGAAGTTTCAAGGATATGAAAAATTGCAAACGTACCGACACATACAAACGTAAGTAGAAATACATGATCGCATATGAATGAACTCTTCTACACATGCTGTTATAAAAGCATTTTAAAGCAATTACGGACGGTTTCATAATCGCCAGTGGTGAGTTGAAGGTAGATAAAAATGCACGATGTTATAAATATAAAGGGGAAACAAATTCGATAGAAAATCGTACGATTAATCAAACAAATATACCAACAAAAATTTTCTAAGCAAACATTTTGCGATTAATCGCACAAAAGTTTATTACCAAAAAAACTGGACAATAAATTCGAAAGCAATTTTCCTTAGAAAATTTTGCCATAAATCAATAACAAACGGGCCAATAAAAATTATTCGAATTTAAATTTCTTGCAAAATACATACACAATATTTTTTTTATAAACTTTAGCTATTAAGAAAATAAAAATTAATCAACCAAAATTTTACATAAACCATTTTAACAATAAAAACTAATCGTGCAAAAAATAAATTTTCAAGAGAAAAACACAATTTCAGTCGCATAAAAAATTTGCATAAAACATTTTACGACAGATCAAATAAAACCTCCCGAATAAAAATTAATAGAATAAAGATTTTCTAATAAAAAAAAAGTGATTAATCGAGTAACAATTAAAATTTATACGATTAATCGAAACTATTAAGCGGAAAATTGTGTATAAAAGATTTTACGATAATTCAAAAAATTTTAAATTATGAATAAACAAATTTTGAATAAAAATTTTTTTAAAATAAATAAAATAAATACATTTTTTAAGTAGAATCCTTTGCGATTAATCGAAATTATTTAATGGGAAATTTTCCATAGAAAATTTTTTGTTTAATCGCATAAAAACTAATCGAACAAAAACTATTGGAATACAAATTTTCCAAACCAAACTCTTCCGATTAATCGATATAAGAATTTTCCAAGGCGAATTCATCCGATAAACCAAAGAACAATTTGCAAACCAAAATTTTCTGAGGAAAATCTTGCGCATAAAAATATCTTTGTTTTTTTTTTTGCAAATAGTTTTGTTTAAACATTTTTGCGATTAATTATATAAAAATTTTCTTCTGAAAATGTTTATATGGTTTCTGCGGACAGTTTTTATTAATCGAATGAACATTTTCTGTACAAATATACCAATTTGTTGTAAAATATGTTGCGATTAATCAAACAAAAATTTCCTTTAAAATAATCAGATAAAAACTATTATGATATAAAGTTTCTATTTAAAAGTCTTTATTTGACTGAATAAAAGTTTTCTTTGTAATAATTTAAGATTAGTAAAATTTTTAATAAAAAGTAGTCGAATATTTCCTATAGAAAAGTACGATTAAGCGAAAAAAACCTTCTATAGACAGAAAAAATGGTTGCAGATAAAGCATTAAATTTGTTCAATTTTGCGATTAATCCAACTAAATTTGTCTTTACAAAATTTGTTAACTAATCGAATATAATTGTTATTAATATAGTAAAAATGTTCGATAGTAAAACTTTCTCTCCAACATGTCAATGGAATTAAAACTTTTGTTATTAAACGAGTATTTTTTTTTCAAATAATTAAAGTTTTTAGCGAAAATTTGGAATTAATCGCATAAGAATTTTATATAGAAAATGTTGCGACTAATCGAATGAGAATTTTCTGTAAAATGTTGCAATTAAACGAATGATGGTGTTTATAGAAAACATTATAATTAATCGAATGCTAGATTACTCGAATAAAATGGTGTTATTAATTGAATTGAAAGTTGTCTATGGAAAATTTGCCGTTTGCTCAAATAAACTGTTTCCTCCAAACTGCTTTTATTACGGGTAGTCGAATAAAAATTGTAGACACAACTTTTTTTGCTTCTTTCGGCCCAATGTTCGTAGCCCCAATGATGTTAATGGTCAAGGTATTACATCAATGTTAAGTGCTCCGCTTACTTACCTTTATTTATGTACAGCAGTTCGCATGTGTGTGTGTCTTCTTCAAAACACACACACGCGCATACTTACAGTTTTTTGCATTTCAATACTAAATGTTCAGAGAGAGAGAGAGAGAGAGAGAGAGAGTGTGTGAATGTATATAATAAATTCTAAATTACTCAACATTTATTTGGTTGCTTTTTTTATGTTTTATTTTTGCAATTCGAAAATTGATTGTAATTTTTTTAGGAAAAACTGAAACATTTATTAAACTGATAAATATTGTATAGATTTTCTTTATACAATTTTATCTGGGTAGTATTTCATTTATATTAAATTGCTGGTCACTTATAGAAAAAGCATAAATGAATTTGATTGGTTATCTTTTTTGTTTTACAATTTCTCGTTTAAAAAAAGGAATCACTCAAGTACCCTCAGCGAATATGTAAAGATTTATGAGGAGTCTAGTAGGCACGATTTTAGTAGCATTTGTTCCACAGAAAGAAAAATATTAGCAATTTTAAGCCAAATAGTTAAGAGTTCTATGCAGATTTTCTAAGGTGTAAAAATATACTGTAAGATCTTACATTATCTGACAATGAGCTGGCAAGTTGGCGACAATTAAAAGTTGCCAATGGAATTTAAATTAACAGTTGCCTTAAGACTTAAAGTACTCACATGTGACAAAAACAAATATTTCTTAGACAATGCAGCCACTATCACTAGCAGTAATTTAAATATATCTGTTAATAGGAAATGAGTCTACAATTTCGGGCAATTATCTGACAATGATAATGAGGAGTATTTCTATATTAATCAGATGTCTGACCACACAGTTGTCTTACGCTGCACTGAACATATTTTTTCAAACAACGTTTGTAAGATAAAAATTAATTGTGCGCAGAATTGTAAGATGTTTCATTGCGAATAGTTGGGCTTAAGGAAATCCGCTGATAGTATTTTTATTCTAAGCAGAATTCGTAAAATGTTCCATCTTGTTATTGAAGTTCTTAGAAAACTTTTTTAAAAAATTGCAAGCAAAAATCGTCTCCAGTTTGAAAATTTCTGTGTGAAAAAAAAGTTTTCCAAATTAATGAAATTGAAGAAAAAACAAAACTAATAGGATGTACAGAGAGAGGAAAAACTTTTATTTATGGTTACACTCAGGAACTAAACTATAGACTAAAGTCTTGTTGCACCATCTCGAACGTTAACATTCGCATTTTGAATAATAACAACCCCTATTGACATTAATGTTTAGCCCCGAGAGAAAGATGTTGTAAGGAATTGTATTAGGGGCTTGCCAACTCACGTTAAATAAATTTGATTTTGGGCTCTACATTCGATTTTTGACGCTTCAAGCGCTGGCGAACGTTAATGTTTGAAATTGAAAATTGTAAAATAAATTTACATATAAAATTGATTTTAAAAAAATTTGGCAAAGAAAATTTTCAATAAAATACAATTCGAATTAATTTTCAATTCAGTGACTATTAGAAGGACTCAAATGATTTAAATAAAAAGCGGACAAAAATAAACTTTCCAAACTATTTAAAGGAGTTTCAGAAAAATATATTCAGAATCATGTACAATTATTTACGAAATTTGTCATTTTACAAAACCGCTTAAAAAGAATTTGCAACTAGAAAGCAGAATTTTTAGACGATCTCTGTTTTGGCTGCCCCTACAACAAAATTTATTCTAATTTCCAGTTCAAAACCTAATGATGCCTAATCCAGGAAAGTTTCTTTCCAACAATTTTGGAACTGAATTTTGTCTTCAAGATTTCCTTGCTTTCACTTCTATGCTTGACAATCAAGCCTGAGTAGTGTTTTGTGAAACTTCGCTTTGCATAAACCCTGAACAAGAAGGAACCCTAAATGATACGAGTACCAAACAATTGAATACCCCCATTTTAAATCAACGTGATACTTTAAATGCGACAACATTCACCGGTTAAACGACCTTATTGGAGTTCATTTGCACATTCGAGCACGATGACTACTTAAAACGATGACTATGATACATGTACCATAAAAATGAATGTTTAAAGCGTGTGCATCCACTTAAAAAGAGAAGTAGGAAAAAAATGAGTTCCACAAAAAATAAACGCCATTCGAAGCATTTTGAAATTTCAAACACTCTTAAAGATCTCCCCATAATATGAGTCAAGAACGAGCGATTGTTTTCAAAACGTACTTGTCTGAAAAGGAGCTTCTTATACACTCATAAATGTGAGTGTGTGTGTGCGTGTGTGTGTAAGTGTTTTTGTAAGTATATGAATCTTACTGGTGGTAAACTTTAATTCTTCTATTTAAATGTTTTATGACATTAAATAAGGGAACAGCTGAGCATTTGAGGGGTGTCAGGATAAAAAATGTCTTTCGGTTCACAAGATGCCAGCAATACAGGGTTGAGGTTTTTGGTGGGGGAAGAATGGATGGCAGAGCGACTGGCTGCTGTTTACGCAAAGACCCTGATCCAGTTTTATGTGTGTGTTTTTTTTTATTTTGGATAAATTATTTTCGTATAGGATACTCGTACTACAGCAGCAGTTTTACTGCAAGTAATAAGAAAACCCAGCGAAACATTTACTGCATATTTTGCCGGCCGCAAATCAATTTTAAGAATTATATTTTTTAAATATTTTAAGTCTGTTACATTTTCTTCATGGATATATTTCTAAAAAAAGAAATTCAAAAAAGTTTTAGGTAAAAATATATAAACATTAACTTTTATTATTCAAATATTTTATTATATAAAAAAAATTTTTATGATTGTGAGTTTGTTCCGCTATAAATCAAAAACCGCTTGATAGAATTCTATCATATTTGGTAGACATTCAAGTGCTGCCCTACACTAAAATATGCAGTACTTTTTAAGCTATACAGATTAAGGACATAGCATCCTTTTTTGACAAATTTGATGCCTATATATTGACTTTAAAGTGCCTTCTATTGTGTTGCAATATTTCGCATTAATTCTTTGGAATTTTGTATACATTTCAGGTGAACAAAATTATTGATAAAAACTATTAACATATTAATAAATATTTAAGAAAGTTTTAATTGAAATTTCAAAACAGCGTTCAGAACTGCTTTAGACCAATTAAAGGAGGCTCCAAAATATTTCAAAATATATTATTTATATTATTATGATTCAAACTAATTAAAGGTCTACTTGCAATGTAATTAGGCCAACTTTAGCTATTGTAAGGATTCAACGAAATGCCTCTAAAAAATACAATATAATAGAAATGTTTTCGTTATTCCTTCGTCAAAAAACTGTGCACACCACAAACCTATAACTGTCCACCCTGATCTTCTTTGCTGCACGTTCACCCTGTGAAATCCACTATTTTGATTGTTCCTGGTTCTCCCAGGTATTGCAATGACTCTATGTTCATATAACGGAATAAAAACTAGTCTGGCTTGTGGTTGAAGTGGGACAACGCCATAGAGGATCTCAACCAACTTGGTGGAGGCTGCTGGCCAAAGATCCTGCCAGCCGGAAAAGCTTGTTGGTTGAGGCCCAGATTCACCCCAGACTGTAGCGACAAAGGAAGAAGAGCAGAATGGTTTTCACAGGACCCTTAAAATGTTGTGTAGAATTTTGCAATTATTTCCTTTTTTACCAAAAAGTTTAGTAAATTGCAAAAAGTTCGATTTTTTTTTGTAATTTAAAGGTCTGGCGCTTTTTTTCGTTTCGTTCAACCTGCAGCCAAAAGCAGCGCAACTCTCATTTGTCTGCATGCTCGGATACTAGACTTAAAGAAAAAAGCAATTGGGCTTCAAAGTGAGAAAGAGAAAAAATTTTCTCCCTTAAAAAATAAGATATATATTATTATGTGAAGAAACCAGTTGTATGAAACTATTTAATCTCAGTCTTTTTTTTTCACCGCCCGTAATTGATACGTGCACATTTTGCTGGGTTTTAAAATAATTGAAAATTGTCGTAAATGTTTAATATCCTTAAGGGAGAAAGACAATCTCTTTCACTACCTTCTTCTTATTTCATGGTTATTTAAGTACATTTCTTCTTGAATAATTTTGTGTATATTTTTTTTCTTCGTTATTTTGTGCACTCGTTAAAACGTATAAAAAATATTATTGAACAAACACTTTTGGTGTTTGAAATGACATTTACTTTATGAATATATTCGTCGCAGTCACTGGCACGTGACTCTAGTTTTGAAGCACAGCAGTGACAGCAGCTGCCGTTATTGCTTTCCTTAAAACTGAGCTGGTACTAGTGCCGCTGCTGGTACTGCTGCTGTTCTTTGCCTTTAATACTTTCTTGTGATTTGAATGCTGTCTCTTCACAACTTAAGTGGTGCGTTACGTTGCATTTAGTGTTTCATATTAAACACTTCGTGGAAGCTGGAGGTATTGCTGGCTACGGCTATGGGTAGTGGGATGTTTCGTTAAACAGCGTTAAATGGGAGACAATTAAAATTACCTTTATGCAAAACAAGGGGGAGTTTTGACGAGATTTAATTGGTTCAAGAAAGCAAAAAGTTAAGGGGAAGCAAATTCAAGACAGATGTATTGTTTTAAAATAAGTTCAATCAATTGAAGCGATATCAACAGCTAAAATGCATTTAAGCAGCGGCAAAGGATATATACATATATAGAGTTATAAAGGGATACTTATGTATGGGCGAGTGCAGTCATGTATTCATTTCGTCATTGCCAAGGAGCCAGTTAAAGAAAATTTTCTTTTCTACAGAAAACTTCTGCTATCGATTTCTCAAGATAACTTTTAAAACCGATAAATTGTTGTTATCAAAAAGCCTTTTACGGAAAATGTTTGTAAGCATAGAATTTTCTTTAGAAAATGTTAACATCGATTAATTTTCAAACAAACTGTTTGTTATCAAATTTTTTTTTTAATTTTTTTGTTTTGAAAAATATTTGCATCGATAATTTTTTATAGAAAATTTTAGTATCGATAAATTTGTTGGAAAAGTATTTTAATTATTAATAATTTTTCAAGGGAAAATTTTTAATATTCACTATCGATCAATTTTCCAAAGAATAATTAATATTTGTTATGAGTGAATTTTCGGTAAAATATTTTTTATCGATGAATTTTCTAGAGAAAATTCTTCTAAGCCATAAATTCTTCGTAGAAACTTTTTAATAGAAATAATTTTCTTTAGAAAATAAATAACTTTGTTTTTGGCGAAAATATATAAAATTTGTGTAGAAAATTTCGTATCTTTTATTAATTCTTTAGAAAAAAGTATCGATAAATATTCCAAAGAAAATTTTCGCTGTTATTAATTTTGTAAAGAAATTTTTTACTCTGGCTGAATTTTTTGTAATAGTTTTTCTTTGTTATCTATAAATTTCCTATATTTATACAACATTTGTTGTAGTAAAACGTTTTGTTATCGATAAATTGTCTGTCGGCCATATTTTGTAACTTAATTTTTATTAAAAATTGTTTTTGGCAACTAATTTTTTATATAAACATTTTCTATGGCACTTTTTTCTGCAGACTGTTTTACTAGCGATAAATTTTCTCTGTTTTGATTATAAAATAAAATTTTGTAGAATATAAACAAAAATTTCAGAATATAAAAAAAAAAAATTTTTATTTTTAATGAATTAATTTTTTTTTTTAAATATTAAGATTTTTTGTTAACACTTACAACTTCTTATCGATCAAATATAGAACACTTTTGACTTTTTTAACGCTATTTTTGGAACAACTGAATTCTTCAGTGTAAGTAATATTTTCCCAAAATGGACAAAATGTCCATTCAGTTCCTTCGACGACATTTCTAACCCCTGGCTTATCGAAGCTCTAAGAAAACCACCAACCAGTAATCAAAAATAACGCAAATTTAAACTGATATGTTTAACTCTTATGGGCCTAGAGTATTTCTGCGGCTAAAAAAGCGAAATAAAAATGTAACAAATAAAAGATCTAGATATTTATAAGTGACAGCAGAAAAGTGCCCTGTCAGCCAGATGGTGCCCACTGCGGGCTTAAGCTTTTTAAACATGCAACTGGACACTTAAAATTTGTTTTGTGTGTCATTTATTTTGCTGTTGCTGCTTGTATTTTTATTGCCGCTTTTATGTCGTTGGCATTAAAAATATATATTTATGATCATCAACATCATCATTGTCATCATTGATGGTGCATTTTATATTTATTTATTTATTTTTGTTACGAGTCTCGATTGGGTGGGCAGAGTGGGTCTCGGAAACAATGAAAACCACCAAATTTATCATCAATGCACTTACATGTAATTCTTACACATGTTTGGGCTTGTATTGCTATAAATATTATTTAGAATGCAAAATGGCAGATGCCAGCAGCGGCACAAGTGGCAGAAAGGAAAACAGTTTAAGTGTTTTTTATTTTTGAATTTATAGAAATTGAAAAATTAGAATGGAAAAATTTAAATATTTTCAGATAATTAAGTTTTATATGTCATTTGGTGGACGGTTTTTTAAAATGACCGCTTTTGTTTGTTGAAAACAAAGTGTATGTTCGCATTTCTTTGCCACTGTCATTGTTTTAAGCAACAACAATACAACAATTTGCTTAAATGCCGTTCATTCGCAACAAGTTCATTCTCCATTCATTCATTAATGGATATTTTTAATATGTGGCTCATCGGGGAGTATTTAGCAGATATTGAAGTACACAGTATCACCAAGATAAAAACAGCATCCTCGTAAGTATTAAGTTACTAGAACCCAATGCAAAAAACAGATGTCCTAATGACTCAAACACTGTAATTGAATTGAATGTGTGTATTTAAATATGCTTTAATATAATTTACTTCAATATACCTGATATGCGTTATTTGCTTACAAAAGTTTATAAAAAGTAGCAAATTGGCATGTAGAGACCTGCAAATTCGTTATCCATTATCTGGAAAAGATTTCTGGCGAGACGAAGCGATACTCGTGTAATCAGTTAAATTCTTACGACAGCAAACACCTGGTTTTAGAATGGCTTTTATTATTTTACTTCTAAAACTTGCAAAGTACGACTATATCTTTTTGAAAATGAATTTTTTATAAAAAAAAATCTTTTAAGCCGAATAATTTTGAAAATTGTCAGCGAACAGTTAAGATTTTAAGGGTTTGTAGAGATCCCCTCTCTGAAAGCTGCTTTTGTAAGAAATGAACTTTGTAGAACGTATATGATTTAAGAGTGGCTTTTTGACGCTACCTTTTTAAAAAGGAACTTTTTTAAAGGTGTTTTGATCTGGTCTTATTAGAACGCACATATTTAGAAAGTCCTTTTTATAAAATATAGATTTTTCAAAAGTTCTTTTGTAAAACTCATTTTTTTTTTAAATAAGTTTTTTCAAGACGTAACAGGTATTTCTGGCAAAAAGAATCTTTTAGAAGTATATTTATGTCAAAATCCCTGTTTATAAAAGGTACTTTTTTAAAAGGTATTTTTTTAACATCTATTCTTTTAAGAGGTACTTTTTTAAAAGGAACTGTTTTAAAAGGAACTTCTTTAAAAGCTATTTTTTTAATAGGAACTTTTTTAAAAAGTACTTTCTTAAAAGGTACTTTTTTAAAAGAAACTTCTTTGAAAGCACTTTTTTAATAGATACTATTTTAAGGAGTACTTTTTAGAAAGATAATCTCTTTCAAACATACTTTTTTAAATGTACTTATTTTAAAAAGTACTTTTTTTGGACACTGTGTTCTTTTAAAATTTACTTTTTTAAAAGTAGTTATTTTGAAAGCTAAATTTTTTTGAAGATATGTTTTTGAAAAAGTATTTTTTTTCGTAAAAGCCACTTTTGCAAAAGGTATTTATTTTCAAAAGTACTTTTTTAAAGGAAGTTTTTTAAAGCAAAAATTTTTAGAAGGTTCTGCTGTTTTAAAAAACATTTATTGAAGGATATTTTTATTTTCTTTTATTTTCTTTTATTCTTTATAAAAGTATTTTATTTCAAAAGGTTCATTTTAAAATGACGTTTTTCGAAAGTCACTTTTTTAAAAGGTGTTTCTTTAAAAGATAACTTTTTAAAACATTAAAAAAGTACATTTTCGGTAGATACTTTTTTTAAACGTACTTTTTTTGAAGGGTAAATTTTTAAAACCTTCTTTTTATCGTATTTTTTTAAAATACTTTTTCAAAAGGTATTACTTTAAGAGGCACTTGTTTTGCTCATTATTTAAACAGTACTTTTTTAGGATGTACTTTTCTAAAGGATCCAGAAGATACTTTTGTAAGAGCTTTTTATCTAATGATTATTGTTTTCAAAGTTGTTTCTTTTATAGGTTTTGTGTCTTAATAATTTTGTTTTAAATATATTTTCAAAAAATTCTATTTTCAAAGCTAATAAAGCAAAGTTTTTTCTGTAATTGAAAATGGTGATTTGTTAAGTGTTTTTCAGTTTAACTACTCAGACTCAGACTGTTTCGATTACCTTAAACAGCTTTAGTTTGATGCACCCCACCCCCATCTTCCTCTTTCACTCTCACTGTCTCTGCCGTACACTTTATTTTTATAAGAATCTTATTTTAATTTGCCGCTTGATTTTCTTGAAACACCTCCAGCATTTGCTTAATAATTTAAATTCCCTCCTCCCCAGCTCTTATTTTTCCAATCGAAAATCATTTAAGATAAAATCTCTTCCTTCTGTTGACAGTCCTGCAGCTTTTTCGATAATTCTCCTACGGCTACAGTTTTCTTGCTGTTGCTGTTATTATTCTGCGTTGATGTCATGACTTGTTTCTGTAATTAATTTGATTATTTTTCGTTGATTTCAGCATAAACACGTCGGTACAAAGAACCCAAAATGAAGACGAAAAAAAATCCCAGCAAAAATTAATTGAATTTCTCTTTCTTTGATACGAAACGTGTAAATCACGGCTTTCAATATAAATGGCCACAAGGATGCAGAAAAAAAGCAAAAGTGGTAGGAAATGAAATGAAATTCGCTTTCATACTTTTGTACGTTTTTCAAAAGTATTTGCGTGTTAATGCTTTTAGTTTCGGTCCACAAAGAATACCTGGACAAACTCTCAGATGCAAAAATACTTTCAATGATTAATATTTTAGATTCTGTTCTTTTACTTTTTTCTGGTCCAAAGGGGAAACTTTGATGCAAAGCAAAGAAAGTTATATTTTTTGTTGATAGAAAGTGTTTGTGATGGGTGAAAACTTTAATAAATTGTTTTCTTTTTTGCAAATATGAAGGGCTGCAATTTATTTTGGCCTAAATTGACTGATTTGGAAATAGAAGATATGGGACGCCAGCAGGAGGGCAGCACGTTGCACATTCTGCAGAACGATTTGAGGGAACTCTCGCAGAGTTGACCTGAATTGTATGATTTAGCCCCCTGGACATTTGCTTGTAAGATTTCTTGGGATGGCTTGTGTCTTATAGTCAATAGGACACAGGCCATGTCCGAAATTCAGCTGGATCTGTGCGGAACAGCGTAAGAAGTCGTGCCATTTCATATTTAATGGAACTTTCAATTAATGAAAGAACTTTGTCAAAGTCTTCTACACGATTTGTCCTCTGCCAAACGCCCATATTGAAAACCTATTTCTAAGCGGCCGTGTACTGGGAAAAATTATAATATTAATGAAACATCATCGCCTTAGAAATTTACTTTTGTTAAACGTTACGCTGTAATAAATCTTCGAAAATTTCGTCCAAACAACTGCGTAACAGCGTTTTGGTGTCAAAATATATATTAAACAAGTTGCAAGTCGTTGTTCATTTCTTGTTCTGAAAGCTAAAATCTAAAATCTAAATAATGAAATAGCAGCAAATGATTTAGATGGTGATAAACGAAAAACAACTTAAGCGGCTTTAAACCAGAAAGTCTTTGCTACTCACTTATTCACTCCTGCGTCGTGCGTCCTGCGTCCTGCGTCCTGCAGGCATTTAGGCCGTGGTGAGTAATATTCATACACATCCTTTAGCCATTTTATTGTTATTGTTTTGCAGCTTAAAAACAAACAAACAAGCAAAAAAAAAGCCAAGAAAACTCAAAATAGGAAAAAGCGAAAAAAATTAAAAAAGAATTCATGGTCGCGTCTGTCAAAATCAGCACAAAAACATTCATTTTTCTCGTCGCTTTTATTTCAATATATTTTTGCTTTTTTTGTTCGCATTTTGACAATGATTAATATCGCTTTTTTGTTGTTGTTGTTGCTGTTTTGTCCTAAAGTTGTAGTTTATTTCTGTTCGGTACATTGTTTTGGAAAAACAGAAAAGCGCCGAAAAAAAAAAATTGAAAATATTAATGTTTATTTCCGTTTTCTCTTTTGTCGAAAGCACAAACAAAATAAACAATATTAAAAATGTATGACAAAAAAAATTAACTTGTTTTTTTTCTGTTTAGAGACGGTTTAATTTTGCTGTGTTGGAGGAAAGCAAATCGAATTTATATGCAAAAATTCTTGTTTTCTGTGTCTTCTTGGGCTTGTGTGATGCGTTGAAGGAGATAAATTTAAAAATTTAAAAACTTTTAACAAGATATTAACAAAATTCAGCAACTACGAAATATATGAGTTGCTGAATCATTAATTATCATTCATTTCGTTGTGTTTGCTGGTCACACTGTTTTAAATATATCTTCCTAAAATAATTTCGTTGTGCTTAAGAAAAGAAACCGCTGCCTAATACCAAAACATCTTACCAACTGCTGCGTATCCTGCACAAGTTCAGTTCTGGCAGACGGACAAGGCTAAAGTATATTAAGTTTTACATCCATTACACAGCGTAATAAATGGCCATTTACTTTTTGCATAAAGATAAAAAACAATAACTGAATATCTGTGAGAGGTTTTTTTGTCGGTTTTTGTTGAAGACAGTTGAGTGGGAGTATAAAACCCCTTTAAGCGCAAAACACCCCCAAATACTTAAGAAGTACTTATTTCTAGAAAATTGTAGTAGTTTTCCTTTTTTTCTAAAGAAAATAAATCAGGTTGTTGTGTTATTTATGTCTATTGTTTTTTATTTTTAAGTAAAACTCAGGGGGCGGTTATTGGTTTTTGTGCAGCAAAAATAATCTCTTTTCTTGGGTTTTTCACTGAAAATGAGTTTTATTAAAAAATACCTGAAAAAATTATTAAAAAAAAGCTAAAAAGTTTCTAAAGTAGAAAAGCTGCAGTTAGAAAACGCAGCCTGCGAAAAGAGTATCCCTCTATACAAAGAGTCATTTAAGCCGATATTATTTACAAAACAGGAAATCTTTTCAAAAACACTTATAGAAAAAAGTTTAACCAAAAATATATGTATCAGATAAATATGCGTTGAAGCAAAAAAAATCTCTACCTGGCAAAGAAGTAGATCTTGAAAAGGCGCTTTTTAAACACAAAAAAACCTTCTCAAGGGAGTCTGCTTTTAACAAAACTACCTTTTTCATTTATAATACTTGAAGAGGGGAACTATTAAAATAAATTACATTTTGAAAGAAGTAACTTTTCTAAAAAGTACGTTCTAAAAAAGAGCCTTTTAAAAAGTGCCTTTAAAAAAGTACCGTTAAGAAATATATATATATTTAAAAAATGTTGTTAAAAGTACATTTTAAAAAAGTGTTTCTTAAAAAGTTAAAAAAAATGCGTTCTAAACAAGTACTTTTTAAAAAAGTGTGTTTTAAAAACAGTAACTTTCAAAAAAGAGCGTTTTAAAAAAGCACTTTTTAAAAATGTCTATTTAAAAAAAGGGTATATTTTAAAAAAGTGTTCTTTGAAAGGGTACTTTAAAAAAAATACCTCTTACAAAAGTGTTTCTTAAAACAGTACATTTAAACAAAAAAAGTACGATTTAAACAAGGACTTTTTAAAGAAGTGTGTTTTAAAAAAGGAAAAAGTGTGTTTTAAAAGCAGTATCTTTTAAGAAAGTGCGATTTAAAAAACGGTGCTTTTAAAGTCTCTACATTAAAAAAATGGGTTTTAAAAAGTACTTTTTAAAAATGTATATTTTTTCATACAAAGTATATTTTGGAAAAGTTCCTTTTTAAGACAACGCTTTCTAAAAAAGTACCTTTTAAAAAGGTACTTTAAAAAATGTTGCTTTTAAAAAAGTATATTTAAAAAAAAATACCTTTTAAAATATTGTGTTTTAAAAAAAGTACTTTGTAAAAAAAATCTTTTAAAAAATGTCTCTTCAAAAAGAAGAGTACATTTTGAAAAGGTACAAATTCAAAACTTACATTTTCACAGTTATTTTTAAAAAAGTACGTTTTAAAAAATTACCTTACAAAAAAGTTCGTTTTAAAAAACTATTTTTTTTTTTAAAAAAGCCCATCAAAAACTGCTTTTCAAATAAAGTACGTTTTTATTAAGAGTATCTTCTAAAAAATTACCTTTTATGAAAAGCACTATTTAAAAAAAGTGTTTTCAAAAAGCAACATATAAAAAATTACCTTTACAAACCTTTTTATATAAATACTGTATAAATATAAATACTATATAATATAATATAAATAGATAAGCAATTTATCTAGAAAAAGTACGTTTAAACTACTACTTTTTTAAATAACAAAAAATTCCAAAAACAGTATTTATAACAAAACGCTTATTAAGAAACCTGCCTTCTCAAAGGAAAAGATAACTTAGAAAAATACTACTTTTTGAAGCTATGAATTTTAAAAAAGGCAGCTTCCGCATAAAAGTACCTTTGAAAAAGTTAGTAAAAATAGTAGCGTTTGGAAAAAAGTATCATAGAAATAACAGTTCTTTAGCAGATAGTAAATGTAAAATGTACATTGAGCAAAAAATTTCAAAAAGTCCTTTTGAAAATACTTTAGTAACAAAAAGTATCATATAAAAAGAATCTTCTATAAAACGTTCTTTTCAGAAAGTACCTTGCAGAAATAGTCCTTTGAAAAACTAACTTTTGCGAAGCCAAACTGTTGCCTGATTGCCCATTTGCCTGCTCTGAAATCTTCCCAAATTCTTGTTTGCTTTTATTACTCTCAAGCATTGCACATGTTTTAGTTCTTAGCTATTTTTCAAGCTCAAGGGCATTCAAATGTTTATACGCACAAATAGATTCGAAAGGAGAAGCTCTCATACCAGATCAGCTTAAGATTTAAGGATACATTTCCTTATACCGGACGAAAACTGTTTTCAAAATATTTCGAAATTTGTTATTCCTTTTGTCATAAATACTATCCATAATGGAAAATATGAATGTAGACAGGATGATGTATTGTTACAAACGTAGAGAGGAATATGTGTAAAGAGCAGCACATTGGTTTGAAAACAACCTTTTCTGGGACAAAAAACTTCAAACGAAAAATGACATTTAAAAGAACATGCGAAAGATTTTTCCAAAAAGCTTTTGCCTTATTTTTTATATTTTTAACTTTGGCTATTTTTTGTTTTAAATAAATTTATTTTTAAGTGAGCGCCTCAGACATGACTGCATTTTCGAATATACCGGAGAGTGCTGCAAATATTTTATAATGTTGGCCTTGCAAACATTTTCCAATATTTATAATATGAAAAATGGAAAACAAAAAGTACGCAATATTTTTAAATGAACTTAATGTAAATGTGTACGTTGAATATCAATATTTGTTAACGATATACATGCAACTAAATGCCAGGTTTGAAAAATAGTAGGGAAGCTCCAAAACTCCAAAATAAAACAAAAAATAATATGAATAATGAATAATGACCGCGAAACAGCCAGCGGTCCCCCTTCTTATTGAAACAAATTCGCGTTGTATAAACTACAAATATTTTTCGTGTTACGGAATGATAAATTAAATTAAGCAACAAATAATTTATTTGTAAAAGGAGTAGAAAGAAGCTAAAAATAGCAGGACCGAGTTCGAAGAAAGTTGAACACCACTCTGTCCTCCTGAATGCTGAAGAGATTTTGAAAGCGCAAACTCCAAGCAAAATTATTTAGAATAATTTAACTATCTAAAGACGTTTGTCAGATCTTATATATAATGAGTTAAAAATTTGTTTATCAGAAAAGCTTTGCCAGCATTTTCCAACACAAGAATAGTGTCAGACAGCTGACAGCCGTGAGAACATACTTTCTGTCACTGCCACTGTCCGATAATTGCCAGAAATTGCAAAACTCATGTCTTATTGGCAACGTCACAATTATGACAGAGCAATTTCTACTGACCAAACTGCTCTTACACATGAATACGTTAAGTCATCTGGTCTAAAAATAGATATAGCAAATTGTGTCATACAATAAGCTGACAACTGTCTGATCTCATAGTTTCTGTGGCCAAACAATTGTCAGGCAGTGGAATTGTGACAATCGCCTGAACTGTTGCCTGGTGGCAATTTTTCATTATCTGTATCTGGTCAGCACATTGTCAGATCTTACAATATTGTGTGATCTAAAAAACATTTGTAAACAGTTCTAAGAGTAAAATGTAAGATATGAGAAAAAAAAATGTAAGATTTCAGAAAAAAGACGAGCTTTTCCAACAGAAATTTTCTTTTGCCAAGACGTTCATTATGCCGATGTTGAAGCTGAAATCAATGCATTTAGTGGAAATATATAGAATTTGAGGTCTGGCAAAGAAACAAATCATAAGGTTTAGCTAATGATTTTTTTTTTGTCATGACATAATAAAAATTGAACAGCCCCGATCTGGAACCCTGACAACAACAGCAAGCATTTTCGTGTTACACACTTGGTTTCGAAACAAATGGCAAAGAAAACCACTTCTACTTCTTGTCGTATATGGATACGTTTCTAAGAAAATATCCAGCCACCCTAATACACTTTATGCACAAATTGAAATTTTAAAATGTTCTCTCATATTCATAAATACTCGTACTTTTTTGTGATAATAAAATGTGCGTGTGTGGGAGTTTATGTGCTTAAGGTTAATGTATTTGTTAAATTTATTTATGCGCACATACCATCATCATTTATAACCTTTTGGCAAATATTTATATACTTTTACTCCTTAACAGACGAAAACAAAAAAACAGAAAATATTTTCACCTAAATGCACATATTTTTTGAACTTTCCTTTGCAAAAAATCTGCAAATATATAAAAAAGAAATAAAAATTCTATGTGAATCTTCTAAAAGGAGAGTAAATTTCAAGGACTAAATAAAATGTTAAGATATAAATATAAGAGTAACAACAGTAAATGTTATTTACATATTTAATTTTAAGGGATTTCACGATCTGGGATGCGAAAAGTGCATTGTGTTGTCACGTATAACTAATGTGCACTTAGTGGTAGATGTTTATTTCGTCTGCGAAAGACCTTTGACATTTTCATAGTAGTTTCACTTAAATCGCAGCCAAAGTTCGCAACTACTTGGGAAATTTGGCATATTAAATGACTGGCAAGTTTCATATAAATCGTTGGAAAGTATTGAATGCCTGCCGTATATCCTTTTTTGGGTTTTTGTATATGAAATAAAATTCCACTCAAATTGTTTCCAAAACACCAAACTGTTACAAAAATTTTATTGTAAAGCTGAATATGAAATTTTATTTAAAGCAGTGGGTTCTTGTAAAATATTCTCCACTTTAAATAATCAACATTATTTACGTTTTGAAACCGCTTAGGGTATCAGGATACGAATAATAATGAGGTTTAGAAATGTGGGGAATGTTTATGGGCGTGCTACAACTGTAATGTTGTTGCAGGTGGACTTTTCCAAAAGGTCAGTTACGATATTTTATGTATTAGTATTTTTTTTTTTACCCCTATGAAAGGATTTTCCCATATCCTCTTCATACAATACTATAAAATTTTAGTTTAAGTTTTGCATAAGCGACTATTTTCAGAACTATTGAGGCACGTTGTGCTGCAAGTTCCATAAAATCTGATGATGGCAAACGTTATCTCTCTTAGTATCCTTTTTTGTGGTAAATATGATTTTTTTCCAAAAAAAAAATCGTAACAATTTCTAAGAAGCAGTAAAATCAAAGAAGCAAAAAGTTTCAGATATATTTCGGCCCGAATACGTCATCCTGTCATATATCCTTTTTTAATAAAAAAAAAAAAATTCTATCAAACGTTATAAAATTCTGTCAAAATACCCTAAAACAATAGGTACATGATGTGTTCTTTAAATTTGGCCACACATTATGTCACTTTGTTCTAAAGGAACTAAGATAAGTGTGCCAAGTAACTCTTTTTAAGGAAAAATAAACTTTTGCCCTTAAAATACAATGAAAACTATCTACTATTTGCCAAACTTTAAAAATACGATATATGTTCACTTTCACGGTAAATGGAGCCAGGACAAATAAGCTGGCCATATGTCCTGTTTGTGAGAAATTTAAAAATTAACTTTAAAATATTTAAATAAAATTGAAACGTGAAAGGACTCTGGACAAGGGCCAGAGTTTCTCAAAAGTTCTCATTAAATTTAAAGTCAAAACTGTTGCAAATGCAAGCAAAATCTAATAACTATTTGGTAAAGTTTACTGGCGATGTACAAGGATGTGCAGTTTCTTCACATACGGTTTTTTGCATAATGTTTGATCTGTATGAGCTGTACATGTTTTATATTTGAAGAAACCTTAAGAAGATATTTATTTACTTTAGAACAGTCCAGTGCGATCAGTTGCTTTATGCTGTTACTAAATTAATACAGATTTTCAATAAAATTGTGTTTTATCAACGATTATATTTACCCATAACCTGCCATAACGGAAACTTGTTTCAAACATCACAACCCTTCTTATCAATTCATGCTTAATCGTTATTATTCTTTTTCATAAATCAGCACAACTCCTCTTTACAAATTACCTATAAACATTTCAATTTTACTTTTGCTTATTTCTTGCTAAGAATGGATACAACCTATAAATAATTTTTCATCTTTTTCTGCCTGCATACAGTTTTTTACTTACCTCTTGTCTAACAAAACTATTTACAAAACTATTTTGTTGTTGTTTAATAAAGTTTTGTTCTGCGTACAAGTTTCGGCATACTTTCCTTTCAAACTCATACTAGACCACTTGGAATTATGTTCTGTAGCTGGAAAAAGAAAAATTGAAACACTTTGTTGTAATTTCGGAATTTTTGTAATCAAGAGAAATTATTTTTCAATGTTGAATATTTGAAATTGTTTAAGTGTTTTTTTTTTTGTGTGTGCACACAAAGGAATGTTTAGCTTTAAGGTAAATTCTTCGTAATTGCAAATATTTAAAATGTCTAACTCTTTTGTTTAGAAAGTGAAAAATTAAAAACAAGGAAATCATAAATCAAAATTAATCTCGGACAACCAGATATTGATTCATTTTGTTAAAAGTAGTAAATAAAGGTAGAAGCTCGTGTGGCTTAAAAAAGAAAGAGAATTTTATTGTACAATAGTTTTGAAAATATGAATACATTGAAAGGACAAACAATTATCAGTATGAGACACTTATTTGTTTCCTACAAAGAACTCTTTAAAATGCATAAATATTGTACATCATATTTATTAATTTTTTTTTTTTTGCTACTTTCAAAATGGAAAGAACTCACTTACAACTCGTAAAATTTATTTCCAAAGCTTTCTGGCAATATTTCATAGCAATCGGTTCAGAAACACAACTTTCTCCTGTATATCCTTTTTTCGAAATATTATATTTTTTAATGCAAAAATTAGAAAACGAATACAAATCAGTGTTATTAAGCTCCAGGATAAACTAAATGGAATTTTTTACAGGATCATAACTTTTTGCCATATATCCTTTTTGCTAAAACTTTAATTTAAAAAAGTTTTAAAATTTTATTAAGGGAGAAATATTTTGGTGGAGCATTTTCTAATTCACCTCTTATTTTACAAAGACATGTATCAATAATCATCAGGAAGTAAAAGTTATATGTTTGCTTGCAGAGTGGACATTTAGCTATTTAAGAAATCAAGATGCTAAAAGCTGGGCTCAATTTTCATTCCATCGATTCAAGAATACGCATCTCTCCCATATATCCTTTAGCTAAAACTATTGCATTCAGCTCCAGTTTCGGAGAAAATTCTAGGCAAATAAGTAGAATAAAGCAATTGAAATTTTTTTAAACAATATGTAAATTCAAGAAATTCTTGAAACTTCCACTTAGTGGAAACTCTTATTAATAAAAGTTAAAAAGAGGAGGTATAAGTTGGTATATATATGTCAAACTATGCAGAAAAGCTGTTGAACATTTTCTTTTTTGGGTTAGTGCAAAGACCTGTCTTGCCCCCATATATCCTTTTTTCAAGAACTTTTGATATTTACCAAAAAAAATTTGTTTTGATATAGGAAAATTTTAACTTGAAGGTAGAGCGGCTTGCATTTCTTTTTTTTTCTATATCTTTTTATAAAAATATAACATTTTGGATTTTTTTGGGTTTGTTTTTCTTGTTCTAATTAATTTCTTAATTTCTTTTTTCCAAGCTTAAGCTGCCGCAAATGACAGGTCACTGAACATAAAGACAACGTTTGTTCATTCTTGATTATTATTAGTAATTTATTTACAATTCGTGTTCATACCTACGAAAATCAATTAATTTTGTTGCTGTTAAATTAAAACACAAATTGTTAAATACCGATTGTAGCAACGAAAAGCATAATTTTTTCATATTTATGTTTATTGCAGCAGCAATAAAATATCAAACGGAAAACAATTTAATTTTATTTTGGTCATATAAATAAAACAAATTGTTATTATTATTATTATGAATGTTATTTTATTACAAATTACAAATAATAAATAAATGCTTTAAACATACTGTAAAAACGAAACGGACGTACAGGTGGTAAAATAACAGGGCATGTCATGTGACACCAATAAATCGCTTCATTTGCCGCTTGATGTACAACATTAGACGAACAACAACAAAAACGCAATCATAAAAATGTATACAAAATTGAAAGAATAAAACAAAACAGAGGTGAAAGTAAATGGGGGCGACGAAAAAAAAAGAGATACACCAGCTCAAAACATATCGATAGCAACAATGAATGGCTTAAACATTAAACACAATTGGCCTAAATGAAGTAAAAACTATGGCGATTGCAATAACAGAGCAAAAAAAAAAAAAAAGAAAAGAAAAACAGGCGAGAAGGTTTTAAAAACCAACCCGGCTGGTGTTTGATGGTAAAATGTGCAAATGAGTTTGTTGAGGGTATTGAATTGTGCTAACAATTATTTAAGTAATTACTGAACCGGAAGTAATCTACTGCACACACACACACACACACACACACACTGACACACACTGACACACACGAGCTCACAAATGGCATGTGTATTGTGTCAGGGACATGGTATAACAAGTACACCGGGGCCCCTAGTGTGTTTGTTAAAAAAGGATAAGGAATTGCTATTCTAAAATTACTCATATATAAATATGAACTCCAGCTCGAAGAAACATGAATTCCATATTTCTAATTATAACAACAAAACATAAAAATATTATGTATTAAATTGTAAAACTGGAAGCTTTAAAAACTATTTCATCCTGGGTGCTGATTTTGTATTCATTTTGGAATACACGTGGGACAGAAAAAGTTGAGCTTTATAAAGTTCTTGTTTAACTTTGGCTGTCCGGGTTCCTCGTAAACATTCACTTAAGACCCCAATTGGAACAATATGTCCCCGGGCATAACTTGAAAGAGGCATCCTGGTGTTGGCTACAGCTTGGAATGCCTATTTTGGCGGAAACGTTCTGGCTGTAGCTTAAACCTTAAAAAGCAGGACGTTGCTTTGGTAGATACTAAAGTAGTGGTTTACGTTTAGTGATTCAAATGTCCTTGATATTCTCTTGCCTGGCAAGAGATTTCTGCTCCTCGTAAGGGACTAGATGGTGGGTAAGTCTGGTTCTTTGGGGACTTCATGCTGCCACCCCAGTTGCCGCGTTTTCCTCTACTGTCTGAGCTCCCGATTATGTGTCGCCCTCAAATATTGCAAAAAGTTGCCTCCCACGTGTGCTTCAAAAGCCACATGTGAGTGATGATGTTAATCCAGTTCACACTGACTGTTCGACATGATCTATGATATGACTAATAGAATCTTTTAATAAAAACCCTTTTTTAAAACAAAAGCCAGGTCAGCCCCCAACTCAAATGTTTAAAAATACAACAATTCCGTTGAAGGAGTATCAGCTGTTCTCTGAAGGCTTAAAAATATTTTAATTTAAATAGTTAACAAACACAGTCGTATTAAATAAACTCAATACGCTCGAATGTATTTGAAAACATGCACTTGAAACGGATAAATACAGGTGATTAATTTGGGTATTTTACTTTTAATTAAACTCATAATGAGTTAAATACCAACAACTATAAACACCGAGCAAAAACAAAAACACTTTCTAAAGGACAGGCGATATTTTGCTGGCTAAGTAGTAATTTAAGGGGATTTAAAACTAATTTCGATTTTTTTCTCTCTTTCTCTCTCTCTCTCTCTCAGTCAATAATCCGGCAAATGCAAAAATAGTCTACACATTCGATTTCATGTGCAAATATTCGGAAATTTTGTACGGAACAGAACTGTTTAAAGTTACACACACATAAAGAGAAAACAAATAATGGCCGAATGTAGGCCATAAAAAATACAAGTTTAATTAAGAATATAAGGTCGTTTGGTTGGACATGCTTGGCCGTTTCAAATAGATCTCGAAAATTTTCCATATAAAGCCAGCAAAATTTCAAAAGAAACCTGAGAACTGCTAAAAAAAAAAACTAACACAGATACAATTTCAAATAAGAAAAGAGGAAAATTAAAGCAAAAACGGCACATAAAGGTGGTCATACTACAAACTATTGGTCATATGTTTAGAAAGTCATAAGATATAATTAAAAATAAAATGCACTCATTAGTTACAATTAAGCGAAAACGTCAACGATTCTTATAATACGAGTAGTAAAGTTGTAAAGTCAAGTAATCATATAGTCATATATAAACTTGTTCATAATGTTGTAATAATAATGATTCACTCGTTATAATTTTTTTTTTTGGCAATGAAAGTCCAAAAATCAACTATTCGAGTCACATGTCATGTAATTAAAAAATCATATTTTCACAATTATATTGATTTATTTATTAAGTATTGAAACTATTTGGAAAATTTAGCAAAAGGCTATTCACTGATATAATAGTATTTATCATTAAATGTTTTAAACAGTTTTTGCACAGAAGTAATACTCGTATTCTTAATCAGAATATTTGTTATTAGAGTCGACCCGCAGCCGTTTCACAAAAATGGAATTTTTCGCAAATTGGGTTTTTTCAAAAATTCTTTTACCTCAAAATAATTTTAATGAAATCGAAAAGACCAATTTCCATTCTTACGTCAACTTTCATCAAAATTCATTTATTTTCGCGCTAGATGCAATATTTTTGGGAGGAAAGGAAATTTATTTATACGTTTTTGTATTCGTATTATTAATATATTCATGATATATCTCTTTAGACTCACAAAGATATAGATATAGATATAGATATAGATATAGATATAGATATAGATATAGATATAGATATAGATATAGATATAGATATAGATATAGATATAGATATAGATATAGATATAGATATAGATATAGATATAGATATAGATATAGATATAGATATAGATATAGATATAGATATAGATATAGATATAGATATAGATATAGATATAGATATAGATATAGATATAGATATAGATATAGATATAGATATAGATATAGATATAGATATAGATATAGATATAGATATAGATATAGATATAGATATAGATATAGATATAGATATAGATATAGATATAGATATAGATATAGATATAGATATAGATATAGATATAGATATAGATATAGATATAGATATAGATATAGATATAGATATAGATATAGATATAGATATAGATATAGATATAGATATAGATATAGATATAGATATAGATATAGATATAGATATAGATATAGATATAGATATAGATATAGATATAGATATAGATATAGATATAGATATAGATATAGATATAGATATAGATATAGATATAGATATAGATATAGATATAGATATAGATATAGATATAGATATAGATATAGATATAGATATAGATATAGATATAGATATAGATATAGATATAGATATAGATATAGATATAGATATAGATATAGATATAGATATAGATATAGATATAGATATAGATATAGATATAGATATAGATATAGATATAGATATAGATATAGATATAGATATAGATATAGATATAGATATAGATATAGATATAGATATAGATATAGATATAGATATAGATATAGATATAGATATAGATATAGATATAGATATAGATATAGATATAGATATAGATATAGATATAGATATAGATATAGATATAGATATAGATATAGATATAGATATAGATATAGATATAGATATAGATATAGATATAGATATAGATATAGATATAGATATAGATATAGATATAGATATAGATATAGATATAGATATAGATATAGATATAGATATAGATATAGATATAGATATAGATATAGATATAGATATAGATATAGATATAGATATAGATATAGATATAGATATAGATATAGATATAGATATAGATATAGATATAGATATAGATATAGATATAGATATAGATATAGATATAGATATAGATATAGATATAGATATAGATATAGATATAGATATAGATATAGATATAGATATAGATATAGATATAGATATAGATATAGATATAGATATAGATATAGATATAGATATAGATATAGATATAGATATAGATATAGATATAGATATAGATATAGATATAGATATAGATATAGATATAGATATAGATATAGATATAGATATAGATATAGATATAGATATAGATATAGATATAGATATAGATATAGATATAGATATAGATATAGATATAGATATAGATATAGATATAGATATAGATATAGATATAGATATAGATATAGATATAGATATAGATATAGATATAGATATAGATATAGATATAGATATAGATATAGATATAGATATAGATATAGATATAGATATAGATATAGATATAGATATAGATATAGATATAGATATAGATATAGATATAGATATAGATATAGATATAGATATAGATATAGATATAGATATAGATATAGATATAGATATAGATATAGATATAGATATAGATATAGATATAGATATAGATATAGATATAGATATAGATATAGATATAGATATAGATATAGATATAGATATAGATATAGATATAGATATAGATATAGATATAGATATAGATATAGATATAGATATAGATATAGATATAGATATAGATATAGATATAGATATAGATATAGATATAGATATAGATATAGATATAGATATAGATATAGATATAGATATAGATATAGATATAGATATAGATATAGATATAGATATAGATATAGATATAGATATAGATATAGATATAGATATAGATATAGATATAGATATAGATATAGATATAGATATAGATATAGATATAGATATAGATATAGATATAGATATAGATATAGATATAGATATAGATATAGATATAGATATAGATATAGATATAGATATAGATATAGATATAGATATAGATATAGATATAGATATAGATATAGATATAGATATAGATATAGATATAGATATAGATATAGATATAGATATAGATATAGATATAGATATAGATATAGATATAGATATAGATATAGATATAGATATAGATATAGATATAGATATAGATATAGATATAGATATAGATATAGATATAGATATAGATATAGATATAGATATAGATATAGATATAGATATAGATATAGATATAGATATAGATATAGATATAGATATAGATATAGATATAGATATAGATATAGATATAGATATAGATATAGATATAGATATAGATATAGATATAGATATAGATATAGATATAGATATAGATATAGATATAGATATAGATATAGATATAGATATAGATATAGATATAGATATAGATATAGATATAGATATAGATATAGATATAGATATAGATATAGATATAGATATAGATATAGATATAGATATAGATATAGATATAGATATAGATATAGATATAGATATAGATATAGATATAGATATAGATATAGATATAGATATAGATATAGATATAGATATAGATATAGATATAGATATAGATATAGATATAGATATAGATATAGATATAGATAGAGATATAGATAGTGGTAAAGCTATATGATCATATAAGCAGTAACACTGTGATATAATTAGTTGGCGTAACCATATGGTTTTGACGCCGCAGTCATACATTTAAACAATATAAGAATATAAGAATGCAAGAACTTTCATCTTGTTAGTAGAATATTGATCATTAAGTTATAACATTGTGTAGAAGCACAGATGGATAAAACTACACTTTTATAATATGTTTTCTGACAAGAAACTATTTCCACGGAAACAATTTCATTAAACAAATATTTTCCTGTTATCCGAAACCAAACACAACAAAGAACGAATATCTATTAAAATGTCGTTAACCTTGAACAGCTCCCCCTGAAAAAAATTTCTCACTGCCGAAACTAAAAATAATTTATCAAAACTATTAAGCAAAATTTCTGACATCAGCAATAACAAACGCGACCAACACAACACAAGACAAAACATTCCAACAACGTGATGACAGTTTCTAACAAATTCTTTTAATATTAAAAACTATTTCCAAATAGATTTGTACAAAAATAACACCACAATAACACCAGCAAAATGCATACAAAATCATATACAAATTTGAAATACAGATAAAAACAAAACAAACAAAAAATTCTGTTTGTTTGTTAAGTGGCCCTGCGATATTATGGCCTGTGTGTACGAGTGTGTGTTAAAAGTGACAACTTTTGAAATTATTTCAAAATACTTATTTTCAACCCCTCTGCTGAAAAATACTGCTGGAAAAACAAATGCTGAAAACAAACAGCAAATGAACAGCCTGGAGGGAGAGATGTGTTTTCAGCAAGAAGTGGTTCTGTTCCCTTTATGGACCATTATATAACAATGAGTGAGTGAGTGAGTAAGTGAGTGAGGGAGACACAGAGGTAAGTATGAAATGTTTAGTACATGTTATGATAGTGATATTTCTTACATGTTGTTCCTTCAGCACCCTTTAAGTTGACGCAATATTTAAATATTTACAAGACAAAATTAAGGAGTTTAAGACAAAAATCGAAAGATCGAACTGGAAGGCATTTTTTATGCGAGTCTTGTGAGTTTTGACGCACTCACATTGTGAGAGTACCATCAGCCGAAATTCATTATTCTTTATTAGGCCCATTTTCGGCAGCCATTACGTCTGGTTATAATAAAGTGGTTTTATCACAAAGTGTATCCTGTTCGTGCAACGTTACGTGCGCTTGGTCCATTTTATGGCGGCCATGGACGGCCCAGTCTCAGTTTAGTGAACAACCATTAGTACAATGACGACACACAAAATCTGAGCCATACGTCGCCGTTATGGGTGAGAATGTCAAAACAAGTAGACTTTGCGTCACTAGAGCTTTTTATCTTAAATAGGACCAGCACTATGGGGATGACCGCTATTCTTTTGATGGCTGGCGCATTGTGCAGGAACTGGCGAATAGGTTTTTGGGGAGGGGAAGGAGGACGTAGTGTTTACATACATTTGATTGGAACCTTCCCGCATTGAGACTTCTGTGGTTCGATTTGCTGCGGAATAGACCACAAACAGATGAACTCCCGCTGAAAAATGCGCTGTCAGTAAGAAAATACGGGCATCCAGAATAGGATCCCTGATCTTATTAAAGCAAAATCCATTATAGTAACGCACCTCACATTGTGATGCTGCTCACGAGAGTCTACAGATGACAGCGATGAGCTTTTTCGGCCTCTCTTGTACACGGTCCAATAACTGTATTCCATTTAAGCACGAATGTAGGTGGTATAAATATTGTATATAGTAAGATCGGATGGAGTGAAGTAAGACTTCCACGGTTTTAAAAGCCGAAACATTTCCTATGCGCCATGAAAAATATGGGTATTCCAGCGAATATCACACTGAATTTTTAAGCAAAGAACAACAAGAGTTCCCGACTCCTTAATAGTTACACCATCGATGACATCGGCCGAAACAGCAATACTAAATAAAGATGTCCCTATAAAGAGAATTATAGAATTTGCAATGATAATAAGTCACACAAGACCCAGGTGCATCCAGTTCGTCCCGAAAATGTCACTTTTTTATGTAGATCTTGAACATTTCGTTGAGAAGAATCTAGTCTGGGCCAGGATGTCTTACTACCTCAGTTATGTGCTGAATTGACTGATATGGACACCACAACGAAAAGTAGTAGCAAAAAAAAAACCTGACACACAGGTCACTGGACATTCATTGCAGGAATACCAATAGCAATAACTTTCTTACCATCGATATGGTGCAATTTTCTTGTAGACATTTCTCATGTCACAGATCTGTACGAATAAGCCAAATATTACTGCCACAACTGGGCGTAAAATCAGCCAGAGTCATGGATAAGGCAACATATAGAAATTGCGCAGTCCAACACAATCGCGGCAGACATTTCAACGATTTTATATTCCATGAACTTATGATTTTGTCAGCATTAGAATAGATGACAGTTTCACTGTATAACCATCTGACAATATGATTAAAAACATATTATTATTCACGTGCTCGTATAACTGTATCTACGACTGGCACTTCACAAGAGTATTTGTTGTTGCCTGCGGGTTGCCGTTCCACATAATTGGCTGCTTGTGATGGATATCTTAACCAGCTCATCTTTTGAAGCAAAAGACAACCTGAAAACATAATTTATTTTTGTACAGGACACTTGAAACAAAATTATGTTGCAACTCTTACAACATTTTAATGGAGCAAAATATTCCCTTTAAAGGTTGTAGCATTTTGTCCATCGTATGCTGCTGCACATACGAATGGAAAACTACTTAAACATGCCTGATATTTAGGCTGTAATATCTCATCAGCATTCGCTGACACAACTTTGCATTTGAACGCACTTGGTAAACCAACTTACACAGCACGGCAACGACGACAACAACTTAAATAATAATGAAGTCGGCGACATCAGTGCAACAAGCACTCGTTCACTCAATTTGCTTGTACTTATTTGAAACTTGCCCCATCTAAAGGCATGCTCGTATCTAGTCATCGTGCAACCTTCCCTCCACAAGACACACACATCTAGCCAGGCAACCATGCAAAGAGTCAGGCAGGCAGGCAGGCAGGCAGGCAGGCAGTCGTACAAGCAGATAGAAACCATTTCAGGCAACATCAACGTGTCTCATTATGTCACATGTGACACTGTTAATGATAGTGTTTGTGTTGTTCACGTCAACGCTCAGCATAACGAGCCGAATACTTAAAGGAATCCAAACAAAAAAGCGAGCATTGAAATGTTTAAAGAAATATTAGACATTTATTGTTGTTTTTGTAAAACATATCGACACACACAAACGAGTTTCAAACGTTCAGATATAATTTTAGAAATTGCATTTTAGTTTTGTAACAAAACGCTGTAAATTAAAGCAGTTTTGAGCGGTTGATGAAGGACATCCCAATTTTTTTATAATTTGCAATGGCCTATTAGAAAAAATTGTTAATATAATTTAAAAGACACAGGTAAGTTGTTTGTGAGTCCATTTTGTAGCACAGTAATCGCTTCGGTCAGGCATTATTTTAATCTGGTAGGGAAAATAGGATATATAAAAGACTTTATCGTATTTCTTGACCCCGTAAACTTATACTCTACACAAGACTTGGCTCTCATTATTATATCCTTTAGAAAATCTCTCCACTTTACAAGAAGTTGCCAAATTTTTTTGTGGACAGAAAAAAAATATTTGTTTTAGAAAAAGGACATATAACACAGGATCGTTTGCTCAACTTACATGAAGTAGAATAGTGTGGTTGGATCAAGGCCAAAGGCACAAGAAACGTTACATCTTTCTAGTCAAAACTATGTACAAAACTTAGTCGTTTATGTAGAAAAGGGATACACACACATGAGAAGACTCTACATAAATGATATTTTTTACACGACTTTAGGACAACCTTCCGGAGAACTATAAATGTTTAGATTATGTGGTTATACGGTAATCACTTCGCAAATTTTTAACCAAAAATGCAGATGCAACACTTTGAAGTTTTGATTAAAATCCAAATTGATTAATTAAAATAAAAAAGATTTGAAAGAAAGGGTTAAGCTGCTGTTGATGATCGTCATATGCTGTAAGTACAAAATAGCACTGATAACAATAAAATTTTGCAAAAGAACTGAAGTTAAAAATTTTACAATAAAAAAAAGGATACATGGCGTGTACCTGAATTCTGCATTCGATTTAAATGTAATGCTGCGAAAGGCTTTATGACATCGTATTACAAGTTCTAAACACATTTTTTCAAACTATAATCGCAAAAAAAAAAAAACTTTTCGAAAAAGGATATATGAGAGATATGAATAATTAAGCAATGACTTTAATAAAATTTGATACCAAACGTGCGAAAATTGTATTATCCGTTATTGCTAAATTATGGTTAAAACAAATTTAATTTTAAAAAAAGGATATTGGCAGGGTAGCAGTATTCTTACATCGATTGAAATGAAACTGAGTATTAGGGCTAGGGGTAATATTTTACTAATTGTTACATGAATTTGTTGTTATTTTTTAAACTACTGCTGATTTCCGTTTAAAATTATAATCAAAATACAATTTTTTGAATAAAGGATATATGGAGGCTTGGGGTATTGTTACACCGCTTCAATTAAAACTGAGTATTAGGCTTAAGGGTATTATTTCATAAATTGTAATGCGTTTTTGAATAATGCACGTGCATGAATGTGGATTCTAGCCTCATTTTTCCAACTTTTGCACTAAAATATCCCATATATTGTAAGAATACCATTTGAAATTGCAGCAATATTGTTTTTTATTGCCCCAAATCTCACATTCAGGAGGCCGCACTGTATGGTATAATGTTTGTAAAATATTTTTAAATATAATTATACAAGTACAGTTGTGTTGGAATGGTTCAGGAGATTAAGAGTAGCAAGAAAACGATCACCTGTCATACAGCCACCTTGTAGATTTAAATAATCCCTGCTTTAGATGAGACATATTTAGCTTTCAGCAAAAAAGGATATATGACGGGCTGTTAGATTTCCACATTCATAGAGCTCAAACTCGTGTCACAACTTGGCTACAAAATTCTACAAATAGTTATATATATATAGAGCTGGCAACTGCTAAAAATAATATTAAATCAGTGAGTTATAGAGTTCGGCACCTTTAAGTGTTATTGTAAGTTTTTATTGCCTTTGGAGATATTTCAAAATTAACCACTTTTATGATGTCAGAAAGCAGTTTTCTGCAAATTTATTTAGGTTTTATGATTCTGATTTTATTGGTCTTTTATAGGTTTGGGATTTTATTTATTTTAAGATTTTCTTTCAATGTCAAGTTGGTTGTCAAATGCGCTCCCAAACGCCCTTAAAGCATGAACACAACAAACAGTTTCCAGCACCAAATCTTTAAATATCACCACTTTTGACAAAGTTTTGTTTCTTTATGCTCGATCCATCATTCCACAGCTCACACCCTCCCTTTTCAGCACTCACATGATGCATTATGTTGTATAGTTTTTTCTTTTTTTTTTTTTCTTGGAAAACTTTTTAATATTCCTCGTTTTTGTGTCTTATACGAATGACATTTTAGCTTCAAACACTTTCGTTTTGTTTTTGTTTTCTGAAAATAATTTCTGTTGGGCTCTCCTTTTTAAATACACACACACACACACATACATTTTTCTCTTGTTTTCTTTTGTTGTTTTCTCAGTTTCATTTGAAAAGTCTTTTAATAAGCATTTAATGTTCTTAATGTGCTACTTAATAATAATGCCTTTTTATGACATTTTAAATAGTTACAAATATGAAAATGCTGTTTTTAATGTTCGGTGTTATTTTTTTTCTTCAAATTTTCTTTTTAAATGAGTTTTTTTTTTTCTTCAATACGAAACGTAAAAGCATTTGGACGGTTTAGCACAGCTGCTTTTTAATTAAAACATTAAGATTTCAGTTTTCTGTTTTCTGTTTTCATTACAAAAGGAAATCATTAAAATTAAAATGGTTTTCCGTTCAATATAAAAAGTATTGCACAATTACCGAATCAAGGGCAGGAGGATTAGAATTAAAACTGTGTTCAGCTTGAATTTAAGAATTTGTATAAACAAATTTTTATCCAGTTGTACGCAAATAGAAATATGTTTCCTTAATTACCAGCCTGAGTAGGCTGTAGGATTGGGTCAAGACATAACGACAATATGTCGGTCTCGCCAGACTTCTGTTTGTACCAGACCCCGTTGATATTAAATTCTTTAACTTGGGCTGACACCAGAGACTTTTATAAAACCAGCCTGATATATTATTGGAAAGTTTAAAGGAAATATTAATAATTTTTCATATATTTATATGGTACAGACATACATATGTATGTATTTGTACTGCAAGTAGACACTAAATGGCTATAGAACAAGGCGATTATTACAATTATTGAACCATTCGTTACCTAAACATATCGTTAGCTAAAATGCCATAGGCATAACTAACAAAAATATATTGTAATTTTACAGGAGAAGCAAATATGCATCGGCAAAATGAAATAAAGCGAAGTTTTTTTTAATGTAATTTTAAACGCAACGTTTTGTCCTTCTTCTTAAATTAAATCTTAATTGAAGTGTTAAGTTGGGCAGGCCTTTTTGTCTTCTCTGTTTCTGAAACACAAAAAGACGTATTTGAACATATAGTTGAAGTATTTTATAAAATATAAAATGTCTAGTTTCTTTTCGAAGAAGGTTGATTATAGAAAAAAAAACATACAGTTGAATGATTAAAATAAAGTTCAACACCAGGATTTGAAATTAAGGATTTTTCATGTGAATTTATTATAAAACTATAAAATATCTGTTATTCATAAGTTCATTTAATTATATATTTTTATAAAGTTTCTTTTTAATATGAACTATTTCAGGCGCATATAAATGGAATCTATATAAAAACATATCGATACCTTAATATAGAAAGGCCCTAAATAACGTTTTCCTAAATTTTCAAGAGAGAGAAAAATCAAATTAAAAATTAAAGTTTTGTAGTCGCGAAACTTTTTGTTATTTTTAATCGGATCACGTAAATTTTTTTTACCAATAATGTGTTGGAAGATCAGCTTTCGAAACTTACTCGAGTTACAGCCTTTCTTTATTAAGGTAACGATATGTTGCATTGTGTGTGAAATCGATGTTCTCTGTAATGCGTGAAATGATCTTATTTCCTACAAAACGTAAAGTCATTAGCAGGGTTTTTATGTGTTTATATACGGTCACTCTACGTGTATTGGTTTCCGCACTATGGCCGTTTCAAAGGACATACCTTTTCCACATAAAAAAACACATATTTTCGTTAAAAAATATCGAATAATAATGGGTAGATGCCTTAAACAGCATCATCATCATCATCATCAATGGCATTTGTTCTGGAACATGTACAAAGTTAAAACACATACAGGGTGCTGCCATACAAGAAACAGCTTTTTCCCCTTTCCAAAAAAAGTGTCAACTTTTGAAGTTTGATGGAGTGGCTTGAGTGCCAGGATACCACGGCATGTCTTTCTTGTTTGTTTTTGGCAAATTGCCTGCCCCAATTATTGTTTAGCAAATAACTCCGTCATTTGTGGACTAGAATCCAAAAAGACTTTTTGCATATGGAAGAGGTTCACTTAAATTTGTTTTGAATTTCCCCGGCTCGGAATAATTCAGTTTTATCATAAAAATACTGACGGTCTGCCGGCAGTAACTTTGCGAGATCCGGTAGATTTGACCAGTTTTTAAACGAAAATTGTCCTTCTCTGCTCGGGTAATTGGTGAGGTTACAACAACAAATATGCATGTCTTTCCACTTGTTTGTTGGGAGCTGTCAATAGTTCTCAGTTATACAAATTTATTTTAAAGTAAATAATTCCAGTGGAATCTTATGTCAAAGAAAGCATCAAATTGAGAGTAGGAGCTGCCAACGTTAGAAAAGCCTGTATCGACATGCAATTTTTCAAAGAAAACCATTTTGTTACAATATATTTTGCCAGAAAGAACTGTGTAGTTGCATCGTTTTGCATTTATCAAATAAATACACTTGTGGCTAAATCCCTTGGTATTTTGTTACAATAATGAAGGCGTAATTTGTGATCGCAGAAATGTAAAGTCAATCCATCAAAACTCCTCTTTGAATCTTTTAATAGTCACAGCTTTCTGCTGTTCAGCTAACGATATATACTATTATATGTCCTAAACCCTCATATGTGTGTATCCTTGTTTTAATTTTTTGTTTTTAAACATGCGCCAAAGGAGTTTTTTACTGCACTACAGGCCAGTTGCCTGATACTTTTGTTTTCCAGCCACACAAACATGAGTTCTTCGCTTCAAACACGTCATTCACCAGACCAGCCTATAAATATTTTACCTGCATTTATCAGTAATACACAAATTATATATTACGAAAATTGTTGTCGTGTGTCTGTCAAAACAAAACAAAAATTATTATTTAAAAACTAAATTACTGAACAAGTGCATTTCCGTTTTCTCTAACTATTTCGGTTGTCAAGCGTAAACAGGTTATTAAACTCAAATTCGTTTTTTCTCTTTTTGTTTTTGTGACGGCTAAAGCTCACGCTTGACGACAAACCCAGAGCAAAAAACAAAAAAAGACGGGCAAAAATCGTTGAAGCCATCATTAAGGCGGCTGATTATTACGAACGGTTTGACTTTAACAAGACGATAACAAAATTATTTACAGGCAGACACAGTCGCTCACATGAAGCTGAAAAAAAACGCAGGAAACAGACGGCGAGCGACAGAGAGTGAGAGCTGGTAGGCACAGAATACAGGGTTTAAAACGGCTGTCAAGTTCTCGTCAAATATAATTTTATTTGTCATTTTGATTATGACATTGTAATGCTTTAATTGATGTGATATTATTATTGTATTATTGTACGTTTTAATGTAAGAACATTAATGGTTGGCGGCAGCCGCGGCTGTTGTACAGCGCCTGTGTGTGTGTGTGTGTGCCTGTAAGCGAGTGTGTACACAAGATATTACATTTTATTCAAAATCCTCCCGCATTTCAGAGTGCTTTTACTTTCCCACTACATGCAGACACACACACACACACAAATAAATATCTTTGTTTGACTACAGCGTCAAAGAGCGGGCATCTGTATTGGCGTTGACAACTCGGTGCGTTTTAAAATTCTTGGTGCGAAAAATTTCTCAGTTGCTCTCAACAAAACTTTTGTTCTGAGAAAAAAATCTTTATACAATAAAATAAATTTTTGTATAAAATTAAAATAAAATTAATTTTTGTGTAAAATTAATTAATTTTTGTATAAAAATAAAATAAGACTAATTTTTGTTTAAAATTATAATAAAATAAATTTTTGTATTAAATAAAATAAAATTCATTTTTGTATAAAATTAAAATAAAATTAATTTTTGTGTAAAATTAAAATAAAATTCATTTTTGTATAAAATTAAAATAAAATTAATTTTTGCATAAAATTAATTAATTTTTGTATACAACTAATTAATTTTTGTATAAAATTCAAATAAAATAAATTTTTGTATTAAATTAAAATTAAATAAATTTTTTTATATAATTAATTTTTGTATAAAATTTTTGTATAAAACTAATTTTTGTATAAAATAAATTTTTGTATAAAATTAAAATAATATTAATTTTTGTGTAAAATTAATTAATTTTTGTATAAAATTAAAATAAAATTAATTTTTATATAAAATTAATTAATTTTTGTATAAAACCAAATAATTTTTGTAAAAAATTCAAATAAAATTAATTTTTGTATAAAATTAAAAAAAAAAATAAATTTTTGTATATAATTAATTTTTGTATAACATTAATTTTTGTATAAAATTAATTTTTGTATAAAATAAATTTTTGTATAAAATTTTTGTATAAAATTTTTTTATAAAATTAATTTTAATTAATTAATTAAATTATTTTATACAAAAATCTATTTTATATACAATTAATTCAATAAATATTTTAAATAAAAAAAGGATTTCTAAGTTGGTGGCGTTTTTTTCAAAAAGTCGCACTCTCTCCATTTCGGTTCATTTTGAAATTCCAAAGCTGGCAACGCTCAGCTGTCTTGATCTCATTCGAAAATAACAACAACCAGAGATGTATGCACATATGTACGATCTTGACTAAGCAATAAATATTGTATGCGGTGTTTCCCTCAATTCCAGTTCACTTACACACCCCAACAGTCAAGGACTATTTGAATTGTTCACTCCACCAACCCCTGACAAAGGTTTCATTCCACTTTCTTGGTTCACGACTGAGTTCTGCACACTGTAATTTCTTTTTCTTTAACTTTTTTTTTAAATAAAAACGCCATGAAAAACGGTAAATATATGCGGCTGGTGTGCCATTATTATTGCACACACTGTATTTTTTGTTACAATTTTCATATCCGCTGTAGAACTCATGTTGTTGTTTCGTTTTTGTTCTCTCTTAATACAAATTGATATGGAAAATCATGTAATTGACGTTCTTTAATTGCCAGCAACAACAACACAACAGCTTTCTTCATAATGGTGTAACATTTGTCCGTCCATTTGCAAATTATGCTGATGTTGTTCATAAGCGGTGGCAGCGCAAAACAAAGACATCGTGCAGAAAAGTGTTGTGTCATTTAATGATCTCTCCGGGGTAATGTATTGTAAAAAACTCATACATAATAAATATAATGTTGAATTATATTGTATTAAGGATGTGCTAGGATTCATGCCAGCAAAATAAGGAAAGGCAAGGCTGTTTTGCATGCCTGCTGCTTGAGCCACAAAAGGGAAGGGGGAGGTGGAAAAGCCTATAAATATTTTGCAACATTTGATGGGAACAAATCGCGAGTGTAACTAAATGCTGTTGTTCATGGATACGTGAAAAGAAAATATGCCATAATTTTTTAATCACATGGAAACAAAATTGGAAAATAAATAAAACTGTTTTGAATTTTCGTTTGTAGTGGCAATAATATTCAAGGGAGGACAAACAGAGGAGGTATGTAGTGTACAAGAGCAGCATAAGACGGCTTAAAGGCCAGCGGATTAAAGGTTTAAAGAAATCAAAAAATAAATCTGACTATCGTGAGAGTAGAACACCACAGGACTGCAACGAAAGATGACAAAACTGCCACTGAGTGCGTGGCAAGATCACAGTATCACCGAGGATAGAAAAATGCATCTATATGACTTTTTTTTTTAATAAATAAATATAAATAACAAGCTGGGATTGATTCCCAGTCTTTTTATTTTTGATTTTCTGCAATAATTTTGCTTTTGTTTCAGCCATCCAACAAAATTTCAATTCGTTTCCCTTCGCTCCCAAAAATTCGTACGCAACTCAAACCCTTTTGGGCAACTTTGTCATTATCGTGGCATATTTAAATTCCTTATCAAGTATTTGCATTATGTCTTTACATTCACTTAAATATTTGTTGTGTTTGCGTTAAAAAGCAAAAATATTTAAATTCTAAACAAATAATGGCAGCGAAAAGGCCAATCACGATATTGTTTACAGTGTGGCAGTAGTTTTTATTTCTCACCCCCACTCCGCCTTCATCACCCAAACAACCGTTTGTATGTTTCACACAACATTAACGTACAAATATTGTCGTACATACCAACATTCTTACATGCCATTTCACTTAATTTACACACAAATACAATTAAGGATAAAACATTACAAAAAGGATATTACAATAGGCGAAGAGCAGAGGCAAAGAAGCAAAAGGCGAAGGCGAAGGTAAGAGTTTTTTGATGACAAAATGTTTTTGTTGATAACTTCAGTCTAATAAAGGATTCGGGGTGAAATCCCTTGTGTTTAAGCTGCCAGGTTGTGGGCACTGAATGAAGGGAGCGTAACTTAATATCAATTTCATACGATATATCGGTCATATTTTGTCTGCCCTCGAAATGAACAACTACATAATTTTTTGTATGAAGGGGGGGTGTCATTAGAAACTCAAATGTATGAAAATATATTATTCTAAAAAAGCTGACCGGAGTGGATGTAGAAATTGCACATTAAATACTTCTACCTGAGCGATAAATGACTGCAAGAAATAGAACTCTTTCTGGCCAAAAGTGTTAAGAAAAAATCGGTTTTTGCCCCACTTTTCTTTTTCTTATATTAAACTGCAAAGTCTAGGACATTTTTATCAGCCTTTAAAAACAAATCCATCAAAATTATTATCTAACTACGGAACATTAATTTTATTGCCTTCGTTGGTGTCGCTCTGCTCTGCTCTGCTCTGCTCCGCCTGTCTGTCTGTTTGTCTGGCTGTGGCTCAATCATTCATCGGCCAGCGACCGTAAACTCCTTTTGTTTGACACTTGTTTATCCCCAGGGGTAAAAATTTATAGTCATGAAATGTTTAGTTTTCTTTCAAATTATCATTTCTGCCATAACTTTTAATCATTTATGAAAATATATTTTATTTTCCCCAGCTGTATCAAACGTTGTCATCGAAAGGTTTAACCGGTCTGGTTATTAAAATGGTCGTTAATAGTTGAAAGGTTGCCCGTCACACGAACGGTGCGCTCAAAGTTGTCTGTGACACTGGAATTGATTAATGACATTCTTAAGCGCATTTTCCGTTGTATGAATGAAAGAATTCTTGAACGTTGAAGTCTGAACATTTTTTTCATCTGTACTAAAGCGTTTTGGCTTATGCGTGCAGTGGAACGCTGAGGTAAAGGGTTGACTCGGTTTCTGGCGCAACTAATGAATTTGTTTTGGCTGAAGCTGATTTATCTTTAAAAGTAACAAATTATTCAAACTAAGGAAATAATTGATTGAATTTTTCAGGCGCTATTATGATTTTTAAAAAACAATATCATGGCTGCCGTTTGACAGCTGGCCGTAAGTTAAAGGAAAATTGCCAACAGCGGCTGATTTGCACCTGAAACGCACTCACCTGCCTCCGACACAGGCTTGTGTTAATAAAACACTTGTTGTTATTCCTAAAACACCTGCCCAACATGAGCTGAGCAAAAAAATCATTATTTTCATCTACAACAACGCAATTCGCTGAATCAGTTAATAAATTATTTGAATGCGGAGTCGTCCTTTCCTTTTACAACGTAATTCTAAGTGAACTATTAAAAATTTTACTTCAAATATTATATATTCAGATCTTTTTGTTACTTACAAAAATTTCCCCACAAATTAATCCTTTTTCATTTCCCCATTAAGATTGTGTTTTTTTCAACTATTCTCTTACCTTCATCATGTCTAGAAAACAACACTTTAGAGAAAATAAAACTAAAAGCCTAAAGGCTTTTCAATATTAATTTAGGAAAATTTCTAATATCCTGTTTCTTAAACAAAAGCTTTAGAAACGAAAAAATAAACAAAACTTGCTTCGACAGCAAAAATTTAACTTAACACCACAAGAGTATTAGAAAGTTTAGGCAAACTACAGAGTTCATTTGTCTTACGAAGCAGACATGAAGCCTTTCATTTGTGGGCCTAAATTATAAATGAACAATTTATTTCAATTTTTTTTTTATTTAAGAATGACCCAAGAAAATGTTGTACCCTCTCCAACACCAAGTCAAAGATGTATAAATTTGCTGTTGCTTCACTCCAACATTTTAACACCTCCTTTGTGTATCGGCCCTTGCGTTCAAGGGGGGTGGGGAGGGGGGGTGGCAAGTACGATATTAAGTCAGCTTGAAAATTTTGCTTTCCCTACAAGATGCGGGTTGCTAAGGGAACAAGGGTTTGAGGGCAGACACTTAGAATCAGTTCAGTGATGTGTGACAACATTCAAGGAATAAAAACTGTTCATTTAAGAGAGAAACCAAAAAAAAAAACCAAAAAAATTCTATACTTTTGACTTATGCAAATATGACCAATTTAAACCACATGATTGATTATTTGATGTTCCATACAACATCATGAATGTTCTGGCTCAATAGCCCAGCAAAATGTGTAGCCGTCATATACAAACAACTTCCTTTCCTAAAGTTTAACTGCAAACTGCTTTACAAGCACCCAGAATAAACAATTTCTTAGTTGCAGGCAAATATTTGGCTGGGTTACTTTGGGCAGGCAGAGCCTTGGCAAATTTAATGAAACACTAGCAACCTAAAAATCTGGCTAAAAACGAACAGACTTTGGAGTGCTGTAAGCACAGTAACAAGGATACGAGTACATTGAAAATATTACAACGGCAGAATTTATAGTCTAGCAACAGATTTTAAGAGCAGGAAAACGTGTTCAAAAGGACCTTCTAAAAAATAAAAACCATTCAAACCAGGTGTTTCTAAAAACATTTAATAAGAAGGGGTGCTCATTTACACGAAAGCGTTTTCTTTTTTAATGACAACTTTTTTCTAAAATATCAAAAAAGTACTATTCAAAATGCCCACTTTTCTAAATAAATATTTAAAGGCAACCACTAGTTTTTAAAACAATACGTTTTTCAAACAGATTATTTTCCATTGCATAAGAAAAAGCTATTTAGAAAAAGCCATATTTTCAAAAAAGTACAAGCATACTTTTTTCACTATAAGTACTACTTTCAGTAAAAGTACTTTTTTTACAATAAGTACTTTTTTAAGAATAGGTACTTTTTAAATTAAAAAAAATCAATTTAAAAAGAAAACACTGTTAAAAAAAAACAAGTACTTGTGCGAAACGTACTTCTCAACAAAAGTACTTTTTGTATAAACAAATATTTTGCAAAAAACTTATTTTCTTTTTTCCTGCACAGAAACTCTCTAAAAGGTACTTTTTTTCTATAAACTATATTAAAAGTACTTTTCCAGTAGGATATTATTTTGAATTTTTCTGTTTTCAAAAAGTTATTTTCCTCAACAAAAATATTATTTCATTCAAATTTTTTATTCCAGACTTACTTTAAAATAAATACGTTTCTAAATAGCTAATTTTTTCACAAGGAAGAAAGAAAGTTTCTATTTTACAAAAAAGGAGTTTTTTCAAAAAGTGTTTTTTTTTACTAATTTGTCAATTTTTTTAGTTCTGGCTTTTAAAAATAAAAAGAAATAGTTACATTCCCAAAATGAGTTTTTTTTTCTAAGAAATATTTTCCTCCATAACATACAATCTTTTTAAAATAAGCAACTTTTTAGCAAAATATATATAACAAGTATATATTTTTGTCATATAAAGTACTTTTGTTAAAGGTACTTAATATGAAAGAATGATGTAAAAAACGCGTTTCTGTATTTCTTTAAAACAAATAGTTTTCTTTAAAAAAGATTGTTTTGTTTTGAAAAAAATTACCTTTGAATAAAATATATTTTATATTCAAATAAGTAACTTTTTTCACAAACATTCTGTTTTAAAGAAATTGTATTTTAAATAAATTTGTTTAATTAATTTTTTTAAAAATGTGTTTTTCAAAATATTACTATTTCAAAACGTTACTTTTTCAAAATGTTACTTTTTCAAAACGTTACTTTTTCAAAGCGTTACTCTTTCAAAACGTTACTTTTTCAAAACGTTACTCTTTCAAAACGTTACTCTGTCAAAACGTTACTTTTTCAAAACGTTACTTTTTCAAAACGTTACTTTTTCAAAACGTTACTTTTTCAAAACGTTACTTTCAAAACGTTACTTTTTAAAACGTTACTTTTTCAAAACGTTACTTTTTCTAAATGTTACTTTTTCAAAACGTTACAGTTTCAAAATATTACTATTTCAAAACGTTACTTTTTCAAAGCGTTACTCTTTCAAAATATTACTATTTCAAAACGTTACTTTTTCAAAATATTACTATTTCAAAACGTTACTCTTTCAAAACGTTACTTTTTCAAAACGTTACTCTTTCAAAACGTTACTTTTTCAAAACGTTACTTTAACCGCGTAATTTTTCATACAGATAAATAATATTTTAAAGGTTTTTTTTTTTGTAATTTACATTTTAAAAAATTATTTTTCCTAAAAGTTACATTTTCATGGAGACTATAAAACCCTTTACGGTTTTCCTAACGAATTTAAAAAGGGGGAATTTTTTTAAAAGTACTTTTAGGACCAGCTGTGTTTTGCACAAATCTATTTCGTTTGGGCTGTAGTAGCCTGCAGAAGGCAAAACCACCTTAAGCATCATGACCTGACAATTTCCTTAAACATCAATTCATTTTTCAAGCATAACAAATTTTCACTTCGACTTTGGCATTGTTAAAAAAACCACCAACAGTGGCTGCCTCTTGAAACGGACCAGCTTTCGAAGAAACTAATAAGTCTTTCTTATTCTTCTCGACGTGATAGACTTCAAGAGAGCCTTTTGCTGTCGCTCTACCCTGTTGGGCTGTTTTTCCAGAGCTTTGGTTTTGCCCTGCTTTTCTTAGTTTAGTTTTTTTTTCTGTTTTGTCTTGAGCGCAAGTATCCAGACCAACAATAGGAGTATGTGTTCACAAGAGTTGTAAATTTTCTAATTTGCTTAGCAAGAATGTTAAATTGCAAATATTTATTGGGGCAAAAACTATAAAAGAAAGTCAAGCAGAAACACACACACCCGTATACACACACGCCAGTGCAAATATAGAGCAACTCCTGAAAGTATAAAGAACAAAGACTGATTACGGCTTTCGTCCTTTTGCCAGGATAAATTTGTGATATGAAAGCAGAATGATGAAACAAGAGATGAGAAGCAGAAAAAAATGGTCTTGTGGTTGATAAAGGTTTCTTTTATTTAGATTTTTGTTAAAAATATATACAATGATGTAGAGATATTGAAGTTTTTCTTAGAGACGCCAGCAAACTGGAGCAGAAACACTTTTGCACACACACACACACATAATCTTACATCAAGCCACATGTTTTATGCTCGGGAGTGTGTGAACGTTAAGGATAAACTGCAGATTGGTGCTGTTTGTCTATTATCGTTTTGCCCCTGCCCGAGTATTGGTTATTTTCGTTTGCTTTGGTATTGTAGTTAACGGCCCTGATACTAACGCTCCACCTCCCTCTCGTCTCATTTATCTAATGCTAAAGATTTACCGTTTTTGCTGTTTGTAGTCGGAGATTTATTTTTATCTTGTTTAAGTAAAAATGACTGCGGCTACAGCATTTAAAATGTATTCTATGTACGAGCGTACATTCCCCCATATACTTATATGTAAGTACACAAAGTGTTGTAAATATTTTAAGGAATGTGCTGTGACCCTTTTAAATGGGATTTTTTTACTCTCGGTTTGCCATTTAGTTATTAAATGTATCTGTTTTTTTGTTACAAACTTTATCATTCCTGTACAAAGAAAAGGTTTTCTTTGTAATGTCGTGGCACAGTGGTTAAGTGGCCGGCGGCGAGGTGGCAAAACAGTTCAGCTGCATTTTGAGGGGGCGGTAATTGTAAAAGTATTGTAATATGTCTATATATATATATATCGTTATATGAATACCCAAAAGCCTTAAGTTATATTGAAGAAATTTTTCAGGAAGGGTAAAAAACTGTGCAAATCAATTTGTTTTGTAAATTAAATGCTGCCCACAACTTAAACAGTTTACAGCAAATCTATGCCAGGCTTGCAAACTATCACAGTCGCTACTTATGCACATGATCCTGGTGAACTAAATAAATTACAACAATGGCTACAAAAGCAACAAAGTCCTTCCATATAATGGCCAGACTTAGGGAAAGAAACCTGTCCAACAGTTTTACTAAATGAAACATTAATGCCGACTGTGAATAGTATTTAGTAATTTCGGGTCATACTCTGAGTATCTGAAAATATTTTTTAAAATTAAAACTAAAAAAAAAAAAAATGATTAATTTTTAGGTACAAAATCCGAACAAAACTTAAAAAATAAGCAAAACAGCTAAAAATTCAAATATGGACATCTTATAGAGATGCCAGTGCAAAACTCTTCCTTTTATGCAAAATGCCTACAGTACGTTACGTTACGTTACGTTATGTTAAAAGACGGAGCGAGTCATAAAAATCCATTAGCAATTGGCCTGCTGGATGGGTTGGAAGAAGTGCGCCCACTAAATAGATTATAGATGTTCGTGATTTGCCGTTCAGATAATTAATAAATAATACATCTGTAAATATAATAATAATATATATAAATAATTTATAGCAATGAATTATATTTGGCCCACTGTATCTCTCTTTCTGCTAAACTGAAATCAATAGTTCGACATTATTTTAGTCACTAAAATGCACCTTTTGGCGAGTACTCGTTCTAACAAGGCCATAAGACTGTTATACCAGTAGCTGGAAATTGGTAAAAAAAAAGACCACAATTAGTTTTTAGTTTGTCAAACAATGAATTCTCTATTGTGCTTTTGACATGATCTAGTTTAAACGATAAATAATTGCTGAGATCAACAATTTCGTTTTTATATTTCTTTTTGTTGTTTTTTTTTTGTGTTTTGTGTATCCCAGGAACTATTGACCTAAAGGAAATTGTGCTGTAAATGTGAAACATTCTTGCGCTAAAATATGTGCCGACTCTGGCCTACACGTTCATGCTGGCAGGACAACCAAGCAAAGAAACAAAAAAAAAAAAAAAAATTAAGAAGAAATAGAAAATGTAATAAAGGCTTTAAAAGGTGATACGACAAAAGAGCGCATTTTGGAATTTTCTATATGATGGCTACTTTATGGCTAAACAATTGTCAGTATAAAAGTTTAGGAAAATCACAACAACAACAAAATCTTTTATTCTACAATATTGTTAGCAGATTGAAAATTAAAATTAAATTTTACATTGTTGTTGACGCCCAAATCAAAATATTTTTACATCCTACCAGCCTGCCAGGAGGCTGCAGACTGTACAGCAATTGTTTAGAACAAATATCCTTTTTTGTTTTCGTCATTGTGGATGGCTGTTTATGGGCATAAAATAAAATAATTAAGAAACATTCTTGTGCTTTTAGCTTTAAAAGCCCTCGACAGAACATAGAATTTGACAAAAGTCCTGTTGGTGAAGAGCACAAACAATGGCAGCCAAGCGTTTTGCATTTGCCATGAACAACCACAGGATCAACAGGAGCAGCATTGTTTGCCAGTAACATTAAATGCAGGACATGACTTTTAAGCAAACGGCTCACGTAGAAAATTCAATTTTCTGCACATTTTGTTTTTGTGCCAGTGGCAAGACATTCAACGTTCGAGCAAATTGCCATAAAATTGATAAATTTATTTGCCGGCTGAAGAGGAGAGGGAGGGAGGGGTCCTTTTTTTTGTGTAATATAAAGGAAAGTATTTGTCGATATGGTATAAAATCTTAGTTTTATTAAAAGTCACACCAGCTGGAACAGCAAAGCCGGTGAAATCCTTGCGATGTAATATAAAGGATTAATATGGAAACAGCATAACTCTGCAACTAAAATCAAAAATCTTAAAACATTTATAACAAATACACGAAGGCAACAACTTCCTGCTAAACTTTTTTTTTATATTTGTAACGTTTGCCAATTTTACCCCAGAACTGAAGAACATCGTTTCTGTATTGAGCCCACGACAGGTTATTGTAATTTAGACAAATATTTTATATATAATTTTATATAAAATCACACATATTTCTCAGTTGCCAAATTCCGCAATTTTTTCGCATCAATTGATCAGCAGAAGAGGATAGAAACAAAACAAAAAACTAAATGAACCACAAACGGAACTAATGAATTTACTTTTAAAGGTTTTTGTTTTTATTCACGAGTCTACAACGTTCTCTCAGGAAATTTTATATTTTGCCCACAGCTGCTGCAGCACTAATAAACAACAGCACACAGAACCCAGAATTTGGATTGAAAATTAAACCAATTTGCTTGAACAAATACCGCGGAAACTCTCTTCGCACACACTCCAACAACGAAACGAAAACAAAACTGTTAAAGAAGAAAAAACGCAAAAAGCACAAACGAACGCACGAACAAATATTAGAGGTGTTTTGATAATTTGAAAATTGTATGCTGCGTTTACAGACAAACGTTACGTGGGTTATTGTTTGCAGCAGCAAACCGACCGAATACTGACAAACAATTTGCATTTTAAGTGCCTGACAGCAGCTCAATATCGTATTTTGAAAATGCACTCAGGTATAACGTTTACCGGTTGCCTGACGCTACAGCCGTTGGAAAAACTCTAGACGCAGCAGCCAATGAGAAACGCCATTGAAAGGCAGTGCATTGATATTAACTTGCCAACTCGCTCAAACAAGCCATGTCGCCAACGCTGGCATGAAGTGAGAAACACAAACAAAATAAAGACTGAAGTCACACCATCATTTTTAGCTTTAATAGTGATCGAAACAGAGACAGAATTCATAACAACCTGCAACGCCATGCTCTCAGATTGTGCAATGAATTTCGCTTTGAAATGTGCCATTACGCGCTTGCACCACGTATATCCTTTATATTCCATATTGAATTTAAGGGAAACTAGTATTGAAAACAAAACTGCATTTCTAATATTGGTTTTGTTTAAACTTAAATATTAATTGCTAAGAAAATTTCACCCTTTGTCACCTCTTTTTTTTTTCTTTACATTTAAAACGAAAAGGTGTCCTTTTTTAAAGTTTATACATTCGTATAATTCATTCATTCATATTGAAAAAAAAGGTCATGTTATAAAAAATGCATACCGACTGTAGTTTGCAATATTGTACTATTGGCCTAGGAATTAAATTGTATGGCCAACTGAGCTTAAGCCCGTCCATCGTTTCTTCTGAAATTTCTTATTTTCCCTTAAATTTTTGATAAAACACAGGAAAACTTTGCTTGCGACTTACAAAACTATACTGGCAGGCTCTGTGCAAGCTATAATTTCAATCGTTTTAAGTTATCACTTTTTCTCCATATATCCTTTTTTTTTCAATATAATATATGTACTTCGTATATGAATTAAAATGCCATTAACTATTCATGAAAGCGTATTTTTAAACGTTACAGAAACATTTTATATCAATTGGATCAAAGTATCCTCCTCCTGTCATATATCCTTTTTCTAACGAATTATTTTTTTTTTTTCTTAAATAATGCAATCCAGCAAAAAAACCTTTAAAAAAAGTAAAATTTATGCCTTTCGACATTTTTTTTGCCAATTAGAGACGAAATTTGCCCACCTTCCTTTCATATATGTTTCTTTCAATGTAACGATATTTGCTTTAATTGTGGGCTCTAGCTGGGAAAAAAAAGCTCAAAAGTTAAGTTTGATGGCTTTATGAACGTTTTCACTTCAATCGATTCGAAAACAAGTTCACCTCTCAGGTATCCTTAAAATTTCTTGCTTAAATTACAGCATATTATAGCGTAAATACTAACAAAATTGAAAGACAAAATTGTGCACCAGATATTAGTTCAATCGGTTCAAAAACACGGCTTCCTGTCATATGTCCTTTTTCTGAAAATTGAAATTATTTTTTTCAAATTATGAAAATTGAAAGCAAAATTTTTAATTCTATTAATTAGAAAACACTCTTCCATTTATCCTGAATTTTAAAAATTAAATATTTTTTTAATTATGTGTTTCATTCCGACAAAAAGTATTTATTTTTTTCTACACTCATTAACTTTTTCTTTATAGCGGTTTAACGGAGCGGTTTGCCACATTTTCCATCCAGGTAATAATTCTGTCAAAAAAAAAAAAAACTCTTGGCTACATAAATTATACCTTCTCTTTTTTATGTTTGCGACACAATTCTAGGCATCGTCAGCGAAATATTTTGTCACAACCAAAAACATAAAAAGTTGTTGTTCACATGAAAAAGTTAGAATGTTTAATAATTTGTTTATTTTTTCACCTTAAAAAAAGCTTAAACACAAAAGTTATTAGAAGAAAAGTGAAAACAAAACGAAATATTGAAATTTAGTCACGTTAAATGAAAATCGCTTAAAATTCTGTAACAAATTATATTTCCATTGGAGCAAAATCGAGGCTAATTGCCATGTATCATTTTTTATACAGTTTCTGATATAAAACAAACTAATTTGTTAGCGATTTGAGAGACTATACAAATAGGCTCTGTGCAAAATATCATTTCAATCGTTTTAAGTTTAAGCTCCCCTTCCATATATCCTTTTTTTTTTTGCATTATAATATTGTATATGCCTCAAGTGCCATTCACTATCGATAAAATCTTATTATTATTCTTAATTTTTTATTGTTTATAACTTACAATAATTGAAATTGAAAAAAATGTATGTCTTATTCAATCGTCTTACATTTAAAATATTGATTCTTGCATCAGTGAACCGCTTGTTTTCAATGCAGGCAAATTATTTATAAGGCACACAGAGGCTTTCAGGCTTTTAAAAAACCCAACAAATTTGAAAAACTTGAATTTATATCACGATGTAGAAACATTTTAACTTCAAGAGGTAAAAAAGCGAATATTTGATATAAAAATGTTGTCTGCGAACATTTTAAGGGCTGCTGTTGCTGCTCTCTTATCATTCGCTCAAGAATTGAATGTAAAAGAAATTTCTACAGATTGTGAATTTTATTTACAATTTCAAATCTTATTTGTTTACTTTTTTCTTACTTGTTGTTGGCTTGAAGGTGGAATGAAAACGAATTGTGATGAGTTTGATTGGTATGCAAAGTGTTTTTATTGACAAAGTTTTGTGTGTTTTTGTTAAGTTAAAGAATTTACCGCTCACAATACACAAAAGAAAAGCCAACTTTAGGTAAAAATCAGGCCATTGAATTGCTGAATGGAACTGGAAGGCAAAACCAAACCAAAACAGACTCTTAACGTTGACCAATAATTGCAAATCAATTGAATTTCTCTCGAAAATTTTCTCGTTATGTGTCCAAATCCCCATATTTTTTTATTAAATATTTTTTGTTTTCTTCAACTTTAGAATTTAATGACATGATTCGCTTCAAAAAAGTCACTCATTTACATTCTATGAGGGGGCAAATGAGCTTAATTTTTTCTCGCCGTTTCTTAAATGCCAGCAAATGCTCTGGTTGAGAAACTGAATCAAACGATACAGAAAGAAAACAACAGCTTTCTCGATATTCGTTGGAATTTGTCTTAAGCGCAGCTCAAGCGTGTTACGAGTGTTTTAAAATTTTCTATGCTTGAAATGTTTTAAATAAAGTTTCAGCTTAAGTGCAAAAGAAGTCTGAGTCATTTAAACAAAACAAAAAGTTTTTCATCCAAATTTTTTAAACAGGCAGGAATTTTAAAGACGATAAAAGTAAAAGAAATAGAATAAAGAAAAGAGATAAAAGTACAGAGAATAGACACATTTTTTAAAAAACTAAAGACACTTTCCATACAACAAATAAACAATTATCGGGAAAACAAATTTAAAACAAAAATTTTCCTATAAAGAATTTAAAAAATTATAAAACATTTGAAACCGAAAATTGTTTATAGAAAAATTCTATAAAAAAAAAATTCAACGGAATTTTCTATAAAAAATTTAAAAACTAAAGATTTTATTTTTTATATGTGTAGACAAATTTCAGTTTTCAAATGTGTTGTTCTATACACAAATTTTTACTTCAAAGTTTTTACTAAAATATTGAAAACCGAAATATTTTTTTAAGGGAGAATTTTTAATTTAAATTTTTTGCTGAAAAATTTAAAAATTTTCTATTGATCTCATTAAAACCGAAAATGTTTAACAAAATTATCATTAAAAAAAATTTTGAAAAAGAAAATTTTCTATAAAAAAAAAAAAAACAAAATTTTTTTATTAAGAAATTTTGAAACCAAAAAATTTTCAATTGGAAATTAAAAATTTTTTTTTACAAAAGAATTTACTTTCAACAGAAAATTGCCAAGGCATAAAAATTTTCAACACGGAAATTTTAGAAAATTTTCTATATAAAAAGTTTTGAAACTGAAAAAATTTTCCGTAGCAAAAATTTTTAAACTAGAAGTTTGCAATTTAAAATCAAAAAACTTTCTTTACAAAAGAATTTACTGGAAAATATTTTCAAGCAAAAAACTTTCTACAGAAAATTTTGAAGACACAAAAATTTCAAAACGGAAAGTTTTATATTAAAAAAAAATTTTAAACATAAAATGTTTTATAGAAAAGTTTTAAGCAAAAAAAATGTTAAACCTTAAATTTTATATAGAAGTGTCTTAAGAGAAAATTTTCTGTACAAAAATTAAATATTTTTTTTAAATTGTTATTAGACAACTTTTAATACTAGAATTATCTTTTAGCAAACTTTTCGCAGTAAATCTTTTTGATATTAAAACCTTTTAGCTACAAAATGCACATTTTCCTTTCTCTCCACTCCAATATAAAATACTTTAACCGCGCTTAAATATAAAACAAAATCTCTTTTCGGCTTCGATTCCTTTAACGTTTATTCACATTAAACTTTTATGTGTCGTTTGCTGCCAATGACACTTGATTCTTACTTCAACTTTTATTACTTCTTGCAATAATTTTTAGATTTTATTTTTAACAATTTGTAATAAGTTTTGAATTTTCAATTCTTTTTTTTTTAATTTTTCAACTCCAACATTCTTTCCTTGACATCAATTTCACAACAATTTGTAAGAAAGACAAGAAGTTGGCTGCGACTTGAACAAAAATTTATACATAAATACAAATTTTGCATTCCCATTGAAATGCACGATGGTGAGTGCAGAAAAAAAATGTTTTAAAATTTTACAACTTTTTTTCTTTCTGGAACGGAAAGAAAAGTAGAAAAAAAAACTTATGAAAAGTTTACAATAAGTTTTCATAAATCTGTCAATAGTGCAGATGAGTAGAATGACATAAATTGTTGAGAATAAAGAACAAATTAGTGTTGAACTGAAAGTGAAAAGCCAACATGAAAAACTACCAAAGTTTGTCTCTCTATTTATTTTATTTAAATTTTTTTAGTCAAATTTTTCTAAATGCTAAAATTTGTTTTTATGAAAGTAAAAATTTTTATTAAAGATTTTTTTGGATTAAAATTTTATTATATATTGAATACTAAAAATTTAATTTAATTTTAGTATTAAAAGATGATGGTAAGAGTACTAAAATTTTTATTAAGAAAACTTTGAATTATAATAATTTTTATACTAAATTTTTTCTTTAAAAATGTTTGATAACAAAATTTTAGCTTTGAACATATTTAACACTTTTAAAAGCTGTTGATACTTAAGTTTATTTAAAGTATTTATATAAAAAGCTTTTATTTAAAAAAAAATTGATATTTTCTAAAAAACTTAAAAACTTTTGATACTAAAGTTTTTATTTTAAGATTTATTATGCACAAAATTTTAAATGCAAAATTAATCTCTAGGATATTTTTATTCCGATATTTTATCTTTGTGCTAAATTTTTGCTGCTATTTCAATTTTCGATTCTACCATTTTGCCTCTTCAAACATTTTCAGCACTAAATTTTTAGAATATTTTGATTCAAAATTTTTCTGTATAAAATTTTAGCTTTAAAATTTTGTGCAGAATGAAAATTTTTCTTTAAAGTTTCTTGTACTAGAATTTTTGGACAAAATATTTTTTTGAGAAAGTTGATGGTACTAAGTTTTTGCTATAAAGAAATTTAGTATTAAAATGTAAACTTCTTACTACTAAAACGGTTTTATAGAAATTGTTGTTGCAAATTTTAGTACTAAAATGTAAAATTTATGTAGTTAATATTTGCGTTGCTTCAATTTGTCTTGTGACAATTTTTCGTTGCAAATTTGGGATTTGCAAAAACTAAATTTTTATGTTACAAAAATTTTTCTATGAAATATTTTCAGCATTAAAATTATTTGTTTATTATAGTTCTTGTAAAATATTGTAGAATATTTTCATTAATTTTCTGCCTGCCTTTTAGAAAATTTTCCAAGATTTTTTTTTTGAAAAGTTTGTCATTAATTTTTTTCAGCTATAATTTGTTTAACAAAAAATGTTAACAAAAAATGTTAAACAAATTACCTTTGTGTGAATTTATTTTCAGATAAAGTGGAATAACAAACAACTGCTGGTTAGAAAATGCTAATTTTCATGTGAATTGCAAAACATTGGCCGAAAAATCCCTCCAGGCAGGACATACTGTTTTATAATCTGTGCAGCCTTGTGTAGCAGTCAGTGTAAGCATTTCTTTGAATAGACAAATGCAGGCCGGATCCTCTACTCAATTTAAACTTTTTTATGTTCATTTATTTATTTTTTGCTTATTTAAAATACTTTATTTTATTCATGACTTTTTTTTTCTTTTTTGTTAAATAACATTAAACAATATGCCATCTCATTTAAAATGCAATCAACGTTAGTGCCCTTCTTTTTATTTCGTTTTGTATATTTTATTTATACTGTTTGTTGTTAATTTTATTTACGAAAACTCATTGTGTTGTCCTGATATCTCTTATCAATACAATCTATCGATGTTGTTTCACATTCCAACACACCAATAAAACATTCAGTCTGCTCTCTATTATTTCCACATACGGAACATATTCAAGATATTCAAGACATTCAAGTTGTGCTCGTATTTTCTGGAAAATCACAAGATGCGGACGGAGACTTGTACTCGTATGAAAGAAGAAATGAACATATGTATTTAAATTGTATAGAAAAGAAGAAATAAGTATTTCGTATTCTTAACTGAACTGATATCTACTGAAAAATTAAAGAAAATGCAATGAATGACTAAATAAAATAAGCAGCCATCACTTGCAGTCGCGGCTAAAAATATTGCAAATTTTCTATTGTAATTCCATAATGAAACATTTTTGTCTGTACTAAAAACTCTCGTTGCTGCTATTTTTCTATAGAAAGTATTTCATATTGAACTCCGTCTAGCCATAATCTTTTCTTATTCTATACATAAAAATATTTTGTTCTGGAATTTTGTGTTCAAAAAAAATGTCCGCACTAAAACGTTTATTATTCAAACTGTTTTATAAAAGGATTTGCTTATAAATTTACAGTTAATTGAAGTCTCATATTACAAAATCTCTACACTAAAACTCTTTTGCTTAATGCTTTTTATACAAGATTTTATTATAAAACCAAGAAAAATCTCTGCTCTTAAATTTGTCAATAAAAAATCATAAAATGTTTTTATAGAAAATTTTTGCAAAATCACTTGTTGTAGGATAAAATTTCTGTTAATAAAATTTTTTTAAAAAAATTTCTACTAAAATCTTTTTAAACAAGAATTTATGCTGTGAATCCTTTAGAAAAAAAAAGTTCCGTAAAAAATATTTAATAATTAATTTACTGTCTTGAGATTTTTCAATAGAAAGTTTTTGTAGCAAAATTTTTCCATAAAAAAATGTTTTGGGCAGAAAATATTTTGCAATTTCTTTGGCAGAAATATTTTTGCACCAAAATTGACCTGTAGAAACTTTTTGGTCGTAAACCGCTGACAAAACAAAATTGTTTTTATTAAAATTTGTCCCAAAAAAAAAAAAATTTCTATGAAAAATTTAAATTTCTTTGTATTGAAAATTGGCTGTAATAAAAAGTTTGAGCAAAATCTTGTATTTTTAATACTTTAATTTAATTTAATTTAAAATAGTTTTGCTTGTATCCAAATTTTTTTAAACACTTTCACCAATCTTGTTATTCCAAGTTCTTGAAACTGTGCTATTATTCTGGCTTCTGCAATGTTTATTAATTTTAAACATATAGACCATGTACAACATGTCCTTCACTCTAAATTTCCTCTCTCTGCTGATTATATTCGTTTGAGTTGAACTAGAAGCTGGCGTATGTACGAGTTTAGTACAAACAAACTTTACATACACATAAATCAACAATTTATTTAAGTTGAACATCATCACATTATGCCGTTCAGGCCATTGTAGTAGCATCTAAAATTGTTATTATCAAATACAGAATTTCATGGAAGAAAAATCACCATCAACTGGAGAATGACAAAGGACACAACATTATATTTCGTTGTGTTTTTTTTCCGAGTTCTTGGTTTTGTAAGGTTTTGTTTGCATTTAAAATTTGCAAGAAAAATTGAATCGAAGCAGCAAAACTAAAAACAGAAAAGAGTTCATAAGGAGTGCATTTAAGTACATCATGTGCATGAACGAGAGTCCACATGAAAAGAATGTAGTAAAATTAAACAATTCTAGGCTCCTTAATGTGAAGTTTCATACATTGAAGTTGCCTAAACTTTATGGTTTCGCTTCTGCTTTTTTATATTGTGAACAATTGCGAACGAAAAGGAATAAACAAAACTTACATAAACTACGTTGGAGTTTTTCTGCTCTTCCTGTCAAAAGAAGGGCTTGCAAACTGATGGCAGGTTAGGAGAGGGCGAGATCATTAGAAGTTGTGTCCTAAGTTCAAATGCATTCATTCATTTGTAATTTATTTCTCTTAACGTGTACGAGTATAACAACAACACGGCTGGTCGTGTTTTTTGTTAAAATCAATGATGATGACGACAGCTCCAGCAACGAGGAGATTTATTTTAAAACTTTAAACTGTGCCCTGATGGCAGGGTTGACAGGGCGGAAAAGCAGGCGTTGAAGGGCCTTAGTTCCACAACAATATGATTCAGCATAAGACATTATATTTTTATAACACAAATTGTTATATGTTAATAGAAACCTTTTATACAAAAATTTTGTAATAAATTTTTACTTAAATGAGGACACATTAAACATTTTTCTTTTATTTATATCCATAAAATTTTGTGTCCTTGAATTTTTCCATAATAACAATTTTAAAAGAAAATAAAAATTTCCTTTTTTTCATTTAAAGAAACTTTTTGTACAGCAATTTTTTTAGTACTAAAATTTTTTGGTTCCAAAAATTATAGTACTAACAAGAATTTTTTTGTTATTCAAACTTTCAAAGAAAACTTGTTTTTACCTCCAATTTTTTGTACTACATAAGTAGTACTTTTTTTGTACTGTATAAGAAACTCTGTTGCACTAAAATGTTTCCATATACATTTTTGGTGCTAAAATATATTTATATAGAAAAAAACAGTTACCAAAATGTTTATAAGAAAAAAAAATTTATATAAAAGAATTTTTGATGCCTAGAAATTTGTATAGAAAATTGTTTGTACTAAATTATTTTAGAGCAAATTCTTTGTACTAAAATGTTTCAAAAAAGAAATGTGTACTAAAATTTTTATAAAAAGTTGTTTGTTCTAAAAACTCGCAAAAAATATTCGCTGATTTTTGCAGAGAAAATCTTTTCTTTAAAAAATTTTACAAAGAAACTTTATTATAATTAAATATCCTTTTTGTATATAAATTCGTGAACAGTGAACTTTTTCATCAGGAAACTTTTTGAACTAAATTTTTATAATACATATTTTTTAACTGAAGATCAATAGAAAATATCTTGTTAATAAGAAATCTTGTGGTCTTATTTTTGCTTAATATATTTCTATTAACAACTTCTGTAGATTTTTACTTGTTTTAAACCCACATTTGGTTAAAATTAAGAAAAAAAAAATCACCAGTAAAATTTTTTAAGGCAAACTTTTTCTTTTGTACTAAAAACTTTATAAAATTTTTTATCGTACGAATACTTGGACTTTTCCTTAAATAATGTGTGAAAAAGCAGTGAAATTTTTTGTCCTGAAATTTTTATATAATCTTTTATATCTTTGGTTTTTTTTTATATCTTTGGTTTTGTAGTTTTAAATGGTAGACCCTCTGCATATTTTTTTGGTAATTTTTCTGTTTATTGCGTCAATTTTTTTTCATGGCAATTTCTTACAAACACAAAATTTGGTTTTCGCAGTTTTTCTTTAAAGCATTTTATATTTTTACTCTGGCGAACAAGTTTTAGATTTCTTTTATTTCATATTTTTATAGCAGTTATTAATAGTAAAAGTAAAAGTTATTTATAGTAAAATTTTTATATAATTTTTTATTACAGAAATATTCCTAAAATCAAATTATGCCGTTGAAAAACTTTCTTTCTACCCAAAATGTTGCTATAAAATTTGCAACAGAAAGGCGCTGGCAAAGTGGAGTTTCCCGCTACATGGAATTGGATTGTTTATAAGTTTTTTTGCCTCTGAACTGTTGGTGTAACTACAAGACCAGATTTTTCTTCTTTTGTTATGCATGACCGCATAAACCATACAAAACCTTAAGCAAAAGCCCACAAATATAAAAAATCTATAGCAAATAAAAGCCAGTTCAGATTGTATTAGGCAAAAGCAAATGTCTTGCTCCTCCGCCTGTTCGCGTTCCTATCAAAAGCGCATGGAAAAATGCAACAACAAAAAACCATAAATAAAATAATACAAAATCGAAAACCTTAATGCAATAATATTCTTTTGTTTTAAAGTTGAATGACTCGAAACAAGAAAACCACCATCAGCGTCATCGTCATCGTCATCAGGAGGAACATTTAAGCCGAAAACCCAAAATGCAACAACTGATATCAATCGATTTGCTACGAAACTCGTACTTCTTGTTGCAAACAATGTCTTCGTGATCTTATCAGCTGATCCATTCGGTGTGATTTGTATGCGAATGGAAACAAAAAACTATTTTGTTTAATTTTGTATTTAAATAAAATGTAAAGAGTTTTCTGTTAATTTTTCTTTTTTAGTCCTCAACAATTGATTATTTCTTCTCATTATTTTTTTTAGTGTTTTAGTTTTGCTTGCCAAAGATCTGCCAAAGAGATAGCGGTTGGTTGTTGTTTAGTCGCTAATTGGAGTAGTTGGACAAAAATATATTGGATAGAACTTGACTGTGCAGTCAAAAAAAAAAAAAAAAAATATATACTCGTAGATGTTGAGAATTGATGAATTTACACTGTTGCACTTCAGGGAATGAATGAATAATGGTGGAGTTCCGTTCCGGAATGGCCCTTTGCACTGCGACCATCCTTGCTTTGTGCTAATTACCCTCAAGTATCTAACACCTCCAGAACCCGGACCAGCTTCTTCAGTGACCGTATTAGCAAGTCCTTTCCACCCAGCATACGAGTATAGCCAAGAAGCAGAATGTATCTCCTGTGTTACTGTGCCGTGCCGTTGATAATCAAGTGTTCCATTGACTGCTCCACCTCCTCACAGTAGACACCGCTGTATAGATGTTTCTTCTTAAAGTGGAAGCCCAAAACTCCATACAGAAAAAATTATCTCAAAAGACTTTTTCAGACCAAAAACAAATAAAAATATTCGTTAATCCAAAGAACAATGTTTCAAAGAAACCAAAAACTATTCATCTTTACAACAAAAACGTTTGTTGATTCAATTAAATGCCTTTGCCAGAAAAATATTTCATTGATTCAACGAATTATTTGATTGAAAATTGTGGGAAAATATAATTTCTCTAAGAAGAAAATAATTTTTTCGTAGTGTAAATATTTTTGTTCACTCAGAAAACAATGAATTATGAAGAAAGTTGTAGCTGAAGTGTTTTTCCATAAAAATATTATGATACAAAACGAGTGAAATTCCATTCACAGAACCACATTCAGCCAAACAAAATTTCTTGTTATATATAAAAAAGTTGTTCATGAAGTTTTTTTTCATTAAAATCTTACGATATAAGACTATAAAAAAATTAAGAACGCAGGAAATCTGTTAATAGATATTAAATAGGAATCCGCATCCAACAAACACTTTCTTTGATTCAACGAACAACAGCCATCATTTTGTCTAGGCACTGACCAACTTATTAGCAAATATTTCGCTTTCTAATTCTGGCAAATCTGTGTCATAACTTTTGTTTATTTTCTTACTTAATTGGATATATTTTTCCGTATTAAATATTTTGCTGGCATATTTCAAGCCCTCAAGTGCACCCACCTTAATGCACAATCATTTCATATTGACTAAAGATTTATTTGCTTTTTAAATTGAAAAATATAAGCCATAAATTATTTGAAGGTTTCATACCTGGCAGCTAAAGCAACAGGAAAAAAAAAAGAAATCATTATGAAAATTCCACCACAACCTTTTAGTTCTAATCATGATAATCTGCATAAAATACAGGAAAATACTTTGTGCAAATTTATTCTAAATTGAAAATAATATCGAATGCAGGCACAAACCTTGATACTTGCCGAACATTTTATGAATTGATATTTAATCTACATCTTTGATTATCTGAAAATAAATTTAAAAACAAAATTCAATTTATGATGTAAATAAATTTTATTTGCGATGTAACGTCTAATAACAAACAGCAGAGAAAAAAAATCTCATGCATATTTAAGCAAACAGCCACAAAGTTGAAGGCGGCGGCGAACTGACAGGGGCTGGCAAAAGGCGACGAAATTCCAGTTACTCGTAGAAGAAGAATCTAGACAGGATTATGTAAAATATACATATTATTTGTCTTGTAATAAGACTTTTCATTTATAGAAAAAATTGGCAAAATATTGTATCTTCTGCAAAGAAACAAATAAAATTATTTTAAAAAATTCTCTTTAAAAATGTTTCTAATTTTTGAGTAAAAATTTTTTCCACTAATAATTTTAATAATTAATTTTTTATACTAAAATATTTCTATTGAAATTTTTGTATCTTATGTTTATTTAAATATCTTTCCCAGAAATTTTTAGTACAGAATTTTTACTTAGCGAGTTTTTTATAAAATTAATTTTTAATCTAAGATACTTTGATTGTATGTTTTATAATATTTTTAATTTAAATTTTACATATACAGATATTTTAATTGAAACATTTTATATTAAAACTGTTGTATTAAAAATTTACTATAAAGAATTCAGTACTAAATTTTGTATCGTAAGTATAATTGAAACATTTTATATTAAAAATGTTGTACTAAAAACTGAGTAATAAATTTTCTATCGTAAAGTTCTTCTATATACAAGTTTTTAGGAACATTTTGGTGCACCAAAGATTTTGTATCAACAAATTTATAAAGAAAATAGTTTAGACCAAAGAATTTTAATAAAATATTGGCGAGTATATTTTTGCAGCCAAAATTTTCTAATTGTTTTTATTATGTTTTAGAAGAGAAAATTTCTTATTAGAACTTTTGTACTAAAATTACACTACAGAAAATGTTTTGCATTACAAAACCACAGAAAAGTCCTTAGAAATTTTAGAAATGAGTTTGTTAAGCGATTATCAGCTTTACTGTCCTGTCCATAAAATAAATGACATAAAAGGAAAACTGGAAAATATCACTGAAATAATAAATATCATACAAATAATTATTTCTGAATTTTTGAGTTTTTCCAAAAAAAAAAATGCCTGTTCTTAAATTCTTCTCACATGAAAATCATCGTTTAGAACAATTGTGTTGTATAACTACATATTTAAAGAAAAATCTTTCTGTATACTTGTTATGCTTCTGTTGTCAAAGAAAGCTTTGAATAGCACTTTTTAAGAGAGTCCCCTGTTTATTCCTGTACCTAATGTCTAACACCAAACAAATGTCGAAATCTGTGAAGTTCCCATGCTTTAAAGAGGGGATCTTCTCTGCAGAAAGAAAATAAGGGCAAAATTTCAAAAATATAAATTGACTTTTGCAACCAGAACAAACAACAAACGACGGCTGAACCCACAACACAGACAACCAGAAACTTAAAACAATTGTCATTTCGTGATAAAGTCTTTAATTTTATGCGCTGCTAAAAATAAACGATTAATTAAACATAAAAAACGAAATCCAATTTAGATAAAAGTTGGAAAAAATTTAAATTTTTTGTGCTGGAGGGAGTTTTTTTCCCGCTGGCTTTTTGGCAAAAATCGACGACCTACATACACAATTCCGGCACACAACACACAATTTCGCCAACAACCTTTACACCAGCCAACGTCAACATCGTCATTCCAACCAAATTCGTTATTAACCAACCATCTGCATCATTTACTTATTGCTCCACTAGTTTCTACGATTGCAACAAAAATCGCAAGAAATCAAATCGGTTGGATTTTCTAATTTTTCTCTTTTTTTTTATCAAGAAACGGAGCCAGTAACGAAAAAACTGTAACGAATTTTTCGCATGAGATGGAACTGCAAAGAAAGGCTGTTTGCATAAGGAAATATTGCTTATCAAATAAACAGTGAGGCCAACGAAATTGCGAAAGAGGAGAAAGCAAAAAATATTTTGCTAATACCGAAAATGTTTCATATAAAACTTTTAATGTGGGAACATTTTTTTACCAAAAAATTACAAGAAAAAAATTTTGAAAAGTAATATTTACTACCGACAAGTTATTCTTTTGTATAAAAGATTTTCCAACCAAAAGTTTATTGCAATATGTTTTCTATTTAAACAAGTTAGTAGAAGAACCTTCTTAATAAAAATAATTTTATGAGCAAAAAACTTGTTTAAAAGGGTTTTAATTGATAGTTTTTCCATTTAAAAAAATTAATATAAACAAAAATTTTCAGAGGGTATCAAAAGTACTGAATTGTACTTTAAAGAAATGTTTAAAGAAACTTTTTTTGTAGTAAAGAAACTTTTCAACAAACAAATTTTATAAAAGTAATTTATTCGTACAATTTTTATTTCCAAGAAAAAAAAAATTAATACCAAAATATGTCTTTCTACGGAATTTAATTTTATAAATTTTTTTCTATTTAAAAATATTTGACTAAAATTTTATGCTTTCGTTTTTTTCAAACAGCATTTATTTTTTACAACAAATTCTATAACAAAAACAGAATCTTTCTACAATCTTCTCTGAACAGATTCCACTAAAATAAATGCCGGCATAAGCAGCGCTTTTGGCCGAAAAAAGGCCAATTCTTTTTGACCATAAAAATCTTTCCCAAAAATTAATTTTTCTATTTTTGGGCAAGAACTGAAACTACTGTCTTTAATTTTCCTATTTAAAAACTGACAAGAAGAAGGGAAAAACGCTGCAAATTACAACTACGGATGATTTCACCATTTAACTCATGTTACTGATTTTCCAACCTTGTTTTTGTTTCTTCTCCAAAAAGCAGAATACACAAGTCCACCTATTAAAAGGTATGTTGAGGTGTGTTGAGTTTTTTGTGAGTGTCTTGAGATGGTTGTAACTGTTAGACGAAATTGAAGCACCATTCTGGCAACACCCTCTGACAGGGTAACAAAAAACCACGATCCTTGTTGTAACACTCACACACACAGACACACACACACACACACACATTCACACACATTTGAACTTATTTACCTCCAACTACTTTCTAATTTTACCGTTATAACAAGCCTTCAAACTGTGAGTTGGATTTTTTTTTTTTTTTGGTATATTTCTGTGGTTTTTGCATATAAATTGAAATAGGATGTTGGTTGTATCAAACGAATTTTTAACTTGAGGGCACAAAACGATACCATCAGATTAACATCGGTTTAAATTGATTGGTCGTGAAGTGCGGTGACGTTGAGAGCTCCAGCCTGCCTCTCTCCTCCACTTCAATTTCTGTAGCTGTTACTTTAATGGAACGGCATACGGGTACAATTGTATGGCAACACATTGTTTGCTTCGTTCTGTCATCATTTTACAAGGCACTTTTTTCATTAAAGTCCTTTCCTCCTTGACTCAAATTGTGTTTGGTGTTGGTGTTGGTGTTGGTGTTCGTGGTTGGTTTGACTGTATTAAAGTTAAGCGGAGATATGAAATATTTGCAGCCTGTGTAATTTCATATGCAAACTTCGCACATACGAACTGATTCTTTTCTGTTTTCTTAAGCAATAGAAAATAAATAACAAAAAAAAGAATTCGAAAAATAAATTTACACTAATTCAAGGTTTATTGAGATGAGAAGCAATTAAAGGCAAAAGTACAAGTACAAGTAATACAAGTTAAGCTACATATTTATTTATTTGTTATTAATTAAAGTATTTTATATAAAATAAATACTTATGATGAAAAAATATTCTAGGCAGAATTTTTCAATAACAAACACTTTTGCCGTAAAAACTTTATCGGTAACAGAAGCATTTACTGGCAGATCATCAATAAAAAATTTATCAATTGCAAAACTTTCCTACAGAAAAGTTATCGATTGTGAACATTTTCTATACAATAACTTATTAATTGTAAAATTTTTCCTAAAAAAAATTTATTGATAAGTAAAATTGTCTACAAAAAATATAACCGATAACTTAAATTTCACACAGAAAATTAATAGGTAATAGAAACATAGAGAAAACCTATAAATAAACGATTGAAAAGCAAAAGTTTTTGATGGAAAATTTATTTAAAACAAAAATAATGCTTTAAAATTATATGGACAACAAAAACTGTTTAATTAAAATGGAAAACTTTCTGTTGAAAAATCTGCAATAACAAAAAATTTCTATAGAAAACTTATCGATAACAAATTTTTTTTATGAAAATTTTATCGATAACAAAATTTTATTTGACAGTATGAAAAACTTTCTGTTGAAAAATCTGCAATAACAAAAAAAAATTTTCAGAAAACTTATCGATAACAAATTTTCTTTATGAAAATTTTATCGATAACAAAATTTTATTTGCCAGTATGAAAAACTTTATGCTTAAAAATCATCAATAACAAAATACTTTTATAGAAAACTTAATGATAAAAAATTTTCTTTATGAAAAATTTATCGATAACAAAAATTTAATATAAAATATATAAATAGCAAACGTTTTTCATTAAAATTACTAAACAAAAAATTCGACGATAAATATTTTGTATAAAAAATTTAGCGATAATTAAAATTTCTTACCAAAAATTCTTAAATTAAAAAAATTATCTAATTAAAATTATTTGACAACAAATATTATATCTTTAAACATAAAATTCTATAGAAAATTTATGGAGAACAAAAATTTTCTGCAACAAATTTATCAATGACGAAAAAATTCTTAAGATTTAAAAAAAAAAATTGGATTTAAGATGTTTTATTTTAGAAACTTCTCGATTTCGATTTATTTAAAATTATCTTTTGAAAATCCACGTTAAGAAACGTTGTTATTATTTTTTGGCTGGCAAAACTATTTTCATTTCAAAAATTGTCACACGAATTCAATTCAGGTTTCTAATTTCTTTAATCTTTTCCAACGTTACCAAAGTAGTTTTTTGCCAGTGTCATTAACATGTCTGAATCGAATGTTGTGTCACAGCTCTTGACATTCTTGATTAATGGCTGGCAAAGTGAAAGGAAACAAATTCAGAGTGGAAAGAACTCCAAGAGAACTTTTCGACTTTTAAATTAATTTCAAACATATAACCGTTTACGTTACTTGCCACTGAACATGGCAAAAGTGCTGCATGGTGCAGAGCACAGAATTTTTTGTTTGTTTCTTGTGGTTGTTGGTTCTAGGGTTTCGTTCGAATTAAAGAAAATAGGCACCAACACACCGGATTGTTTGAATAAATCTCTAAAGCAGCAACAATCTCAGCAATTTATCATTTTCTAACAAACAACACGCAGAGTCTAACAGGTTGCAACTGCAACGGATCGCAAGAAAAGGCAAACAAAAACCACGAACATGAAAAATTTTAAATTCATAGTGAAGAAAACAAAAATATAAACAAACTAATGAAAGTTTAAAACTTTAAGTTTTTCTTTTGTTTTCTTTGTTGCGCAAAACTTTTCGAAAGAAAGTAACAGTCGACTAAGAAGAGAAAATTACAAACAAACGGCATTTACTTGAAATAAGTGTTATTTGCTGCAGAATGTAGCCAGAAAATAGAAAACACAAGCACTAAGTGCACGAGAGCATTAAGACCCGCCATCGCCGTCATTAGCCACAAGGGCAAAAGCAGCAACTCCAGTTGCTGCCGCTGCAAACAACATCCAGGCAACCATCAAGCAGTAAAACGCTACAAAGAATTATCATTTCTACACTCCAAATGTCTGGCGAGACAATTGTTGCATGACATGATTTCATGGCCAGCACAAAAAGTCACAACATGCAACAAATCTTAGCAGCAAGTCCTGTCGAGAGAAATCTTTAATTCCTGCAAAAGTTTTCTAACTGGGATTCAAATGAATTTGCTGAAACCACAACTATTACGAAAATGAAAACCTAAAAGTTTGTATCATTAAAATAGTTTTTGTTGCTGTACAACAACCACATCAACATCAATAGCAACAGCAACAAAACCAAAATGTATTCACGAATCTCTAAGAATATTTGAATGCCCTTTTTCGTTGCACGATGGCAACGTTATAAAACACAAATGCCGGCTAAAAGTTTGCCAATAAAATCTCCAGCAAAAAAAGCTTAAAAACTTTGCGAGCATTTCAAGAATAAATTTCGAATGGCGTCTCATGCAACTTTTGCTTTAATAGGCAGAAATAAAAGTATTTTTAAGTTCCTTTTTACAGCGTCCGCTCACCGTTTGCAAGACCTCGACAAGGCTTTAATGGCGAACAACAATTTTATGGACGTTTTTGTGGCATCATCCAGTTCGCTGCCTGCCACAGAGCCACCTCTGCCGCCATAGGTGGTTAATCACCAATTAAATACTACATCGGTGAAATTTGTAAATTCAAATGATTCCTTAAACTCTTTTCGTGTTTGGCTGCTTATTTGTCACTTGTTACCGCAGCCGCACAACGGCACACAACGGCCAAACACAATTGGGGAATTAAATGAAGAACATGTTCTGCTGCTCTCGAACAAAAGGCGAAAAGTATTCAATGTAATTTGTTATTCAAATTCTTTAAATGTGATCCGATCTGATGCAGCCGCAGCTACAACAGATCATTAAGGCAAGAACAGAGTTAATTTAGAATTTTTATTGGAACGAAAGTGAACAAAAACGAAATGATCGGAAGAAAAATTGTTCTAAATTCTAAAAGTTAAAGAAATGAATTGACAGTGAAAACTGTTTACAGAAACATTATCGACTATTCTACAGCATATTTATCGATAACATACACATATTCATATAGTTTTGAACATTTATCGGTAATTTAAGTTGAATTTATAGAATTTGCTATTGGCAAAGATTTTGTGCAAAAACCAGTGTATGCACAAAGTTAAGAAAACTTATCGATAGCAAAAGTTTTCTGTACAGGACTGATCGGCAGTAAAAATTGTCTATGAAACATCATAAGGAGCTAAATTTTTTTCTACAAAACTAATCTAGAAAAGCTTGAAGATTTATTGATCTTTGGAAAATTTATCGCTAATAAAAATATTCTGTGGGAATTTTGACGATAAAATGATTTTTGCGTAAAAAATTTAAAGATAATAATTACCTCGTGAAAAAACAAAATTTTTGCGTATAAGATTAATCGATTACGGAAATTATCCGTAGACAATTTATCGCTAATAAAAAAATTTTTAAAATAAACTTTATACAGTTCGACGATAAAATAATCTTTTCATAAAACATACAGCGACAATAATTAATTTGTAGACAAAACAAAAATTTTGCTTGTAAAAAGTTATCGATAACGGAAATTTTCCAAAAAAAATTATCGATAGCAATTTTGCATTTTGCAGCTTAATAACAAAAGATTTTCTATAAAAAATTTTCTAATAACAAAAATTGTCTATGGAAAATTTATTGGTAGCGAAACTTTTCTTTGGAAAATTTATTGCCAATAAAAGTTTTCTGTGCAGATTTTTTCTCAAAAAATTAAAAATAATTAATATTTGGCTACACAAATTTTTTTCGACTACAAAAATATTCCATAAAATTTTTTTTACAAATATTTAGATGCTTTTACTGCCAATTTCTGTAGAAAATTAATTAAGAAAAAATTTGTTCAATAAACATTTTATTAACAAACAAAAGTTTCTAAAAAAAATGTATCGATAACAAAAATTTTCCTCACAAAATTTTTTTGATAACTAATATTTTTCAAAAAAAATATAACAACAAATTGTCATACACAATTTATCGATATCGAAAATGTTATATAAGACGATTGACGATAACAAACAAACAAACAAAAATTTTACGTAAAAACTTTATCGATCACGACTATTTTCTCTAGATAATTTATCAATAACAGAAATATTCTGCAGAAAATTTGTTCATAACAATTTAATAAAAAAAAAGTATTTCGAAATAAAATCCATATAATTTTCTGTAGAAAATTTATCGCTAAAAATTGTTTAAATACAATTTCTCGCCATTAAAAATTTTCTATAGAAATGTCACCCATAACAAAAAACTTTCTGCAAAAACTTTATCAATATAGAAAATTTGCCGCTAAAAATAAATTACTATAGATATTTTATCAATAAAAAAAATTTATCGATAAAATGTTTATTTTATAGACAAAAAACGATAATTTAAGAATAACTAAAATTTTCTACAGAAATTTTATGAATAACGAATATTTTCGCTGGAAAATTATTCGATAACAAAAGTTTTCAAGAGAAACTATATTGATAGCAAAAAGTTCCTATGGAACATATATCGATAACAGAAGTGTTATTTAAAACATTATCGATAACAATTCCTTGTCTTTTTATTTTAACGATTACGAACATTTTTAATAAAAATTTCGGTGATAAGAAACTTTAACAAAATTTATCTATAACCAAAACTTTTGAAGATTTAAGAAAATTTTATCGATTACCAAAATTTTGTTTTGAAAATTAATCGATATAAAAACTTTCAAAAATAATCACAATTTCCCCGCCAAGTTTTTTTTTTTGGATAATACCTACAATTTTTGTTTAAAAATTTTTAATCTATTCACAGTTTTATGCTGATATTTAGAGAAAGAACACATTCCATTGACGATGCTTTGAAATGCTTTTGAAAGCAATTTGAATTTTTATTTTATTATCTTCGACACACAAAATGCATTTGATGAATTTGATGCAGTTATTTATGAAGAAGTGAAAAGTGTTTAATACTAATTTAGGTTGTGCACAAGAAGAGAGTTCTGTTCTGCGGCAGCAACATTTCGCATCGACATTTTCGTATTTTCATTTGTGTTTTGGCTTCATTTTATAATGCCGTCAAATTTGAAATAAGAAAAATTTCAATAATTTGAACGTTATTTCCACACGCCGGCCACAAATTCAATTGTGAGATTTTTGCATTTTTAACAAGTAATTTTATGGCAAACAAGTTCCAAACAAATTACAAACCCGCACCAGCAACACCAGCACTCCCTCCACTCTCCGACTGACTAGCTGCAATGGCCGGCCAGTTCTCGCTAAGTTTTAAGTGTTAGTTAGTCCTGTTAGCAATTAAGTTTTCATGCAAGCATGCATGTGCATGTTGGCGAGTCCTTGTGTGCCATTTGCCTTGCAATCAAACGGCCAACCAGCCATCCAGCCATCCATCCATTTGAACATTTATTCATGTTGCACCTCCTCTTCCTTTTTGGCTCCATAATTTACTTCAATGTAGTTTCATTTCGATTGCTGTAACTGCAAAAAAAAAGACTGCAGATTCGTCTATGAACAATTGTGGCAGTGCCCGTTGCATGCAGCGTTGGCCATAACTTTGCATAACGATTCATTTTCCAAAAGTTCCCTCCTCAATGTTGTATTTTAATTATAAAAGAACAAAAATGAAAAACTCAAACACACATTCCCGCAATCATATTGGGCCAAACTAAAACTAAAATTGCGTACTGTGATGTATGAGTGAGTAAATCGTTAAAAAATGTTTTTTCTTTCTTTTGTTTTGGAAAAAAAGTTTTAATTTTTCAGTTGTTTTCGATTTTTTCTTCTTGCTTTTAAGACTACAAATATGGAAATGATATTCGAAAACAGGATTTCGATATAAAATATGGAAACTTTTGATAGACAAGGAAAATTACGAACACTGAAAAGAAGCATGAATATTTATTGACTTTGATTTAATTAATGGCAAAATAAGAAACGAAATTGATGCTTTAAATTAATTAAAATGCAGTTTGATTGAGAGAATAAAAGAATTTAGTTGCACAAATTTTACCATAATATTTCAGCATTATATTTAAAAAGCTTTTATGATTTTGAAAGAGCTAAAGTCTTGTTGTCGTCAAATTTTCAATGAAAAACCTGTTTTACCAATAAATTTTTGCTATCGATAAGCCTTAAAAAAAACATAATTATTCGCTCATCTGCACTTGACTAGAAATTGATTTAGTGTGATTTTTTTTAAATTTTTTATATATTTTTGTTAATTATTAAATTAGAAATCATAAATATTGCTTGTCATTCCTTAATTAAGCGTCAAACATTCATCGTGATATAATGCCAGTCACATGTTGTCGAAAAGGTCATTATTATTGAATGTAATAACGAAAAAACGTAAGAAAAGGCAATCACAAGTTCCCCGCTTAAACAATTAAAGTATTTTTTTTTGGAGTATCAATAGCAAAAAAAGTGGTACAAAAAAATCATGATCGTCGTCTTGGTTTTATGACTAGTTTTTATTAATGAGTTTAAAGAACAAAAATTTGTTTAGGTCTGGTTAGACTGTTAGAGACTTTAATAATGTCTGCTGCTTGTTTTTTTTTTTTTTTTTTTTATGTAACATTTTAAAATCGAAGTTCTCACGGTGCCTATTGCTCCTTGACACATGACAATTTTCGCAATTTTCTATAGAACTGTATAAACATATATGGATATATCTGACTTGGTTTATGATTCGGTTACTTGGTTTTCACCAAATAGTAGAACTAAATCAATATTAATCTCTACAATGAAATCAAGGCTGATGCCTGATATTTTATAATTACTTGGCTGCAGGACCATATCTATTATTGTGCTATATAAATTTGTAACCTTATAAAAGTCTCGGCATATAAAAAATTAACAATTTATTTATACTACTTTACAACATGTTGACTAAACAAAAAATATGACCTCATGATTTCTAACTATACAAAAACTTTAATTTATAGCCCGACGCCTTCAAGAGTAAATGATTTTAGGAATATATGAGTTTATGTCCCCATGAGTCTGTAAGACAGTACCCAGATGACATTAAAACTACCTGAATATATACAATAGTTATAAGCCAATAATTCTAATACTGCTACATGGCTATACAGTCTGTACCATCATATGACTAAAAGGGGATTTAGACGTTAACACAAGTCGTACGATAAGTCAAGTTTTTGAGTAGAAGAGTACGAATGGTATCGTCTAAACTTAATATGTAATAAAACCATATGACATAGAGAGAAAATACCGATGAAAATTTGACAGTCATACGGCTCTCATCGTTTTTTAAAAGTTTTTAAACTCCTTCACACATCATTACATCAGGGAGGTATTTTTATGTAAACATTTTACTTTGTTTTCGTCTTCTACCAATGGTGTAAACGTAAAAAAATCTGTCGTAAGATTTTTATTCTCATTTTTATAATACGGAGATAATTTCATAAGATTTTCTTTTTGCTTTTACGAGCGACTTGTATTACCGTCTAAATTCCCTTTAAATATGATCATATGATAATATTTTAATAATAATTTAAAAATTGTATATTCTCATGGGCCTTTATCAACATACTACCTTATAATCTTACAAATTTAAAAGTATATGACTTTTTAACCATATGACTATATCTTGGGAAAGACTTAGTATCATTGTAGCCTTTTACTAATACACTGGTGATATAATTTTAGGATTTCTAATCAAGTAACTCTATGACTCCATATATATAACTATATATGCCGATATTGCTGTTGTATTATATGACGCAACTGTACAACTGTAAGAATTTATGACATTAAAGATTTTATCGGCCTGCATGAACACACTATTATACTGCTATAACTGTATGACTATATGGCCGTGCAACTTTATGCCCAAATAATTTTATAACTCTATAAATATGACAATATGACAACAGTTTCTTTTTAACATGAGTATATATAAGAGTTTATTAATATATTAATAGGACTTTTTCAGCAAACTTCTATATAACTTTATTGGTATATGGCCGTACTTTTATGGCCATATTGAATTTTCAATCTATAAACAAGATCATAGGAGTTTACCTCTATTATAAATATATGACATAACTGTATAACCACAATTATTTATGATTTATATGCTGGAATAACACTTTATCAATGCATTACAGCAAATTTTATAACTTTATGAATATACAATCATGTATTATTGGCACTTTATTACTTTATCGTGTTATAAATATGACCATATGACGATAGTATTATTATTACTTAACTAATATACTCGTACTACCTCATAAACTTACAACTTTAGGAGTATACAACCCTGAATTTTTATGAATCTAATACCTTCATGTATCCATATACGAATTAAAATTTTAAATTTATGAATATAGGACTATATGACTGTAATTTTTGTATGATAAAAAGAATCGCTTGCCGTATACATATATGAATATATACCCCTATTATGATTAGCCTATACGGAATTATAATCGAATAATTATTAAATTGTAATTTATTTTGGTTTCATAAAATATCTGATCAAATCACAATATGGCTTTCTCATAAACAATTTGCCTTAAGGTCTATATCACTTTATGACTGACTATACAGTTTTATGACAACATAAAATAAATACTTGTAGGCAGGAGTATTTTAAATAATTTCAAGGTACTTTAATTCTTTTCACCGCTCAGCCAATTCAAATCTCATTTTAATTATCGCCAAACATTTCATAAGACAATAATTCATTAAAATTTCTTTTTCCATTATTTTCTACAATATAATTTTGCTTAATTGAGTTCGATTCATTTGTTGTTCAGAAAATCTAACGCAACAACAAATTTCTAACAACTTTCTAAGCTGCAAGTATTCGTTTGAACACTAAGACTAAGAATGAGGAAAAAGTTCAGTACTTTTTACACGATTTGTACGCTTTGTCAGTAGCCAACAATTGAAGTTAAATCATAATGATTATTAATCACTTTTTTCCTACGCCGTTAATAAACAGATATTGTAACCTATAGATAAACACAAGCAGATTGTAAACAATAAAAGTCATTAGAGGTATCGGAGCAATGGCATTGCCTTAAGACATTTTTGGAATCAGGTAACTTAAATAGCTGAAAGCTACACTGAGACAAATTGAATATGAAATTTGGCTTATTTTGAATTATTAAAATAAAAAAATGCCAGTTTTGTGATATTAATATTTTTTTTTTTTTAAATTTTCCAGCCGTTTTGTTTTTAATGACTGACATTTTCTATAATTTGTAAAATTTCTTTCAGTGTTTGAACTTGTCTATCAAAAACGTGATCATCATTTATATTCTGCATCAGTTTTGGTTTCTAAGTCTCAAGGTAATTTTAATCATCAATTGTTATAATCGAGATTTGATGAGTTTCTTTTCCTATATTTTCAGCTTAATAATTTAGTTTGATAAAAGAATCTAAGTCTTCTTTATCAAACTTTGCTCTGGCCAACGTCCACTGAAGGTGGTTAGATTACAAAACAACACAAAGAAGAAGAAAAAAAATCAAGATCATGGTTGTGCTTTCGTTTGGCCCAACAACCACAATTTTTATCATCTTTATGCTTAAGGTTTTCTCTCGTCTCTGCCAGCAGTGAAACATATATTTTGGCTTATTGCTCTGCGTCTGCAACCTTTTGTTAAGAAAAGAAAATTTTGATGCTTTAATTAGACGTTGATGCTGCCAAGTAAAATAATAAGCGTATTTCCCGTACAAATTTAATGGTTAAGTAGAGCCGTACAAAGAGTTAATGTGATCTAATTGTTCATGGTTTGTTACACAGGAAATGTTTTTCTTTCATTTCTGAAAAATTTCAACTGCTTGCATATGAGTTTGTCTGCTCGAAATGCATTTGTTCGCTGGTACAGACTCGCGGCTTGAACCTCAATTATGTTAAAAGAAAAAATTTAATAACATTTTTGCTGCAAACCTTTCAGAAAGCTTTTTTTTTATAAGAAAATCTGTAAAAACACACTTTTTGCTTAAGTACAATATCTGTGGCATTTTATCACAACAGCTTAAGTCGAATTGTAATTTGGGCAAATGTTGCATGTTTCTTTTTTTTTTTGTATAACTTGTTTTCATGTTAATTATGAATTTCGTTTTTTTTTTTTTGTAATTTTGGTTCAATAACATAAATGCGGCTTTTCATTGAAATATCTGCCCAAAAATTTGTGTTTGTCCCATCTTGACTTAAGCTGTTATGATGGAACTCTACAAATATATTTTTATTATATGAAATGATGCTACGGCCACAATAATATATAATTCTATGAAGAATACAACTATACATTTGAAACGCTTACAGCGACACAATTATTTCTTTACTTTTCTTGGTACTTGTACTATACAACCATATACTTGTATATCGTATTGGTGGGCCTTAAAGTTAAAGGCGGCGCAAATACAAAAATAAATGACTCAATTGGCATGACTAGTAACATCATAACTGCATATTGTATACCAAATTACAACTATAAGATCATATAACTATATATTGTTTTGACTCTGTTAGCATATAATTACTTTATTACACACTATGACTGTATACCACTAGGGCTCAATATGACTAAAATGCCATATGCCAATATAATTCCATTCAATATATGATAATTTATCAATATGATAGTAGAATAACACGATACTATGATAACAGCATAATATAATAATAGAAAATGATATGATAATATGACATAATAATAAAAAGGTATAATACTATACGATATTAATATATATATATATATTATTGTGTATTATTGTGTTATAACACAATAATACGAATAAAATAATAGGATAGTGTGAGAGTATGACAATATGATGTTATGATAATAGTATGTACGATAATGTGATATATCGATATGGTCACATGATAATACGATAATGTGATAACATGATATAATATTATAATAATATAAATATAAAACGATAATACGATACTATGACATGATATATCACGTTATGTTAACATCATAATATAATAATATAACAATTTCAAAATATGATATTATGATGATGTAATAACATGAAAATACAATAATATGATAATATGACAATATCATAATATATTTCATAATATATTTCATAATATGATAATGTAATACCATGACAATAGGATAATATTAGTAATATGCCAATATGATAATATGATGGTATGACACACATATATATTTTAACATGACAACCTAAGAATATGATAATAGAATAACACGATTTGAAACACAATATAAGACTATATAAGTCCATATGACAGCATATAAGATAAAATGACTAATTAACCTTGATATAACTTTAAGCGCTATAACTTTGTTAGTGTAATGCCCACAACTGTACTACTTCACAAACATTCCGTTAAATATTTTTAGCCAACAGGTGTTTAAACATTTTTCCAACTAACTCTTTGCTGCTAACAAATCAGATTTAATTTAGAACTACGAAATGCCTTCAACATGCCAAAGCAACCAACATGTGATGACCACTTTCTTATCAGATTCCAGTAAAGACTGAAAATTAGAAATGTCTACTGCCCTCTTCAAGAAAATCCTCAACAAAACATACTTACCAAATTAATATCCTTTTGACAACAGATGGCGTCTGCCTTTTGAAAGTCCTTTCGTCTTCTTTCACATTTAACATCACAATTGGAGTAAGAGTTGAAAACAAAATATCAGTAACAGCATCTTTTTGTTACGGCTAATCAACACATCTCTCACATCAGCTGCAACCAAAAGTGTCTGACTAGCGAAAAAGAAGAAAAAGAAAACGAAAAAGAAAAATATCCAACAAAAAATTCCTTTGAACAGAATAATGCAGGTAAAAATTAGATGTCATATTTCAGTGTTTGTGTGAGTGTGTGTGTGTGTGTAGCAGACAGCCTTTGTAACAACAATAATAATAAATGAAGGAAACAATGAAGGCGTGAGTAGCGAAGGACAATTCATAACAACTTCCAAGGTCATATTCATAATTTCATGATAAATTTTTCTACAGTTTTGTGCCCCCTACTGGACACTTCAGTCTTACAGCAAATAGGATTCTAAATTTATTTCCATCCAACTAAGAGAATTTTCTATTTATTTCCTATTAATGAGATATAAAATAAAAGTGTTTGAAGTCAGTTTGAGCTGGGCTTGTTTTGCGCATAAAAGTTGCTGGAAATGTAACGGGCAATTGTATCTCAAAGTCTTCTATGGCCGGCCACATCTTTAATTTCCCTGTCTTTGTCACTTTATGGGAAAATTGTTTCTTTTACTAAAAAAAATCAAGATAAAAAAAAAACCAAGAGCAAAACAAAAGGTCATATAATACAAGAAATTTGCCAGGCCTAATACGATCCTTTTTGTTAGGATGATATAAAATTCTATGTCCTTCATAGACTCTCGCCTTAAACAACAGCAACAACAACAACAACAGCAACAACAATTTTAAGTAAAACATAACAGGCACTGACAAAGATGACGGCCGTGATGATGATGACACTGAGTGTCGTGCTGTGGTAAAATTGTGTGAAATTGCACAAACCATTAATATCTCATCATTGCGTTGTATACGAATTTTGCGAGACGTTTTGTCAGACCTTTAAGACAATAGGCGTTGTGGAAAGGTGGATTTTCTGCATTTGTTTTTCTTGTTTTCATAAATTTTCAAACGCTCTGCTCTTCGCTGCTGACATGATCTCTTGCTGTGCTGGGTTTTCGTTTTCAGCAGAATTCGGTGGGTATTTAATTTCCAACGATTTGGCCATTATCGTCTAAGGAATTCTGTGGTGCTTTAATCCTTCGTTCAACAAAAAGTCTAATGTATTTACGGGCATTGGTATTTTGTGGGTAAGTGTGTTTTTCTCTTATCCATTTAGCAATTTCAAGGATAATTCTATTAACCATAAAAGTAATAAAGAGGAAATAATTGGTAACGAATTTCCTTCAAGAACTGCTTAAATGTTCAGATAAAATTTTATTTAATTTTAAATTGCAAAATGCTCTCGTTGTTCTGCTGTCTTTTTTTCACATCGCCAGCAGAAAAAAGGAAGCAGATGTAAATGGAAAAAATTAAATTTTAATTTGAACTTGTTTTCAAGGGTGGCAGGAAGAGGCATGCGTTGAATGGTAAGAAAGGAAAGTGAATTGTAATTATGCCAAATTAGTCAGAGAGCAGCATGATGATGATAATTGCAATAATACTTGAGAATACATAAAAATAATTTAAAATTAAACAAGTTATTTAAAATTATTCGGAAGGAAATTAAAATAGCATTTTAACAGAGGGGACTATTGAATAGGTATGGCTTTCAAGCAATTGGTTTGGACGTACTTTTTTCGTTAAGGGAACTTTTTATAAAATCTGCCAATATTAAAAACGTTGCTCTCTAAATGTTACTTCATTTAAAAGTTACTGTAATTTGTTTAAAATGTACTTTTTGTGGAAGATACTGACTGCTTTTAAAAGTTTATTTTTTAAATAGGTACTTCTTTTGAAAAATAATGTTTTGCAAAATGTTTTTTTATTTCAAAAAAAATTATCAAAATGTAGTTGTTTGAAAATTTACTTGGTTTTTTCTTATTTTTCCAAAGTATTTATTTTAAAACATTCCCTCTTAAGGCCACTTTGTGCAAAAGGTACTTGTTTAAAAGGTAGTTTCTTAGAAAGTATTTACTGTCATGACAGTGTCCTATTTTTAAATGATACTTGATAAGTTTTTAATGTTTCCCCTTCTCTTTATATAGTATTCAATTTAACACTATATAACAAAATAATTTTTTCCTATATAGAATTAGAAAAGGATCTAGTATGTCTCTGTTTATGTAACAATTAACAAAATTTTTATTATATAAAATTTTGTTAAATAAAACGGTTTTTGCTTAATGATACATTTTAGAAGGTGTTTCCATTAAGAGGAAAGGAACTTGTTTTAAATGGTATATTTTTAAAGGAACTTATTTTGAAAGGCAGTTTCTTAAAAGTAACTTTATCTAAAAGGTACTTATTTCAAAAAGTAGTTTTTTAAAAGCAACTTTTTATAAAAGGTACTTATTTCAAAAGGTAGTTTTTTAAAAAGGTAGTTTTTTCAAAGGTACTTTTTTTCAAATGTATTTTTTAAAAAGTTAGGTACTATTTTCGAAATGAATTTATTTTAAAGGTATTTATTTTATATTTTTTTCAAAGGTACTGCTTTTAAAAAGTAGTTTGTTTAAGTAACTTTTTAAAGAAGTATTTAAAAAAAAGACTAGTTCTAAAAGGTACTTTTTGAAATGGTACTTTTTCTAACACGTACTTTTTTGAAAATATACTTTTTTGAAAAAAGGTAGTTTTTTATAATGTAATTTTAAAAGGTTTTCTAACGTATTTTTTTATACCATTAAAAAGTACTTTTCTGAGAAAGAAAGGTTTTTTCCCCAAAATTATATATCTATATATTTTGAAACTGCTTTTTCTGAAAGCTATTTAAAATCTTCTTCTTTTTAACGTCCCATTTTTAAAAGATATTTAACTTATTACGTACTCTTTTAATAGATCATTTGCTTTTTACAAAGAATACTTTTTAAAAAGGTATTTTTTAAAATAAGGTGCAGTGGAGCTTAACAAAAAAGTTACTTTTTATTGGAGTGCCTTTTCAAAATGAGCCTTTTGAATCGTACCGTGTTTTAGAGTTACATTTTTAAAATATAACTTTTTAGAAACAACTTTTTTAAATACATGCGGCAAAAAGAACTATTTTTTAAAGCACAGTTTAAAAAAGGAGAAATTTTTTCAAATTAATTTTACTCTAAATTATTTAGTAAAACTCTCGGTTTTAAACAGATTTTTTATAAGCATTTAATTTAGAGCAATTAGTACCATAATTAAACAGTTAAAACGTTAAAATATGAAATGGAGAGGAAAAAATTATAAATATGTAAATTAAACACATGAGGTGACAGTCTGGCAGAAAAATATAGCAAATTTTATATATGTAGGTCACAGCAATTATGATCAAAAAACTTAATAGGAAGTAAAATGAAGAAATTCAAAGAAATTAGAATAAATAGTGGCATCTAAGGAAATGCCGTTTTGCCTGGTTAATAGACCAAGAGTTTGGAAAAGAATTAGTTTGCGATTTCATTGGGTTTTTTTTGCTAAAACATAATATGATGTAATTAATTTTTCACTCTCGCTGATGACAATTGTTTAAAACAAACCAGAAACTTTTAACTGCTGGTCTCAGGAATTTGTAGGCTGAAGCATGAATGGATTCTGTCCGCCGAATTGGCTGCTGCGTATGAACGCAGATAGTAATTGCCCCACAAACTTAACCCCGACCTGCGAATAGCTCATAGTGTGAAATACTTCTCACTCCACGATCAAATGTCGTCACCACATTAGTAAAACCGCATAAAAGTTTAACATTTTCTAAAATACTTAATCATAACATTTGAAAGGTTTCTTGGGGAAAACAAAACTTTGAGAAAAAATTACACTTTCTGCTGATTTCCCACACATGAATGTAATAAAATTTTTTAACACTGAAAACAAATTTCAATGGAAAAAATCTTTAACCAACAAATATTTAAATAAAGCAGCCAGCCAAACCAAATTCTAACCAAATAGTTTGTAATACAAAAGCCACACATTATATACAAGCTAAAACAGGCGAAAAAACAACCTAAAAGAATTAAAAGCTAAAACGAAAACAGCAGAATTAAATAATGGAAATAAAAATAGTTTTGTGTGAGTTTTTCAGCTGCTCTACGAACTGACTTTGGCCAACAAACAACTAAAACAATTAATAGAAAAAAAGACTCCAAAGTACATGTGCACATAAACTCACGGCAAACGGGCAATATACACGTTCCATTATACGAACATACAACAACAACAAAAGACGAGCACATATTTACAACCATTGGAACAAACCGAGCAGAAAAGGTAACTGAAAACACTATGGCCGAGTTGAAAGTTATGCCGGCAATAAACTCGGTCAGAAAGTTCTACTTTGGGTGCCTCCACTGCCCACCGGTACTTAAAATTAAAAAAAATATTCTCGACCACTGGAGAAAACTGCACCTTCTGTTATATTAAAACACGTGCAGGCGCCAGCCTGTTCCGATTTGCACTGGCTGTACATCATGTCTGCAGCCATTTTGCCAGGGTGGGGTAAATTTAAAGATAAAAATTTGAAATTTTAAAAGGATCATAAGGATAGATAATAAACCAAATTCACATCTACTTAAACTTGTTTACATTACGATAATGTTGGGCTGGTGTCAGACTCCAATGTGACTTTACAATAATAGGATTTTGTTTAAAAACTAGTTAAATATTGCAATAAATTTTGTACGAAGATTAATTTATAAGACAATCTGATTGAAAAGTTTTTATGGCCAAGAGACCTCAGTCAGATCTTAATACAATTAAATATAAAAGAAACAGGGCAATAACACAATACAACGATATGACCAGGTGATATGAACACCATAAAACTGTATTTGTACTAAAGCGCAAAATAATCGTAATAACAGAATACCACAAGACAAACCGGTCTAACGCTATGCGTTTATAAAAGAATATACAATTTTATAACTGTATGAATGTATGACAATAGCACTTTGTGGTATTATTATATTGAGCATTTAAGTAGTTGACATTATGTCGGTATTCAAAAGAATCAAAGACTTTGTGCATTTTTTCATATGATACTAAAGTATATATTAAGAATACCAGGTTGAGCGACCAAAAATACTATTCAACTATTCGAATTCATTGAGGCATAGACAGTATGACAACATGAATTGACTCGACTCCACCTATATGACCATATCATCATATGACTAAGTTATTATAAGTTGATATAACTATATAATTGTATGAATGAATGGTTACAGTTTATGACTTTATGACAGTACAATAATATGACTATAAAAAAAAGGATGTTAACAATTTGAGTAACATAAAATATAACCATGATTTATGACAAAATGACTTAATGACTAGAAACCAAAATAATATACGACTATATGGTTATAGTATTGCCTAAAACAATTGTATAATCATATGTCCACCAGGTATACTTGACTGTACGAATATTTGACCATATGCTTCAATAACAGCACCTTTAGTGGCTGACTAAGAATGCGGTTTTACACTATAATTTTATTGGCCTAGTAAATATGACCTATTCGCCAATGTTAGGAAAGTTTTGTCCTTGTGTCGTGATCCAACTGTCCTTGAGGTGATATTGTATTCTAACTAAATAGTGGGGAATGTACAGTAGTGTCTGGTTCAGGTCTGGTGTTGCTTAAGGCTTCTTCTTGTACTGTCTTGGTAGAGGGGTTTAGTTAGCACGAGCTTTCGAGCAAGGGGTTTGTTTCCGGTGCCGCCCCAGCCAAATGGAGCGGGTGGTAAGCCATTGTGTCGTTTACCAACTGGAGCTCGTCCACTATAGCATTGGGCCATAATGGCAGGTACATAAATCAATCTTACAATCTCTGATGCTGCTGAAATCACATGTTGATTAATATAAAATACTTTCCAACACTGTTGCTCACAGCCGTACATGCATTTTTGCATGAGGAAATTGTTAACATATTAAAATTAAAAGAAGAAGAATTAAATAAAGTGAAACACAGCAAAATGTTTCGTATTCTGTGTGTGTGTGTGTCTGTGTTTTTTTTTGTTCGAACAACAAGAAAATTAAACATAAAAACAATAAAGAAAATTTCATGCTGCAATGAATTAAAGACTCAACATAAACGAACAACTACAACTACAACTACATGTACGGCAACGGCTTCGAACTACAAGCGGCAAAACTTGTATAAGCGACAAGGTGTAGCAAACCATATTGCGACAATATATATATGAAAAGAATCAGAAGACAACAACTACAAATGAAACAAACAAAAGAATAATTTTCTTTTAATAAACAAAACAAAAGGAAACAGACTCCGTCTGTTAAAAGTTTTTCAAAGGCAGGGGCTGGTTGGTTGGTTGGTTGGTTCGTTAATTATCTTTATGCCAGAGTTGCGAACAAGAGGTAAGAATATCAGCACTTCAAAAGCTTTAGAAAAAAAAAACGGGTACCCAGAATAGGAAATTGGCCTTAAAAGAAGACAACTTTTTTAATAGATTTAAAGTTGCAAATCATGGTTAGAGCAATAACGAGGGGTTTGTTTCTAACTGATTGATGTCTACAGCAAACAACACCGTATTTATGCAGGATTATTGCCAGGCGGGAGGATATAAACGGGGGCTTCAATAACTGTCATATTCTCAAATAGTCATAGAATCAAATTTCTATATATGTTTACAATATATTGTCACATAGACTCGCTGCCCTACTAGTAGTGATTATACATTAATTTTGCCATCATAACTATAGGCCGTCAAATTTTCTTAAGTCCTCTAATACTGTGGTCCTGCATTTATATTGTTATTTCGCCACACAAAATTATACTTCCAGCTAAAACATATTCAGTGCCGACTTTGTTATACGATTTTGAACTCTTTGGTCTTAGCAAACGAAAACTTAATGCGACCTTAAATTATATAATTCGTTACTTATTTACATGGGTATATCGTTTAGGTATATGGTTTGAGCAGATAAATATGATCATATGTGCCTTGACGAATATTTGATATTAAAGATTTTATTATTTTTGTATAAAATAATAAACAAATCGTTCATTTTTATTCAACTCTTAAGGGACTTAAAAGTTGGTTTGTTTTAGCTCTGGCTGCCAGGTATTTAAATACCAGTTTTTTTTATCATGCAATCGTTCTCTGGAACGCACCTCAATACAAGCAAAATATTATCTGTCAATTTTGGAGTTAATCTTATTCTGATATTTTATTATTTGACAACTTTCTTAAACTTTCGTTGTACAATAGATTTATTTTGTATTTGTAAACTTGGAAAAATTTGTTAACTATATAAAATATATATATATATATATATATATATATATATATTATAACCCATTAAATTTATATGCACTTGTAGTGGGTTCCATCGTGCAATATAAGACTTAAAGTCTTGTGTTTGAGACAGCGAAAATAATAACAAATAAATAAAAAAAATTAAGTAAAGGGTGGCCACCACCATAATGCACGTTATTAATTGTGAGTCACACTTTAACGTCAAGTTTTTTGCCCAACATAATTTGACATTTCTTTGTCTCAGTATTTGACAACTTCAATCGTGCCGAAAAACACAATTGAGCAGCCCGTTAAGATTTCTGAAGTTTTATACAAAAATGGTTGTTCAAATCAATATGTATTTCGAGCACTTCGTGTTTTTTTTTTGGTCAGCATAATCGACCACATGTGTTCACAATCGGAAGAATTGTGCCTAAATTTCAGCAAACCAGATCTGTAGGAAATATGAAAACAGTTGTGGATGTTCACCCACTTTGTTCTCCGGAAAACATGGCTGTTGTTCGAGATATTGCGGCAGAAGAGCTGTCAACATCGACTCGTCGTGGTGCCCAACAATTAAGGAAAAGGGACCTGGACGATATGTTGTTCCAGCAGGATGGTGCTACTGGCCGCCCAGCCAACGAAATAGGGACTCTTTTGCCAACATGATCGTATAAATAATTTATGCCAATCGAGAGCTGAAAGCGAAAGGAAAATATCATTGACAGAAATGTACACTTTCAGTTCTTGCGTGGCATTTGGGGCTTAATTGTAATATTTGTTTTTGAAGGCAGTTAAGCAAAAACTGAGAATGAAAACAACACCAACAGCAAATCATGTGTATTTTGGGATGCACTTATTTCATCATAATGTTTGTTTATTGATAAACAAGATGATGGCGTATTGAGGCTGCCAGTTATAGACTCAGAAATTACTTGTGATTACACTTATTTTTCTTCTGAATATATAAATATTTAATTAACACAGATGTCAAGTAAATAAATTGTTTACATTGAACAAAAATTTAGACTATTCAATAAAATGGTACATCAGCTAAAATGATTTAAGAAATAAATTGGTGCAAGAAATGCATCAAAAATATTATTTGTTTATGATAAGAAAGAAAAAGAAAAGAATATGTTCAACCTTTTTCTCCAGAAGAATTCTTATTTTCGTTCTCAACAAGAAACTGACAGTAAAATGAAATAAATAGTTGTTAAATTAAACATAGAATGAGATTAAGCGAAAACTTCTTTCATGAGACAAGAAATCCAAGCCCAAAATTCAGTGTCACAGCAAAAATAGATAATTGTTTAAAGTACAAGAGTCAGCGACAAGGGCGGTTATATGTTGAAATAAAATGAAACAAAAATTCGGCTTATTGGAGAAAGATCCATGTTGGCCAATTTGCGGGGTTTCTTACGAATGTGTCCGACTTTAAGGAACTTTGTCCCCACAAACAATCCACTGAATTTAAGAATTTGTGATGATTTAAACAGCATCCGTCGATTGTTTTTAAACGATCATTTATAGAAAATATCAAAATCTAAGTGTTAAATCAGTTGCATTCTTTTTTTTTGTTCAAAATGAGAGTAAATTTCACAAGTTGACGAAATTTTCATCAACACCCAACAAAGCCCAGAGCTTTCATAAAACGATGAGCCAAAGAAGCAACCCACCCACAAATCATCACTCATCATCATCAATCAATTTTGGAGCATTTTCCTGTAATTCGGGAGCTTCAACATGTTCTACACTGCAACAAAATTCAAACAGTTTTTATTATTTAGTTTAAGGAGTTTTATCGCAATAGTTACACGGGCGATGCCGTCATATGGCATCAGATATGCGTTAACTGAACGTTAACATCCTGTAATGCCATACTAAAATGCTGAACGTGACATTTTGAATCAAAATGAAATATCAGATATGTGAACACTATGATGTCCTGCTTTCAATGTTTCTATACGTCCAACATGATATTTTAGTCCAGTCGCGCCATAATTATGAATTAGTGACCCTTTTAGGCGAACTGTTGTCGATTATAATTTAATTGACTTTTCTTTCATTATAGACATAAAAATGTATTTGAAAGCATAAATATTATCATTGTAATTATTATATTATTTAGGGCTGAATAAAATAAATTCCATAAATAACATAAATATAAGAAAATAAAATTTCATACGTGACAAATTCAAGTAAGCACTGAGCTTTCCAAAACGCTAACCTGGCAGTTTAGTCCGTAAGTAAAGGAGGCATTAAAATCATTTGTGTGTAATCGCTGCTGTCAGGTTACAGTCAGGGTGGGGTTGGCATTCCGTGCAAAGCGACTTGTCTTGTTTAAAAATCCTACTTTTTTTTAACGCAAATTCAGTTTCTTTTTAATTTATCTTCATGGATTGTGAAAGCAGTTATTTGTGCCACTTTTGAGGTTTGCTACAGGTAAATACTTAATTTATTGTCACTTTCGATATGAAATCCTTGAAATTAAAACCCTTGATGCGTTTTTTTAATAAAATTATTTTATTTTGAATTTTTTTTTCATAATTTTTAAGTTTTAAATTCAAATTTGTTATTTTGTTTTGTCTTTTTTAAATAAAAAGTCTCTAACTAAATAGTTTACACTTAAAAAAATATTTATATATTTATATTTTTTTTACAAAAATTCATTGATTTATTTAAGGTCTAGATTAACTTAAGATTTAAACTTAAAAACGAGTTCAACATGTTGCGTGTAATAAATTATATCTTATTTTTGACCTACTTTAGGAGTGCTTTAATTTATACATTGAATTGTTAAAAACTAATATTCAAAGTTTTCTGCCATAACAGCTTATCTCTTACATACGCTGTTATTAGAGATGTGTTTCTAGGAAGGGGACTTTTTAGATGACTCAGTGCTGGGGGTTGTTAATTTCAATTATAGAAATTATTATAATACAATTCGTAAGTGGTTGGATTTATTTACAATGTTGTAAAATTAATGATATTTGTGTTGAGTTCATACGAAAAATGTATGTCTTACTTTTGCAATATCTAGAGATAAATAATTTAACTTAATAATTTTACTTAAATCGAAGTGTCTTTGTAGGTTTGTTTGTTTGTTTGTTTGTTTGTTTGTCTTTTTAAGCTTAAGAATTAAATTGGTTCTATTCTGTAGTGCTTTTTTGTGCATTTTCTTCTTTCTTTTTAAGTAAATATTTACGATAGTCTGGCATCACAGTGGTAGCCCTTTGTTTGTGTCATGGGCGCGTGTTTCTTACGCACATATGCTCAAATTTTGGCGATAATATGTAAGATTCTTTTGTGCTACAGGATATTTTTCCATAGTGTTTAAGTAACGTTTTGTGGGCCTTTTTATGCTGCCCGCTTCGGACCACAATCAATGCTGATAGCGCAGAGACTGGGTGTGACCCGCAGGCGTTATTTGTGGTGCCTGGCTATTGGCTACCTGTGGGGCGGTGAGCGTTTTGTGGGCTTTGTGATTTAGGGAACGTCGCCCTGTGGTGCAGATGGCCAGCATTTGGGGAGGATTTCTTAGGGGCAAGGCTGGTGGCACAGGTGGCGGTGTGGGCGTCTTTGTTCTCAGTGTCGTGGCTTGTTGTTGCTGTTCCAGCGGCAGGGAATAGTGGGCATTACTGTATATGTAATTAGGATCCAAGTCGTGGGCCAAATTGCTGCCATCGTAGTCCTGTGAAGTGCCATAGTGCAGAGGCTGCTGTTGATAGTTGGCATTGTGTTGTAAATGTTCTTGATTTCCGTTGTCATGGTGCAGAGGCAAATCAGCGTACGAATAACAGGAATCCCCCACCGAGTTTGTTTGTTGCAAAAAGTGCGGTTTCGTATAGTGATTCAGTTTTTGTGCTGGCGCTGCAACGTTTTTCATGTGCATGACAAAAGAGCCGGAGTCTTCGAGGTTTTTGTTGGATTTTTCTAAATGTTTTTCACTGATGATGGTATTTGTAGGCACTTGCAGTTGTTGGAAATTCTTCTGTTCGTTGTTAAGGGTCATGGCGCACATGGGTCCATAATGTTGCTGCTGGATATGATGGGGCGTGTAGGTGTTGGGAAACGTTGAGTGTATGCCCAGGCTGCAGGGATGATGCTGATGTCTGGTCATGTAGTCTTCATCGCAGAAGGTCTTTTGGTATTCCCGTTCTTTGCGGCCCAAAGCAGAGTTGCCGAACAAGCCTCCCTTCAAGTATTCACGTATCTTGTGGCGACATCTGTAGATAATCAAGGCCATAGCAGTTATGGTGGCGGCTGTGCCCACCAACAGAGCACCTATTAAAGCCTGCTTTCTGGGATCGGTATGCGTGCAGCCCATTAGGGTAGGGTTAAGATTTTTCAGCTGTTCGCCTCTTAAACGTTCTGGAAATTCGCACATCACGTCCGCCATATTATCGTTGGAATTATTCTTGCTTATTAATAAGTTTCTCAGCCACATGACCCGGCAATCGCAGGCCATGGGATTCTCAGAAATATCCAAGGTTTGTAAGTCCTTCCAGGGGAAGAGGCCCTCCGCCAAAGTTGTCAAGGCATTGGCTTTCAAGTTCACATATTTGAGGTGGGGCAAGCCACTTAAGGCTCCCTCTTGCACTTCCAATAACATTTTGTTGGAAGCCAAATTTAGATATTCCAAATTCGTGTTGGTCGCAAAGGCTCCGTTCATAACGCGCTTCAGTTTCACAGCTCCTGTTACATCCAAACGTTTCAGCTGTTTCAAGCCCACAAAGGCACCCTCTAAAATAGCTTCGAAATCATTTTGGCCCAAAAACAATTCCTCCAAGCGCTCTAAATGGCTGAGGCTGACAGTGGGTATGCGTGTCAGGCGATTATCTGACAAATCCAGAAGACGTAAATTTTCCAAGCCCTGGAAAGAATCGTGGGTTAGATTGCGCAGGCCAGCTCCTTTCAAATTCAAACGGCTCAAGCCTTTTAAGTCCTGGAAAGCTCCCGCATTCACAGTGACCAACGAATTCATGCCCAAATACAACTCCGCCAATAAAGGCATGGCTTGAAAGTGTATGGGATCCGGTACCGATATCAAAGAGTTGTCATCCATATATAAAATTCGTAACTGGGCCAAGCCATCGAACGCCTTGGGATCTATGTAGCCTATACGATTTTCGCCCAAGTTCAGCTCCTCTATTTTGGCCAGAGGCGCAAAAGTTCCCTGATGCAACTCTGAGATAAGGTTGCCACGCAAATTTAACACCGTAACCGCAGACAGACCAATAAAGGTTTTATTGCTTATCTGGCCAATTTTATTGTACTGCAAGTGCACCTCCTGCAACTTGCGTTGGTAGGCAAAAGTACGTTGCGGTATGTTCATCAAGTGGTTGGAAGATAAATCCAAAAATGTCAACTCCGCATAAAATTGTATGGAGGAGTCGATGGTCTTGATCTTATTGTTCTTAATGACCAGACGTTGTATGGAGGGATTGAGCGCGATGGGCAGCACATCCAGATGACCTTCGCCACACTGGACAATTAAGGTATTATCGTCACATTGACAGCCGGGCGGACAATTTGCCAGGCCTGTGGTCTGCCTCATAAAAAACGCCATTAGCAGGCTGATGCTAAAGAGTTGCAGCAACATTTTGTTGTTGTTGTTGTTGGTTCTCTTCTTGTAGAAAAAAATCAAAGTTTTTCCGAAGTTGTTTTTAATGTTGGTGAAGCATAAAATAATCTGAATCTGTTTTCTTAGTGCAAGAAACTTGTCTGAATGTTGTGATGTTCAACGGCCCGTAGAAGCTGTTAAAGTTCCATATTCTAAAATGAAAACAAAACATGGAAAAGAAATTAATAAATCGGTTTTAAGAAATAAAAATAATATTAGGAAATTAAATATTTGACGGATTAGAAATTTCTATATCAAAAAGAATTTGTTTTTATCATTTTTGGTTTCAATTGAGTTTTATTTATATTTTTGACGTGTTTGATAGTTCGGTTAGAGGATGTTAAAATAATTGTTTTATTTAGTCATTCTTTTAAATTTAATGTGGCCAGATTGCAATTGCGATTCCTGCTGGAAGCAATTTATCTGTTTTTAACAAAATTTGTGTAAAAAATTACATTATTTTTGCCGTCGAAATTTTATTCATTTGACTTTTTTTTTTTTGCTGGACTTATATTTTATTTAACAAGTTTTATGTTGCTTGTTTGGCTTGGGGCCGGCACCATAAGCAATTTTATTCGATTGTATATTAATTTTTAAACTTCATATCAAAAATAAATTGTTTTTAATGACAAACACAACTGAGAAAAAAAAACAGTGAATTATCAGAAAACTACTGAGAGAAATTGAACTTTCACTAAGACAATTCCTGGCCGACAAGAAATATATTATGATTTATAAATTTAAATAATAAATAATAAATTTATTGTAAATGAACTTATAATATAGAATGTGCATATTCGTAACAATAAAAGTGTATTTAAAATTAGTTTTATTTCTATATACTTTGATTAAAATTCACATCAAATATATTTTATTCTTCTGGTATGGATTTAATCTTTTAAAAAATAAATACTAATAAACGAAATAATTTTTAGTTTTCGAGGACTATCGTATAAATTTTATTTTGAGCAAAAATAACTTTTAAAATAAAGAGGCAGAAAATATTAAATTCGGCATATTTTTACAACATCAAGAAAAAATATTGCCAAAATTAATCACAAAATGTAAAGCATTTTATAAAACACTTTGAATAGGAAAACAACACATGAAAAACTATTTAAAGTGCTTGAAATTAAAACCAAAGATGTATGACCTTTCAAAACGAGACGAATGTTAATTGTTTTTTAACAATTTGATTACAAAATATACGAAAATATTACTGTTAAGATTTCTTCGTTTTCATAACAAAGTTTAAGAAATTAAAAATTTTTACTTAAATAAATAAAATAGTGTTTGAAAGGAAAATATAGGCAGTAAAAAAATCAGGCTTTAGAAAGGTTTGAACTTGAATGTTTTTGTTAAAAGCAATAGATGATTTAGTACAAGCAGCCGTCAAGTTACAACATTTATCACTTCTATATATAACTAAAAAGACGTGTCCTAAAAAGGTGACCCTCTATGTGTGACCTTAAAAAACATAACCTATAACATTTTGGGTGTTTAGGTGCTGAAGTCCAAACCTTACTGGTTTATTTTTAATAAGTAACGAAAATGTTATAAGGCAACAAACGCACAAGTATTTCAATTCGATTTTGCTTCGCACTAAACAAACAAGAATTAGGTGAAAAATATATAGCCAATAAGAAGAAGAAAATATTTCTTTAATAATAAACCGTGTTGGGTTTATGATAATAAATTAAACTCAGATTTGGTGATTGGAAATTGTGCGCAAAAATCTCAGCAGCGAAAATTCTTTTTTGTAATAAAAATCTTTTATTTTTGCAACAAAAATTTTAGCTTTAAAATACAATTGACTGCCGTTAAATATTTATTATTGTTATAAAGAATAAATTGTAAAATTTTTATAAGAACTACATATTTGGAAAAATATTTCTGGAGCGGAAATATTTAGAAAACCATAAGAAGGTCTTGTGCTTTTTTAAAAAAGAAAGTTATGCGTTTTTATGAGTTATCAGGCGGAGTTATTCATATAAACATATTTGTAGCGTTTTAAGCAAAACAGCTTAAGTGGAGATAAGACAAGGACAATTTGTTTCATCAGTAATATAAAACAAAGCAAAAGACAAAAATGTAGTATTAATTCAACTAATAAAATTAGACACTTTTTTGCAGTTTGAAAAATTGAAAAATTGGCGCCACAGCCTAAATCTGACTTGTTTCGCCGGGACCTGAAAAATGCCAAGATTTTTTCGCAATATTTTCTCTTTGATTGCAGATTTTAATGCCAGTAGCTTTAAAAACCCAGTTTTAGTTTTTTTTTTTTGGTAAAATTTCTTTTTTTTTTTTCTTCAGCTAAATTTTTTCCCAACGATTTTTATTTAATTCGTTTGTGTTTTTTTAACAAAATTTGTGTAGACTCGTAGTCTTTTCACCTTTAAAACATTATTTCAAAACCTTTCATTTTCGTCCCATCAAACATTTAATTATAAATTATTTTGTCTCCACAAATCTTTTTTTTTTTTATTGTTTGTTTATTTTTCTAAACTTCAACACTAACCTTTAAAACTTTTAGTTTTGGAATTGCTTTGTTTTCCGAATCGCCCAATTTTATGGAAGTAATAAAAATTTCAAGTTCCAATTAAATCAAATTTTTTAAAATAAATTTTTTTTCGGTGATTTTCTTTTTTGTATCTTCAGTCAATTGCAAATAATAAAATTTTAATGCATTTCAGATTTTTGTTTAGCCGTGAGCGATAATCCAAGTGTTCGCTTTAGTCACGGTTCTTGTGTTTTCATTCGATTCAATAATACCGGTTAAATTATGGTTGTTACAGAAGTTCACGCTGTTTGGGTTTAATTTCGTACTTTTCACAAACGTTTTTTGCTCAAAAACATTTGTTTCACCACAATATTTTGCTCAATTTTTATTTAACCATCTAGTACACAACCGTACACGATGAAGCAACGAACTACACTGATTTTGTGATGCACTTAACGCTCTAACGATACCTCGGTTGGGAGAAACGGCCATAGAAATGCACAAGAGCGTAACTAAATGAGTATAAAATTAACAAAAAAACCAAGACAAGAAATAAAAGAATGATGAAGAAAAAAGTGATTGTTTACATTTCTCTGAAAACTAAAAGAGCTGTTCTACTAAAAAGGGTGGTAGCGAGAACTTGCCTGGCGAGAGCTAAAAGTATGAAAAGAGCCAAAGAATACCAGCAATGAGTAATATAGAGCAAATTGTTAAACAGGTTTTGTTGCAGGCGAGCACAAATGTGTGATAAATAACCATTAGCTGAACATAAAACGGCAGATGTTTTTGTTTCAATATTATTGTATCTAGATACTTTTCGTCACAAGCAAAGAGAGTGCTAGAACTAAAACTGGTTGTATGAGGAAATATTAATTTGTTTTTGTAACTGAAACAGTAGAGTGTGAAGAGAGTTAAAATAAAAGAGTAATTTAGTTAATCTTATCGCTAATAGATGGTGCTAACAGTTTTGTTTCTTAAAAATATATGATTTTCAGAGACTAAAATTTCTTTTGGTTTGGGTTTTTTCTTTTGGTAGTGAGTCTGAGCACTGCTGCCCAAAAGTTTTTAAGCCAGTGACTGTTAAGCTGTTCAACAGTTCATAACACGAAAACTCCTTAACAATTCAGTTTGTAAGGCTTTTAGAAAAATGATATGTAATCTAAGAATTCATTAAAACAAACATCAAATATACCACGAAAAGAAATATTCCTCCGAAAAATATTTTTCTTACAATATTTTCTTCTACATGCATGAAAAAACTTCACAATGTTTTAAGTATTTGATAACAACATCCATTATCATTATGTTAAACTTAATCCTAATTGTTATATCCATCCAGCCCAGTGCATCCAACTTCCATATATCCTTTATTATGAACGAAAATTACACAAAAAAAAGTTTCAGAATACAGTATAAAATATTTTAGGGATGTAGTTACCAGAATCGCCCTAACGACCCCAAAAAAATTTTTTTTAATAATTTTTAATTTTCTTATATAAGCAAATTATTTATGAAAATGCCAAAAAAGCTGATAAAAACTTGTAATGTTATGTGGTTAAACGTCTTGCGAAGTTTCTTAGCAATCGAAGCAAGGACATGCAAAGCTTCCATATATCCTTTATTTTTAATATAGATTTTTTTATAAAAACCTTTACGAAAACTATTTATGGTAGTTAAACTATAATATAATTTCTACTGCAAGTGCAGAAAGAAAATATAATGTTCATATATATTTTAATCCTTAAACTGATCTTTTGAAGTGCGATCATATTTTTGCAATCAGGATCCCTTCATGTCTCTCGAATATTCTTTATTTAAGCTGTTTAGTTGGCGCTTGTACAGAACACAATAAAAATTTCAAATATAATAATTATTTAGTAGCTGGGTTGAAATTTTCCAAGCAAGAAAAATATATCGTAATTTTTAAGAAAAGAATTGTAAAATTTGGTACTTCAAGATTTCCCCATGAGCAGCGCTTAAAACAATTTACTCTTAACAGTAAAATGTTTCAGACAAAATTTGTTTAACTGCTTTGAAATTAACTAAGGAAATGTGTATCATCTCTTGAGCTCGATTTCATTTTGCAATAATACTTTATACACCATTTTTCTCCATCTTAATGTCAGTAAAAAAAAGTCAAAGTAAAAAGTCATTTAAAGATAAGAACAAGTTAATAGCGCTATTAACGCAAACCTCATAGTAGTAAGAGCTGATTGAAGATGTTTATGAAGAGCATAAAATATGACATTAACGGACCACGGAAATTAGAAAAGAGGCAGCATTTCTAGTTTAATAATGACATCATTTATTAGAAATTCAGATTAAAAACTGGTTGGCAATATTGAAAGCAAAACATCTTAAAATGAAATATTTCTTCCCTTTCCTTGTTTTGAAAACCACCATAAAAATGTTTTATTGAAATCCAAAACACCAAATGCCTGAATTTCTAAAGTATTACTAAAACACATCTTGCCGAAAGTACTTGAAATACATGTTTCAAAATATTTTATTTAAGAACATCATTAAGCAGTTTGTTGGAAACAACCCCTTTTAATTGAAGTGTTTAAACCAATACAGTTTATTAATGTCATCATTACATATTCTGAGCACATGTGTGATCAACTCCTCTTCAGCGACTTTGTACTAAAATACGATAATCATGTCATTAAAGTTGTCTTAATCTACATACCTTGTGTTCTCGAGGCAATGACGGAGAAGTGTTAAGTGTTTTTGGTTCTACTTAAAGAGAAATTTCTTAAAAAATAACGCGTAAGGAAATTGAGTACTTATGTGGAAAATAGACTTAAAAAACCATTCAGAATTAATTATTTATGAGAAAATGAGCGACAACAAGTCCTTTTCAAAATGACTTTCTATGACATTGATGAAACTGAAAACTTCCTGCTTAAAAGTTGTCGTTATGCCGCCCACAAAATAGTCTAAATAATAAAGTTTTAAATGGCAAGTAACCAGAAAAAAATGGTAAATTGTAGCCAGGGGAGTGACAAAAAATGCAAAAATTTGTCTTGTTAAAAAATTGCCATAAAAGTGAATTCCTTTCTCTGCTAATAATTATTTTTCTTCCTATTTTGAAATACAAACTGTACATAAACTAAGGATTTTATGTAGATTTGCAGGCAAATTTATATGTGAAAGCAGGACAAATGCCTAAAGAGTTTGACACGAACTAATTTCCTTGCCGTATAAAATAAATCTATCGAACGATGGCAAACTTTGCACGAATAAAAGATTTCAGAAAATTATTAAATCAGTTTGTATTTTTAGTTTTTAATTTTACAAAATACATAAAACGCGCCAAATTCTTATATAAAATCACAGTCTCCTTTGACTTCCCGCCTGCTATTTGCCAAAAAAAAGTGCTTAAGCTGAGAGTTTAGACACTTTTTAATATTTTGTCAAGACTAAATTATCTCTCAGCTGTTTGACAAACTTCACTAAGTAATTTCTCTGTTGCGGATCTGCCAGAGAAGTGACAAAATTCACAATTAATTTTTCATAAAAATATGAAACCAAATCGTTCTCTTTTGTTTGTTCTTCGGAAAAAATTTTTGTAAAAAAAAAAAAAATGGTTAAAAAATATATTCGTTTGAATTAATTCTGCGGTTTATTGTATTCTTTTCATGCCAGGGGAGTGAGTTTTGAAAATACACCAAACCAGCTTTACTGTGTGGGTGGGGTGGAAACCACCACCCCCTTTTAATTGATTCCAAATTTTGAATTTTTATATAAAACAGGAAATAAATTAAATTTATAAAATCTTTGCAATCAAAAGAGGCAAAACGTTTCTTGAAGAAAAATGCCAAAAAAAAGTAACCAAAAATGGCGAAAAGACTCTGCCAACCAGATAAATAATATATTTTTTTATAAGCAAAGAAACTGCCAGGGTAGTGACTTGTCTCTACAAGCCCTACAGATTTTGTCTTGAAAGTCTTAATAATCGTGCCTGGCACTAAAAAATGTAATAGTATAAAGAGAAATATTCATAAGTGTTTCTTTCCAATAACAACTATTTTTAAAGTCCTTGTCATATTTTTCCACACATTTTTACCAGCGCACATAAATCCTTGTCTGTTCAATAACCTTCAAAATTGAATTCTCTGTGGTTATAGTGTTGTGTCGATTATTTAGTCTGCTGTTATATGATACTTTGACAGCCAAGTGTATGCCTGCACACACATTTCTAAGATCCAATATTAATTCAAAGGATACAGCAAAGACTGTTAATCATAACAAAGATGTATATTTAAGACGTACACAAAGCACTTCAAATCCAACTTTATAGTTTGTTCGGCTATAAATTCTAGGTTGCGTGTAAGTGCCGATATTCAAATATTTAGTTTTAGTTTTATTTGTTTGCAAGGCTTTGTAATGAAAAAAGGGCAAATATTCATATCAACACACGGAGAAAAATTTAGAATAACTTAAATTTTTACAAAAAAAAAGAAAGTAGAATTTTGATCACTTCGTAACATGTCATGTCATGTCATGTGATGACATATGAATGAGCAATTCCCTGCTGCGAACGATTTTGGCCAGTGTGACCAAAGGGAGTAAGTCCAGCCTATGCCCTTCTTCCACCATTCCTGGTCTTAATTAATCAACTAGCGAACAATTGAACCATAACTATGAACAGTTTGTGTAGAAAAGTTTATTGCCTTCTGCCCTGACATTAAGTAATTTTTCATAATGTTCAGCGGCAGACCAACAGGCTCAGCCATGCAACTATTATATGGGTTTTATTCCTTTGTTTCGTTTCGTTGTTGGTTTCTGCTTTTAGTTTGTAATAAAGCTGTTATTACTCTACCAGCAGTGATGATTACACAAAATAGAGTCATAACAAATTAATTGAAATTGTCGAAATATGGGAAGTGTAATAATTAATTTATTAAAACTTTTCTTAGTTTTGTTTCGGCATATGGAAAACAAATAAAAACGGGAAAAAAGTAACAAAGTGAAATTGATTTCGGAAAAAAACAAATTTTTGTCTATTATCAGTCGATTTCTTAACATATCAAAGTAAAGGTTGTTACACGGTACAACAAAATGCCATTAATTTTTTAAAATACAAAACAATTGATTCTTGTAGAAGGGGGGGCGCAAATGAGATGTAGGTGTTTCAGGATCTTAAACTCATTTTAGGGCCAGTTTAAAATTGCGTTCTAGAAATAGTAAGATGGCTAAAGAGAATTGCTTAAATGTTTAGTGTAACATAATTTGTATGACACACTGTACAGCCATCTTGACATAAGTTTTTAGTTTAGATTTTAAATTTTTGCTACTTTTTGGCAGTAAAGCTGAACTTTGTTCTTACGTAAATGGGTTCGCAAAATTATGGTGGAGTTTTTCAACAAATACTTTCGCAAAAGGTCTGAACTAATTACTTCCCGATTTTGAATTTATGTTTTTTCCTTTTCATTTGGAAAAAGGACAAAAACGAGTCATTCCCTGAGGAGGCACGGCATTAATATATATCAATCAAATAGTGTTGGAATGTTCTGAATAAGAGGGCCCATTCTTCTTCGTCTACCAAAATCCTAAATATCACACGATTTGCTGTGTTTTTTTTTTTGCTATACGTTTTTCAAAAAGCCAACATCTCTTTTTAGTCCCCTCTCCTGGATTCCGTTCCTAGAATAATCTATATTGTCTAACCAGTTCTTTAGAAACATTGACACAGTTTCATTAAAGCCCTTATGACAGACACTACAATTTTCTTTCATTAATTGATGGATTAGTTGATAGAAACAAACAATAAATGTTATTAAGTGCTGTCAACTTTTTGTTTATAAGAAACCGCAAAAACGGAACAGAAAAAAAAACGGGTAATCGTTTAAAATGGCCATAAATCGCCCATTAATTAACACTTTTACTGTTCCAAGCTGAACAAGTTAATTTTAATTTGCAAAATGTTAAATTTTCTTTTTGACAGAACTTAATTTTTGGGCGATAACTTTAGGAAATGCTTAACAATTGGCTGTTTTTCTTAATATATCCGAACTCTTTGCACTTGGTAAATTTTTCTTTTACACTATATTTTTACTGTTCACCAAAAATTTTAGAATGAACAAAAATTGTACTGTCACACAAGGCCTTAATTACTTTCTGTTCTACTTCTAATTCATTTAACCCTAATCCTGTTTAAAATATATATAAAACGCATATTGCCGTTGTGGGGTTAATTTTGATGAATATATTGTAGAAAGTTCTTCTTACCTTCAATGCATTTATTAAGTTTGGCCGTGAGTTTACAAATAAATTTATTACACGATGATTATTTTCTGCGTGCAACAAAAACAACAACGTCCCTATTTATACTTTGCCTAGATATCCAGATTAATTTGAGCGCTTGTGACAACTACGTTGGCATCACTGCCTTATGACTAGTTTGTTCCATTCTTCCAAAGAGATTCTTCGCCTGGATTGTTCCGATTATATTAATACAATATGCGTCTAATCCGATATATCCAAAATTTTTTCTATTAGTACCAGTGGCCATCGACTGGGTCGTCGCTGACTGTCGCGTGTCCATATTAACAGATCTAATGAACAAGTTGTTGACGAGCTCATCTCTAGCGTCTATCAGTCTCACTATTGATATATTTTGAAACCTTCTCCAGCTCTTTGTTTTTGTTTTTGTTTTTACAGCACTTTTAATGCCATTCCAGCAATTAGAGTACAAAATCGTGTGGACTCCTATTTTGAAAAATCAGATTCTTCCTTTTTTCCCGCTTAACGCTGTAAAATAATACTATTGGGCCATTTTGACTCTTGCGTAACTTTTTTTCTTACGGAAAAGCCTTAAAACTACATTTTTTTTATATAATGTATGAAAAATTCCGAAAAAACTTTATTCACAAGTTTTGCAAAGCGTTAAGGCCTACAAAATTCAAGTTTTTAGATTAATTTGTGGATTTTTTTTCATAAATATTTTAAAAATTGCCTTCAAATAGTTTTATAATTAAAGCAAATATCTCTGGCGAAAAAAAACAAATATTTAAAGATTTCTTTGTTAAGAAACATTTTCTTTTCCAGTTGCCTATTTCCAGTTTTTTCGCAGGAATAATTGTCATTCAACCATTTCGATTTTCTTAACCTCTTTCTAGTTCTAACCCGGCTCCATTTGGTCTTTTTTTTTCCTTTGTCCTCGTGTTTAATTTAGTAAAAGCATTAAAACATCGTTTTGGTTGATTTGTTCGGGGCAAATATAAGACAAGAAGCCGCCGCAATTTAACAATTTTACAAGAAACACACAAACATACACACAAACATACACACAAACATACACCCAAACATACACACATACATGTGTATTATGATGGCTGGTCGTTGTTACCCACCAAAATATGTCGTTTCTCTCTCAACGTTTCCACAAACATTAGAAAAATTTTAGTTGCATGACAAAAGCAAAAGACACAAACAAAAAAGCATTAAAAGAAAACAAAGATTGACTTAAGATTTCGTTTTGTTTGTTCGGCTGCTTGAATTGATTCTGGCTCGAAACGTTCTTTAATCGGTTCCTTGTAAGCGGAGTGCTAATAATTGACTAGACGCTAAAATCACATAATGTTTTAACTGACATCCGTTAATAAAAGCTGACTACTTAAATAGTCTTCGCATACATTTGGCTGTATTTCTTTTCTTTTCTTTAGTTAATTTATTTTCATTTTATTTGTTTGATTTTTCAATTAGATGGCAGGTGAAAGATAAACAATATTTAGTTTTAAAAAATACGAATCTAATGGGTAATTTCTATTGAAATATTCCTATTGCAACTATAAATCTGAAATCTGAAGCAACAGAATTATATTTTCCCACTGGAGCGCAGTTTGTTGGTTTGGCCACGAGGAAATGATTTCACCACGGTAACAAAGGAAACGAGATCTGCAAACACTTTCCCAATTGTCCGATCCATAAAATTAATGTTTAGGAAAAGTAATTTGCCAAAAAAAAACCCTTAATTCACAAAAATTCTTAATCTATAACTTATCAAATTGTTAGATTGAGAATAAGTTCAGATTTTTAGTGCCATATACAAAACAATGACAAAACACGACAATGACATGACATTTCAACGTATAGAGCATAAATTAAACAAGTTATATGACTTGACAACGTTAACACCTTCAAGCAAAGTTATAGCCAAACCATTTGGTTGAAGGACGACAACACATTGGAATGAATTTAATATCAAATCTAAAACTTTCTGCTTAATGACAAAACTTGTATATGATCATATGACTGAGCAACAAACATGACTTTATTTATAACTCTAAAAGACTTTAGGCCTAAGGTCTTCATAGCAAATTGTTAAGTTATAATATTATAAGTTATAATATTAAGTTATAATACATGCATGACTGTACAACTACAGGCTAAGAATTTACAATATTGTAAGATTATAAACCCTTTGATTGTACAGTTACATGATCATATGATTGCAAGAAAATATGTTAATATAGTGGCATTATTTCAAAATAATTTGTTGTACAACTACGTGGTTATATGACATTACGACTATATGATTACTATAACATAAACTGATTATTTATATCATTACACGCTTATAGGATTATTTGATTATATAGATATGCCATTATATAACAATGTAAATATAAAAATATATGACTATATAACTAAATGTATATATGAATGATATTATGATCCTACGGTTGTAATAAAATGTGTCTCTACTTTTTATTATAACTATTTGATTTTAAAAATTGTATGACTATATAATTTTGTATGATTACTATAAGATTAAATGATTATTTATTTGACGACCTGGTAAAATGATTAGACGATCATACGAATATAATATATTATATAATACTTGTAATTACATTAAATATGATTATAGAATTGCATATATGAGTATGAAATTGATATGATTATATACAATAATAGTGTGAAATGATTGGATGACTGTATAAACAAATAAACATTTAATTATATGATTATGCTACATTATAATATAGTCATATACTTACAGCAGTATATGACTATATGATGAAATGCTAACACGACAGTATGATTTTCTTTTACGTGTCTATACAACTATATTGTTTTAAAAATTTCATGACTACACCGCCCTTTTTATATAGCAAAATTACTCGACAACAGTTTTTGGTAAGACAATATGATTATATGATCATATAACGATATATACTTGAGTCGTATTAATATATAATTATATTATTATAAGAATACAAATATGTTATTAGATCCATCTGTATCACTATGGCTTCAAAAAGGTTATGCATTTTTTTACGATTTTGTAACGATATTTTGTACAACTTTATAAGTATACAACTATATGATTATATGATTATAAGATTACACGACCATATGATCATGCAAGAATGCAATATAATTGTATGACAATAGGATAATATGATTGGAAGATTATATTGATTGAGCCTGTGATCATATGATTATATGAGCGTGTGAATATACGATATTATGATTGTATAATTATTTGCTTAGATTTTATAACTTTGTGGTTTTATGTTGATGAGCATTTCTAATTACCAGCATACGATTATATATTTATATTCGTACATCAGAATATGTTTTCGCTTAGTGTGATTTAACTTTTTAGTAAAAATTTAATATTACTGAAAACATGTACAAGTGGACTACGAGTATTTTGCCAATTTTGTTTGCATGTTTTACATAATTTATTATGCACAACTGCACATCTGCAAACTTACACATCACCTGGTTGGCTTAGAAATATGTACAATTTTCTCACAAACATACAAACACACACACACACAAACACACACACACATACACGTACTTCAAATCACAATAGAATTTATGAAATTAGTCTGTAATCTGAAGTTTTTGTTTAAATATTTTATGATAAAATAAGACAAAGACTTAAAATACTGAAATTGGAAAAGATGTGTGTTTTTATGTTATAAATAAGTAGAAGAGCGGAGCAGTTTTAGATTAGAATTTTCTTATAAAATTTATAAATGCCAAGAGGTCAAATGGCAGTTTTTGGGTTGATCTGAAAACAGTATTATAAATGTGTATGTTCTTGAATAAAATTAGAGGCATACGTTTGTTACCTTTGCCCAGTCATTCTAGTTGTTTTGCTAGAATTCAATAGCAATTGCATTTCCGTTGGCTTCGCAGAGGGGAAACACCAACGACAAAAGACAAACGAATATGTATTATGTAAAATTTAACGCTCATTTATTTTTCTATTTGTAGGAAAAAGAAAAAGAAAAAGAAAAAGCAAAAGAAAAAACGCACACACCAGTAGTGAGAAAGGCAACAAAAGTTGCCAACAATGTATTTGCCAGTTGCAGCACTAAAACTGCAAGACAAACACCGAAGCTGAGGAAAAAGCGATATACAATAAACAATAAGTTACGGGTCAAACAATGCCAGACAATAAATAGTATTTTCTTACATTTTCCGGTAAACATGAGCAGCAAACTCAAAGTCAATAGCAACACTGTGGCAGCAACACCAACTAAGAAGCATTACAAATGAATTTCTACTCCACAATAGTTGAGTCGGGGCATCGTCACCTTCATCTCTTTGTGCCATTTACTTACTTACTTTTCACAATGGCATTTAACTGCTCATTGTTAGAAATCTGCCATATAGTCTGAATATGATTAATTGCGAGTCAATTGATATTTTATTGGTTTCAAAAACCCCATAAATTGCAGTTGAAATTCACAAACAACAATAAAATGGTATTTAATAAATTTTCCAGGAAATGAAAATGAAAAATCCAAGTCAGGCTGCCTGAACAATGAAACCGGAAACTGTAGGAAATTTCAAAGATTTCTTTCTTAATTTTATGTTCATAAAATAAGATTTTCTAATGGTCATACTTAATGCTATTAGCAAGGAGATGATAAATTAAATGTCCTGCCAGAGCAGAGATAAATGTAAAAAAAACGCAAGCTGTCAAAGATTGTGCTGAAAAGGATGTTGATAGGGAAGAACACAACAACAAACCAGGAAGTGTTCTCTGTTTGGCGATGGATCAGTGTTAAAATTTAGAACTAATGAAATAATTGCTTAAGAATAATGAAAGTTAGTTTTGTCACAATGTGCAGGGATTTTCAATAGGGGCGGTGGTAGATGTTGAAATGGAATAAAAAAGTTATGTTTTATTTAAATAGAGGAATGTCTTCCTTCTTGTCCTTGTCCTTGGTGGCTTCTGGCGCTGGCACAAACGAGAGTGGTGCTATTTTTCCGTCTATATATCCGGCAGAATTTGATTAAGAGCCCGGGATGTGTTAACTTTAGGCGTATCAGGCGGTTGTGGCATCTTGGCCTACACGTCTTCAGGAAACCTCGCAGTGATTTTAAATCACATGATCATGGAAGTCAATTCACAGCATCTCTCATGCAGAATGTGTGCGGCACGTAGCACCTGAACTCACATGTCATCTACGTCCATCTACTACTCGTACTTGTACAAGGCAAGGAATTGGCTGTCTCAAAATATCCTGCACACTTTCACGAACCACGACGATTTTGTTGGCCATTCTGGCATTCCCTTGACTTACAAGTGCTGGCCGATTGTTTATCGTGCCAATCAATTAGAATGTGCCCACCACGTACGCCTTAAAATGGGCAAACATTAATTTTTAAAAGAAAGTTTCGTCACTTGGACGTACTCTTCAATCGGTAATTTGTCATGGCGTTTCGACATAAATAACAGAATAATAAAGACTGGATTAGCCAGACAAAAGAATGGCCGTCAACAGCCAATTGAAAAACGCTTTATTTTACAGTTTAAAAAGTTGGACAAATTTAAGAGAAAAATTCTTAAATAAAAGTTAATTTGAACTCCTACTTCAAGCTGCATTTTTTTCTTATTGGTTCCCAAATTTTAATTAAAAACTATAACAATCGATTAAAAGTGGCTGGCAACAACCAAACGCACTCTAGTGGTTTGATGGTATCCTCAATGTTGGCGGAATATGGCCAGATCGAAGTAATCAGTAGGAAATTAATGAATTATTCGGACAAGTTATTTAGTTTCAGTCTGAGGCCTCAGAAAAGCTGAAAATTTGTTGAAGTTATTGAAGACAAAAGTGGGAAAAATGTTTGTATTGCGGAAAGTTAAATGAAAAAATTTTACTTCAGTCGTAAGAGCAGCAGCAGCAGCAACTGCAATAAATTTAATTTCGAGAAATACGCCAAGTTGACAAACACATAAATTGTACAACTAAATGCTACAAAAGAAAAAAGACTTAAACAAAATATTCTCAAAAAAAAAACTATGGAAAAGAAGAAAAAAAAGTGTTTTTTTTTTGTTTTTTTGAAAGCGATAACGTGGAAACTACAAGGAAAACAAGTACTTTCTGTCAGAACATTTTAAGTTATGATGTCTGTCTTCCAACAGCAATAATAATAAAAACATTCAGTTGGTCGGCCAGTCACTCACTTGTTCATTCATTACACAACATTCAGCAATCAGCATACAATTCGGGCGAGACTGACAGAATGTTAGTTATTGTCTATCATAAACTTTGTTTGCCCAGTGCAAGTGGTGGGACAGTTGAAGTTAATGTTGTCTGTTGTTCCTGTTTTCTTGTTTATTTTTCTTGGGGGGGTTTTGTTTTTGTTGGGTGACCAACCATAAACGCAGTCATAAACAATTCGTAAGCAATTAGTTTAATATTAAAATGTTCTTGAACAGCGGCGAAATATTTATTTTTCCTGGCTTGTCCAATAACAACAACTTAATTGTTTAAAAAAAAGCTATTTTCGTAATAAATTATTAATAATGGAAAATCCAAAACAAAAAAATTACATAAAAATTATTATATTTTTCGCTGAAATTCCTGAACCTTTCCTTAGATTTAGAATTGAGTATAAAATACCATAAATATATGTATCTTCCTGATATCTGTCTTAGAAACAACAAAAAACGTTATTTTCGAATTATTAAAAAAAAATTATGCGAATAATTATTCGAACAATTAAACGAATAATATACCATCATTAATGAAACGATTAAATATATAAGCAATTCGAATAATTTATCATAATTAGTGAAGCGATTAAATAAATAAGGAATTCGAATAATTATTCGATTAATTTATTATAATTAATGAAACGCTTAAGTATATAAACAATTATGGTCTTATTTTAAGAATAGTTATCCAAAATTCATTGGAATTAAATAATCGATTAATTAATCGAATAATTAGCCGAATAATGTTCCTAATAAAAATACTTTTTTGAGTGGTAATTTGAATTAAATGATAGTTGCATAATATTTTTAATGTCTAATTATCGAACAATTCGAATAATTAATCGAAAAATCACTCGAGTAATTTTATTAATAAAAATAATTATGTTATTAAATGATGATTTAAATATTTTTTATCAAAAATTTAGCCGGATAATTAATCGAATAATTATTCGAATAATTTTTCGAATATTTAATCGAATAATTATTCCATAGATTTATTATAATTGTAATATTATCTATATAAATATATAAATTATTCGACTAATTAGTGGAATACTTTTACAATCAACATTAATTATTTGAAAAGTTAATTAAAAACTATATTTACATAATTATCTAACAATTATTCGATTAGCTAATCGAAAAATTAGTCGAACAGTTGTACCAACAAGAATCTTACTTCGCGCAGTTTGTAATGATTTAATTAATTCTGATGTTATTGGCATCATCTAAAATTGTACAATTGTTTTGCATATAAAATGTTTTCGAACTTAAATAAATAATCTTAAAGTCGTGCTATACGCTAAAATCGTTTTATATATAGTTTTATATATATTATTACTATTCGTCTAAGTTGCGACATTTCGTATCCATCGAGGTCACAAGGATTTTTATTCACTTTGAGAAAAAAAATTGTTTACGAAATATTTAATTTTTACTACACTGTAAGCAAAAGAAGTGGCTTTTGCCACACTGTTTCTGAAGAGTAGAAGGAAAATACTTTCAGACGCAGCATATTGAAGGTCCTTAGTTCTTAAAATTCTTGTTGTTTGAACATCAAACTTAATGTGGTGTTAACAATTTCATTTTCATTTATTTGTGGTCTTACATCTAAAATGTTTAGATTCTGCAATATAAAATTAATATTCTCTCTGTATTAAAATAGTTTTGATATAAATCTTTGGAATTAATTGATTTCCTTGTTTCAATTAAATTACCATAAATATGACATTTACTGATCGATGAACTTTTAATTACAGTCACTTCGGTATTCATAACAAAAACCAACCCGACCAGAATACAAATGCCAACACTGCGATTTCAGCTTCCTGGGAAAATCACCTGTCAGTTTTTAAGGCAAACAAAAAAAAAAAAAGAGTTCTGTTTGAAAATAGTTAATAATTCCTTTTTAAGAGCTGCGTTGTTGATTCAATTACGCGTAACATCAACAAGATGGACAAGCCAGAGATGAGATCGTTTTAAAATTGATAAATAAAATACAAGGGTTTATAGAATTGAAGGCGCCAATATTAATCGTTTTCCAATGAAACTATAACTGAAAGCTAGAAGTGCGTTATAAAACAATAACAGCACATTAATTAACGTTACCCTTTCTGAGGAAAGTAACAAAGATTGTTTGTAGAGAAAGAAGAATTTCAAATGACAGTAAATGTCAAAAATTTTACTAATTTTGGTTTTCATTTGAAGTTTGTTTTCTATGTTTATGTTTCTTTTTCTTCACTTAATTGATGATGCCTTTTTTTCACTAAGACTAAGAAATATCCCCAAAAAAAAATTGTATAAATTTTGAGTTACAAACCACACAGACCAGCCAGCATGAAATAATCATGATCTTTACCATCATCAATTTACAGATAACGCATCAGTGTTTACGTGTTTGTTTCCATTTGCTGCATGCAACGCATTCCTTTTGCTGCTCTTCAATGAAAACTTTAACAAAACGCTGCCTCAGAGCTGCATGCAATCCTACCCGCCAGCCAACCAACAACATGTACTCGCACTCAGCTTACAACACTCTCAACCGCACTCGACTTGTGTCATAAATTATAATTTTTTGTATATTTCATTTTAGTTTTATTTGTCCATTTCACCTCTTTGTGGCCTGGCTGTAATTCCGACTCTATCGAGTGCGTAACTGCAAGTACGAGAGTGTGTGTGTGTGTGTGTATGTTTTTGTTTTTTTTTTTTAACATGGTCAGGACAGTTACAGCATTTTGTCTAGAACATGCCTTAAAGCGACAGGCATCTACAAGTTGCACTTGACTACCGATTACAATCAATCTTGTGAAATTAAAGAATGAGAGAGGAACGAGCGCAGGAGAAAAGAGAATTAATAGAAAAACTTACAACGAATTCCTGATATGAAAAACATATTCACCATAAAATGTTTTAGTGATGTAAATTATAGAATCTTGTTAGAATTTGCTTACAAAAATGTTTGTGTTGTGAGGCTGCTCCATCAGGCAACGGGCCGTCGAAAAAATATCAAAGCCAGAGACTTGACTTGACTTGGCTCGTTAGCAGACACAAGTCAAAGATCTTTGCTGGCAGAGAAAAAATGTTTCAACTAAAACGATATTTAAATAAATGAATAGTTTCAGTTTTAATTTCAGATTTGCGCTACAAAGCCTTGAATGCGGTATTTAAGTCCAGGCTGCCTTTAACGCAAATATAAAGAAACTTTGATGATTAATTAACCAGAGAAAGCCTGCAAACAGGTCCTTTTAATGTCGCTGATGCATTTGATTTAAATAGAAAAACTGAACTTTTGCAACCTCTTCAGATACAAAATTAACATTCAGCCTTAACATTGAGATTGTTTCTCGCATGAAGCTTTCACTGTTGCAGGAAATGTCAGGAGTGAAAAAGTACTGACCTTGTCACCAGTTCTGCTAACTTTGTCACCAGTGTAAGTCAGTGACACTCATAATATGTTATGACCCTCCACTAAAAATTTAATACGTGCGAATTATTGAAAATGCACTAGTTTTACAAATACTAGTCGCTGGAAACACATTTTTATAATAAGTGCCAAAACGTTTTACTAAATATGGATGTATACTAGTAAAAGTGCTCATAAGGATGATGAAAATTCCAATAATGTACATCTTTTTTCTTGACAATTTCACTAAAATAGTTGAGAAAAGTGACGGCTTGAAGACATTTATCACAGGGGTTCCGTCTGGGGAACCACAAGGTCTTCCAACAGAAATTTGGCAGTTAGACCTAAGTATCTTCAATTGGCGGCCATTTAATCTTAAAGAGAATTTGAGTCATTCAATTTGAAGTCTCATTTTATACAAAAATGTACTTTTCAAATATAATATGTTAAAAACTAGTTAACAACTTGCAAAATTATGCTCATCAATCATGTGGATAGTTTTTGTAGCAATCGAAGCAAGGACATGACTTCGTTCCATATATCCTTTATTTTCTATTTAGCGTTTTCATTGCAAATTTGAAGTGATTGTGGAAAAATATGTGATAAAATTATACTAGAAATAATTGCAATTTCTTGTGCTATATTAAATGCCTTATCTAAAGGCATATTTAGCACAAAATTATATAAAATCAGTTATAATTTATATTAAAATGGAACAAAAATTAGTTAGCAACTTGTGAAATAGTGTAGGCTGGCTGTGATGAAAATATGACAACAATCAGATAAAGGATACGACTTCATTCCGTATATCCTTTATTTTCAATTAGTTAATTAAAATTATTTTTAGTTTTAAAATATTGTCTTGCATAAATTGCAGCACAAATTTTTGTTATTATTGATGAATCGATTAAAGCATAGGCCAGCAAAAGCCCTCAACAATTTCTCAACTTCATTTTAGGCGCTTGTAATATTGCAAAAATAGCTTAACAATTTAAATTGCACCTTAAATAGCACCTTAGAGGGCCGTAAAACTTAGGTGACTAAGCTATGAAAAGGCACTCCTATATAACAAATATCCTTTGTTTTTGAAAATGTATGAAATTTAAATGATTTATGCAATGAGTGCTAAAACAAGTACATAACAATTTCTAAAATAGTATCCCTAAATTGAGTGCGAAATTTCGCTTCAATCGATGCATGTTCGCGCCTATTCCCCGTATATCCTTTATTGTAACTTTCATATTGCGACAATGTAATGTAACAATTTTGGACGTCAAATAATTTGAACTTTAAAATTTCGTTGGAAACTATACAGAATATCTTCCACGGCCTTATTATCTTTTTGACACAACTTGCTTTATAATTTCTAACTCCCCAGCACTTGTCCTCTCAACAATTGTGTAGCTTCTCTCAAAGTCCTTATGGCCACTTCGTCATTGAAACCTCCCATCAATAACTTTTGCGTAATTTAAATTTCAGTTTAATCATTTCGTTTTTGTTATTTCCTACACTTTCGCATCGTATGATAAATATGACTAGTCCCAGCATGTTATAAACAATTTAGTAGTTTTGTGTTAAATATATGATTCTGTCTCGTAATCTAAGATACATAATATTTTTGTTGTTGCAACCAACAACAGCATTTTTCCATGGCTCGCTAAAGACTTTGGTAAATGACTAAAAACTAAAAACTAAAAACTTTTACACATGTGTAATCTAAATCACTACGAGGTTGTTAGTTGAATAATGTTTACGAGACGCATTTGTTAAATGAATTATTTGCGTGTAGTTATGGATGCCCGTGTATGTGTGTGTGTGTGTGTGCGTGTGTGTTCTGGTAACAGGCCTTGTGAAACTTTGTTCGTATGAATGTTGATTGGTTATTCCATTAAAAAACTTGAAGTAAGTGCGTGCAAGTATTCACAGCACGGTTGCAATTTTCGACTACAAACAGAAAACAAAAACGCACAAAAAAAAAATCGCGAAAAATTATTCATGTTTCTATTCAAGTTAAAACGTTTTACATGGTGATTTGAATAGGTTTTTGTTGTTGCTGTTGTAGATACCCTACCATCAGCAATACTATAAGTAAAATTTAACTTTCTTCTTACTCAAAATATATATATTTTTATACAACAAAAAAAAAAAAATTATATACAAAAATGTGTTAAAACAATTTCGGTGGGTTTCCTCTGAGACACCACCGAGCACCGTCAATAGACCGCAATCATATTTTTGAAACCTTATCTGTTTAATTGGTTATCACTTAGTTAGTCCGTAGTTTTATATAGGTTTTTACAACGTTTATAAACAAAACAAAGTTGCTTTCTTATTCAGTGGATGAGTGGTTAGCAGATTCGATTCCTGGTCAGGACTCTGAATGTTTCTGCACACAAGCAAAATGCTTTAACAAGTTTTCCTATTTCTGTTTCATAAAACAAAATATTTTCGGTGGCCTGGTGGTAAAAGTGGTCCTGGCTACATTTGAGGTCCTCCACAAACGTGTTGCGGCGAAAACTAATCGCACTATTGCGTAGCTCAGTTGATTTGATCCTGCAGCTAAAAATATACTTATAACTACAAAAATCGAAGCGAACACATGTCGGGCACGTTCACTCATAAGTTGCCTAAGAGACCCGGACTTTTTAATATATTTAACTTGATCGAATCCTCAATATAAAATAGCAAAACATTTTGGTGGCCCAAATCTTTCGGCACTAATTTTGATAAAAAAAACTCGTTTTTTTGATTCTGAAATCTATTTCAGAATGAACAGAAGCTGTCGAATTTGTGATGATCAGACTCCATTTGCGGTTCAGGAGGATGCAGTGTGTTGCGAAAAAGACAGTCGATTTTCAGCTTTAAAGACGAGCTCCTTAGAGCGATGATTATAAGTTTCTTGAGTGAATGAATCAGTTGAATAATATCCCCTCCGCTGACAGGTCGTTTTAGAAGAACGACGTTACCAATTGAGGGCATGGTCACCTCACTTGCAGCAACTTTGGGATCAAATGGGTTGCTAGAAAATCATTACTGGGAGAGGATTTTAAGCGGGCAGCATCACCTTCAACAACGAGTTCTGCCGAACGAGAATTATTCGCATAAACTTTTTTTGGCGAGAATTGAACGATTCGCCCACCACCGACATCCAGATATACGAATAAATAAATGAGAGAATTTTAATTCCAATGATTTTTTTTAAATTTTCCTAAAATATTGTGATATTTTTTCGGCGAAATTTTTTAAAGACTCTCCCCCCATTCGCATACGCCAAATACTTAAATTTTTAGCCGGTTTTCTACATATTATTTTCTGACTGCAGCTTAACCGAGACTTATCAAGTTGTAGTTGGTACGAATGTTGCCTGCTAACTGGCCACTTTGCTGCCTGAATGGCTGGTGCGGTTACGTTTATGAAATGTCTGCATGTTTAGCATTTGTAGCATGTCCTTAAAAGTGACAAATGTACAACATGGCTGTGACGCATGATTAAAAATTATGAATATTATGTAGTTTTTTTGTTTTGGTTCTGGGCGAGCTACGAAAAAAAAAACACAAGCGTAAAAAATTTTAATCGAAATTGTTAGCAGAGTTTATGCCAAAGGAACACTAGTAGTAGACAAGTTGCAGAAATGGCGGAATAGAATTTTGTTTATCTCATACTACACGCGTTACATTAATTGCGATTTGAAACGTGCAGAATTGGCTGCCTGCATTCACAGCTTTTTGGCCATGGCAAAATATCTGAGTTTTGAGACTACGCCGGTATAAATAAAGAACATTTTAAATTGTCACTTGGTGGTTGCTTATTTAAATTGGAATTTTTGTTGGGCAACAGAAAAAACACTCTGATGAAGGATAATTAAAAATGTTTTAAAAGCAGTTATTGATTAGAATGTGCAAATAGGTTTTTAATTAACAGATAAGTTAGAGGTGAAGTTGGTCGCAAATCCCAAGATATCATTTCGCATTATTTTTGAAAATTTTATATATGAGTGGACAAAGTTTTTGGTTCTTGTTTGTGTTGTATTCGAATAATTAGTTAGATAATATTTTGTTAAAATAATTTTTAATGACACTAATATTTAATCCGATAATATTTTCTTGAACAAATTTCTTATTCCAATAACTTTTTACCCCAGAAATTTCTGTTTAACTAATTTTTTATTCGAGTATCATACACTTTTCCGAATATTCTTCTTTATGAAAATATTTGCCAGCGATTGAATTGTACTTAAAAGTTTAGAATGAACATTTTACGATATATAAAATTTTGTTAAATAATTCAAGTCGAATAATTAATTTGTTCTACTTTCTACTCAAATAAATTTTAATCGAACAAATTTTTATTCATATAATTTTTTAATTGCATAATTTTTTTTCGTAATGATTATTTTTATAAATATTTCGGTAAATATAATCAGTTCAAATAATTTGTTTCAATAATTTATTATCTGCTCAAATAGATTTTATTCGAATGATTTTTTTTAACAAATGATTATTTTTATATTTCGCTAAAAATAAAAATAAAAAACTTACTTTGGTTATAGAATTTCAGTCAAACAATTTTTATTCGGATATTTTTCTATTCGAGTAAATAATTATTTATTAACACAATCATATAATATTTTTTAAGCTAAAATTTTTGCTCGAATATTCTTCCATATGAAAATTTTTTTAAATAATTGTATTTTTAGTAGGAAAGATGCCTAAAACAAAGTTTAATTGAATAATTTTTAAATAATTTAAAATTTTATTCGAATAATTTTCTATTCGAATAATTGTTTTTAGAAAAAATTTTGTATACAAAGAATTTTTTATTCGAATAATTTTTTATTTAAATCATTTTTAAGCGCTTACTTTTTGTAATCGAACATTCTGAGATAATTTAAGATTAATCGCTTATATTTCCTAGTTTAGGAATCTTCAAACATGTTTAATGAAGCTTTTCTCTGAAATATTTTAAGTGCTTGAATATAAAAGATTCGAATAGTTGAGGTGAACTTCAAATTGTGTTGCTGCTAGAAATATTTGGCTGGTAGAGATTTCTCATCAATTTGCCAAGTTTGGCTTAAAAAATACCTTCTGACACACAGATTTCTTTCCCATTCCCAGCCTCATACACTAGAAATTCTTAAAAACAAATTGTTAGTGTTTTTTGTTTGTTTCCAGTTAAACTTGGCTGGCAATTAAAATTTAAATCGCGGAGTAGTGTAATCTGCGAATACAATAAAGAACATGAAAATTATACAACTGAAACAGTCAAACTACGAACTCCGGGAAAACACAAAGAACTTCATACAAAAAATGAAATCAAGAATCTCTCAAAGCTGATGATGATGCAGTTGTAAATTATAGATGTTGGTTGGGCTTTCCTTCTTTTTTTTTTTACTTTGTTTGTATTTTATTTGCCCAGACAACATTGTATGAAAATTGGAGTAATTGCATGGTACTGCTGCATAAAGACAAACGGCGTTATTCTGGTTTTTGTTTTTCCTCTAGGAAAAAACGCCAAATTACTACTAGGCCACATTTTGTGCGAAAGAAAAAAGTTGTATGAGTTAAAATGTTTGTCTTAATAAATGTAGCAAATAATTTAATAATTGTTGTGCTTAATTCGTGGAGCGCAGGCTGTAAAATGGTTCTAAGAATTAAAATTTGTATGAGTCCAGAGCAGTTCTTTTTCATGGGGATTAAACAAATACTATTCCAGCAAATATCGTATCGTCTGGTTTTATTACAATTGCTAAAATTATCTGTGTCCATAATTTCAATATTATTTTTTCATTTATTAATATAATAAAGAAAAATTTGCGGTTATTCAAATGCATTTTATGCTCATAAAACAAATTTTATACTAATAAAAAACACAAAGAAAAGTCACATTTTAAATTGTATCGTCTTATTCGAATAAAGTTTTGTGCAATTAACTTTTCCGGTGAATAAATAATTTGTTATTCTTTATTTATTTTTATTTGATTAAAAAGGTATTGTTTGTGTATCTTTTAAACCAAAAAGTTCATAATAGAATATGATGTTATGCGGATAAAATTTTTCTTTTCTTTCTTTTCTTTGCTCGATCTGATTTATGTATTTCCAAAAATAATTTTTAGTGGAACAATGATTTTTATTCGATTAATTATTCGAATAATGGATTCAAAAAGACTTTTATATAACTTTTTATTTGCAGCTATTTTAAATCAAATAATTTAATCATATAATTTGTATGCGATTAACCAGTATGAGAATAATTTTTATTCGAATATTTGTTATATGCAATATTTTTATTTAAAAAGTCTTGGCTTTTTCGAAACGAATATTGCTTGTATTACGAAGTTTTAATATACTTTTTATTGAATAATTTTTATTCGAATAATTTTAATCGATAAGTTTTTTAATAAATCCAATATTATAAATATTCGTTATGCATTATGCGAATATTTCTTGACTTGCCTTAAAATGTTTTAACATATTTTTAATTGAATCTTTTTTATTACAGTCATTTTCACTTCGATGAGTTTTAATCGCAATAGAGAGCAATCATTAAGCGAATAATTGTTAGTTGGCTTTGAAATGTTTTTGCAATTAAATTTTTAGTCAAATAATTTTTATTCAAAAAATAGTGTTTGTATTTTTTTATATATTTGAATGAACTATTTCTTTGATAAGAAGACTTTTTTGCTTCGAATAATATTTTAATCGTATTGATTTTTAATTGAGATTTTTTTTCAACTCTTTAATGTTTTGACTCGATAATAAATGTCAAATGATTGCGATATTTAGATTAAGAAGTTTTGAATTGCATAAATTTTTAATAACCTTTTAGTCGAATAATTGTTTCATACTTTCCTCAGCGAGTGGGTTTTTCTATATTCTTTTGTTGATTTTATTTATTGAGAACTACATATAAATTTTTGGATAATTGTGTGTGTGTGTTTGTCTTTTCTAATTTTATAAACCTTCAACACAAAATAAACTTAAAGCAGCACCTTGTCTGTCTTATTTTGCCAGCGTCCTGTCTTAAAATACTTGTTGCTTATTTAACGTTTGATATTCAAACAAGCAACTTGGTGGCATTTAAGTGCCCCAGAACATGGCCTCCAAAACTTAAGCCACAATAAACGTATATTAAAAACAGCAAAAAAAAGCAAGAAACAAACAGGAAAACGACACAATTAAAAAGGAAGCACACTGATGCCAGCAGAACATCCATAAAAACACATACACACCAACCAAGTTGAGAAGAACAGATCATGTAGATATTGTTACTCAAGGGAAGATATCGAATAGAGGGGAAAAAATGGCAAAACCAAAGCCGGAGGTGCTTGGCAGTGTGAATTCCAGTATAATGTTATTTTAAGCTAAACATCGGCTTTAGTTTTTGTGAAAGCTGAAGCAATTGCAAGAACCGCATGTGGCTTTTTCATTTTGCAGAGCAAAACAAAAAAGTCAGCAGTAACAAGGAATCTGTTTTTAGCTAAAGTTTTGATTGTGAGTGACGGGCCTGCTGTTGTTTTAAGGTGAAGAAGGAAAAAAAACCAAAAATAAAGTCGTTTTGTTGCAACAATAAAATTGTAATGTAACGCCATAACCTGTGCAACATGCATTCGCTTAAGCACAATAATAACAACAAAGTCCACACATTTAACTTTAACAAACATAAAGCCAGAGTCAGAGCCAGATCCAGAGCCAGCGCCACACAAAAGAAACACATCATTGTCTGCTACATCAGCATCAGCATCAGCATCGGCATCAGCAACAGCAACAGCAACAGCAACAACATTACCAACATCATCATCGTCGTCAACTTCTCACACACTTACAAACCTTTAGTCCAGAATCTCTAATGCAAAACCCAATGTTAAGCTGTTAGTTGGCTTGTCTAGAATGCATAGATGTGAATGGATGGATGGATGGATGGATGGATGGATGGTTACCAAATTGGCCCACAGGCAAATAGTTATAAACTCAATTCCAAAGCTTTGAACATAACTAAGCCAACCGGCCAACATACTCGTACGACCAGTGCTTGCTTGTACAGTATCAAAGGCCTCAAAGAGCAACTCGCCATCCCAAACAGAGCAACAAAATCTGGCTGTAATGCTGGACAAGAATGGCACTTTCGAAAGCAGCGCAGAAGATAAACAGCTTCCAACCTCAGCCATTAAGCTTCCTCGAGACACATTCAACAACACCAAACACAAAAAACGAACCAGAAAAAATTGCTTTAGATACCTGGTTATTCGTTACTTAAATGTTATACATGTGGCCGAGAGTGGCCGGCTGAACACGGCTTAAGTTTTGCTTTAACAGTGCAAGACGCGATGGAGTAGAGAAAAAGCAAAAACTCCTGACAGAATGATAACAAAACATAAGACAACAAAAGCTGCAAATCCAACAATAAAAAAAGAAGAAAAGCTATAAAAAGCAACATGTGAATTAAAAAAACTGCGTGAGAAACACACCTGCCGGATGGACAGACAATCTTTTTAGTTGGACCGGGCCAGCAGTGGTTGGTAAATGTAAAAGCTATAAGCTAAACACTGGCTTAAGGGATGGGTGTCTCAGAGCGAGTGAGCTGATAATTTGCAGAAGGATGTTGCTTTCAATAGCTGTGCCCGAAGGATCGGTATAACAAAAAAAAAAAATCAAATAAACAAACTATTTTGCCCAGAAACACGGATTTCTTAAAACATTTGCTAAAGAAATTATCTTATAGCAAATCGAAGAAAAGTTTTAGCACCAAATTATTGGATGTAGAAAAGTTTTGTCCAAAAATATTTTTTATAGAAATTTTGTTCACAGAATATATAAAAAAAAAAAACATAACTATTTCAAAACGTTTTCTATATAAAGAAATCGATCGAAATCAAGAAGTTTACCAGAAATTTTGAACTGAAGCTCACAGAAATCCTTGCCTCGCAGTTTTTTTTGGCAGAAATTATTGTGTATCAAAATATTTGCTCAAACTATTTTCTAACGAAAAATGTTGTGTTATTTTTTGCTATTTATTTCTACTTTGAGCATAAACTTTTTCTTAGAACAATTTCACCACAAAATATAAGAAAAAATTGTTCAGAAATGCTTTCGGTAAAAAAACGAAAATCGTCCAAATATCCTTTTTCTATAAAATAAATTAATAAAATATATTCTAGTGGCGCATTTTATGGAAGAAACTTGACCCCAACTTTATTTTTAATAAAAATTTTCCCAAAACCAAAAAAAAGTTCATTCCAAAAGGAATTTCATGCAAAAGTTGTGGTGGATGTAAAAATATCTATGCGAAATTCTATTAAAATATTTTGTGCCAAAATGTGCAGGAAAAAACTCCATCCGAAAAGTTTTCAGAAAAAAATGTGGTTTCGCACAAAATTTTCGGTCTAGTAATTTTTTATTAAAAGAATTTCGGCCTCGAAATATTTTAATAGAAGAGTTTCGGTGCCGAAATATTTTCTGCAGAATTCATCCATTATTATTTTATTATTAAATTATTATTATTATGATTATTGAAAGGAAAATGTTATACTAAAATATTTTTATACAAGAATTTTTTTCCATCAATTTTCCACATTTTGATAGAAAATATTATAATAAAATTTTAATAAAAAATAAAAATTTGTTGCAAGAAGTCTTTTGTCCCAAAATAAATTACCCGGAAAATATATCGTCCTAATATGTCGTCTATGCAACATAAATGTCATCCTGAAGTAAATATTTTTTGTACAAAAATTTCTATAGACAAGTTTTGCCTGAAATGAAAGCGTTGGAAAATATTTTTATAACAAAATATATTCCACTGAAAAAATATTGTCCAAATATTTTGTAAGGAAGAAATTTCCCAAAGAAAATTAAGTAGAAAAATGTGCTCGAAGAAAAAGTTTTTATTGAAAAATTTTGTTCGAATATGTTTGTTTCTATAGAAATCGAAAGATGTTCAAAGTACTTTTGTTCCAAGTATTAAGACCGTATGGACAAATTTTGTCCATTGAAAATATTGTCTATATGAAAGAATTTTTCATGCTAAAAACCCATCAAAATAAAATGTAAATTTCTGTATAAAATTTCCAAAAGTTCCAAAAATTACTGCAACAAGAAATTACCGCAAATTTCCAGAAATTTACTTTCAAAATTTAGTTCTTCTAAAGCAAATTTTTGCCCACAGCCATTTGTGTTCACTATCCACAAAAAGTCGCCTCTTGTCTAGCAGAGACCTTCCCCCAGCAGACTTAAATTTAGGCGCACTTTTCTTTCAATTTTCGCATAAAAGTATACCCTCGTAGAATACGTTTCGAACTTATTTTAACTGACAAGGCTGCCTGCTGCTGGTAAAACTTTGGACTAAAAACGTAATCAAACGAGGAAAAAACGAACATAAAACATATCCACCATATCTGTCTCGAGCACAATTGTACTCGTATAGGAGGAAAAATACAGCAAAAATGTATTTGGCCAACAGAAGTACGCAGCCAAGCCAAACAATCTGAGGATTGCATGAATGTGCCGCGCTGCAGCGTACGAGTGAGTGTCTAGAGAAAGAAGTGTGTAGCTCGTATGTCTGTATACATTTCATGTGCAATCTTTGGCAACGTATCGCCTTAAATTGTGCATGGCTTTAGGCCTCCACCATGGATACACTCATTTTACTTGCCGCATGTGGATATGGGGATACACCGTGTGTGTGGCTGGCTGTGTGCGTGTTTGTTGAATTGTGGCATCATGTCGACGTGGCTGTGTGTTCGTTACCCATGTTTGTTTGCACACGCATCGTTGCTGTTGATGATGTTTACTGGTTGTCGGATTCTCTATTTCTCTCTCAACTTGGACAATGACGTTTTTGGTTAACTTTCGTTACGGTTGCAGAAAAAAAAACAGGCTTTAGGCAATTTTGTTTTAATGCAACAAGGTTTTGGGAATTTTCCTTATATTCTTCAAAATATTTTTGCTGCTTTTTAAGGCTTCTGAGCAATAAAATCTTTACGTCTGTTTCTGTTTGTTCGTGTGTTGGCTTTTGTTGCAGGTATTTGTTTAGTTGAGGTCAAAAGAAAAATTGCTGAAGATATTTTCCTGAACAAAAACTATTACGGAATTCGCTTGTTTATTTTAACTAAAGATGACATAAATTGGAGAGAAGTTATGACAGCCAGTTGTTTTATTTTTAGGGTCTTTAAGTTGCTCCTCTTCGTTCGCCTCAATTAAATAAAATCTCAAAGATTTGTTAAATATTTAAGGGCTTTTTGTTTTGTCCAAGCGGCTCTTTTAGGCATTGAAAAAAAGTCAAAAGGATATTTTCTCATCCAAGGTTGAGCTATTTTGTTAAACAAGCAACGGCCAATATAGTTTTTATGCCGAAAAATTTATTTATTTGTGTTTAAGATAAAGAATTTGTGAAATTGTGGTTTTTGCAGGAATTTAACAGGCTTGACAAACGTCACCGTAATCACAGGCAGATATTATTATGATGACGAATACGTTTATGACGAATGTCTTTAGACCTACTCAGACAATCACATTAACTTTGATTTCTTATCGAGCGACAGGCTTTTGTGCAACATATTTTGTACAGAAATCTTATTACCCAAAAATATTTGCCACAATTTGGTCTTCATAGAAAACGGTGTGCAGAAACTATTACGAATTTTTCATAAGATACATATTTTTTTTTAATATCAAGAAAAAATGTTGTCACAAATAATTGTCTCTAGAAAAATTTTGTCATAAAATCTGTATTCGTATCCACATACAAACATATATAAAACGTAATGTGTTTGTTTGTATCTACCTTTTATGAGACCAGATCGTTGCTTCGATCTTCATGAAAATTTCACAACATTTACCTGGGACTGTGGATTATGTCCACTTTTTTAATGGATTTTTATAGCAAAAGCGAGCGTAACTTCACCATTTGTGAACCAATTTTCCAAAATTCCTTTTGCCTATGGAAAAGGCCCAATAATGTTGTTTTTTTTTCTGGAAATTGGAAACTGCTCGCGCCCTTAAACTAATTATCAAATAACTTCATCATTTGTGTTCCAATTTTCAAAAATAATTGGTCTCAAAAGGTTTTTATAAAAATAATTTACCTCAGAAAGTTGTTTGAAAAAAAATTTGCTAGAATTTTTACAAATTTTTGATAAACAAAAATTCTTACAACTTCTTCATAAAAGGAATTTGTCACAATTTTTTTATAAAAATAATTTGTCACAATTCTTTTATAAAAATAATTTGTCATAATTTCTTTATAAAAAGAATTTGTCACAATTTCTTTATAAAAATAATTTGTCACAATTTCTTTATAAAAATAATTTGCCACAATTTCTTTATAAAAAGAATTTGCCACAATTTCTTTATTAAATCAATTTATCACAATTTCTTAATAAAAGTAATTTGTTATAATTTCTTTACAAAAAAAATTTGTCACAATTCTTTATAAAAAGAATTTGTCACAATTTCTTTATAAAAAGAATTTGCCACAATTTCTTTATAAAAAGAATTTGCACCAATTTCTTTATAAAAATAATTTGTCACAATTCTTTTATAAAAATAATTTGTCATAATTTCTTTATAAAAAGAATTTGTCACAATTTCTTTATAAAAATAATTTGTCACAATTTCTTTATAAAAATAATTTGCCACAATTTCTTTATAAAAAGAATTTGCCACAATTTCTTTATTAAATCAATTTATCACAATTTCTTAATAAAAGTAATTTGTTATAATTTCTTTACAAAAAAAATTTGTCACAATTCTTTATAAAAAGAATTTGTCACAATTTCTTTATAAAAAGAATTTGCCACAATTTCTTTATAAAAAGAATTTGTTACAATTTTTGGATAACAAGAATTTTACAAAATTTCCTTATAAAAACAATTTGTCACAGTTTCTGTATAAAAATAATTGGTCACAATTCCTTTATAAAATCAATTTATCACAATTTCTTAATAGAAGGAATTTGTTATAATTTCTTTATAAAAAAAATTTGTCACAATTCTTTATAAAAAGAATTTGTCATAATATCTTTAAAAAGCTAATTGTTCACAAATTCGTTTTAAAAACAATTTGTTACAACTTTTGGATAAAAAGAATTTTCCAAAATTTCTTTATAATAACAATTTGTCACAATTTCTTTATAAAAAGAATTTGTCACAATTTCTGTATAAAAAGAATTTGTCGCAATTTCTTTATAAAAATTCTTTATAAAAAGAATTTGTTACATATTTTTTCATAAGAACAATTTTGTATAAAAATAATTTGTCACAAATATTTTTTAACAAAAAATAATTTGTCACAACCAATTTTTTTATAGTAATAGTTTGCCACAATATATTTTGGTACAAAAGTATGTTAAAGGCTTGGTCCAAATTCATTTTCCATTGGCAAATTTTTGTCACAAATAGTTTTCTTTAACAATATTTTTCTGAAATAGTTTGCCATAGAAAATTTTGTATAACAAATTATTTGTAATGGCAAATTTTTTTTCACAAACATTTTCTATATATAAAAATAACTGTTGTTGCAAATTGTTTTATAAAGAAGCAATTTTTTAAATAAATATTTTCCTGAAAAAGATTTTTGTCTAAATTAATTGAGAGCAGAAAATGTAAGTGACATTAAAGAAATGAATTTCTGAAAAAAGAAGTTAAATTTTTTTTAAACAGAAATAATAATTTTTAAAATATTTATTTATTTAATTCTATATTTTTATTGTTGTTTTCCTGTGTTTGTTTAAAATTTCCCATCGTAATAAATCTTGCGCTCCAAAATCATTTAGATGTAAAGAAATCTGTGTAATCTTTGTTTTCCAACTGGTTTCAAAAGATCCAACTTGTGGTTAATTTTTATTGATTAATTTATTGGTTTATGGGAAATTCGCTTAAGTCCAACCCAGTATTCAAATAAAAGCACTCAACTGTCCTGGCATCGCATTTTTGTAGAACCACAAGAATTTCTAATGAACCCAAAATATTTTCAATTAAAATCTGCTCTTAAGCCCGACGGAAAATGAACAAATGCTTTGGAATTAAAAAAAATATAATAAAAACAAGATATTATATCAATTGTTCAAAATCTATGTAAATAAATCTATTAGTTTCCAAATAAATGATATAAAATAACATTGAAACGACGAAAATGATGGCGATGGCGATGGGGATGCTGATGACAAAACACTGAAAACAAGTTTTATCTTTTGTTGTTGTTGTTGCTGTTGGTAACGAAAAACATTATTTTTTCTTACTTGACTTTTCATCTTCGGTGTCTGAAAATGTTATTGTTTCCATGTGATACCAACAAAATCTAGTTTTTCGTTGAATTTCGAGGAAAAAAGATGTTTTTTGAAGATGCACCTTTTTCTTTAAGCCAACAAACAGTTCAATCGAATTGTAGGAATTCTGAAGCTGAAAAGCAAAATAGTTTTTCCTCTATTGCTGTACAAGTCCATCTTGATACCAGCAATCAAAATAAGTTGTTGTGTGTTTTTTGTTTTGTTTTGTTATTGTATTTTTTTTTTTGGTAAAAGATAAACAAAAGATTTTCTAAATGAATACGATTTAATTTATAACAATCGTATTGCTGAGCTTAAGCCAGAGACAAGTGTTTTATTTAAGTCTTCTTTCACACAAAACATAGAATCATTTCACAAGGCAAGTGGCCTAGATTTCTGTCTGAAATTTTAAAATTTAAATTAAAATTAAAACGTTTGTATAAAAGTCTCCAAGCAGGTTTAATGGGAAGTCACTACAAACACGAACTATTGGGTACGCAAAAAATTGGGTACAGATTTAACAAAAAAAAGTTATTATTATATAAGAACAAGTTAAGAATTTGTTTTAAAAGCGTTTTAATTTAACAAAAAAAGGTTTAAAAAGGAATTGCAGTTTTGGCAAAAAAGTACTTCTCTTTAAAAAAAGGACTTCCTTTTAACACTTTTTAATACTGTTTAGAAAAAAAAACTGCCTTTTAAAAAGACTTATTTTCGCAAGAAATAAAATACTGATTTAAAAAAAAAAAAAAAACAGCTAATCTTAAAAACGTACTGCTTTTGAAATATTGGATTAAAAATAAGTCACCTCTTATATAGAATAATTTTTGAAAAGTTATTTTAAAAATGTAGAATATTTTTAGTAAAACAAGTATTAGAATGTGGACTTTTAAAAGATATTAAAGGCCACTTTTCTTTGGGGAAAAAAGTTTTTGCTTTCCGAAAAAGATTTTTTCTAAAAAAAATATTTATTATAAAAAATATTTCTTGCAAAAAGTATTTAAAAGTAAGTAAGTAAAAGTTAAAAAAAAAGTATTTTGATAGAAAACTCGTTAAAAAAATTTGTTTTTAAAAGTTCCCTTTTAAAAATATATCTTTTCAAATATATCTTAAGAAAAACAGCATTTAAAACTGCGAAACTCCTCTTAAAAAAGCACTCTTAAATAGTATCTTTCGAGAAAAAGTATTTTACATGCAGATGTCTATAATCACCCCAAAAAGCCCCTTTATAGTTAAATTTTAATTTCAAAGGACATCATTTACCTTCTTTTTTGTGTGTAATTTAATTTATTTATTTGTAAAAGCTTTTCGTATAACATGTTTTAAATTTCCAACAAATCATATTAAAATTTAAGCCAATTTTATTCCAATAAAATTTTTATGAAAAAAATGCTTCAAATAAACAACACAAAACAAATAAATAAATAAAAAAGAAATATGTTAAAAAATTTATATAACTGGAAAAATTAAAAAAATTATACAGCAAATAAATCAATAATTTAATGTTTCAATGAAGAGAAAGATTTTTTTTTTTTTTTTGTTTGTGACATGCCACAAAATAGTAAAATGACAATGAAATTGATGAACAAGACTGATGACCTGCTGTTAATTGTTAATATTTTTTTAAAGAGTTGTAATTTAAAATAAAAATTAGTATCAGGTTTGAGTTCAAGTAAAAAATGTCATATTTAATGATGATTTTTGTCTATTGTTGAATACAAAGAAATTTATGAAAATAAAACAGAGGCGAAACAACAACAAATAAAACTTTGAATAAAATTTTTAATTAAAACATTTCACTTGACAAAATGCAAGAAAAGCAGCCACAAGTTTTTGACATTTTGTAAACAATATTTTATAAGAAAAAAAGCAAAAACAAAAGAAAAGTCACCTGTTTAGATGATGGAAAATGTGAAATTTGAGCTGCTGGCGCAAATACAATCGCTTCCCAGTAGGATACTTTTATTAAACGCCCATGAAACTAGAAAGGTTTGGGAAGTTCAATGGCAAAAGAGAAATGAATGAGTTGTCACGAACGTGGACAGATCAGCAGGTAAAATATATTTTATTTGTATTTAAATGAAAACGAAATACATCAATTGTTAAGGAATGCCCTCAGTATTCGCCTCAAGTGACGACATTCAAAGCATAGTTATTCCGAATTTCTTTCCCTAAACGGCTCTATATCATTTGGTGTTTTCAAGGTGGCACCGCAGCTCTTGATCCAGAGGTGCCTAAGAGTCAATTGATGGTGATTAGAAATGTCCAAGGAACTGGGAAAAAGTTAACTCGAACCGGTTACTGCAGCACAACAGAACAGTACAGTTTTTCCGAGCTGTTAAACTTCCCCCTCATCAGTGTTCTTGATCATACACTGCCTTCTAGCACTAATTATGTGGTTAAAGCTAAGTGTTAGCTAATCATTTTTTAAAAAGAAATATAAAGGAACGAATTGTTATTATGCGGCTTATTTTGGAAAAGTTAGAAAATATTTTTTTCTTCGTATTGCAGGTGTTCTCCTTCGCTTTCATTTGCTTAAAATATTGCACAATATTGCTAAATCGTAGCTACGTGCATCATAATATACGTTTTAGAACCTTAAGCATACCCAGTGGTAAGAATTGTTTTAACTGTTTGAAAGCCAAATGCTCTCAAAGACATTCATATACTTTCTGTAAAAAAAAAAATACAAAAACGGAGCATCACATTTTTGTTTCTTTTTCTCAATGTTCTATTTGCTCTTCTTTATGTTTTTTAATGCGACATGATTAAACAAGCACAATGGAGTGCTTATTAATATTTTAATAAACTTAACTAAAATGCAAAGTGGTCTTCAGGACAGCTCTTGCAGTTTCAAAAACTCCAGGCCAAGATAAAGTGGAACATTCTACAAGCAGACACTCACCATCGCTGAATCTTTTTGTTCAATTAGTACAGAGGTGTCCGTTTCTGAGAGAGGTGATCCTTTTTATATTCTATGTATGGTAAACTTATCTAGAGTTACCAAAAAAATTTATATATATTTAGGGTAGACTATTTCAACTTAAATTAGTGCTATTTAAGAAGTAACTACTACTAATAATTTAAGAAGTAACTACTACTAATAAACGGGGGAATCACCAATACTATTGACATCTATACACATGTCACCACGACTGGAAAAAGAGACGAGCCACACTTTGAATACAACTCTTTTTACTCTTCTGTCCAAATATTTAAAACAAAATTTTTAAAAATTTAGAGTGACAAATTATTGGACTTCAGTTGTATGCAAAAACGTATGAATATATTTGGTCTGCAAAATTTTTGTAGTTGTGGCAAATGTTCCGTTATAGTAATAGACTTTTTATTTGAAACTTTGCTTAAATGTTAAAAAAAATAGCAAATAATATTTAAAAGTTCATTTTATCATGGCTAAAAATTGCTAAAAATCGTAAAAAAATCACTCTTGATAGTGGAAACCGTTCCTGTAACCACAGCACAAGATGGCCCACTGTAGATTATAAATTCTGTCTGTCTGAAAACGTGCAACAAAAATATGTTTTTAAAGACGGGCTTAAAGGTCTACCCGTTTACCACTGGGTATTTATACCCTCCTCAATAAAAAAATTTCCATAGACCATAAAAATATTATCAAATCTGCAAATAAAAAAAAAATCCTCTCTTCACAACTTTCTTTCTTTGTAACGAAGTTTTCTTATAATAAATTTAAAATCCAATAAAAATAAAAGAATGAAAAAAAATTCATTTTCTCTTTTGTTTGTCAACCATAAAGGGCACATTTTATAAGACAACTAAGATTTATGTCCTGCTGCAATAAAATGATCCTTTTATATAAATATTCTTTTTCTTGACTTGACTTGCATTCATTTATTTGTTATTTTATGGCATAAGATGTTGTTGAAACATCCGTACGTAATGGATACCGGGGGTATTAGAAAGGAGTTGTTTTGTTCTCCAGCTTGAATATACGAGTAATTTGATTATAGAAAAACTGTCATTGAAAATAAAACCCCAGTGGCTGGTTCTCCGCAGCCGCTTATAGTTTTTATAAAGGGCAAAACCTTTTTGTTAACGCTGTTATTCATATTTAGTTTTAATTAAAAAAAAAATCTTAAGGATTTAAGAAAATTTCTGGGAGGTCTGTGTGTGTTAACAAAAACCAAAAAGATGTTACATTAAAAAAAATAAAATGTGTTTTGTAAATTAACACTTAATCTAAACAACTTCATCATAATTGAAGGGTTTAAAAATGACAATAAAATGGTGAAAGGTTTAGTTGTTTTACGGCATCTCCATTCGGCTTAGATTTTTTTCATGTGTCATTTAAAGCATGTGTTACTCCAGAACAATAGACAGATTTTTATTTGCTAGGCCGCAGGATGTTAACTTCTTAAGAGTTTAACTTTTTTTAATAGTTTTAGAATCAAAACTAGATAAACTGGGTTGAGTGTATTTTTTTAATAGTAATAAAATGGTTTTTCTTTTTTCTGTTAAACCTCTGTTTAAATTGGGCCAGGGGAAATACAAGTGCATATATTTATGCCCAGGGAGATACTTTTAAGAACCATTTAGTCATGCGTTGGATTAAAAAAAATTAATGGTTTTGCTCTTTTCTTAGGAAATGGATCTTATTTTATCGTTAAACCGGAGAAGTTATATAAGAGCCAGAGTAAATACTAAATAAATTTAACAAAAAAAAAACAGAAAACTTTAAAATTTTACTTTGTTTCAAAATTACGAAAAAGTTATCATAATATTGAGAATTCATTATTTTATTGAGGAGTTTCAAAAAATGTGTGTCACTCCCCTGGCATCAACATTTTTACAGTTATTGGGGCCAAGGCCTCGTATAGTGGTCTTAAAAATGTTTAACTGCATCTTAGGCCACATTTAAACAACCTCAAATCATCTTCCCCGATGAGAAAACAACTGTGATGAAAACAAACTGAAGAAGAAAAATTATCCTAAGATTAAAAAAATTTCGTTATATAGACACAACACAAAAAAATTGGCAATAAATTTGATTGGGAGAGTAACATGACGCTGTTGAATTATATGGTTGAGTGTAATAATATGAAATGGTTATAGTCAGCAATATAATTTTTTTTAATGTGACGCTTCAGTGAAACATTTTGCAGTTAAGGCTTAAAACGCTGCTATTGCTGGTCAAAATGTTTAATATTATGACATTGTCCAATTTTATTTTCCCTTTAACTCATTATACAGCGACCAGAAGCGAAATATGTTTAACAACGACAAGAGTAAAACATACTTATATTGTTATTCCTACTTACCATATTATTGTTAGCAATAAACATTATATTGTTGTGGAATTTTAAAGACTCGTACTATAGCCCAGCATTTTTCATTAATTTTCAGAATAATAGAATAATAGGAAATTTGACAAATAGTAAAATTTAGGATTAAACGTTGATGGTTTGTTTGGCAGCAATAAAACACATTGTTAAAACAACTATAATAGTACTGCTGCAACTATATTTCATAAAACTTTTTGTTTGCGTCTAGAGACCAGTATTTAATAGTTTTAAAAGATATGAAAACTATTTAGAACAATACAAAAGCTTATTTGTCAGTATCCTGCTGCGTCCTGATTTAAACTTTATTTGCAATGCTGACTTTTATTGCCTTTTTTGCTGGAACTGGAATGGCGTAAAAGCTGATTTCTGTGGAACTTTCAAGGTCAAGTGTTTTGATTTTTTAAATTCATTACGAAAAGCTAAGAAAAACCTCCCACCTGAAGCTAAAATTTAATACTTACCGACACCAACAATCTGCTTGTCCTAAATCTGATTCAGTTGCTGTGAATTGGAAATCTCAGCTAAAAATAAATTAATCTTACGAATATGTCTCCTTATTTATTACATCAACTAATGAGTAAAATAAGTGCGCACTTAAAAATCTTTTCTGCTTCATTGATGGCGCTTAAAGTACGACTACTCCCTTCAATAAGTTAAAATAATTGGCTACAAATTTATGTGTTTCACTTTTGAATTTTCATAATTACTAATTCCTAAAGTTCCATAATTATAAGTGTGCCCCTGGTGCAGCTAAAGAGAAAAGGTTTTCATTCCAGCACCTCATTAAAGTCGTAAAGAATCTGGCGTGCTAACAAGAAATTTTTCACAACAAGCCGAAAACTCTTTAATGACACACAGAGAAGATAGACTTTAGACAATTTTGTAAGTGGAACACCGAATGACACACCTCTTTGTGCCAGCCCCTTCCAGCCACATAATAATGAATTATGAGATGAAAGCCCTGAAAACAATAAATGTTCCGCTGTGACTTGCGTCAAAGGGGGAGATGTTTCTTTTGGACAATCGCGTGATTTTATACGACACTTGGACGTATTTCGTTTTGTGTCACTGCACAGCGCTAACGTGACATTAAGTGTCGAGGGAATCACTTGGTTTTTCTTTGCATTTACTTTAGAAAGAAGACATTCGAGTTTGCTCAGTTTTCAAAGATCAAACAAAACAGTTTAATTATTTTACGAAGAAATCTAAATAAATTCATTGAATTTCGTTTAATGTTGAAGGTGTGAGTTAATTTACTGCCAATGGCCGTGGAAAATTCTTAAATTAAACTTTTTTCCTCAATAAATAATTTTTGTTTAAAAAACACTAAAAACTGATATCAATTAAATTTCAAGTATTCAGAAAAACCAGTCGGGTATTCCCAGTCAATAAAAGATCAAATGTTGTTGCAGTTTTGCGGCAAAAACTCATAAAACTATTTATATTATTGTTTCTTTTGTCTATTGTCTAAGTCTATGGAACGAATCCCTACAGGATATACAATTTAGTAAAACACAAATTCAACAAATTAAATTAGTGAACAAGAATATTACATTTTCTAATATTCCAATAAGATAAGAAATTAAGGAAATGCGACATTTGAATGAAATATATCTTGTTCAAAGATCTTTAATTGCTGGAAGATCGTAGTGATTGGTCAGGAATATTGAAGTTCAACTCTTTTAATAAACACTGCGAGGGTATATCGCCATTGAAAAAGATTAATAATAAATGATATGTTGAGCAGGACTCTGCGGATTTTTAATTCAGCTTGACCTGATGAGTAACAGGGTGGGGCTAAAAATCCTTGATAGACATCTTTTAAATAAAGTAAAAGAAACTGCTTTTGCAGGAATTCGATGTGATCAATGTGCGCATTGTAGAACGGATGCCATGTGATTGTTTCATTTTCTAAAATCGGTCTTACAGTCAAGTTTTGGTAATAAGTGGGTCCTTGAATTCTTTGGCCCAACGTTTGACTAATGCTAAAACATCACCGGCCTTATTTACACTCAGTAAAATGTACTGGACAAATCTTGGCTTGAAGACAAAACTGTTTCCTTTAAGAAAACATAATAGTTTTGAATCCTTTTGCCAAAGAAGCCAAATCCCAACATCCTGTTTGCCCCAGAGAAAAGAGATATATGGAACCTAATTTTTCAAATCAGCATTAAAGCGGCAAAACTGTTTTCCGTTTAACATAAATTAATGTGGAAAAAATTTCTATGTGTAAAATTTCATATTATAAAACAAATCCTCTGCTGACGTATTTCCTATTGGAAAAGCTATTTTTTTGTTTGTTTCTGCGCTGAACATAATTGTTCAGCTTGAGAAAAAATCTACATTATTATTAAAATTGTTTTTTTTAATTAATAATTAAGTCTCCAGCTCTGCTCCAAGAAAAAATTCCAAAGTCTGTTTTCAATTCCATCATCACTTTCAGTTTCTTTATGCATTAAAAAAAAATCATATACTTTTATAAATTTAAGTGTTTGTTTTGTTTGTTCTGAAACAATTGATGTGAGATAATAAAAATATTTTGATTGGCCAACAATTGACCAAAAAATTCTTACAACAATGAGTGGCACTTAAGCTGAGCTAATGCCATCCTCATTGGTGGCCAATCCATTTAAGCAGACAATATGTCTTTTATTGGTTTTTTTTTCCACAGCAAACAAAAGTAATTTCATTTCCTTTCAATAGACAGGCGAAAAAAATAGCAAAAAAGAACGCAATAAATTTTTCTTTTAACAATAAAACAGTAAAACAACGTTCTAATGGATTTCTTTCAGATTGGCCTTTCCTTGAAATAGGTATTAAGTTTTTGTGTGATGGTTTCAAGTCAAAAGAATTTTTTTTACTAAATGTTTTCATTAGTTTAAAGAAATGTATTATAATGGCGTAAAATAATTTCCAATATTTCTAAACATTTAATTTAAAACTTATGGAAGTAAAAATAATTTAAAATATTGTTAAAAAAAACTTTTATTCCCCCAGTGCTAAACAGAGCATTGCAACAAAGCAGCGCCAACAGCGTTGCCAAAGGTTGCATCAGCTGCAGCGGCAGCTACAGCAACAACAACAACACCAGTGCTTAGACTGTGTTGCATTCGATTGTTTAGAAGATGTGCTAAACTGAAGAGTCACGATTACTTGACGATAAATTTTCCAAACATTTTATATGTAAATTATATTAAACACAGAAAAAAAAACAAAAAAAAGAAAACTTTAAAACAAACAATTGCATGACTTTAAATTAACGCTAAAAATACCAAAAAGAAAAAAAATGCAGAGGTGGGCATACAAAACATTTTGAAAATGGTTATATAATATTTTTGGAAATAGTTTAAAATTTGTTCATAGAAACTAATGGAGAATAAAGAATGTCGGCTTTAAATTAAGGTGGAACAATAATGTCAGCAACTAAATGCACAGATGGGAGTACAAATATGGGAAATGGGAAAACAATTTAAAACATTCTTTTCCACAGCAAATAATAAGTGGCAAACACTTGGCTTTCAATAGAAAATTATTTGTTAATCATCTGTTAAAAATTTCTAATATTTTTTGCAAATTATTCGCCAAAAATAGCAAAATATAACTCCATATAAGATATAAGGGGTCTTACTGACAAAACCCTGTTAAGGCAGGGCTAAAATATTAAACATTATATGTCATTTAGTTGCCTCTATTTGAAAGGTTCACTTAAAAAAAAAATTTTAGGTACAGAAAAAAATAGGACTGTTTTTCAAAGACTTAATTCCAATTTTCGTTTAATTAATTATTTCTATTAAATAAGTTTAAATTAAATTGAAAAGCACTGAAAAAAATGATCAGCTTCTATCACAATCTGGAATGCCAACCGTTAGAACGGTCTTAAACACGGTAGTAAGCAATTAACCTACAAAAGGTACCCCAAAAAATATATATTTATATATTTATGATAATCAACATCCAGAGGGGGAATAACAAAAAAAAATTAAATTCGAAATCATAAGAACAAAAAACAAGAAAGCCAAAAGCTTTTTTACCTTATAAAGTGTTATTTTTTCTTAAAAAAGACACCTCAGCAACAACTTCTATATATTCCAAAAAAAATTATTTGCTGTATCAGCAAAAACATTTCAAACAATAAAAATATTTCCTGAAACAAGGGACATATTTACTGGAAAACAAACTTTTTGTGGAAAATCACGTCATACTTAGTTTGAAAAAGGAAACATTGTTTTTTAGCAGTTATAAAAAAAAACTATACATATAACACTTTTTTCATAGAATAAATTCCCTTTTTGTTTTAACACAGAAAAATATGTGGCCCTTTTTCCTACAATAAATTGCACTTTTTGCTGAATGAAAATCTGCAAATCGATTTTCTGCATTCCACTAATTTTTTGGTTTTCATATCATAATATATTTAGTGAAAAACCTACAGCAGCAGCAGTTTTTCATATTCTATAAAAATTGTTTGCTAAAAAAAAGAAAACGAAAAAAATTATTTACAAAAAAATATTTACTAAAAATTAGTTACTAAAAATTATTTACCAAAGGATATTTACTAAAAATTATTTGGTAAATAATATTTACTAAAAATATTTACTAAAAAATATATATTAAAAAATGTTTATTAAAATTTATTTATTAAAAAAGATTTAATAAAAAATATTTACTAAAAATTAGTTACTAAAAAATATTTACTAAAAAATATTTACTAAAATTTATTTACTAAGAAATATTTACTAAAAATTATTTACTTAACAATATTTCCTAATAAATATTTACTAATATTTATTTATTAAAAAATATTTAATAAAAAATAGTTACTAAAAATTAGTTACTATAATAATTTACTATAAATATAATAATATAATAATATAAATAATAATAGTTACTATAAAAAATATAAAAATATTTACTAAAATTTATTTACTAAAAATTAGTTACTAAAAAATATTTACTAAAAATTATTTACTAAAAAATATTACCTAATAAATATTTACTATTATTTATTTATTAAAAAATATTTAATAAAAAATATTTACTAAAAATTAGTTACTAAAAAATATTTACTAATAATTATTTGCTATAACAATGGAAATGTTTGCTGAAAAAGCAAAAATATTTGCTTAAATTATACTTTTTAGAAAAAATTATTAAAAAATTAGTACGTTTTCTTTCTGAAAGAAAAATTCAAATATTTGAAACTATACAATATTGTGGAATATATTTGTGGAACATGAACTTACAAGGCATTTCATTGAATCAACAACTGCTTTTGTTAGGAAATAAATAATTCATTTGTCCTTGTTCAACATTAAGAGTATTTCTGCGGAAATATTTCGGATATTCTGTAACCAACAGCTCTTTGTGATAGTTTTTTTCTGTGTACTTTTTGTCTGCAAAATAATTTGACACATTTTTAATTTCTTTTTAATAATTTCGCTTAAACAACTCAATACATATATATTTTTTCTAAAGAAAAACTTTGTAAGAAATAGTTTTCAAAGGAAAAATTTTAGTCATATTGTTAAGGTTTCCCCTCCCAAATACATTTTATTGTAGAAAACTAAATACCACCTATACCTAATACCAAGACTAACAAACAAAGCGATAACAACTCTTAAAAAGTTAGTTGCATTGTTGCTCTTGGCTTAAATTTACTGTCTGGTAAGCAGCCAGCCAGTCCATACAAAACAATACCAGTCAAATACAATGTTCGCGGCCAACAACAGGCAGTTAAAACAAGAACACAGAGCCAAAGAAAAATCGAATCAGTAACAAACGAAAATTACATGTAGGTGAACTTGTGTGCGAGTCTTGGAGGGAAGTTGCTACACAAGATGCCAGTACGAGAGTAGAGAGTTGTATGTGCAGTTGCAACATACCACCGTCAATGATTTCATACATGCGATTTGCACCTGCCGATTCCGATCATGACCAAGGTTAAAGCTGACACTTGGGATTTTTTGAACGCTTTGCTGTGTCTTTTTTTTTGTGGCCGTCTGCTTAGCAGTAGGGCTGTTTAGCACTAGAGCTTGTTGGCTGGTGTAGTGGGTGCTTCGGCGGGGTTTGTGACCGTTACAGACTAATGGAGGAGATGCTTGCAGCACAACTGCCACGAACGCAGAATTTCGCCCATCGCCACAAATTCGCCTGTAAATATTCGCTGTATAAATTCGTTGTGTGAATGACAATAATCGCTTGGAATGGACTTATTGTCATATATTTATTTACTAAATAAAAACATTTCAGACTAGAAAACTTTTGTACTAATGGTTTTGTACAGAGTGGACTTCAATAGCAAAACTAGAATATGTATAAGTGCTACCGGGGAAAAACATTCATATTGTAGAAAAAGGTGGCCATTTGGCATTTATATGCCACAATTAAAATTTGTCAAGAACTCAAGGAATACCTACAAGTGCGATAGTGTGAAAACAATATGAATATAATACGATAAGATGTTTAATATCTATATAGGAATTTCTTTAACCGATAAGATTGTTCATTTGAGCCGATCTGTATTTCTAGAATTGAAGGCATGTTTCTGCGTCCTACATAACCTCACAATTTGGAATATGGCTGCCACATGAAAATGTAACATTTGGTTCATGTGATGCCAAAAAGTTTAATTAATTTTGTTATATTGTACATACTGATAACTCTAACTTCCTGGCTATCGTTATCGCTATCGCTATGTAACTTTATTTGAGGCATATCGTCAGTGGAAATGCCAAACCATGTTATTAAGATTTTTACTGTTCTACAGCATAAATTAAATAAAAATCTGTCATGGAACTTGCACTGGCAGCCATTTTGCTTAACATGAAAAGTAAAAATTCAACAGGATATAAATATTTTTTATGTAAAAAAATCAATTTCCCCCTTTTTTTTGTTAAAACATGGTTTTCAAATTTCAGTTAACGATATTTTACCCGAAGCCAAAGAATTTTCTTCAATCTATATATTTTCTGCTCACGTTTTTTTCAGTGGGTTTATAATAATTTGATCTTTTTTCGGACAAAATCCTTGAAATATCTTAAGGCTTGTGTAATAGTGTAAATAGCCCTGTAGTGTTTGAAATACTTGTTAAAATCATTTGTCACCAAGTTTTAGAGTTTAAACAACTTGTTTCAAGTTTTGTAGACAGTTGTCGGTAGAAGCTGAAAACTAAGATCCCAATATCGGTGCAATGTACAGATTTCTATACCATTTCATATCCCGATATTATATTATACAGCAAACTGGACCGAAGTGGCGAGAACAAACTTATGAAACTGTTAATTATTTGAATACCAATAATTTCGGGATCTTCTACCACAGTAACTTTTTCCTTTAGTTTAGTCCTGGTTGCCCTTAATGCAAAACGTGTCTAATTAGCGTTTTTCGCTTTTCCTCCTTAACTTTTGCTCCAGCTCAGTAGAGTGCCCCACAGTACTGTTTGCCGTACCGGCGCAACCTCTTTGCAGGCACTTTTCTTGCAATGATTTCGCCAGCATTGACTTCGTTAAAGGATTATTTATCTGCACAAGCGGACAACGCTTAAGGTATAATGCTGTGCAGGGTTGGCTTTATCGTGCTGTTGTCAGTGCTGTTGACTGGCCGCCATATTTAGGCATATTTAAATTTCAAAAGGATTGTGTAATTTGAAAACATGTTTCCTTTGTTCTGTTGTCTTTTTTGCGTCGGCCACTTTAGCTGCCAAAAAGTGTAAATATCGCAACGTGTCTAGGTCTAAGAAGATGCGGCTGGCTGCCCCTTTGAGTTTAGCGTAGTGTCTAAATATCTACAGTATTTACCTTTGGATGGCGGACGGCGAACTGCGGACAATGGCTAGAGAAGATACACGTTAAAGATTAAAGTGCTCCTCCATAAACTGTAAGAATGATACATGACTTATTTATGCATTTTTGGAGCTGAGAGCAGCAACACAAAAAATTAAAAGGAACACCAGAGTGTGTTGGCCAAGGTGCAAACCTTGTTGTAAATACTGTTTCAGGAACTCCTTTTATGGCCTGTCTTGCCTCGTTGTCTTGTTGTCCTTTTGCCTTTTTTTTTTTTTTTTGCTTTATAACACTGTTTGCATATGGATCGCAAGTCTCGTAAATGTATCTTGTTAGGAGTGCATGTTAAGAATGCGGCAAGTATGTTAAATGAGTTGTTTGCGCTTGTGTTAAGAAGACAAAGTACTTTTAAAACACACTTATTGGTCATTGTTTATTATATTGGCTGCTGTTTATAACAACAACGTTTTGTTTTCTTTTCATTTTCTTTTGAACAGCATCAACAGCAACAATAAGCAGCCAAGTCGATATTAAAGCGCTTTGTTTCATTTACCAAACGAAATTAATTGAAGTGTTTCCTCCACACTAGAGGCAAAACAAAAATTGATTAAGTTTTCACGATGCTGTGCAGCAAATAATTTAGATGTTTAATGTTAATTATTGCAAAGACCTTGAAATTGGCTGGCAAATAGTTATATTATTTTAGAAAGCAGATTCAAATTGAGAAATTTGGCAGAATAAATATGGAACCTGAATTTACAAATTAACAAATTCCAAAGAAAGGAATTGAAGATAAAGAATTTATAGTCATAAAATGCTTAAAGCTCTCAGCGGCGCAAGATTAGAAGATGCCATAATATTTGCAAATGGCGATAAGTCAGTCAGTTGCGGTTGGATTAGCTACACAACATCATATCAATCGCTTAAGTTCTCAAGGATCTGCAAAGTTTTCTTAAGATTTGATGGCCCTCTGCAAAAGTTGTAGCATCCTCGGCTTGATCAACTCATTTTAGAGCCACCCAAATTAATCGCTACAAACGTGTTAAATATTTGGACATCACTTTTTAAAACAATGGTTTGTTTTTCAAACAGTTGTCCCTCCTGATCAGAGAAGACGATACAACTTTCGAGATGTATCGTGAATATGTAAAGTGAACACAAACAAAAAAAAAAAAAACACACGCCCGACAGACATAAATCGCTCCAGAGCCTGAGAAACAATAGCATCGTTCGCTTGATTAATTCATTAAAGTTGGCAAAAAAAAAAAATTCTAAAATATTCATCAAAACAAAATACCGGCGAAAATTAACGTTCGACATCGTGGGACAGTAATTGGCCTTAATTGTTTATATAACAAATTGCCAAACAAACAAAACAATAAAAATATAACAATTTTCTGTTTTTGTTAAGAAAACAAAATATTTTGCAATAATCGCCTGTTTCACGATATCGAAAAAACGTTTGACCTGATTTCTGTCTTTCTTTTTTTGGTAAGGAAATTTTGTAAAAAACACAATTTTCAACAAAGAAAACTTAGAGACTGTCCCATTAACGACGAACGTTAACGTTCGCCAGTATTCTGAAGAGCAAGAAACTGCTTCTGGCGCTTTAAATAAACTTTATTTCTGGCTCATATTAACAAATTCCAAAATGTTCCGAATAGGCCAATAAAGCTAATCAATTTTGTGTTGTTGACCCAGATAATGGTGAACGTTAAGGTTCGACGTTAATGGGACAGTCTCGAAGTTTTCTTTGTTGAAAATTTTATTCTTAAAAAATTTCTTTACCAAAACAAAAGACAGAAATCAGGTCAAACGTTTTGAAATGAAAATTTTTTTTAATAGTTTTTGGAACATATTTTTAATTTTTTTAATATTTTTGTGTGGGAATAAGATGTTCGGAAATGTGTTTTATAAAGTTTTTTAAAAGAAACGATAAATTCTCGCATTTATTTTCATCAAATCGATGAAAAGTGGGTATGATTTTATGAAAACGAATTGCTTAGATTATTGCCTTAAATAAAGACTTAAAGTTGTTTTACGTTCGCATTTTTAATGAAACCCGGGCTAGAGGCGATCAGGGTCCGTCCCCTAATGCTTTTTGCTGGCAACAAAATCTGCTCAGTTTACAATCATTTCAAATATGAACTGTTGTTGCAGCATTTTCTCTAATCCTGATAAATTTTCGTTGTCATTATTTATGCACAAAATAGAAATTTCCAATAAATTTTCGAAAAAACAAAAATTTGTCATGTTAATCAAGTACTTGGAAACAAGTCACAGCAATTTATGATCCAAAGATCATAAAACTATCGAATGCACAAACGCTGCAGATACATATTTGATAAAACGAAAATATGATTTGAAAGCACTCAAACATGAGATCAATGTCCCAGTGCCCAGAAATACGTAGCGTCACATCGGCACTTGTCATATTGTCAGGAAAAATAGAATAAGAAGAAATAATAGGGAAGATGTTGCCAGAGAGAAAGAAACACATAAATAACAATTTATTATGACATCATTTGCAACGGATTAAGAAAAATTTATTATAGATTCAACATATCCAAATGATATTTATGTGCGTCTGTATGCAGTTGAGAGAAGGCATTTGTGCGTTGCCTGCCTGCAATTGCTACATTTGTTTCGTTGCCGAGTTGTTGCTGCCACGGCAACCAGAAACAGTCATATGTATCATAAATTTTAATCTACTTTTTTGTCTGTTTGCATGCAGCAACATTTTCCATACGGATACTTTCGAATGTTGAAAAGAAAAACGTTTCTTGCTTGTCTCTAGTCTTCTGGTTTAATGCTTTAATGTCGTTGATTTTATGTTGTATGTCTTCGTTCGGCTGCTGTGGAAGAATATTTGCTCTCCAACTTCCTGTCACTTTTGACAAGGGGTATTGAATTGTCAGCAATTGTTTAGAAATAATCATAATTTAAAATGACTACACAGTTTCTGGGAGAACAGTTTTTACGGCTTAAAACACATAATTTTTGATTTTATTACCATCTCAACCAAACTGCAGCCAGCTAAAGCAGGATATGAAAAATATGTCACAATTTTGCTTAGGAAATGGTATTTGCAAGCCCCAGCCAGAACTGGCAAAGCCACTAATTCAGATCTGCTTACATCTTGCTTTTATTTCGAATTACTAAGAATTTTCTCTGCAATGAGCCCCAAGGAAAACCAGTCGATATCTTATTCTTTTGAAAGCTCTTTTTTCCCCGTCTTATTGTATTTTATTGCGGCGGCACTATTTCAAAGCCCAGTTCTTTTGTTGTTTTATATTTTTTTTTCTTCAACTCTTCTAAAGAAATTGTAAACAGAGACACATTTTGTCAGCACTTCCGAATTATTATTAAATTATGTTGGTTGGTTCAATGTTGTTTGGCTACAATCTGTCAGTAGGGGATTCCTTTATTTTGTTCTATCATTTGGCGTCAGGCTTAGAAAAACAGACATAATTTTCAGGCCAACATTTGTTGGGTCTATTGTTCTGTGGTTGGTTCAAAGTGCCACAATGAGAAACTCATTTGATTGACACAAACGAAAACAAACAAAAAAAAAAAAAAAAATACCTGTTTATTAAATTTATTCAATTTTATTGTCTGTATTCAAGCGATTTTATTACCACGAAATATTTTTGTATTAAAGCGAATGATTTATAAATGTACAGTGGCCCGACTAAGTGACTGGAAGAATATCAGATAATATATATACAGCATACATATATATGCATTTTTATCTTATGACTATAGAACTGGCGATCCCAATCTACAACCCTGTTTACAAATGAAATTATTTTAAACAGCAGTTTTTCGGCAAAAACCAATTTGGCACATAAATTCTCTGCGTAAAATAACTTGTACGATCATTTCTAATCATTTCTAAACACATATATTTTTTTGAAGCAAACAGTTATACATTAAAGTTAAAATATTAAGAAAAAGTTGGAGAGCAAAATCTTCGTTGACAAATAATTTGTGACAAAATTTTTTCTTCTACCGTAATTAATAACAATATAAATCTTTGCAATTGAAATTAATTTTGAATGTCAATTTTCTGTAAGAAATAATTTGGGACAATATTAAAATATCAAACATAGTATTTTTAAGCGAAATAATTATACATAAGAACTAAAAATTATAGCAAAAGTTTGGCACAAACAACAATTATAAAATCATTTGGGACAGAAATTGTGTCCATAGAAAATAATTTGTAATAAATAGTTGCGTGTTAAATCTCTTCAATAGAAAAAAACTTGGAACATAAAATTTGTAAAAAAAATTTAAGACAAAATTATATAAATCCTATCAAGAGAAGTTAGACGCAAATGTTTTCTAGTAAATAATTTTGGGACAATATTAATTCGATAGAAAATAGTTAAGGCAAAAATATATTTAAATGAAATATTTATAGAGAAAAAATAAAACACACAGCAAAAGTTTGGCACAAAAAAATCTATGGAAATTAGTTTGGAACAATAAAGTTTTAATGGAAAACAAATTGGACACAAATTTTTAATAGAAAAAATACGGCACAAAATTTTTGAAAGAAAAACAGAACTAATTTTAAATATAGAAAACAGTAGGACAAAATTGTTGAAACAAAAACAGAACTAATTTTAAATATAGAAAACAGTAGGACAAAATTGTTGAAACAAAAACTAATTTGTAGCAATAGAAATATATTTTAGGGAAATATACACAATAAATCAAATAAATCTGCCAATAATAATTTGGCTTTCAAATTTTGACAAGAAATTAATTTCGTAAAAAATAATTTCTACGGCTGAAAGTTTGGAAGAAAAAATATTGCTAAAAACAAAACTTTAAAACAAAAAGTTCTAAAGAAAAAAGTTTGAAACAAAAATATTTTGTAAAGAAAATAATTATGGGCAAAAGGTTTAATAACGGCCACTAATTGATCGACAAAAAAAATTATTTGCGACACCATTTTTGCTACACCAAATAAATAAGACGTAAAATTTTCTAAAGAAAGTATTTTGGAATAGAAATTTTCTGCAAAAAGTAACTTGAGAGAATATGATTTTCACAGAAAATAGTTCAGAATAAAATTATTTGTGAAGGATATAAAAGTCGACTTCAATGAAAAATAAATTTTGGGACAATAAATTCTCCACAATGTGGTAGCAGCATTTTTCCATTCAAAACTGGTTGCGTCACCCTCTTTTACACTTAATAAACAAGATTTAAGCCTTGTTTTTAAAAAATAATTTGGGCCACAAATTTTCTAAAGGAAATTATTTGGCATTAACTTATTTTCACTGAAAATAGTTCGCAATATAAATATTTTTATTGGAACTAATTATTAACATGAACTTGGAAGAAAACTGTTTGGGATATGAATTATTCTTATATATCTTTAAACAGTTCTATTTGGGACACATGTTTTTTTGCAGCAAATAATTTGCGACCAGAATGTTGCTATTGCGAATAGACCTCAAACAAATATATTTATATCGAAAAAATTTGTAGAAAAATAACTTGGGTTGTATATTTTTCACTTGAATTAATTTGGGACACCCATTTTCTATACTAAAATATTATAAAGGTTTTTTTTTTTAGTTTGAGAATAAAAAATCTGCTTCAATATTTGAGGGGAAATTATCCTTCAAAGAAAACTGATTGTTGCAGATTATTTTTGGTAGAAATTTATTTTCGAGAGACAAAATAAATTGTGCGATTAAATGTTTGTATAAGAAATGAATTGGGACAGATCGAGTTCTATAAAAAATTATTCTGACCAAAATTTTATTTTTTTATAGTACCGAATAATTTCGATAACTTTTCGACCTGCCAGAGAAAAAGAATGAGTGAAAAAAATTTATTATCTGGGAATATTTAGAATCCTTTTCGTATGAAAAAATGTCTGTTTTATTATTTCTTTTGAAAAGTTTATCATTGAAATATGACTTAATTGCAGCCATTTATGGCCCTCAACCTCTGACACAGGGCATGCATGTTTTTCGGCGCTTTTCAAAAATCCAAACGTGCACCGCCTGTTTTTTGGGCAATTCTTATGGCAAATCTTTGTTCTCAGCCTTAATTCTTAACACATTGAACTTTAACTGACATTACACTCACATTTCACTTGGAACAACATTTAACATGTCTTGCAGTGTTCGTTTGGGAAAACGATTACCCAGCGAACTTAATAAACATGCATTTTAAGCAACATTTAGTTAAAACTGATACGAGAGACAACACGAAATAGACATGCACTTGTATGTCAAGCCCAGAGATTATAACATTTCCGGTCTCAAAGCAATTCTAAAAAGCTGATTTTGTGCTGAGAACGAAAAAAGAAAATATATATGTATATAAAATATATAACAACTTCAAACAACGACAATGTCAACATTGAATCAACATCTTCCAAAGAACTGCTGCACTTTTGTACAAACTGTGTGCAGAGTTTGAACTCGTTTGAGGCTTAAGGAATGTGATAGAAAGAAAATTCATGGACGGAAGACACATTGTTTGTGCTGTTAAGTGTTAAAGAATCCAGCAGAAGAACTCTTTGGCAAATAATATGGAAATAGAAATCGAGAAAATAGATCTAGTCCGGCAGTTTTGTTAAGTTGAAAATCCAGACAGTGGAACGAAACGTGGTGTGGGCAAAATCTTGCCGTATCTTACAATGTCTTACACCTTCTAAATTACAATTTTTGTGGCATTTAATTTCGTTCACACTTTCCTGCCGCTTATGTCCCTAACAAAAGCTGGTCCTAAGGCATATAAGACCATTTCTTTGTATGTTTATTTATTTAAGATTTAATTTATAAGCCATAAAACAATGTTGCAAATGTCCACACTTTCAAATGTGACTCAGTCCGTGCATTTGTACACGGTAAATAGCTGGAGAATGGGTCTTGCTACAGCACAAAAAACAAAAGGCTGCAGCAGAGATGTGACTGCTTGCCTCAGCAGTTTTCGGCTTAGCCAAATGCATTTGGACATTGATGACAGCAACAACTAAGAAGTGAGAGACGCCAGCAGCTTCTCACAAGACAACCGCCACTAAATAGGTTAAAATGTCGTTTAAATGTCAAGTCAACACTATATTACATTTACATCCACTTGTTCATGTGCAGATAAATATTGAGACACATTCATGAACACTCCAATTCACAGGCAAAGTGATTCAAATACAAACCGAATTATAAAGATAGAGGAGGAAGTCTGTGTAAATTCATGCTGATCTTTGATACTATAAAAAAAATTGGTAATTTCTTATGCAGCAAAAATTCATCAAATTGCAAAATTTTATAGAAATAAAAATCTTCAAAACTCCTCCGCCAATAAAAATGTTTAAGGATGCCGCTAAATTTCTAGTATATAACTCAGACCAAGAGCTGAGGACTGTAAGTGCCAAGAATCCCTTTAAATAAAGTTTAACGCCGAAAAATCGCATTTTTGTGCTGGGAAGTTGCTGCCGCTCTTATGTGCGACAACCTGAGCCCAAGTAGCTCTGGCACAATGTCTATCCGGTCCTCATGTCTAGGCTACTCTTTATTATTGTTATCCAATCCTCAGGTAACAAACTTTGCGGGGAAAAATGTGTATGGGGAGGTGGAATAATAATTTTATAGACATTGGTTTTGAAGCGTCGCTCATTGTAAGTAACATGGAGCCACTCAGTTAATTTTACGAAAGAGTCATATGGCTGGCGAACGTCTTCTCTCTGGAGTGAGTTTTGCCATCTACTGGCCCATTCCTCAACAACAAGTGAGCCCTGTGAGTGAGTGAATCAGAAGATACGAGTTTCAGGAACAAGATCCCTGATCTCGTCTGAGTAAATTACATTATAGGAACGATAAAACAGTATAACGCATTTCACACTAAGGCGAGCTGGTAGATTTAGATTTGCTGCTAACGCCGACGAGCCTTTTCTCTATTGCCTGCCCATGGTCAAGTACTACCCCAAATAGATTTTGAACTTCGAGTTGCGTTTCGGTTTCCTTCACATATGGCTGGTGCAAATTGTGAGGAGATTGGAGGCAGTGAAATTTAAAAAAAAACCAGGTGCCTCGGTTGGTGGCATGAAAAATGTCATGATTCGAATATTATACTGAAATTTCTATCCACGAACAGCAAAGAGAAAAGAGTTTTTCGTGCCTCAGTATTTATTCGATTCATGAGTATAGCCGTGTCTCGCCTCAGTTGGCAAATACGTTTGGAGTCGATATCATTCCGTTCAGTTTGAAAGAAGTTGCTTATCATTGACCAATAGTTCTCGACGTTGGAAGTGATTGAGTGGTCCACGTATTTTTCTAATAACGGCTGCTGGGTTTATAATACAATTAGATGCTATTTTATTAACTCTGAATGGTGTGACATGTGACAAATCATTCGTCTGATAAAACCGTAATGTGACAAATCGCTCATGTAACAAAACCCTAATGTGACAAATCCCTCATGTGACAATTAATTCGTGTGACAAAACCCTCATGTGACAAATCGCCCATGTGACAAAACCCTATTGTACCAAATTTTCCATGTGACAAAACCCTCATGTGACAAATCGCTCATGTGACAAATCATTCGTGTGATAAAACCCTGATGTAGCAAATCGCTTATGTAACAAATCACTCATGTAACAAATCGCTCATGTGACAAAACCCTTATGTGACACAGCATTAATGTCTTGCGTGATACAAATTAAATCTTTGACTTTGAATGTAACTGGTAACAAATTTTGGGGAGAATAATTGTGTTTAAACAGAAGAGAAAAATAGATTAAGACTGTCTGAGACTTTCTGAAGAAGTAAAAATGTCCGGTCACATCTCAAACACTGATTTTTTAAATCAAAAATAAATATACATTAAAAATATACCCCAATATCAACACGTGTATTTGCCAGAAATATTCCGGCGTGACTTTTTCACACCAGCTAAAGTTTCTCATCAGGAAATATTGTTAACAAGCTGTTGGCTACACTGAGAGTATATACGAATATTGAGGCTAGAAAACTGTTTTCGTGCAAGACATAAGGCACAGTAGTAATGTATTGTGCAGATACATATGTGTGGCAAGAAACAACATAATAAGTAACAAAGTTGCATCACGATTTCGTTAGCAAGAAATTTTAATATGGCCAAATTACTGAGTCTGGGTCTGAGTATCAAGAGGAAAGCGTATCACTATTCAAACAAACATTCGCACCAGCAGCAGCTCATCCGTCCGTGCATTCATCCATCCGTCTAACCCTAAGTCGTCTTGTGCAAAAACTTTTCAACAACATCCAATGTTTTGACACATTCTCTTGCCTCCCTCTTGACAACACAGGCTGTTGTCATTTGACCATGTCCTTAATAAAAAATCATGCCTTAGAAATTCATTTTAGTTTTCTCTTCGCCAGAAACATTGTTTGATTCTGTTTCTTTCTCCTTTTTTTTTTGGCTTAAATGATGCAATTCTGAGAAATGTAGAGGAATTGAGATTCACTAGCTTTGGCAGCATCGCAACGCGTCTGCCTGCATCCAGCCGAAGTAAGTAAGAAAGCCTTAACAAGTACAAGTACTTGTTGTTTCGAGTGTTATTCACAGACATATGGCAACACGATATGTTGCTGTTAGAAGTTTCGTGAGTATTTGGTTAAGTTGCATGTATGTTTTCTTTGCACTTGAATGTATCCGAATCGCACCAAACAATACTAGGCCACACAATTTACAACTTGAAACATTAAAATCATGTTCTAGGGTTTAGATTCTCGAATCGTATTTTATACTTGAAACAAAAACAAAAACACTACAAAGAAATATACTCTGTATGGGTGTTTGCATGAGATATACACAAGGCTACGAGCAAGTTTGCTGTTAGTTTAGTCGGAATTTACATTAGGCAATTCTTGCAGTTAAGCTGATTATCTTTTGGGATGCGTGTGAAGGGAAAATAACATGACTACAGACTTGATGGTACTTTCAACTCGTTTTACTTTCTTATTCGTGCTCAGCAAAAATCACAAATGTCTGCATGCGATTAATAAGTATAAGAATTGTGCTGCAGCAGTTCAAGGCATAAGACTTAACAATCTGAGCAATAAGAATCGCTTAGTGTAAATTCTGAAGGGGGCATGAAACAAACAAATCTTAACACTCATTTATAAAGAGTTTTTGAGTTGGCGCCTGTGGCCGCTTTCAAATCTCTTTGCTGTATCAGCGGCCCCAAATTTATGAAACTTTATTAATCCAAATGAGTTTTCTTTTGTAATAAAATGTCCTGAAAAGCAGCCCAATAATAGACGAAAAATCATTTTTAGGCACGTGAAGTATTTTTGAATGAATGGAATAGAATTAACAAACAAAAATATTGAACAGGTGGCAGCACGTCCATAAAAAGTCACTACCTAATACGGATTTTGCTACTGCTGCGCCCTCAGCCCATATATTTTTTTGAACACCTTAATGATGAGATCATCGACTTCACCTGTTGCTGAGCACTACAGAATGTACAGAATGACAACCGGGCTCCAATAGGATAGTTCAACATGCCGCACTTGGTGCTATAGTTCAGCACTTAAAGCTGAGGTGAACTGACCATCAAGATCATGCGTTTTAATGATACCAGACTTGTTTGGTGGGCTTTCCTAAGCTGACAGAAATCGATCGATGTCCTTAAAGTCAACATAACAGAACCCAACAAGAACTCAAACCCAACCGGCCAGAGTTATTAAGAAATGCAACACTCTGATTCTTGTCATCTTAATAAGACGAGGCAGATATTTGCGATTTATATTTTTTTTATATATTTATTTAAGTCTATAGACTATAAATCCTTACAGAAAGAGGTAAATGTAGTATTTAAATGTAAAATTCTTTCCCGATTCAGATGTGTCTATATTATGACAAAAATTGTCAAATGTCTTACAAATATAACGAAAGGGCTCATTGTTAGATTGACAGATGTGTGATAATCTCGGCCTATTAGTTAATAGTTACAGGTATACGATAGATCTGCATGAGCCTTTGAGACAAACAGAAAGAACCTGGTTCAGGACTTGTCTTGTTCTACGTTATTATCTACCTGTCTTTACTGATGAAATAATTTTTACTTTAACAGTGACAAATTATTAACATTTGAAATAGTGGCATCGAAAAATAAGAAAATTAAGTCTTCAGTATAAAGATTGTGGTCTCAATACAAGATTTTGTTTACAGATGGTATCCTTAGTGTTAGTCTTTGTGCCGAACAAGCCGCTACAAGGTCACACTACATTGAATGTCTAATGCGAGAAAATCCTGCAATATCGTTGAACATAGAACTCTTAATAATGCCAACACAAAGTTTCGCTGCCATTAACTGAACGTTTAAATGTTGCTGCTTATACAGTTGATCTGTTCGTAAAGGAAAGACCCATACATTTGCTTATAAGATATACAGAAAACAAAAACGTGTGTCTTGACAAGATTGCAGCTTTAAAATTTGACGCGACTTTGATGTTTCGGCAATTGGTATAGGAAGTTTAAGGTGTGAGACTGTGGCACTCTAAATAATGCCGCATTTTACTCAAATAATGCTGACAGGTGAAAGAAGATTTTGTTGTAGGTATTTTTCCCGTAAACGTCATCATCATTATCTTCAATTTTAAAACAACATCATCGCCGCCATCATCATCATCATCAGGCAACAAGAACGACCACATTTGAAAATTAAGAAAGCAAAAACATATATTTCAAGAACATGCAAGTTTGTTGTGGCTGCATGTTGAAGTGTCTCATCAAGCCTTTAAAGCGCTAAGAACAACATCGACAATCGTCAAAGAATAACAATGACGCAGCGTTGAAAGCCGGCACCTTCCTTCCAAAAAAAAAAAAAACAAACACGCACAAACCGACAACCGCACATGTGGAAATCGGGAGAGAACCTCTTCGGCAACAAACACACAGTTTTACAGGTTGCTGTAGTAACACCAAGCACAGATGGATGGATGGATGGATGGATGGATGGATGGATGGATGGATGACTGCATGGATGGCGGTATGTACGTTTGTGCTGTATAAATTCTTAAGAGGTTTGAACGCTTATTATAAAGATACCAAACAGTAACAAAAACGCAGTAACATATTTTTCGTTACTTGGATTAAAATGTGTACATTTTAAAGGAGTTGGTTAAAAAAGAAAGAGAAATAGCGAAACAAAATAACTCAACACATTGTGTGCGCGCTACAGTACGACATGACTGAGTGTTGTTCAGGCACGAGTACTTCCTCTAATGGCGGCAAAATGTTTGGTTTATTTCTGTAGTTGTTGTTGTTCTTCTTTTGGCGCTACAGTCCGGGGTGAACCTGGGCCTCAACCAACGAGCTTTTCCAGTTGGCACGGTCTTTAGCCAGCATCCTCCAATTTTTTTAGATATGAAAATTACTGCGCAATACGGCGCTGCAAATAGTTCTGTCTTCCCTCAAGTGTCATAAGTGTTTTGTTTATTTCTGTACTAACATTTATGTGCAGTTCAGACTTGGTTGTACTTCTATTATTCCCCCGGAAGCAGGTTAAGCGTTGACGTTTTACACCCAGTCAGGGCACTCTGTTTTCCGCGGAATAGTGGGTTCCTCTATTGGCTGAGCAACCAAAACTCTAGGAAGTTCATGTATGACTTCGGTTATGCACGTTTTTAGGAGCACTTCACCATCAAATGACACAACGGGGACTAAAAAAACGGCCCGAGAATGCCCTTTGGCATTTTAGTTTAAACCTTAAGACGCGGCAAGAAGAAAATCTTATCTTCGAGGTGCTGTTGCCTTGCGACAGGTCTGTTGTTGTGCAAGAAACTAGATTGAGGGGACTGTCAGGCGAGCTGGTTTAAGGCCTGACGTTCCTTGTGTATTTCAGGCTGCCAACTCAGGAGCCTAGTCATTTCTCTCTTTCTGGGGAAACCTATAAAGCGGAAGGAATTAAATAGCCCGAGGTATTCAGCAGGGGTATTATGATTTGAGAAATTGCCACCTGAGGGCGCTAGTGAACCGTCACCCAGTTCACTCAACTGGATTTGATACACTGCCAGTTATAGCCATCATGGCAGCTGCTGGCGTAAAATCAACTCCAAAATCTGTACTTCTATGTATTACGATATCTGAACTTAAAGTCTTATACTATAATATCACAACTTCTCTTATACAACGTTTGGATTAGTTATCATACCAAACGGTGTGTAAAAGAACTTGTAAACAAAAATTCTTATATTTTTATGTCAATATTTCTATTGCAGGTTCTATTACTATTTCTCAAGTTTCTATCAAAATAAATTTGCACAATTTGGAAGGGTTGTTCAGGCCTCAGTCTATTCATGTTGAAATGCCAAACCAAATTAAACAAAAATCACTTGATAGCTGACAAAATTGCCGATAGTTAACAATGTGTTGCCAACTTAAAGTTTTATACCTCTATAAGAAAAAACATGTCATTAAAGTAACTCAGACTCAAGCGCTTGAGTCATGAAAAGAAAATTGGCCACTCACTGGAGACTCAACAATCTGCGAAACAGAAATAGATATTCGCAGAAGCTTAAACTCATTTAAGGTGAATTAGTTTCGGCACTGATAAACGTAATGGCTTTTGGTTGGCCAAGTACGCTGGCCTTAGTTTCTGAGCTCAACTGATACCTCGTGCGCCTTAGCAAAAAACCTGCTTGTGATTCAACATTATCATAATACAAGAACTTGATATCTCATAAGAACTTTGTCTTTCTTAAATTAGCAGATAAGAATCCTTAAGAAGAACAACCTCTATTTTGAGTGGCTTAACGCAAGTAGTATAGAAATGACGCTGTCATTTATAAAATTTTGAAATGAAATTTTCTCAGGCCTTGACTTCCAAACGTATTTCAGAGTATTATATTTCTTCTAAAACATTTTATAGCAAAACTAACACTAACCCTGTATTTAGGTATTCAGTTATTTGGATTTACTCATCACACGCCAAAAATAAAACATACAGTATCTTATAGCCGACCTGGATCATAGTGCTGGAAAACCTTTTTATGTGTAACTTTGAGGCCACAAATCTTCTTTCTTTTCGGCTTTAAAATTGTACGGGCACACATGTAAGTAATACACTTAAGAGGACCGAAGCGATGAGTTGGCAAAAACTGGTCACTTAAACCAAAAGGTTTGTTTCCCCCCCCCCCCCCCCCCCCCCCCCTTTCTGCTGAAGTTTTGGGCAACAGTTGTAGCTGCTTTAAGTGTAACAGACGCAGAAAGCGTCATGATCTGTGAGTTCTGGTTCTTTTCAACTACCAAAAGTATTATCACTCTTTATAATTTTCTTTTGTTGTGTTTTTGAACGAGTTGATTGAAAGGATTCTCGGGAATTGATCTTTATTACACGCCTTTTTTCGTCTCTCTACGATTTTCGTTCCCATTTCGATCTTTAGTACAAAAATAAAACTGAACAGCGTCACAAAAAATATATCTATATCCATTTGATGTGCAACTAATGATGCAGCCAATGTTTATTTAATGAACTTGCAATAATTTATTTATAAGGCTGTATGAACATTCGTTTATTTTTTTCTTATTTTCCTTGTGTGTTACATCAAACGAGAAACACTTACGTCGATGCATGTTACTTGCTCAATGTGTTCCGTCTTTACCTGCGCAGTCAGTGCTCAGGCTTATTGAATTGATATTACAAGACTGCAACTGGGAATGAGGAAAGAAAGAACTTAAAAGGCAGCTTTAGGCGAAGATGAGGTTGCAGGGCTTTAAGCATAAGGAAAGTGTTATGACGGAAATTTAAAAATAAATATTGACATTTACACACTAGCGGCTGTATTGGGCAGGGGCAAAAGTTTCTTCAAAAGCAAAATAGTTTGTAAAATAATTTCTGTGTAAAATAATTTTGCGGTCATAAAATTTGCCCACATAAAACTTGTATGTCTAAATAAGTTAAAAAAAAAATGTCTATTGATAACAAAATGTTCCTAAAACTGAATAGCGATAACAAAATTTTCCTATAAAAAACTGTTTGCAGGAAAAACATTTTCTCTTGCAGAATTATGGATAACAAAATTTTATTTATAAAGATTTCAGCAGCAATTCCTAATTATTGTATAAATATCTATTTTCTGCTTCAAATTATTGCTAGTAAAATTTTGCTACATGAACAATAACACAATTCATATAAATATATTTATAGAATATTTCTTGAAGAGAAAATATAATTATTTTTATGCCATATAAAAATTTTAATAATAAAAAAAAATGTTTAGGAAAATTTACTGCAAAATTTTACTATAACTAAATTTTCTTGTACGAATATTATTATTAATAATTTATGGAAAAAAAACATCAACAATAGCAAAATTAATATTAATATTCTTATGGAAAATGTCTGCAGGACATATAATTACGTTGGTTTTAAAGAAAAACTGTAAATAACAAAAAATTTTAAGAAAATCGATCACAAAATATTTTTATAGCCAAATTTTCATATAGAAATATTATAATTAACAAAATTATTCTTTTTCAAAACTATCGATAACTAAATTATTTTAAAGAAAAACTCCCGATAAAAAGTTTCCTGCAGAAAAGATATCGATAAAAATATTTTAAAAAATTTTCATCATAAAATCGGCAAAGTTTTCTATTGAAAAATGATCGATAACTAAATGTTTCTATCAAGCGCCATCGATAACAAAATTTGCCTTGCGAAAAATTATGGATAATAACATTTTTGAATAGAAAAAATTATCGGTTCAAAAGTTTTTTAATGGAAAAACTATCGATAGTAGAATTAGTCTTTCAAAAAATTATCATCTTCAAAATTTTTCGCTAAAGTTGGAAAATTAAAGATTCTTGATAGCAAAATCTTTCTTAATAAAAAATATTTAAAGCAAAATTATTTTATGAAAAAGTTATTTATAATAAAATTGCTGCATTAAAAATAATTTTTTTAGAACGATATTATTTTATAGAAAAATTATCAAATGCAAATTTCCTCTTTTTTTAAATATTTCTAGCAAAATTATTTCAAAAATTATTTATTTTTCCGTAAAAATTTAGTGTTAAAAAGTTTTTCCATAAAAATTTAGTGTTAAAAAATTTTTTTCTAACAAAAATTATCGATAAGAAAAACCTTCTTCAGAAAATTTATCCATAACAAAGTTTTTCCTTACAAAAATTATTGATGATAAAATTTTTCTGGAAAAATTATCAATAAAAAACTATTTCTTTGGAAAAATTATCGATAAGAAAATATATTTTTCGAAAAATAATCGATAGCAAAATATTTCTCCTATAAGAAATTGTAAGACACACAAACTTAGCGAACTCAAAACTTGGATTTTTATAGTTTGAACTATTTTCTAGTAGTTTGAACTATTTTCTAGTTCAAACTATAAAAATCTAATTATGAACAAATTATTTTGTTGCCTCAGATTCAGTCATGGAAATGACATTTTCTCCCATTGAAGTTCTGGCAATTATGGAATCTATTGCTTGCTTGTACGTTTTGTCAGAAGTTTTCTTCACCTCTTTTTAACAGCGATATTGTCGTTGATATTGTTTTAAAAACACACAAAAAAATAATGTTTAAAAATGAGGATGACGGATGTTTTTAACACAAATTAAACATTATCGTATAATTAATTTGGATTATGATTGACAGTTTATTTTATCCCTTTAACGTTGGTAAAATACAACAACTAAACGATGAATGACACAATACAGCGTAGAATCAGTGTATCGGATAATCAATCTTTTATGCACGCGAACACACAGTCAAACAAACTCCATCAAAGTCAAGTTATTTCAGTTTCAGAAGAAATAAAAACAGATTAAGCCCGAAAGAGGATAATTTATTGTAAAAGAAGTTAAATTTTCACCAGTCATCTACTGGGAAAACAACAATCGATAATAAATTATTATTTATTAATTAATTATAATTTTGTCATCGGATATTGTACAAAAACTTCTGTCACTTCACACACATTTCTATATAGGGAATACCTCTTATTCCTTTACCTCTGCTGGAGTTATATAATATTTTATTATTTCTTAATTAAAATTATGGAACTGTATAAACTGAGCTATAAAAATATAAAATTTTCATACGTTTCCGTTCTTCAGTCCTTCTTTCTATTGTTTTAATATTTGATGACAAACCTTCCTTGTCCATGTGATAGAATTGTCCCTTGAACGGCAGCTTTTGTTATCCAAATTTTTTATATATATTTTCTTTGCATTCCTAATGAAATAACAGTAGTTTCATATTTTATCATTGTTCGTATAAACTCTGCGTTCTCTTGATCTTTTTTCTCCACCTCCGTTTTGTGTCTCCAGTTACTTTTTCCTCGTCAACAGAATATTTTTTTGCTAATTTAAAAACTATACAAATATTATTTTATGGCATTTTTTAGTATCCTATTAGTTTGCAAGTTTATTACAATATTTTTTAATGCCAAAAACAGTTCGTTGAAATATGTAGATTTTTACTAGACTGGACGGGCACTTTATTAGTGTGCGGAAGGTGTCGTGAATAATACAAAATTCATTAGGTTTTGAAGCAGAAGTCAGGAAAACAGGACTTTTTTCTTAATAAACTTCATGTCTGGAAAAATATTCAGTTGTGCACGAATTTAATAATATGCAAAAAAAAAATATATTGCTGACCAAAAAGTGTCATTTTGCTAAATTCTGGAGAAAATGCAAGACAATTGTCAGGCCAAAACCTGTAAAGGATCACTTGAAGCCCGATGACAAGTAGCCACCGAAACACAATGTGCCAGATATTGGAAAAGATAACCAAGGAGAGATTAGCAGATCTTACAGACTACAACAATGTGCGGCCAGTCCAACACAAACACTAACTCAGCAAAAATTTATTAATATAATTTTTAATTTTATATTTAATTTAGGATTAAATTTAAATTCTTATATTATAGAAAATTGCTGGCAAAAATTTGTATAGAAAAATTTTGTTACTCAAAATGTTGCCACTGACAAAAGTTTTCTATAGAAAAACTATCGCTGGCAAAACTTTTTATGAACAATTTTGTATAGAAACATTTTTTTATTAAAAAATTGTCACTGACAAAAGTTTTCTACAGAAAAACTATCAACGGCAAAACTTTCTATGAACGAATTATGGTTGACAAAATTTTTTATTGTTTTTATTTGGCAAAATATTCAACAGAGAAATTGTCACTGACAAAATATTTCGGTAGAAATACAAAATCATATCGGTCAAAATATTTCTATAAATAAATAATGACAGTAAAAATGTGTAAAAAAAAATTACTGCTGACGAAAAAGTGTTTTACTTGATGAAATTTAATTTTCTCAATAAAAAATGTTTTCTATCAAAGATATTTTTATAGAAATATTATGGCTGAAACATTTTATCCAAAAAATGCTCACTGACAATTTTGCCGCTGACAAAATTTATCCATAAAAAATGCTCACTGACAATTTTGCCGCTGACAAAATTTATCCATAAAAAATTCTTACTGACAATTTTGCCGCTGACAAAATTTATCCAAAAAAAATTCTCACTGACAATTTTACCACGGAGAAAATTTATCCAAAAGATTTACCGCTGAGAAAATTTAACCAAAAAATTTACCGCTGACAAAATTTATCCATAAAAAATTCTCACTGACAATTTTGCCGCTGGCAAATTTATCCAAAAACAATTCTCACTGACAATTTTACCGGTGAGAAAATTTATCAAAAAAATTATCACTGACAATTTTGCCGCTGACAAAATTTAACCAAAAAATTTATCGCTGACAAAATTTTTCTTTAGAAAAATCATCGCCTACAAAATTTTACGACAAAAAACTGTTTGTAGTCAAAATGTTTCTAAGAAAAATTTATAATAGACAGAATTTTTTTTGATAAAAAATCTATTGCTTGAAAATTTATAATTGACAGAATTTTTTTTAATAAAAAAAAAATTTATTGCTGGAAATTTGTTTTTGGAAAATGTATGAAATTCTGTTATTTTATATCCATTTTTATAAATTTAAAAACTGAGCAAAAGTGCCGGCAAAAGATAAAACTTAAATTAAATTTCTTACAGTCCAATTAAGGAATGATGACCACAAACTTATTATCTCTATTGCCTCGTAAAACTATTTCCCAAAACTCCAGTTTCCCTGCGATAAATAGAGTCGATTTGTAAACCATTTATTTGAAAACCCAATGGAAACGGCCAATATTTTAAGAAAAACAGTGATAACACCTTTTATTTTATAATCTACATTTTTTATGCCATAATAAAAAAAATAATTATTTTTTTTACACACAACTTAATTATTCAATTAACACATTTCGTTGAAAATAGTTCCCACATTAGCCTGTACTGACGTTCAAGAAAATACTGTGAAATTCCAAAAAAAATAAAAATAATATAATAAAATTAAAGCCATAATATTTTTTATTATTGACAGGCCGATAAACAAGTGCAACTGAATTAAAAGGAATGAAAATGAAAGATGAAAAAATTGCCGCAACGCACAAAATACCACCGTAGAACGGGCAGCACAACTACAACAATAGCAACAAAAATGTAATTAAAACAGGTGTTTTAATTTAACTGAATTAAATTTTAGTCTCACCACAAAAGCAAAACTTTTACTAGTTGCCGTTGTTTTTGCTGTTGTTGCTGTTTTAAATTTAACAGCTCATTTATTGTGGCGTTTTACACACAACAACTGGAGAATGTTTAAATGCATAAACTCATACTTCAACTCTTAGAGACTTAAAAAAAATTCTTAAGAAAAACTAATATTGCCTTTTTTTCGGGCTCATAAGAATTGTTCAGTTTCTTAAAATATCCGGTAGTTAAATCGCAGAAAAACAGAATTGCACACATTTACAATATTCCGAACTAGCGGGCATTAGTGTAATGTGGTGTCGCTCAGCCTGTTGAACCAAAATTTACTTTTCCTGAAAAGGAGGTGCCATTTTTGATATATATTTCTTAGAAACCCGGTTCAAAATGTAGTCCTTTCCCGTAGTCTTTGCCCATAAGAAGAGTTTGTAAGTAATAATTTAACCAGAGAAAAATTCGGCCTGCAAAGTTTTTCTTTCACACAAGTAATTTTTTTATAGAAAAGTTCTGGATGTTTAAATTTTCCTGTAGACAAATTTGTCAGCGAAAAATTTGTGATAAATAGAAAGATAAATTTTGGCATCTACAATTTTTCTAATGACAAACCCTGTCAGTAATAATTTGCCTACAAGAAAATTGTGCCAGAGTAACATTTTTCTATAGAATTTTTTTTATCAATATCAAGGTTTTCTAGAGAAAGACTTTGTAATTAGTTTTTCTATATAAAAAATTGTTCATTGTGTCAAATATTTTCTTAAACGAAATTTTGTCATTGTCAAGTTTTGTATAGAAAAATTTTGTCAGTGACAATTTATCCAGAGGAAAATTCTGTCAGCGACAAGTTTTATGCAAAACTTTTTTTACAGAGAAAGTTTCTTCATAAAAACAATTTTTCTATAGACCTGTTTTGCCAGCGATTATTCTATAGAAAACTTTAGTCTGCAATAATTAGTCTAAAAACATATTTTGTCATCCATAATATTTTCAGCGAAAAATTTTCTAATTAGAAAATGATGTTGGTGTCAAGTTTTTCTATAGGAAAATTTTGTCAGTCTTATGTTTTTCTTGAAAAAAAAATTCTGCCAACAAAAATTTTTGCTTAAAAAGAAATTTGTTGGCGTCAAACTTTTTTTTTCACAAAGATTTCGTAGTTGTCAAATTTTTCTATGGAAAAATTTTATGGGCGTCAAATTTTGCTATAGCAAAATTATGCCAGTATCAAATTTCGCTATAGAAAGATTTTGCCAGCATGAAGCTCTTGTATAGACAAATTTTCTCAATGTCAACTTATTCTATAGGAAATATTTAGGTGTTATTTTCTTAACAATAAGAAACCATTTTAGTATTTCAAAATATCTGCTTCTTAATCTTTAGCTCAATATATTGAACAAAACTTTATTTTTCTAAAAAGGAGGCACCATTTCCGAAATTTGTTTTGAATATTCCGTTCAAAAATCATTCCCTAAAATAGAACTTTTTCAATTACTTTTTTCCAAAATTGCTTTTATTATTAAAACATCGTTTTCTGCAAGTAAAAATTCTTAGCATTTAACAGTTTTCATTCTTTTCCTGCCCTGCATTTGTTTAACTCAAAACTCCAGTTTTATTAGAATTCTGCGCTCCAGTTACAAGTGATAAAACATTTTTATATCATCGTTAAAAATAATGAACTACAATAAAACAAAACAACAAAGAGGTGTTTATTGTATCTGTTAAATGCAACAACATTCATTGTGTTTTATGTTCGACTCTTGGAATTCTCATACGTTCGTTCATTAAGCCGCATTAATGTGATGGAACTATAAAATATTTGGTACTATTTCTAAAAGTAAATTGTATATTCTCCAGCACATTCGCCAAAGAGCAAAACTACCAAAAAGGCAAAATGTTTTCAAACAACGACTTTCTGCTTTTTTGATTATAATAAATTCAAATTAAAAATACTCGGTTTTTTCCGTTTCTGGTTGGGTTTAAACGGGAGCGCGTTAGACTTCTGCTTTACGGTGCACTTTTTGATGGTTTCCTAAAATTTTCCCAGTTTAAAATTCCCAGTTAATTGTTTTGTGTTCATTTAATTAAGTTTTGAATAAACAGATAGTCGAGGCGCAACGGAAGCATATTTTAGATATGTAATTCGGATTAATTATGGAAATTTTTGTGTTTTTCCCCTGGGGGAATTAACATGTTTTTTATGCTGAATACTTATCATGTTAATTATATACATTTTAATGTGGATGAAAATTTCAATATAAATTTATAAAAATAAAACAATTTTGTCCACAGAAAAAAAGTAGTTGAGGAGCGATAATTTTTTCCAAGCAAAACTCTGAGGAGATAAAATATTAAGTAAAAATATTTATTTCTTCAAAATTAATTTTCACTCACAATTTTTCCAGCCACCAAATTTATTAGATACTTTGTAGTTTTTATATAAAAAAAAATTTGGTAATTAACAATTTTTCTAACACAAAAAATTTTTTCAATGAAAACTTCTCAAGTCTTGTCACATAAAAAGTTTAATCGGAACTAATTTTTCTATCGAAATATTTTGTTAGCGGTAATATTTCTGTAGAACTATTTGTTTCTGCTATAATTCTCTGTAGTAAAACGTTTTCAGCAATAATTTTTGTATAGAAAAATTTTAACAGAATAATTTTTCTACGGAAAACATTTGGCTGCGATTGTACCTTTCTGTGGAACATTTTTAACAACAATAACTTTTTCAAGGACACGTTTAGGCAACTACAATTTTTTCACAAGCCAACTTTTGTCACCGATAATATTTTTCAATAAAATTTTGTCATCAATCATTTTTTTAGGGTGAAAAGTGACAATTTTTATACAAATAATGTTTTGAGTAATAGTTTTTCAGTTAAAAAGGAAAATAAAAATTTACAACAAATTTGGTCACCAATAATTTTTGTGTAAAACACTTTTTCTGTAAGAAAATGTTTTAGTCAACAATAACTTTGGCTGGTATAATTTTTCTATAGAAAGACTGTACAGCGATAATTTTTGTATAATAAAATCTTGCCAGCGATAATTTTGCTACAAAAATATTTGGTCTACAATTATTTCAATGCAAAAAATGTTTGTCTCTGTTAGAACTTCTATAGAAAAATTATATTATCAATATTTCTGTTAAATACAAAATTTTGTTGTCGATAATTTTTCTTTCGAATAATTCTGTCAGTGATAATTTTTCGGAAAAAATTAATTTTGTTAATGATTGATACTCTATAGAAAAATTATGCCAATGTCAATTTTTGTATAGAAAGTTTTGTCAGCCAAAAATTTTTTATTAAAAAATTTTTCTACCAATAATTTCTTATAGAAACATAGAAAAATATTTTCTGGAAAAAATTTGGTATTAAAAAAAATTTAATTAAATTTATTTCCCCTCATAAAACTTTAATAAAACGTTTTTATTAAATTTATTTCCCCTTTTAAAAGTCTATTAAAAAAATTAATAAAATTTATTTCCCTTTATAAAAATCCTATTTAAAAATTTTATTAAATTTATTTTCCCTTATAAAAACTCTATTTACTAATAATAATTATAAATATTATTTAAGCTTGAAGTTTTTTTACTACTTTTTTCCTTTCGAAAACTTCTCCAAGTCAAGTAAAAAAAGAAAAATTTTTATTTTTCCTCAAGAGTTTTTTCAAAGGAAAATTGAAATATTAAAACTAAGTATCGTTAAAGTTTTTATATAAAAAAATTAAACAAAATTTTTATATAATAAAACAGCGATTATATTTTTTTTATAAAAATTTTGTGTGCAATAATTTTTGTATATATTTTTGGGATAGTCTTTGTAGAAAAAGAGGGCGTCAGGGATGGTTCTATGGGAAAAAAATTTGGAGAAAAATGTTGCCAGCAATATTTATTTTTTACAGAAAACTTTTATCATCGTCTTTTTCTAAAGACAATTTTCTATTTCGTTTCCACAAATATTATGGTTATGCATGATTTTTCCAATAGATTCTCTCTGTTTTTTGGTTTTAGTTTTATTTTAATTTTATTTTTTGTAAAGTCCTAAAACAAATTTCCCCGGGTTTTTCGTGGAAAGGAAGCCATGATTTATATTTTAATTAAAATCTGCAAACAATTGCTTTTTAATAAAACATTTCCGTTCTCTATGTACATATAGTGAACAATTCTGAACACTCGAATCCATTAATAATTAATAAACAATTGCAGTCGGCGGCTGTGAGTCATGAAAGGTGCCACCATCGCTTTATCCTTTTGCTCGCATCGAACCAAACGAACTTCAAACAAGAAGGCATGTTATTGAAAACATGTGCTATTCCCAAAGATGTTACGGATCTGTGGGTATTTTGTGAGGGGAGCGGAATAGATGAAGACTTAACAGCCTAAAACATAGAAACATGTACACATGTAGGTATGTGTGTACATGACATAAGGAAACAACTCAATTTGAAAGTTATTCAATGTTGGCATTTAAGCATGAAATCGGTTTCGGTTAAACACTTTGGCATTATAATAGAATCGCAGTGAAACGTTGGTGTTTCCTTTTTTTTTTTTGTTATTGTTGTTTTCAGTGCTTTGTTCTAGTTGTTGTTGTAGGTGTTGTTGTTGCTGCTGTTGTCATTGTGTTTGATGTTTATGAGGTTGACATTCGAAGACCATTGTTACAACCAACCAAGCAAAACATCGAAACGAATGTTTCAATGAATGAATGTTAATGTTGGAATAATGAAGGCGTAAACCACCAATATGTACGAGTGAGTATTTGTGTATCGGTTTCACTTGAATGTGTGTGTGCGAGTACGTCCATACTTGTATATTCATACATATTTGTTTTCATATGCAAGTGACAAGTAAGAAACCTTAAACATCCTTTTTAATGCACAAAACTGCATTTGAGAAGGATTTGTGCGTGTGTGTGCGTGTGAGTGCGTTTATCTCCCGTAGATGTATGTAAATACCTACATCCCTACACATACATACATGTCCTTATTGCAACTT